>OY757917.1:87505285-87737785 GCA_963585895.1 Sepioteuthis lessoniana | reverse complement strand
CTAAGTCTTTAGCTATTACGTCACGGCGACTTCCCCGTTGATATTCCGTATAAAAGAAATTTAGGCAACTAAAAAGAAACTGATTGATTGAATTATATGATTATATTTCTACACAATATTTCAAGAAGCTTAAGTCTTTCATTTGCGATAAGAACTTAATAATTATGTGAAAATGTTACAGTACACAGAAAAACAGTAAGATGAAAAATTTGTAATTATTATTAATCTTTGATTAGAAATGCTTTCTTTTTATTTCTTTTGCTTTCAAAAATAGTTCCAAGTTTAGTGAATAATTAGTTATTATTATTATTATTATTATTATTATTATTGAGAGTTTTTCACATCAGCGTTGAGTGACGGCAAGTCTCCCCAAGTCTCCAGGACTCTTCTCAGTATTCTGGCCGATCTCATCATTACTGTAGTTTGGATGCTCTCCAACCGTCCCGTTATTTCCAAGTCCTCCAGTCCTTGTGCCAATCCTTTGGTGATTTACCAAGAACAACAATTACAATTAGTTTCATCGTCACTTTCATGCTTCACAGTTTTTTTTTATTCTCTAGCAAGATCGAGGTACTTATCTTTCTTTTCGCATTCTTTCAGTTTTACTCTGTGGTCCACTGTGACAGCAAAGTCCACAATCCAGCAAGTTCTCTCTTAAGGTATGGTCGTCTGGCTGAGATTAGGTGATCCGTTTGTATTGTTATTATTATCATTATTATTAGCAATGATAATAATAATAATTTACATGCTTTACAATGGTTTTCTACGACGACTCAGATATCATATATATATTTAGAGAGAGAGAGATAGAGAGAGAGAGAGAGAGAAAGAGGGAGAGAGAGAGATGAGAGAGAGACAATCATAAATTAGCGGTGATAGCATGGAGTTCTTTGTTTCGCTCTCGTCTTCCGTCCCTATCATCTTTGTAGATTGCATTCTGTGTCCACATTGAGTTGATGTAAGTCTTTGCTGGTCAGCTGACACAGACACGTCCGTCTGTAACAGAACGTATATGCATGTATATATATATATATATATATATATATATATATATAGTGCGTGTATTGTACGTATATTTATATGGGCATATAATATAGATGTTAAAAATATATCTTGGTGAATATATATATATATATATATATATATATATATAGTTCCGCTAATGATTTCCAATATGGTATTTAGGGATTCTTTTAAAATCATAATTCCATATACTTGCAGTACACGTGTTTTGAACATTTCAGTCTTCGTCAGGCTGTCGGGCGCCGTTTGTAGTTTGGCTGAGGTTAAAGTTTCTTTCATAGTAAAAACAATTTTTATAAAAAAAAAATTGTTTTTATTATGAAGCAATTCATTAAAAAAATATTTACTTTTCTCACATTGGACCAACAACAACAACACCAATATATATATATATATATATATATCAACAGGATATATTTATATATAGAGAGAGAGTCGGGATTAGGTGCCCTGATGAGCCGCTGAGGCGAAACTATAGTAGGTTAGTTCCTGACTCACTAAGTAATTATCGATACTATTTAGCTCTACTCAGTATTGAGCACTTTTTGTATTGTAGCTTAGCAGCCCGGACGGTGTTTTTTTCTCTTGACCAACCAATTGCATGTCCTTTGATTTTTTTTTCAATTGGTATGACAAAGTTGGCCTTTTCTTTTTTTTCTAATATATATATATATATATTTTCCCTTGGCAGTGATTCGTTGTATATTTTCAGCATCAAATCACTTGCCAGGTTTTTTTACCGTAAGAGTTATTATTTAATACACACACACACACACACACACACACACACATGTATATATATATATATATATATGTATAAATTACACATGTATATTATTTTATAACAGATGACAATCAAGGATTTCGACTTAAGTTTTTATTAGCCGTTTCTAATTCAAGATTGAGTTCTCGGTAATGAGAGTGAAAACTGTTGAATAATTGTCCAAAATCTCCGATGTTATGGCTCGTGTATGTGTACTTTGGACTTTCTTTGGTCATAGATAACAGTTTGCGTGAAACCATGCCAAAGATCATGTCATATTTTATGTGACCAGTGATTATTTCAAAGGAGAACGTTTTTCACGAGCAGTTGACCTCGTATTTGAACGTACAGTCCGTTAATACTGGTTTGAACGCGTAGAATTCTCAGATCAAGATCACGTGACTATGAATCACCGTGCCTGTGTAATTATATACCTGTGTCAGATCCATTTAAGTATTGTAGCCAGTAAATTAAAAGAGATTTTGTTAAGTGTGGTGTAAATTTTAATAAGAAAGGCTACTAATTTCTGGAGTATTTTTTACAGTTTGTGCTGTATCGGATTATTGTTTTATCTACTAATTTTGTTCGAATATTTGCGTGGGTGTAGACATATCACTTGTGAATGGGAAAGGGCTAATAAAATCTCAACTCAAAATGTATTATTGTCAACTTTATTAAATTATACAAACAAGAATATCTGCGGCATTTATTCACATGCACGCATATAAATACATATACATACGTACACACACACACACACACACACACACACACACATATATATATATATATATATACAGTAGCGTCCAAAACTAAGGGACAAAATTTTAAAACCTAATATTTGTTAGAAATAACAACTGTGAAAAGCTGAAATTTTGTCAAGAGTAATCAAGTTTTTGATTACTCTTGATTACAGAGTAATCAAGTTTTTGGCGTTTCGCCATGGTGCCGGCTGATGCAACGTTTACAAATGACTACGTAAGACTTATTCTTTAGAGGAAATCAAAACATTTAAATATAGCATACTGTTTACATTGTTTTTCTCAATTTTGTCCCTAACTTTTGGACGTTCCAAATTTGAAAATAAATAAATAATTGTTATAATTCTTTTTCTATCCTTTGCAAATGATTCAAATTTTAGTATGTTATTATGGATGATAACGACTGCCAGTTGTCAAAATTTCAGCTTTTCACACTTGTTATTTCTAACAAATATCAAGTTTTAAAATTTTCCCTTGGTTTTGGACGCTACTGTAGTATATAGTATTGTAACAGTGTTGGTTGTCACTAATTCCCTTAGTGGGTTTGTGGCGAACCAAATGCGATATAATTTGGAGAGTGCTCAATATCTTTAAGAGAGGTATAATAATAATAATAATAATAATAAAACATATATTAGATTTTATATATATTTAATGCCATGGAAGCTTGTCTACAACCTTAAGTTTCATGACGTGTTATACACGACAAATATCAAGCAGATTACGTCATGAAACTTGTGGTCGCAGACAAGCCTCCATGATATTAAATATACATAAAATCTATTATATATTTATTCATTAATAAATATATATATATATATACATATGTATATAATTGCCAGTGTACTTTATTAGAGATGAGAGACAAGAATTAGGAGTTGAGTCTTTTATTAGTCTTTTCATGTTATCGAGCGAGATGTCACAACTGAGGATCAGGGCTGGTTGGTAATTGTCTGAAATCTCTGGTGTTGTAACTCGAGTGTATGTACTTTGGAACTTCGTTGGTCATTTTCCATGTAATTTCGGACAACCTTCGTCTTCACTTGCGGTATCTCGCTTCCAAATATAAGGTAATAAGAATATAAACTTTAAATCCTGGTTTCCACATACACTTAAATGCAATTGCTCTTCTCATGAATTAAGCACTCCAGGTAGCCGATAATGTATATGCAAAAAGATATACATAAAAATTCCTTCTCTTACGCTGAGAATGACGATGGCTCTGAAGTATAATATCTAACTGACGTAAAATCAGCTAGGTTTCGATTTCGGCTTGAAGCATCTCATGGGTCTGGCTACGCTGAAGAGTTGTGATGTAACGAAACATATATACATTTGTATGTGTGTGTGTGTGTGTGTGTATATATATATATATATATTGGAGTTATATTGACTCTAAGTTATTTTTGTTTAGAGCAGTTTTATTTGCATTAGTCGATACTGTCATTCTAGTTTTTAAAGATTTGGTTTGATATCTTTATTTAACGGCAGATCAACCTTCGTAAGTTATTCAATGCCAAATCCATCCTTGTGTGAGGATAGTAGTGGTAGTATTTCACACATTACTGCGGTGGAATAGGGTGGTTCATTCCTTTCCAAAGGGAATTAGTCCAAAAGTAAATTTAGTAGTTCAACTGGAGTTCGAATTCGTTTACAATGATTCCACATTCCAGCACGTTAACCACTACGCCCCTTGGTTATTAAAGTAATGATATTTGTTTTAAAGTAAAACATACAGGCACAAAAATCTTTTTTCTTGACGTTGATCACGACTCAAAACTAACTGAGAACAATAAATATATATGTATATTTATTGTAACCTGAGAAAAAGGTTACTGGATAAGAAAAAGCCAAAATGGAGGTTTAGAATGAAATGGAAATCTTTATAACATAAACTAAATACAATACTTGCCAACAGTGTGGATAAGGTACTCATTGCTAGTAATGATTACATAGCATATTGTCCACGTTCACAATAGTGTCCAACGAATTTATGAAGAATGGGACATGCCCATCACTGTTCACCAGTAGGGTATATAACAAAATATATATTCACACAAAACGGTAGTTGTCTGAAACTAACAGACAAGTTCACCTATCTCGGAAGCTGAGTCTCATCAACCGAGACTGACATTAATACGCGAAAAGCTAAGGCATGGACAGCTATCGATAGCTGTCGGCCATATGGAAGCCAGACCTGACCGATAAAATGAAAGGCAGTTTTCTTCAAGCAGCGGTCGTGTCGAAATTCCTATATGGATGCACTACATGGACGCTAACTAAACGTATGGAGAAAAAGCTTGACGGCAATTACACAAGAATGCTGCGAGCAATATTGAACAAGTCCTGGAGGCAGCACCCCACAAAGCAGTAGCTGTACGGCCAGTTACCATCCATCACCTATTAGAAGAACCAAACATGCGGGACATTGCTAGAGAAGTAGAAATGAACTCATAAGTGACGTATTCCTGTGGATCCCCTCACATGGACAAGCAAAGGCAGGACGTCCAGATAGGACCTACATAAAACAGCTCTGAGCCGATAAAGAATGTAGACCTACCGGAAGCGATGGAAGATGAAGAAGGGTGGCAGGAGAGAGTCTGGGAATCCGTGCTGATTGCGCGACATGATGATGATGATATATATATATATATACATATATATATATATATATATATATATATATATATATATATACGTTATGCAAGTTTTATGTTTTACAGCATTTCAGACGGGTGTGTGTTTTTAATCATTCTACTCTCCGTCTGTCTCTGTCTCTCTCCCTCTTTAGATAGATGGATAGATAGATATTAAATACTTTATATATATATATATGCATACAAAGTCACAAATACTGGAATTAAAAGAATCACAGCCCGGTCAAAACGAATTTCAAAAGACAGTCCTAACCTCTATTAGCCTTCTGAAGATGACTATAGAGTCTGAAACCCGAGTAAAGCATAGTTATATAAAATTAAATCTTAAGTACCAAATTCACGTGCGGACCAATTCATTTTAACACACACACACACACACACACACACACACACACACACACACACACACATATATATATATATATATATACAATTATTGTAAAAACAACAATTTTAGTAAAATAAGACGAGAAAAATTAATAATGAATCAAGAAACATAGAAATAGCAAACGTTTGATGGTTTTATCGGAGTTTCAAAATTATGATACTAAGATTCTAGGTGTTTCCAATATTTTATCTAACTACTGTATACAAATATATGTGGAATTCCCTAAAACTTTCCTCTGATTTCATAAATAAGATTCAAATACACATTTAATTTCCACATTACATTAATAGTAGAAAATATTGATCTTTTTTTCCGCTAAATTCTCCAATATGAAAACTAACTTCGAAATTTTAGTCGACTTACAGTCAAGTCACATTGAAAGTGCTAGTTTCTTTTAGATCAATAAAGTTAAGCAGATATTATCCAGGTCATTCGTTACATGGGTGCCCACTTTGTAACAGGATGTGTTGTAAGCAATTTCTCGACTGCGTGCAAAACTAAGAACTTGCGCCTCGTGCCGTATAATTATTGGCAAGCTAGTCTTGTAGACCAGTGATAATGAGTTCAAATCTGACTGACCTTCCACAAAACTAAATTAAGCTTTATTAATATCAGTGTACTGTCAATATATATATATATATATATATATATATACCTTATATATATATGAGGTATTCTTCAATTTGATTCATACCAATGCTCTTAACAAGATGGAAATAAATCTATTATCCTAATGTGACCATCATCATCATCATCATGTCGTGCCGCTAGCACGGATATCCCTGACCCTCTCTCGCCACTTCTCCCTATCATTCATCGCCTCCGGCAGGTCTTCAGGGTTACATCCTGTGTCCTCACATAGTTGCTGTATGTAAGTTCGTGCTGGTCGTCCTGCTTTTGCACATCCATCTGTGGGGGTCCACAGGAGTACATCGCTTATGAGCTCGTCCTTGCTTCTCCAGCAGTGTCCCGCGTGTCTGGTGTCCAAATATTGTTTTTTTTCTTGAAATATATATAGGGGAAAACAGGTCATATATATATATATATAGTTTATCTTCTTGTAAGTGTATATGCATGTACGTGTGTCTCGGCACGAAATTATGTGAGTAGCAAAATTTCTGGCGCTCTTTTTCATTCCATTGTGCTACTTTTTTACGTTTGACTAGATTCTTAGGTACTTTGTTTCTCTGAGACTGGAGATTATGTCTTCTGGTTTACTTATCAATGAAGCAAGCATATCTTCGAGAAAACCTCCCTTGTTTCCGAATCATTAAGCGAACGAACTTGAGAGAGAGAGAGAGCGAGAGAGAGAGAGAGAGAGAGAGAGAGAGAGGGAGTGAGAGAGCGAGAACAAGTACTGTTCATTTGCCACTGTTCCTCTCTGCTCCCGAAAAATCATGTTGATTTTCAAATAAGCAGTTTTTCTTGTTTTGGGCGCGAATAATTTAGAAATTTGCTTCAAATCAGTGATTTTTGTCTTAAAATATTAAATTTGATTTCACTATTGGCGATAGCGATCATGAAAAATTACTGGGCAGATACCCTTGCATAAGTCGGCTTTCTCTTAGAACTAAAGTGTACTCTGGGAATAACACTAATCTGCATCAGAGAGAGAGAGAGAGAGAGAGAGAGAGAGAGAGAGAGAGAGTGGAGTGGGAAAGACTTTTACAATAAATAATAGAGGTGAGAGCCACAGAAGAAATGCTTTTGGTCCCTCAGAATGTGGAATGGTTTGCGAGCTCGTCTTGTAGAGCATTGGAATGAGTTCGATTACAAATGAGTGAACCGTGTTCTGAGTATAATACCAAACCGTATCTGATGGTGAGGCTCCAGTTTTTGAGGTAGTTATTACTCCCAGGTCGACTGCGATCATATATATATATATGAAAATCATTCATATTTGATAGGAGAAAGAAACTCCCTATATTCTAGTTTAAAATAACCATAGACAGTTTGACATGTCATCAAAGTAACATATTATCATCAAGTCGTACATTGTGCCCATAAGAGCTGATGTGAATAAGTTTTTCCTGGTCGGCCAACACTGGCACGTCCACGTGTTGGGGTCTATGCAAGAATGTCACTTATGAATTTGTCCTTGCTATTCCAGCAGGGTATATACGTAAATACACACACACACACACGCACACACACACACACGCGCATACACACACACACACACACACATATATATATATATATATATATATTGTACTTAGGTTGGTCGACCGTAGTCAGTAGCGACCTGAACGCTCCCTTTTCAAAAGCTATGACTCCGAGTTGTAAGGTAGGCCGCTACTCCTTTCCCAAAGATTACTTCACTTACATTTGTTCCTTACCTTATAATGGTGAGTGGTCAGCAATAGGCAACAAGTACCATTTTTTGAGTCTTTGATATGACTCGACTTGCTATTATATATATATATATATATATATATATATGATTATTCAATTATTTATAACTATACTATGATTCCGATGGTGTGAAAAAACACAGATGATACAATTTGGAAATAAGAAGATATTACGCAAACTGATATCCAGGGAAAAACCCATAAAAAAGAAAAGACTAAAAACATACGTACTGCTACTCTTTTTCCATGGATATCTGCTCTTATCCTTGAACCTTAAAATGATGAGTGCTCAGCAAGAAGGCATCACGTACCATTTTTTGAGACTTTGGTATGACTTAACCAGGGGTTGTATATATATATATATATTGTTGTGGACCAGTAAAGGGTCCGGAAGAAATGTACGAACTCGGGTTTACATCGAACAAAGTACATTAACGAAAGTATAATACAACATAGATAAAAAGGTGTTGAACGTCAGTCTGACTGCCAAAGTCTTAGGCTAGGGTGAACTCGGTATTTGTTATCCGTCCTGCCACTGGACAAAACTCGGTATTTGTCATCCGTCCTGCCATCCGGTTAAAATCAGAAAAAAGAAAAATAATAAAAAGTAAAGTAGCCATTGGGAAGCGGTCGCGCCAAAATTAGAAGGATTTTGGAGTGGCGAATTTGGAGCCGGTGAAGAGATAAATACTCAGGTTTTCTGTGAACCGACCTCTTTTTCGGGTAGTGACGTCGAACCGACAACACCGATTTTGCTGTCTGGTGTTCTGGGCACCACGCTACGTCTTGGGACGTAGCGTTGGTTAGTCCATTCACCAAATAAATAAAGGAAAGTATGGAAGAAATGTTTTCGTCTCTTATCTGTTTCTATCTTTTCTTTTTGTATATTTCTTTTGGACTTTCTTTGGACAAGGCATTGCGCCAGCCAGTCAACGTGGGGTAAAATAATATAACCAAAATATGGAGTCAGATATCTTACGGCAACACAGTCTTGCCCTTAGCCCCTGACCTCCTAAATACCTAAAAACCCCACACACCTCTTTGATTAAAGCATATATATTGTATGTTGTGCTATTTTATTGAAAGTACAACAAATATAGGTAGCGCAATAATAATTGAAGAGAGAATGTTTTCTGCTACAAAATACTTATCTTTTAGCATATTCACTACCTTTAGCATTTTCACCCGCGATATCTACTATATTTATAAATTCGAACAAGGTCATAAGAACGGCCATCTTTACTGGAGTACGCAACACTTGCCATCTCGTGCATACCAAACTCAAGCCCGGAAAAAAATGTTCATTTTTTTCTAAAAAAACTGACGCTAAATCATTCTAAATAAGCGTCATTTTTGCGTGGTTCCGGCCTGCCGATATTAAACCCTCTGACAGTAGAAGGCGTCATCGTCGACAAAACCCATAACCGCCATCACCATTAACTGTCAGGCGCGTCACTTTGGATATCCATTTCACGCCGTGTCAAGCGCCGTAACTCTTTTCCCATCTGCAACTATCAAAAGGCAGAAACCATTCTTGTCATATAAGATAGAAGAGCGGGCAAAAAGGAAGAACAAGAGAAAGAAAAGGAGACAATAAGCCTCCTTTGAAACCTTTCTTCTTCTTCTTCTTCTTCTTCTTCTTTAAAACACATTGTTTCATTCTTCTTCTTCTTCTTCTTCTTCTTCTTCTTCTTCTTCTTCTTCTTCTTTCGTATTACTTTCGCAGTTTTCCCAACCTCCGTCTTTAACTTTCTCTTCTTCACTTAATTTCAATTTCCTTCTTTTAAATCTTTCATTTATTTTTTTCATTTTTTCCCATGTTTTTCTCTTCTTTTTCCTTCTTCTCTGTCAATATTTTTATCACGCTTCTTTTTTTATTAGTTTTTCTTTCTTTCTTTCTGTTTTGTTTTTCTTTTTTTTTTTACGTACCTTGATATTTCTTCCTTCTTTTTCGTTGTCTTTTTTCTATATCTTTCGTTTTTCTATAAAAATTCTTTCACCAATTACCATTTCGCTTAGTTTTTCTCGTTTATTCACTAAAGTTACAATTTGTCATTATTGCTTTTTTTTTTTTTTTTTTAATTTTCTTTTCTTCTCTGTTCATCATTCTTTTTTTCCCTCTATCTTCACGTCGCTTAGAATTTATAAACTTTTATCGTTGAGTAATTATTTGCCAAGTCGTCTCGTTGAGCATCCGTACATACAGAGCAGGACTTCAGAAAATGGTCCTTATAGTCTTCTGGGGGGGTGAATAAAATTTTGATTGGGTAAAAAAAAAGCATGCGTGTTCAAAAAAAATTGATTTTAGTTGATTGCTTTTATAAATTCTTTAACCGTAGAACAAAAATTGCTGGATTATGTAGGCTAGTCGTCAGATTTTGTCCACTCAGCAGAATGCTTGATTGGACGAGACGGCTTCGTATTTCATGAATGATCTAGGTCTGACTGAGAAGATAAGGATTTTTTGACGTCATTACCAAGTGATGTATTCCTATGGACCCCCGCATATGGCCAATCAAAAGCAGGATGACCAGCTCGAACATACATGCAGTAGCTATGTGAGGATACGGGATGTAGTCCTGAAGACCTGCCAGAAGGGATGAACGATAGGGAGAAGTGGCGAGAGAGGGTGAGGGATATCCGTGCTAGCGGCACGACATGATGATGTTGATGATGATGATGACCAACGCATGTAATCATTTCTTTACGAAAGAAAACATTTAAAAATAATTATATTTTAAACAAATCCTTTCATAGAAATACAGAATTCTAAAAAACAAAAAAACTTTTCTGAACACAAGTTGCCGATAAAATTTTCTATGGCAATAACCGTTGCACCAAAACGCCCAACCAAATATAATAATGAATTGTGGATTTAGATTGGTTGGTTTCTTTGTTTAATGGCACATCAACCTTTGTAGGTTATATAATGCCAAAGTCATTCTCCAAGCAGAACAGTAGTGGTACTATTTAACCCATAGCTGGGAGGATAAGGGGGTTCATACCTTTCCCAAGGGTATTTGCCCGAAAGTGAATGTAATAGAGTAACTCGAGTACGAACTCACTTACCACGATTCCGGAGTCCATTGCGTTAACCATTACACCACGAGGACACCCTCCCGTGGATGTAGAGGTTTATCCATTATATAAACTTGTTTCAAATCTGCTTTCAAATTTGTTTTAATAAGAGCTTTAAAGATCTTTTTATTTTACCTCAACCAAATGATCCACAAAACAATTTCATAAAAATACAGAATTCTAAAATAATCCTTTATATAATATATTATAAAATGTATTAAAAAAGAAGACGAAAAAAGATTATTCAATAAGAAGAATAAAAACACAGAGTTTAAAAATAGAAAGAAAATAATGAAAAAGTCAAATTAGAATACAATGCCTGAACTTGTAAATCTTATTCATGATAAGAGATTTTTAAGAATTGAAATTAAAATTGAATTATTTAGGAAAAATCCCGCTCTGACCGAAGAGATCCGGTTCTTCATTTGTTAAATCAGTTTCAGTATTGCCAAGTCTTTTTTTTTTTTTAATCTTGTGTGGTCGTAATTAAATGATTAAATATTCCATTTCTAATGACTTTTTGGTATTTTGTTAAAATTGTTATCTTGAAACCGAATACATCAAATAAAAAGTTTGAGAGGTCCTGACCCCCAAATTGTTACCTCAAGTCAAACTTAGCAATGCTTAATAGATACCTTCTATACTCATATACAATTCTATCTTATGTGTAAGTCTACCCCTGATTTATGAGCCCCGAAAACTTTATGTATGAATAAATTTTCGAAGCCAAAACAAAATTATTATGCATGTCTTCGTATTCACCAAACCCCTACGTCAGAGAGGGGTTGGGTATATACAACGTGACTGACATAAACTCAGTTTTGAAACACAGTGTTAACAGGTTTGAATTCAGAGTTTTCCTTTTCATAGAGCTGTTATCATACAAAAATTAAAAAGCCCAGCCTACCCATAGCTGGACGGTGAATAGTTGGAATCGTACTTTAACCAAGAATATTAGAACGAGGTGAATCGCAAAGAGCAAAGTCCAGGATTTGAACTCGGAGCACCGTATCCATTTTCGACGACGATAACCGTTACTCTATGAGCGTCGGATGATGCCAATTTTCGCCTTCAGAATAAGTCTTTGACCGATTCATAAGGATGTGCGATTATTAATTTGTTTTGTCTTTGTTTTCATTAGTTTTACTGCTCTGAGTAGGTCGTTTTATTGTAGACGAAACTGGATTTAGCTTACGAGCCAGAAATTTAGCAAATGTCTACATTACAGAAAAGAATTATTCGCCTAGTAAATCTGAATGAGAAATAAATCACGAAAATAGATTTGAATAGCTGGATAATTATTAGAATTTTAACCCTTTTCTGACCCGTGAACCCGTTAGGTTCGTGTTTTAAGAGCGATGACTAATGATACGGAGGCTTCTATTTAGAAATGGGTGAAGGATTCTAATTACCATCTCATAGTTATATCCACTACATCGAGAATGAACAATCAAAATCCCGTTCAATGCTAATACAGACCTCACAAAATTATCACTCAGCTGCTAATTAGACAAGAATTTTTTTGTGTCTATATTAGGGCATTCGGACCAGCTTTACTCTGCTAAAATATTACCTTATATCACTTCCTGCCAGTGAAGCAGTAGTCGGATTGATATATTATTCATTGATATATTATAAAAATTCTCTCTCTCTCTCTTTCTCTCTCTCTCTTAGCCCAGTCATCTGGGGTTGTAGACTACATCTCTGCAGAGTGGGGAGACCCCCAAACGATTTTCTTGGATATCCAGTTTGGTTTGGTTTGGTTTTGTGGTGTATCAACCATTGTAGGTAATTTAATGCCATTTTTATACATACATGCAGTTCTATTCCAAAAAACTCAATTTAGCATAAGTTTGCAGTTCAAATGTCAAAACAGTCCTATTTCAAACAATTCAGTTTAGCATAAGTACATAGTTTAAATGTCAAAACAGTTCTATTTCAAATAATTCAGTTTAGTATAAGTGCATTTTTTATACACACAGTTAAATCTAAAAATAGTTCTATTTCAAACAATTCAGTTTAGCAATGTACAATGTTTAGTTCTATTTGACGCGTAGATAGGACCCAATCAAGTGGTACCAGTCCGGGTCAGAGTGAACCTGAGAGCGATGGCAATAAAGGGGTTCTCCGCATTCCACAATGCCCCAGCATTACTGGAGCCTCACCATCCGATTGTTTAGTGTTATATCCCGGATACTCTGCTGAGATGCAGTCGGTGTATTCTACCACCCCATGTTGACTGGGCTAAAACTCTAATTGGCATCACTGGGAGGCAAGATCTCTCTGGCAAGATCAAAGTATTTGTCTGTCTTTGAGAATTACTATTATTGTTGTTATCATTTTATTCCTTTTCGAGTTTTTCACACAAGCGTGAGCCGATACTTTCTCATAGGAGTTTGAGTGACTGCAAGTCTCCTCAAGTCATCAGGATTCCCCCAAGTATTCTGGTTGATCTTGATAATACTGCAGTTTGGATGGTCCTTTATCGTTCTATTTCAAACAATTCAGCTTAGCTTGAGTACACAGTTTATTATCAAAAACATTTCTATTTCAAGCTATTCAGTTCAGTCAAACAGTTCTATTTCAAACAATTCAGTTAAGTTTAAGTATAGTTTTTTTTTTTGTTTTGTTTACACACAGTTAAATGTCAAAACAGTTGTTTTTTAAGCAATGGCAATGAAGGGGTAATTCAGCATTACTGAAACCTTAACATCAGATTGGTTAGTGTCATTTCTTGGACAGTTGCTGAGACGGTCTTACCCCTTTGCAGAGAAGCAGTCGGTGTATTCTATTGCCCCAGCCGCATGGGCAAGTTAATTAATGCCAAATTCTGTTTATATATATATATATATATATATATATATATATATATATGTATGTATGTATATATATATATATATATAATCTCTTCGTGGACCTACCTTTTTAAAAATATTTTTATTCTCTCTTTGGGCCTAGAATGAATATATATATATATATATATATATATATATATATATATATATATATTCAAAACATACAAATCTCTTCGTAGACATTCTTATTTAAAAATATATCCTTATTCTTTCCTTGGACCCACAACAACCATCTTTATACATATATATATATATATATATATATATATATATATATAAATTCTTTTTGGACCTAGAACGAAAAAAATTTTATATATATATATATATATATATATATATATATATATATATATATATATGCATAAATTTTTTCGTTCTAGGTCCAAAGAGAGAATGAAAATATTCTAAAATAGGTAGGTTCACTAAGAGATTTATATTTTTTTGAATTTATTTATTTTGCTCTTACATACGTGTATGTTTTCACCTTGTTGCTTTCGGCGGAGAACATATATGGCACAAGGCCTTGTTAATGGGGTACTCAATGAGACTTGAACTCACTTGTGTTTGCAGTTTGAATGATTTTCATTTGTTTATGGGTGTATATAGCGGTCAACCTCTCCTTTGCTTAGAGTGTGTTTACCTTAGTTTACTTTGCCCCATTTGATATTTGATATGTTGTTGTTGTTGTTGTGTGTGTGTATGTATGTGTGTGTGTGTGCGTTGTAGTGGCTTTGGATTTCACTAACAGTGATTTTTTTCTTGTGTCCGTGAGTGTGTGTCTTGGGGATTTTTTGTGTGTATGTATGGTAGTGTGGTTTGAAATTTACTGGTAACTTTTTTTCCTCATAGTTTTTGTCGGTATGTATATATACATATATCTATATGTATGTTCATGTGTGTATATATATATATGCATGTGTGTGTGTGTGTGTGTGTGTGTGTGTGTGTGTGTGTGTGTGTTTTCAGCTTGATGCTTTCTTCAGAGAACATGTCTGAAACAAGGTCTAGTTAAAGGGGTATTCAATAAGACTTGAACTTTCCCCGTGTTTGTAATTTGAATGGTTTTTACTTATATATATATATATATATATATATATATATATATATATATATATATATATATATATATGAACCCCCTTATCCTCCCAGGTATGGGTTAAATAGTACCACTACTGTTTTTCTAGGAGAATGGCTTTGGCATTAAATAACCTACATGATATGCCATTAAGCAAAGAAACCAAACCAAACCAAACCAAACCTATATAAATATATATATATATATTAATGAATTCTGGTCGTTTTTTTTAGAATGTGTTCTTCTTAGCCTACTTTACTTTTAATATTTGATACGTTGTCTGTGTGTGTGTATGTGTTGGAGTGGTTTCTGATTTCACTAATAGTTATTTTTTCTGTGTGTATGAATGTGTTTCTAGAGATTTTTTTGTATATATATATATATATATATATATATATATATATATATATATATATGTTTTTTCCTTTGTATGTTACAATTGATGTTTTATTCAATTTTGGTTTAGATTTATCGATAAAATTACAAGGAGCACACAATAAGTTTCCAGACTTTTTTTTCATATGGGCACTTTTATTGATAGTACTCACATGAAACTCAAGTCCCCTTCGAAGAAATCTCCCCCGGCTGCAATGCACTTGTTGTACCGTTCCAACAAATTCTGGAAGGCCCCATGGAAGTCCTCTTGTGTGAGCGTGTCAATGACCTTCGTCACAGCCTCTTTCATCTCCTCAATTGTCTCATAACGACAGCCTCTGGGCTTAGGGAATAACCAAAAGTCACAGGGAGCAAGATCTGGACTATATGGAGTGTGAGGAACTGTCTTGATGCCCATCTTGGTCAAATAGTCTGTGACAAGGATGGAGTTGTGGACTGGTGCATTGTCCTGGTGGAAATGCCACAGACCCGATTTGAAGAGTGCTAGCCTCTTCCGGCGGAATCTCTTCCTGAACTCCCTTAAAACCTCAACACAGTAACCCTAATCCTAAACCTTTGGCCAATTAACTCTGGTGTATTGACTTCCTTACTCCTCCCACTCCTCTCACCATCCCTCACAGACTCCCTGCCATCCAGATTGCATTTTTGAAATTCACCAGCTGTGACAATCAGGTTTTAGTAGGGTGTATTGCTGATGTAGTTGTTCATTTGAACCTGAAATCATAAAAATTGGTCAGTCATCTCATAAGATGTATAGCAATAATATACTGAATTTTCAAAAGTCTTCGACAATTTCAAATGCCTGTACAAAAAAGTCTGGAAACTTATTGAAGGCGATAGTATTTTCTTTTATTTGAAGTAGGTGTAGTCGTTGATTTGAAATATTGGCATTATTTTAAATTTCCCTCAACTACATTTGTATAGGTGTTTTGAAACATTTAATTTTCCGTTTTTTACTATTTTGATATTACTCCTGTGTAGTGATGTCCTTGTATTAAGGGCCTATGTTGACCCTAAGTGTATTTCTTTGCATTCGCTACATCCAATTATGTAGACTACATTTTTTGAGTTGCAGCTAAAGTTTTCACTCATTTTGGATTTGGTTTCCGGGTTTTTAAAGGTATAGGATTTACCTTCTATAATTATATAACATATTTTGCATCGTTTATTATTGCATTTGGTAACTCCTTATGTTGTGTTTTTCCGAATGTAGAAGAGGTGAGTATTCTTTTCAGATTTTGGGGTTGTCTCTGGCTTTTAATTATTTCTTTTGTGTCTAGTATTTCTTTGATTTTGTCATTGTTTTTAAGTTCTAGATTTTTTTTATTTATTTCTGTGAATAGTTCCGGATTATTTTTGTTGTAGGTTGTGACGTATGCTGGGGGTTTCTCGTTATCGTGTTTTTTCGGGTTCCTTAATTCTCTTTGTGGTATTTTTTCTGCTAATTCCAACCTTTTATTTATTTGTGTTGTTGGATATCCTCTGGTGTAAGGTTGTGTGTCGTTGTTCACAAATAGTTTGTTGTAATACTATTTGTAAACGAACCAAAGCTTTATTGTTTGCACCCAGTTAAATGTGTTCAATTATTGTTATCGAACTCTTAATATTTCTGTTTAATATCAATCAATTGCTTGCACAGAATCTAATTGTTTCAAGTATAGTAAATGCTTAAATATTCTTATTTGAACTATTCAAATAGTCCAGTTTGACTCATAGCTGAGACTCTGACAGGTTACTCTTGTTGCTCTTCTTCTTCTTCTTCTTCTTCTTCTTCTTCTTATTATTATTATTATTATTATTATTATTATTATTATTATTATTGGTACCGTTGTTGCTGTTATTTCAGTTGTTGTTCCTGTTGATGTTTTTCTTCTTCTTCATTTTTTTCTTCTCATTATTAATGATGTTATTGCTATCATTGTTGTTGTTGCTGTTGTTGTTGTGGTTCTTCTTCTTTTGTTGTTATTATTTTTTGCTATGGTTGTTCAACTTTTATATATTGTTGTTGTTGCCATCGTCGTTATTGTTCTTTTTATTATTTTTGCTGTTGTTGTTCTACTTTTGTTCGTCTTCTTGTTATTGTTGTTGTTTTGTTGTTTTTGTTGTTCTTGTTGATATAATTATTTTTTGTTGTTGTTGTTGTTGTTTTTCTTCTCCTTCTTCTTCTTATTATTAGAAGAAGTCACAATATAAAAAGCTATAAGAGAGGGAAAAGTTCTCGGCCCGACAAAAATATAAAACGTACATATTTTCATCGTGCAGTTCAGTACAATTTACCCATCGTTTTTCATGTTATCTTTGCATCATTCAAATAATTCTATAAACATATTTTAAAAAGTCATCTCCTTGTTTGGGCCGAGAATCTGAAACATCCTTTAAGTAGTAATAGTTGTAGTAGTAGTAGTAGTAGCAGCAATCATTGAGTTTTTGCACGAGAAAGATCCGATAGCTTTCACCGGAGATTAAGTGACAGCAAGTCTTCTCACAAGAACAGCAATCTCAGTATATTATTTTAGTAGTTTTGTCGTCTGAATAATTGCACTTTCACCATGGTTTTCCGGTTCATATCGTCCCTTTGTAAGATATTTTGGAACAATTGAAAATAAGCAAACTGATGAGTATATACATATATATATATATATATGCAAAAGGGTTATTCAATCAATGGGGTGAATATTGCCTTAAGAAATCAATACTGATGTATTCTTTCATATTCGAGAATACTGTCAGAATGACATTTTTCACTAACCGCTGCGGCCGGAAATTTTTCTTTATCAAAGAGTCAGTGTCTCTTCACTTAATGGACTGCCTTTTCGACTTTGGCTCGTCGTAGCAAACACATGCTTAGACCACTTGCAAACATTATTTTGACTAAAATATGCTTCTCTGTACACATCAAACATTCTTCTCTAAATTTCACATGGTTTAAATTTCTCAGTCAACAAAAATTTGATGACAGACCTCTCTTCTAGCATTAAGAACGCTGCTTGATTTTCCGCTATTTTGTATATTCTCTTGGTTATTATGGCAAAAAACTTCTGATAAAAAACTAGTTTTCCTTTTTTTAAAAAAATTACTTGATTTATAGAATGAGCCTGATTGTACACACACACACACACACATATATATATATATATAAAGAGAGAGTGAGACAGACAGAGAGAGACTGACAGAGAGAGAGAGAGAGATAGCCAGACAGACAGAGACTGACAGACATATAGAGAGGCAGACAGACAGACAGAATACAGACGAAGGAAAGACACAGAGAAACAAGCTTTCTAACTGAATATCAAGACACTGAGAGAAAGATACTTTTTCATTCGTATCTTGATGTTCTAATTTATTTCTCCTTTTTTCAGCGTCTTCTTTAAGGTTTTTCTTTCTTTTGTTTCCTTCATTTTTCATTCCTTCTTTCTTCCTTCAGCAGATTTTTCTTCATGATCATAATTATCACAATCGCCTATCCCTCCCAATACCTGCTTCCTTACCATCTTCCTCGGAACCACACACACGCGAACGCGCTCGCGCGCACACACACACACACACACACACACACACACACACACACACACACACACACACACACACATATATATATATATATATATATATATGTAAATATATATATAATGAGTTTCCAGTGTCTCTAACTCGTCATCAGTTTTTCATTTGACAAATAGCTTTTTCAGATACCGTTGTCTGGTATTGTCCATACTCTCATCTCTACCCGACCATATACCTATCTTTTGGCACTTACCAATTCTCTGGTTAATAAATATTTTGTCTACGTATACTTGGCAGCAAGATGATGCTACACAAAACAAAGCTACTTAGGATAGATAGATAGATAGATAGATAGATAGATAAAATCTGGTTCAAGGACATATTGTATTGCAACGATCTTATAAATGATTTTAATGAAACCTTTTTATGAGACCCCGAAACGAACAAAAAATCTCTTGAAAAATAACTTAGCCTTCGGATAGACTTGAAAAAGCTTATCGGTGAACTCGGAACAATCCAACAGTACAAGAAAACTAGTATGAGTCATCTGTAAGGATCCAACGATGTAATTATCAACTTCGTATTTTTCCAGTCGGTGGTGTTTAGAATATGATGACTGTATAAGACTTCTCCCCCCTCCCCAGTAAAAAAGGGTCATCCTGGGTATGACACTAAACTGCATCTGATAGTGAGAGGCACGAGTTCATGAGATCTGTGAAGAGTCGAAAATCTTTTTATTGCTCTTACCCTCCAAATTCGTACCTGGTTGGGTCCCATCTGAGGTTCAAATAGATCTATTTAAAAAAAAAAAAGGTTCGTATTAGCTTCAAAAAACAAAAACAAAGACTATTAATAAAGAAAAGAAAAAAATAATATTAGTATGAACATGTTTCTTTAACCTCTTGGCATAAGATAAATCTAGAAAGTTTGGTTTGGTTTTATGGCATATCAACCATTATTGGTTATTTAATACCAAATCTTGTTTTTATATATATATTAAATATATGATTTGTAAACACATTTTATAGATACACATATTTAAATAATGAAACAGATCTATTTCTAACAATTCAATTTAGCGTAAGTCAATGAAGTTAAATGGTTCCTAGTATTGCTATGTATAACAAACAATTCAATTAAACATCAGTCATTAGTTTACTCACAGTTAAATGATCAGACAGTTCTATTTTAAACAATTCAGTTAAGCCTAAGTCATTTGCTTGCACTCAGTTTAAATGTAAAACAGTTCTATTTTATCCATCGATAAGAGATACAAATCCGGGTCAGAGTGGACCTGGGAGTGATGGCAATGAAGGGGTACTCTGGATTCTCCAAAGCTGTAACATTACTGGAGCCTCACCATCAGATTGCTTAATGTCTGTTGTATCTTCGAGGTGAATAATACACAGAGAAGAACAAGTGCTTAATATATTTATTCAGCAACAGTATCCGGTGCTAACGGACAAATGCAAAAAAACTCCAAACAATAAGTTACAAACGATTTGTAAGATAACTCACAATAGAGGAGGATCAAATACTGTTTAGCCAAACGAAATAAGATCAGTCTGAATATCAATGAACTTATTAAACAAGTGTTGAAGTCCTTAATCGTAGACTATCTTAAGGCTATGGGCTAAGCAATCTTGGAAAGTGCTGAAGGGGTGCTAGCTAATCTACAATGTTATAACCAGGACACTCGTTGCGGGGGTGTCTTACCCCTCAGTAGAGATGCAGTCGGTGTATTCTACAGCTTCTACTGACTGGGCTTAGACAAGTTGACATACCGTTAAAATAAATGTTAAATAAATCTGGAGGTGCCCGTGGTGTAATAGTTTTCGTGGTAGGGAATGGAGATGGCGACACGAGTTCAAATCCGGGACGAGACTGATTGCATCTCACGTAGCACTAATACCCTTGGGAAAGGTATGAATCAAATTATTCTCCCTCCAGCTATGAGTAAATAGTAGAACAGACTGGGTTCTTCAGCCTTAGTGAGGCAACTAGTCTAGGAGAAGGAAAACTTTGAATCTAAACCTGTTAAACTCCGCTTAAAAATTAACCTTGTGTCATATCCTACCCAAGCGGAGGGGTTGGGTAAATAGGGTTAAAATAAATGTCAGAGTGCCCAACAAATCTCAAATAATGACCTCTGACAGAAGAAGAAAATACGTAACTATTTGAACAATATATCTTCTTTTTTTCCGAAGTTTTCTTTTCCATATTTACCAGAGCAACCATTTAAATTTAGGAATGTCCAGAGTACGATATGAAACTGTATTTGATGGTGAGGCTCCAGTCTTGGAGTTTGGTTTGGTTTTGGTTTTATGGCACATCAACCATTGCAGGTTATTCAATGCCAAATTCATTTTTATTCATATAAACAGTTCTATTGTAGCATATTCAAGATAGAACTAAGATACAAATATGTGAAATATACGGATATATAAAATATACAAATATACGGATGCATAGAAATATACATTTATAGGAATCCCGAAAAACACGCGAAACACTGACGACTCTCTTGGTTCAGGTACGAAACTTTTATTACCTTCTTGACTTTTAGGTTTTCAAAACGAGGAGAGAGAGAGAGACAATTTTTACTATGCTGACTGTTCCATCTGACCCGACAACACGCAGCACACCCCCTAAGCCCAACTGGACTCGTCTAGGTTCAAATCTCAACTAACTGCTTTTTGCAAAATCCCTAAGAATTCCAGCGCATCGCTTCCGAGCATGACGTCATTCACATCCCCAGTCCTATCTCCTATCCGGGGTTTTTATTATCACATCTGTGATTGTCACCTCCTCCCAGCGTGAGCGTGAACACCTGCACCCAATGTGTGCACCTAACTAACCCGAATGATAAGATATAACCAACGAAAAATGATTTTAAAAAATCCTTCCACAATTATATAACACAATTTCAAACTATTCAGTTTAGCATAAGTACACATTTTGAATGACAAAACAGTTCTTTTAGGTTCACTTTCGAACTAATATCTAAGAGGAAAGAAGGGACCACCTTATCCTCCCCACTGATAAAGGTTAAAAGGTATATTTCTACTCTTCTACATGATTAAATAACCCACGAAGGCTGATATGCCGTTAAACCAGGAAACTAATTTGAACTTTTTGAATCGTTTTTATTACAAAGAATATGAATTTTATCTTCATAAATAAGTACTCCCTTCACAATATTCCATAAAAACGATGACTATCCTCGCAGGATAAGACACCAGGTCGATTTTCAGTGGAGAGTGGTTGGGTCAAATTCAGAGTTATTCTTCAAGACTGGCTAAAGATGCCAGTCTGCTCCACTATTTACCAATAGCTTGTGTGAGTGTAGGTAGAACAGATGGATACCTGACATTCTCAAGAGTATAAGCGTGAAGAGAAAGGAAATCAGTCTCGGCTAGGATTTGAACTCAGGTTGCCGATTCTATTTCCGACGCCGATAGCCGTTAATCTAAGTGCGTCTCCGCAATATTTCATGTGGAACATAGAAATAAAATATTCTATAAGAATGATATTTATGTTTCTGTACCTCAGAACGGTGACAAAAAACATTGTACCAACTGATCAAAAGACAAATTAAAAGATGTGTTTATAGGCATTATTTAGGCTTCTCATATGTGAATATGAAAATCAGACTTAACCGATAAAATGAAACGCAGTTTCTTCCAAGCAGCAGTCATATCGATACTGCTGTATGGATGCACTACTTGGACGCTAACAAAACGGCTGGAGAAGAAGCTAGACGGCAATTCCACAAGAATGTTGCGAGCAATATTGAATAAGTCCTGGCGGCAACACCCAACAAACACCAACTATATGGCCACCTGCCTCCTATCACGAAAACTATCCAAGTCAGACGAACCTGACACGCAGGACACAGCTGGAGAAGCAGAGACGAGCTCATAAGTTATGTACTCTATGGACCCCTACATACGGCTGAGCAAAAGCAGGACGACCAGCTAGAACATACATACAGCAGCTCTGTGAGGATACAGGATGTAGCCCTAAAGACCTGCCAGAGGCGATGAACGATAGGGAAAAGTGGCGAGAGAGGGTCAGGGATATCTGTGCTAGCGGCACGACATGATGATGATGATGATGATGATGTGTAAATAGATATCGGGTT
Organism: Sepioteuthis lessoniana; assembly: GCA_963585895.1. Taxonomy (NCBI): domain Eukaryota; kingdom Metazoa; phylum Mollusca; class Cephalopoda; order Myopsida; family Loliginidae; genus Sepioteuthis; species Sepioteuthis lessoniana. The sequence continues at coordinate 87,714,787 of OY757917.1, read as the reverse complement.
ATAGAAGGTAAAGTAGCAGCACAAAATTTTCCCTTGGTAAAAAGGGACGAGAGTTAAAGTCTTATCGACAGCTTATACTTTATTATAGATCCTGATACGAAATGTTCCTCGCTATTATAGAAATGACGACGTGAGCTGCGATAAAAAAAATTTTAAATGCTATTAAAAAGATAAAAGAAAATTAATAAGATCCCATTTGTTTTAGTGACTAAGAGACAAGTAAGAAAAATGTCGATATTTTTCATGTGTTTGTTTGTTCATTAAGGTAAATACCTCAAAAACATTCCAACGACAAACGATAGAAAGACGTTCAGATAAGGAAAAGCCCGGGAGAAAGTGTTCTTATTGTCATTGTCAAAAGGAGATAACTGCCGTAAGAACAATTTTATCACAGATCTCTTAATTGGAATATTTTGTAGCAAGAGATGAATATTTCATAAAATAATGGTGTGATATAATGCATTGTAAAAGCATCAGTTTGAAGAAAGAATAGCAGTTTGCATAAATTCTTTCTTTTTTTTTATTCCCTTTTTTTTTACTCTTTCTTTCTTTCTTTCTTTCTTTCTTTCTTTCTTTCTTTCTTTTTACGTCTGTTTTTATTTATCTATCGGCAGCTGACGAGTTATTTGATTGCCCTCATCAGTTTATATATTATAGTTTATTTTTTCCTCTTGTTCTTATATATATATATATATATATATATATATATATTACGAGCTGACAAGCTGGATTTTCTTTCTTTCTTTCTTTCTTTCTTTCTTTCTTTCTTTCTTTCATTTTTTCTTTCACTGTCTGTTTATATCCATCACGAGTTAATTTCTCATCAGTTTTTCCATTTTTTTTTATTTTTTCCTTTTCAGAGTGTTTATCTATCTATCTATCTATCTATCTATCTATCTATCTATCTATCTATCTATCTATCTATCTATCAGACTGCTTGAATGTTTTCATCTGTCCTTTCTTGTTCACTCCTTCCAATATTTCTTTCTTTCTTTCTTTCTTTCTTTCTTTCTTTCTTTCTTTCTTTCACTATCTGTTTATATCCATCACGAGATAATATCTCATCTGTTTTTCCATTTTTTTTTCTTTTTTCCATTTCAGTGTTTCTATCGATCTATCTATCTATCTATCAGACTGCTTGAATGTTTTCATCTGACCTTTCTTGTTCATTCCTTCCAATATTTTTTTCTTTCTTTCTTTCTTTCTTGCTTTCATTCTGTTTTTCTTTCTTTCTTTCACTGTCTGTTTATATCCATCACGAGATAATTTCTCATCTGTTTTTCCATTTTTTGTTCTTTTTTCCTATTCAGTGTTTTTATCTATCTCTCTATCTGACTGCTTGAATGTTTTCATCTGTCCTTTCGTGCTCATTCCTTCCAATATTTCTTTCTTTCTTTCTTTCTTTCTTTCTTTCTTTCTTTCTCTGTTTATATCCATCACGAGATAATTTCTCATCTGTTTTTCCATCTTTTTTCTTTTTTCCTTTTCAGTGTTTTTATCTATCTATCTATCTATCTATCTATCTATCTATCTATCTATCTATCTATCAGACTGCTTGAATGTTTTCATCTGTCCTTTCTTGTTCATTCCTTCCAATATTTCTTTCTTTCTTTCTTTCTTTCTTTCTTTCTTTCTTTCTTTCACTGTCTGTTTATATCCATCACAAGATAATTTCTCATCTGTTTTCCCATTTTTTGTTCTTTTTCCCTTTTCAGAGTTTCTATCTATCCATCTATCTATCTATCTACTCCATTGTTTTCATCTGTCTATTCTTGTTCATTCCTTCCAATCTTTCTTTCTTTCTTTCTTTCTTTTTTTTTTTCACTATCTGTTCATATTCATCACGAGATAATTTCTCATCTGTTTTTCCATTTTTTGTCCCTTTTTCCTATTTAGTGTTTTTATCTGTCAATCTATCAGTTTTTCTATTTTTTTCTTTTTTTCTTTTTCAGAGTTTTTATCTATCTATCTATCTATCTATCTATCTATCTATCTATCTATCTATCTATCTATCTATCTATCTATCAGATCACTTGAATGTTTTCATCTGTCTATTCTTGTTCATTCCTTCCAATATTTCTTTCTTTCTTTCTTTCTTTCACTATCTGTTTATATCCATCACGAAATAATTTCTCATCTTTTTTTCCATTTTTTTTCTTTTTTCCCTTTTCAGTGTTTTTATCTATCTATCTACCTATCTATCAGACTACTTGAATGTTTTCATCTGTCCTTTCTTGTTCATTCCTTCCAATACTTCTTTCTTTCTTTCTTTCTTTCTTTCTTTCTTTCTTTCTTTCTAAAAATGGGTGTCTTTGGCATGACTCAAAACTGCCCCTGAAGGTGAGGGTTCAGTTCTGAAGATCTGGGAAGTGATGAGTACCGCTTTATTGCAATTACTCCCAGTTCCAATCAAGCTCGGTGTGGCAGTATCTATTACGGTCTCATTTATGTGTTAAATGTCAGTTTAAGAATTATTTGTATTCAATAGAACAGTGAGAAAAAAAATTAAATTAATAACTACACAAAAACGTAAATATAAACGTTATTCCCTAACCTCTTAGCACAGGTTGACATTTCATTAAAATCAGTCAATCTTTTGAAGTTCAACTATCTTAGTTCAGATCTGACTCATCGTCCAGTCAGCCTCAGGAAAGGATAAAGAACGCAATCACCAAAGAGTGTCCTAGATATATAATCTAATGATGAGTCTTCAGTCCTGGAGCTCTCAGGAATGTGAAGTACCCCTTTATTGCCATTGCTCCCATGTCTACTCTGACCCTAGAGCACTAGCACCTGATAGGATCCTAGCTGTGTATCACACAGAACTGTTCGACATTTTCAACCGTGTTCAAGCAAATGACTTATGTTAATTTGTAATGTTAGAAATTGAACTCTTTAACGAATTAACTGTGCGTAAACAAATGATTAATGTCTACTGGAATTGTTAGAGATACATAGCTTTAATTAGAACCATTTAAATGAGTACTAATGAATGAGTAATATTGAATATAATTATTTGTGTTAGATACCAATACTTGAACCTCTTTAATTTTGTGTTCCTAAATTGAGATACTGCTATTACACAGCAATACTTGGAACCATTTGACTGTGTGCAAATAAATAAATAGTTTTTTTTATCATTAAGGTTTTTCGGAATATTGTCTTCATCTTTATTGTTATTTCCACAACGTTTCGGCCGATATGTCCTCTGGCCTTCTTCAGGAGTTTGTCGAACTCGGGAACCTTAACGGAATTTCGAATTACGTCCTTTATTGAAACCACGGGGGTCGCTTGTTCTGATTCCGTTAGGCCGGAGGACATATCGGCCGAAACATTGTGAAAATAACAATAAAGATGAAGACAATAGTCCGAAAAACCTTAATGATAAAAATCAACAAGCTTCGTCTCAGAAATTTCGACAACTAAAGGAATAGTGTTAAATAAAATGATATGTGTCAGATAGAAATACTTGTAACAACTCCACTGCCGGCAAAAAATGATTAATATTGAATGTTGTAATTATTGTTAGCAATAAATGACACCATTCAATTGTGTAGTAACGATGTCTACTATTGTGCAAAAATTTGTTCTAATTTCATTTAAAAATGAAATTTCCTATGAAACATTAACTTACAAATCGTGTGCATAAAATCTACAAATCTCCATTGAGAGGTAAAGCCTCTTCAAGGAAATGGGTAAACAGATTAGAACACTATGTTGTCTCTAGTGGCCAGGTTCCAGTTCTGGAGAGTGTGGAGTACACTTTATTGCTATTACTCACTGGGTACCTCTGATCCGGAGAGGGAGTACCTCTTGGATTATGGTTCAAATAGATCTGTTCAATATATATATATATATATATATATATATATATATGTATGCATACATATATGTATGTATATCTATGTATATTTATATATTTATATATATATATATATATATATATATATATATATATATATGTATATTGCAAAATTAAAAGTGATACGCATGGATAGAGCCATTTCTGTGGTCATTTGTCTTGTGTGGAAGATGCGCAGTTTAGCTGCCGGAATGGGAGTTGGAGTAAGATCAATGCCAATTGAGTTATTTGGGCGAGGGGGTCTGATATTGCAAGACCCGAAACCCCCCGTGAACCCAAAGGAAACATCACTGATGACCCATCCCGATGCATCAATAAACATATATATATATATATATATATATATATATATATATATATATATATATATGTATATTCTGGCAGCATTTCTTCATTGATACATATTTGTTTGGACATTATAGACATTTTTTGTCTACATATTTTTTGTTAATTCTTTCGAATTGCCATATCGATTTTATGATGTCTAGCGGGAATTGGTTAATAAACCTTCCATAATTAATCATTTCCCAACCACTTTCAGACCAATCTTAGGCCATTATCAGGGGTGTGTGTATTGCAACAGTGATGTAACTTTTGCATGTACATAACTACTTTGTAAGAATGAACTTTTTTACTGGCGTATTATGTAGCGTTTTTCTTTTTTTCAAAATTTCTTTCTATAAATAGCGTCATTAGCTAAAGATATTTAAGTAAATTAGCCCTGGATTCAAAATTAATTCAATAGTTTGGGTTGTGTATTTCTAATATATAGCGCCACGATTATGTGTAGTTTTTTCTTGTTATTTTGATGTTCTAAGATTGTTGTGTTTTCGGTAAAAAATTTCCGAAATTCAGTTGTCGAGTATGAATGTTTTTTTTTTTTAAGTTGTTTCATGGAATTAATATTAAAAAGATGCCGAGTTAGTCTTCCTGATCGGGTAGTTATGGTTAAACTGACGTATATATTGTTGTTTTCAGAGATGCGATCTCCTAAAGGACATTTAAATTGATATATAAACGTTTGTTTTTGCAAAACTCTAATCGAAGGAGAAGAATCATTATTAATGACTAAGCTGGAGGTTTTGAATTTATTACTGTATATAAGTTTTATTTTTTTATCAGGATCAGTGGGGAGTACGTTTCTTTGAATCAATATTTTTAGAATATTTTCATCTAATTTATTATTGTAGAACATTTGGTTGCAGTAAAAAAAAGTTTGGTAAATGCTTGTTTGTTGGATGGAGTGTTAAAGAGTTTATTTTATTGGCTAACATTTTGAATCATACGTTTAATTTATTCATCAACAATAAAGTTAAGAAACCATTTATTGATGAGAGTTTGTTTTATGTTTTTTATTTTTCTATAAAATATTGTTTTGGGGGAGGAGATTAATTTGGCACGGGATATTCGGTTATTAATTGCTTTTTTTGTAATATCGGAGAAGGTATTCACTTTTAAAGTTGAGGGTAGAGGAGTTGTAAGTATCAATGAGAACATCTAAAGAGGAGATTTTATTGTTTTTGTTTAGTTCATGGGTAATGTTAAGAATAGAATTTTTTTAGAAGGTGTCTGGTAGTATGTCTATTTCATTAGTATCATTAGCAAGAATAAGTATATCATCAGTATATCTTAGGTATATTGAAGGTTTTTAATGCTATTAGATATTTTATTTTCAAGGTCGGACATGTAGAAATTACTGCAAATATGCCACAGGACAGATCCCATAGATACTCTGTCAATTTGACTGTCAGTATTACCAAAGTGGTCATAAAATGAAACTTCAGTAGTGCACGTTAGAAGTATTTTTCGAAGAATATTAGTGTTGATTTTAAAAGGAAGAAAGGGTTGGTTGTTATAGATTTTATTTGAAATAATATCCATGGGTTGATTGACGGGTACATTAGGGGAAATTTTTTTACATCTAGTGAAGCTAATATTCTATTATATGTTGAAAAAAATGTCTCTAACGTTCTCTCAAATATATGTATATACATACATATATCCATATTTAGATATATACATACAAATATATATGTGTATATTTATATATATGTACATATACATATATATATGTATATACATATGAATATATACGTGTATATGCACACACACACACACACACACACATATATATATATATATATATATATATATGAATGTGTACATAAATTATTGCTAAATAGCAATACTATATATATACGAGGCTGAGTCAAAAAGTAATGCTTTTTCTTAGTACAGGAATGATTACTGACACAGGAATAAGTATCATGCATCAAAACGAAGTTGGTCCTCTATGGATCACATCCCTACTTCTTAACATAGTCACCGTTTCTCTCAGTAACAATGTTCCACCCTTGACAAATTAAACGCATTGAGAAAAAGCGAGATTGGAACGACACAAGACTGCCACCAGTTATCTTGAACAAATCCTGGAAGCAACATCCTACAAAAAAAAAACCCAGCTGCGCGGCCACTAACCTCCCATCGCAAAAAACATCCAAGAAAGACTAACAAGAAATTCAGGATACTGCTAGAGAAGCAAGGACCAACTCGAAAGCGACGTTCTTCTATGGATCTCCATACATGGACCTGCCCGTGTGGGTCGACCGACAAGAAGTTATATATATCAGTTCTGTGTGGGCATAGGATGCAATTTCAAAGACCAAATTAAGTTGAATACAACCCCCTATCAAAACAAACAAACAAACAAACAACAAATAAATAAACAAGGAAACAAAGAAGCAAACAAAAACGTTTTTTACATACTCCCACCAAAATACGTATTTTTATTAGGAAAGCCTTAAGATAATTAAGAGTTCGTGTCTCAGTTTTATTAGGCAGCATTTATTTTTATGCATTCCTTATTAGACGTACTATTTTCTTCGCCAGTGGTTTTCTTGGTCTGATGACCATATCTTCGAGAAATTGGCAGTCACCAAAAGGCAATGATTTTGTGTCTACGCAATTCAAACTTAGATCTGCATGTTCTCTGTATTCAATAAAACATTCAATAAAACATTCTATTCGAGATAAAACAATAAAAATTCAAGCACAAAAAAGGTCTAACTAAGCTAAACAGAAAAAAAGATCTGCGACAAAAAAAAAAATTATTAAAAGAATAAATAAATATATAAGAATAAACAAAAATAAACAAGACAAAAAATAACACGTCTGACAATTAGGAGAGCATAAACATAAACAGTTCACATTAGTGGGTAGAGTGTTCGCCAATGGCCCAGAAGACCTGGGTTCAATCCCAGGTCGCGTCATACCAAAGACTTTAAAAATGGTACTTGATACCTCCTTGCTTAACACTCAACAATATAAGGTACGTATCAAGGGTAAAGTGGAGCATTCCAGGGAAAGGAGTAGCGCCCTCCCCTTCACCTCGGTGTAGTAGCTATCGAAAAAGGAGCCTTCTGGTTGCCCTCGACTGAGGCAGACTACTTTACTTTTATATTCATTTTAATGTATCTTTTATTTGACGGACTATTTTCCTCGTCTGTAGTCTTCGGTGCTTTCAACGTTTCGACCGTGTAACCTCCAGTATTCGTGGCGTTTGAAAACGACGATTCCACTGTAAATATATAAGAACGTCAGGGAGTATAAGACTGAAAAGTTGTGAACAAACAACACAGGTGAGATAAATAAATCGCCTTAAAAAAGAAACATATCTAAAAGGGAATCGTGGTTCACAACGCTAAATTTGGGCATACAATGCGCACCAACACCCCTATATATATATATATATATATATATATATATATATAAACAGGTTTAGTTGAATACTGCTTATTCATTCTTTTTTTAAATCTTCAAGTGAAGATGTTCAAGTGTTTTCGCTAGTCTTCTTACTTCTGGGTCAAGTTGGTAAAGAAAGAACCCAATATTAACCCCAGCGCTTTCGACCATTTCGCTGGTCATCTTCTTGGGTCATGTAAGATCGTTTGTTGCGGTGAGTTTTATATTTATTCGGAGTGTCTTTTTTAAAAATTAATTATAGATGGGGTTGGTTCATTATGTTAGGATAGGTGGTTTGATATGAAATACGTTTAATATGCTTATACTTATGGTGAATACAATTTCATTTATAGTATTTATTAATTTTTTATAATTTTTGCTTCGAGGATTAGTAAACGGGTTTTATTGTTATTTTCATATATGATTTTTGTATTGTTAATTAGGACCTTTCTTGTGTCTGGGGATATGAGTTTGTCAGTGTTTTTGTTATGCTTTGTCATTATATGCTGTTTTATGGTACTTATGTCGGAAAGGTGGTTGGTAAGACGACGAGAGAGTGTGGTTGTTGTATAGTCAATGTAGGTATTAGGTATTATGTTATCCTCGAAACCATCCTAATTGAATGGATCAGCCCCATCTATAATCCATAACTAAAAAAGCCACTCTTTACCAACTTGAAGTAAAAAGACTAGTGAGAAGACTTGAACGTCTTCACTTAAATATTTAAAAAAAGAAACAATCTGCTCTATTCAACCAAACCAGTTTAGATAATGGTTTGCTGCCAAAGTATACAATACAAGTATAGATAAGTTTGTGTGTGTGTGTGTGTGTGTTTTGGGTAGCTGTCTTTCATTTAAGCATATTTGATTAAATAATAAAGACACATTTTGTCTATATAATTTTATTAAGATCCTTTCAAGTTTCCTGATAAGCGTTTCGGTTTTTGGTTAAAATTGGTAGATTAATTTACCAAAATTGTCCTGAGCACTTTGGGACTTTTCATAGGTCATAATCAGAGGTTGTTTGCATGTGTAAAGAGTGTTATACTTAAGAGTTTTAGAAAAAAATTTTTTATAATATTACAAAAAAACATGAACACAAAGTTGGATAAAACTGAGATGCCGATGACATTGAACGAATTTAAAACATAATGCTATCAACGGAAATAGAATATTATCAAGATATATATATATATATATATATATATATATATATAGATAGATAGATAGATAGATAGATAGATAGATATTCGAAAACAAGAAATTATATATATTCGAAAACTAGAAAATGCAAATTTATCAATTGCCACCTGCTGTTGATACAAAAATGTAACGTTAAAGAATTCCTGATAATTATTAATTAAAAGGGTGTTTCTCAAATCCTAAATACAGATATTTTTTTATTCTCTTTGCTTATACGACATTTCTTTCTCTTATGAGAAATGTAAACATTTAATTTACAAGAATGCCGTCTAAATTCTGTAAAAAAAAAATAAATAAAAACCATAGATGTGTCGTCTGGGACTTGAAAATACAGTACGACCCAAATGACGCATTTGAGTGTTACTCGCTCATGCCAAAAGATCTACGACTGGACCTTCATCATCAGATAGTTTACTCTCATATCCAGGACACTTGTTTAGGGGTGGGAATATTCTACTTCAATGCTGAGATAGAGTTGGCCAATTCTACAACACCATCCGACAGGTCTAACTTTCTCAATGGAGTACAACAGGTTTGAATTCACATTTCTGAGGAGGCGCTCGTGTTGAAACGGTTATTATCGTAAGCAAATAGACTCTGCAACACAGGTTCAAATCCTGAACGATTCTGTTTGGTTTGGTTGGGTTTTATGGCGTATCAACCATTTTTGGTTTTTAAATATCAAATCCAATTTTATACATAGAAATAGTTCTATTTTAAACAATTCGGTTTAGCATAAGTATTGATTTTTCTTTACACACAGTTAAATGTAAAAACAGTTCTATTTTAAACTATTCAGTTTAGCATAAGAACACTGTTTAGTTCTATTTGGCCCATAGATAGGACCCTATCAGGTACTATCGCTCCGGGTTGGAGTGGACCAGGGAGCGAAGGCAATGAAGGGATACTCCACATTCCCCAAAGCTCCAGAATTGCTGTCATATGCCATATTAGTGTCATATACTGTACACTCGTTTGGGAAGTGTTACCCTCTGCAGAGGTGCAGTCGGTATATTCTATAGCCCCAGCCAACTGGGCCATATCCTCTTTGCTAATATCCCTGGAAAAGTCATGAATCCGACAATTCTTGTTCCAGCTATGGGTAAATAGTAGGACAGTCTGGCTTTTTACCTATCGAATGACATCTTGTCTAAAAGAAAAAGTGAATTCAAACATATTGTACTTCGCTAACGAATTGATCCTGTGTCGGATCCTGTCTGTAGTGGTTGGATTGTTTAAATACATATAATAGGCCGATGATTTTTAACTAATCATAACTGTTCTCTTCTGGATTATGAAGGGGAATTCCAATAGCATTGTGGCTAACATGCTAGACTGTGACATCGTAGTTAGCAGGTTCGAACTCCAGTCATGCCACTACGTTCCTTTACTGACAAATAACTTAGGGGAAAGGCATAAACCTCCTTATCTCCTTGCTATGGTTCATATACTATCAGTGCTGTTCTTCAACAAGCATAGCTTTTGCGTCAAATGACCCACTAAAGTTGATATACCATTGAAAAAAAAAAAAACAAAAAAAAAAACACATCACATTCATACATATATCACACACATACACACGATTAATATACACACAATTAACATACATACATAAAGCACATACATACATAAAGCGCACACACAACGCACACATACATATATAACACGCACGCATAAATACAAATAACATACATACATACGCACACACACACACAAAGCACACACTCATTAATGGCGGGGAGTTCCCGAGGTGAAGGGGTTAAAGTGCTGGACTGAGACATCGTTGTGAGTTCGAACTCTAGTTGCTCAGTTACAATCATTTTAAAACAAATACCCTTGGAAAAGGCATGAAACCCCTTATCCCTTGGTATGGTGGCATATCAGCCAGAGTTGGTTATTTAATGCCAAATCCATTTTTATATACATGGACAGTTCTATTTCAAACGATACAGTTGAGCATAAGTACACAGTTTAAATGTCAAAAACACTTCATTTTAGTCAACAAAGTTAAAATAATTCCAAGTATTGCTATGTATCACTAATAATGCAATTAAACTTCAGTCATTTATTTACACGCAGTTAAATGTAGAAACAGTTCTATTCCAAACAATTCAGTTTCGCATAAGTACACCGTTTAAATGTCAAAACACTTCTATTTCAAACAATAGAGTTTAGCATTAGTTGATAGTTTGTTTTGTTTTACGGCGTATCAACCCTTTTCGAGTCATATAACGCCGAATTAAATTTCAAAAAACTGACGACTGGGAAAAAATAAGACGGGACATAAAAAGAAACATTTAGTGGAAGATGACTCAAATTGTGTTACATATATACAACCCTGTTTTTGATTAATCGATTGATTTTAACGGCACGTCAACCCGTGTAGGGTTATTTCATATACGAAGGTTTAGGAATCACACTCATTATACGTTCATATTTGTATTTTTTATGTCGTTATTTCTTAAGATTTATTTGCACATGGTCCAATCGAAAATGAATAATTCTCAAAACAGATCTATCTGACTCATAGATGGAAACATAACAGGTATCACTCTGTGTTAGAGTGGACCTGGAATAAATAGCAATGAAGTACTCCATACATCCCAGATCTCCAAAACTAGAGCCTCATCGTCACGTAAAATTTAGAATCAAACCTATTTGGAGGAGTCATTCTTCTCTCTGCTGGGTATACAGTCAGAATAGTCTAAACTTCGCTGTCTGGACGTTTAATTCCATGGTTCAAATCTAACCTTTCTTTAATTTACTAAGTTTTAATTACTTGTGGCACTAGTAAGGATGTACTGAGCACCTAAAGAGATTCACACTTGCAGTTAATAGATTGCTCGTCTAACTAGGTAACTGTTACAGCACGTGAGGCGCCTAGCCAGTTTAATCTTCTCCCTCAGAAACTGAAGTAGAAATAGGATCGAAGTTGTTCGCAACCAATAGGTCTGGTTCTTTAAACTACGGTATTCCTTATAAAAATAATAATCCCTAATTAAACTAGCTTACATTAAACCTAACATAGTTAGTTGATCAAACATCCCTTTTTGGGGTGGGGTCCTACCCCTCTGCAGAGTATACTGTCAGTGTAATCTAAGCATCCCCAACTGGGCGAATAAACATTGATGTTAGAGTGGGATGAGTTGAAGGGCGAATAACCCTTTTTTCCCAGAAGCTTACCTCTTTTCTATAGTAAAATTAATTGCAGTCCTTTATATTTATAATAACAATTATTAGCTAAGTATTTTCATTCTATACACCGTCTTATTATATGTGTAATCGAGTGGAAATCGTACTAATCAAGAGAATGGTCTGCGACAAAGTCTGTAAACACTATGTTATTGGAAAGCACCCCCGAGCAAACTAGATAGATAGATAGATAGATAGATAAAGAGAGTGAGAGAGAGAGAGAGAGAGAGAGAGAGAGAGAGACGAGGGGTGAGAGGAAGAAAGAAAGAAAGAAAGAAAGAGAAGAAAATACATATCTCTTCATAAAAGAAATTGACAGATAAACACTTTTTGGGGAAGACAAACAGAAAAGAAGACGTAGAAAAATATTTTTAAAAAAAGTGAGTAAAATTAAACAGAGAACCATGTATCCACCAACATGCACCTAATTATTTACAAACTCATCAGACTTCAATTGCGCATGCGTGTAAACCTGTGGCTTTGCTAGTCACTCGCAACGGGCTTTTTCTTTTTCTTTTTTTCTTTTTTCGCGAAATTGAAAACAGATACAAGAAAACGAAAAGTGTAATAAGCAGACGATTGGAGACGGGTGCCGTAAGGGGATACTTAGAACTAATGGCGCCACACTTATCTTTGTCTAAACAGTTTATAAAACAGGAGTTTAGAAAGCGGATTCCCGTGAAGAAGCCTGGTTGGTCGGGGTAAAAATGTTAGAGAAGAGGGTCAGAGGAAAAAAAGATGCCGAGAGAGGAGGTAATAGGGACAGAGACAGAGAGAAAGAAAATCGAGAGAAAGAGTGAGAGAGAGAGAGAGAGAAGGAGAGGGGGAGAATGCAGACGGACCGACAGATTCACAGGGAGACCGAAAGACAGATATACAGAGAGAGAGAGAGAGAGAGAGAGAGAGAGAGAAAGAGGAAGAGAGTCATACAGAGAGAGAGAGAGAGAGAGAGAGAGAATGGGGGGGGATAATGCAAACAGACACTCAGATTCACTGAGAGACAGAAAGACAAATATATACAGAGAGAAATAGAGAGAGAGAGGCAGACAGTTATACCGAGAGAGAAAGAGAGGGGGATAGTGCAGACGGACAGACAGACTCACAGGGAGACAATAAACAGAGATATACAGAGAGAGAGAGAGAGACAGACAGAGAGACAGACAGAGAGACAGAGACATAGAGATAGACAGGCTCGCAGACAAACAGATATAGAGAAACAGACAGACAGGCAGACGGGCAGAGGGAAAGAGACATAGACGGAGAGACTGACAGACAGACACTGAGAGACAGAGACATATAGACTCAGAGAGAGAGAGAGAGAGAGAGAGAGAGAGAGAGAGAGAGAGAGAGAGAGAGAAGGATACAGAAAGAAAGAAAGAAAGAAAGAAAGAAACCGACAGACAGACCGACAAACGCAGAGACAGACAGATTGACATACGGACTGACAGAAGTGAGGAAAAAAAGTTTTTAAAATATTTTAAAAGAGAAGTTTTGAGGTGAGAGCTGCAACAGAAATTGAACCGTTCTGGTTGTGGAATGGTGAGTGAGCACTATTCTCACTTGCCCAGTCGGCTGGGGCTGTAGAAAACACCGACTGCACCTCTGCAGATGGGTAAGCCCCCCCCAATGAGTGTCCTGGATATGACACTAAACAATCTGATGGTGAGGTTCCAGTGACGCTGGGGCTTGGGGAATGCAGAGCATCTCTTCATTGCCATTGCTCCCAGGTCCACTCTGGCCAGGCGGGGTAGCATCTGATAGGGCCCTATCTATGGGTTGAATAGAACTAACGGCATACTTATGCTAAACTGAATAGTATGAAATAGAAATGTTTTAGACAAACCGTACTTACATTTAAACTGCGTGCTTATTCTAAACTGAATTATTTAAAATGGAACTGTTTTTTGACATTGAAACTGTACTTACACTATAATGATTTGTTTAATATAGAACTGTTTTGACTTTTAACTGCGTAAACAAAATCTGTATTTATACTAAACTGAATAAGCTGAATTAGAATAGCTTAAAATAGAAATGTTTTTTCACAATTAAACTGTACTTACATTTAAATTGCGTACTTATCCTAAACTGAATTGTTTGAAATAGAACTAATTTTAAAAAAATGGTTTTGGCGTTGAATAACCTACAAAAGTTGATATACCATAAAAACCCAAACAACCAACCAACAATTCTCACTGAGAACACTATGACCTGGGAATAACTCTTTACTGCATCTGATGGCGAGACTCCAGTTCAGGTGATCTGGTGTGTGTGTGTGTTTAGTACACTTTGATTGCCATTACTCCCAGGTCCACTTCGACCCGGTGTTGTAGTACTTCTTAGAGCTCCATCTATAAAACATTTGATATGTTTGAAATTTATTAGTGTAAGTATAGTAAGTTGTCGACCGTAGTTGAGGGCAACCAGAAGGCTCCCTTTTCAATAGCTACTACACCGAGGTGTAGGGGAGGGTGCTACTCCTTTCCCTGGATTGTTCCATATTACCCTTGATGCGTACCTTATATTGCTGAGTGTTAAGCGAAGAGGTATCAAGCAATATTTTTAAAGTCATTGGTGTGACTCGACCAGGGATTGAACTCCGGTCTCCCGGACCATTAGTGAACACTCTACCTGCAAGGCCAATGAGCCGGTTTTATTAGTGTAAGATATGAATACGTGACGCTATAAAACTGTGTGCAAATAAATAATCATTATTAAATGGAAGTAACTGCGTGCAAATTATTTGGTTTAGATAGGAATATTTGAAGTCATATCACTCTAAATTGTTTATATTTGAAAGAGTAATTTGAAGCTATAATTGTTTACAAAGGATTATTATCAGTAACTCAAAACCATATAAATATGTGCAAACTAATGGCTTTTAGTATATAGGAATAATTACTTGAAACCAGTGTTCGTCAATGAGCCTGGAGACGGGGGTTCAGTCCTAGGTCGAGTCATATCAAAGACTCAAAAAATGGTACTTGATACCGCCTTAATTAACACTCAGCATTATAAGATACAGATAAAGGGTAAGTGGGGCAAACAAAAAGAAAGGGGTTGCACCCTCCGTTTCACCTCAGTGTAGTAGCTATTGAAAAGGGAACCTTCGGGTAGCCCTCAACTACGGTCAGCAGACTTATTACTTATAAAATTATTAGTGTTAGATTGAAGTACTTGAGTCCATATACTGTGCAAGTTATTTGTATTAGATAAAAATACTTGATATTATATAACTATGTGAAAAAAGAAAAAACGCTAGAAGAAACTACTCAAAAATATAGATATAAATGTACAAAGAACGCAATAAAATAACCCTAGACGGGTTGACATGTAGTTAAAATGAATTAATGAATCAATAACAGCTTATGCTAAGCTATAAGCTTAAATAAAACGGACAACTTGAGATGATGTATTAATCCTATTTACCTACCCCTCCACTCGGACAGGATATGACACAAGGTCAATTTTTTAAGCGGAGTTTAACAGGTTTCAATTCAGAGTTTACCTTCACCTAGACTAGTTGCCTCACAAAGGCTGAAGAACTGAGTCTGCCCTACTATTTACCCATAGGTGGAGGGAGAATAATTGGATTCATACCTTTCCCAAGGGTATTAGTGCTATGTGAAATGCAATTAGTCTCGTCCAGGATTTGAACTCGTGTTTCCGTGTCCATTTCCTGCGACGATAACCATTACACCATGGGCATGATGTATTAATAGTCTGCCAAAGAGACTGGCAGACGCTTTACTGAGTTTCGTCCACATTAAGTGCCCAACATCTCCGGTTTTTGGCCCAAGTTATCTCAGTTTAGTAAACCTACTTGTCGATATAGGATAAGATAAAAAGAATATGATCGAAAAATTGTTATACGATAAGGC
Source organism: Sepioteuthis lessoniana (assembly GCA_963585895.1). Taxonomy (NCBI): domain Eukaryota; kingdom Metazoa; phylum Mollusca; class Cephalopoda; order Myopsida; family Loliginidae; genus Sepioteuthis; species Sepioteuthis lessoniana. The sequence continues at coordinate 87,698,909 of OY757917.1, read as the reverse complement.
TTGGTTTGGTTTGGTTTATTTAATGTCCTAACCACCCCTTACGACTAGTTTAAAGCCCAAATTTGATCATCTTGTAAATGTTTAATTATAGTTATAAATATTAATATTTTCATCACTTAAAGTATTCAGACTACTGTCTTCATCTTCATTGCTATATTCATAATGTTTCGGCAGATTTGTTTTCCGGTCTTCTTCTTTTTTTCAAGTTGACCTATGTTCATATAGGCGCTTCTTAAGACATCTTGAAAATTCCCAGTTGTAAGTTTTTTTTTTACCCTTCTTATTGGGAATAGTATAAAAACCGCCTCTGATGTAAGTAAGTACAGTATGGGCTCCTGAAAAAGGCCGGAGTATCGGCCGAAACGTTGTGAATATAATAATGAAGATGAATACAATAGTCTGAACCATAGTCTGAAAACTCTGAGTGATGAAAAATTATCAACTGCATCTAAAAAATTTAGACAAATTTATATTTTCAATATTTAACTATGATCATTTTAAGTCGCACTTTTTTGTAAAAATAACTGTAATTTGTTTGCATACAGCTATATGTTATCAAGTATTGCTATCCTAAAACTCCGCCCAATTGGCAACACTGACTGCGACTATGGAAAAGGGTAAGACACCTCCCTCATGGGTGTCCTGAGTATCACACTAACCTACATTTAATGGTGAGGCTCCACTCTTGAAATTTGGAGAATCTGAAGTACCCCTTCATTATCGTAACCCTCAGGTTCACCCAGACCCAGACCGTTAATACCTGTTAAGGTCCCGTCTATGCATCAAATAGGACGGTTCAGTCTTTTACTTAGAATTATTCTTATGAATAATTTGAAATCATGTAGCTGTGTGCAAATTATTTGTATTTGATAGGAGTACTTGATGAATAGAATCACTAATTTTGATATGCTTGAAACCCTTTAACTGTGTGCAAACAAATGATTAATGTTGAATAGAATTATTATTGTTAAATAGTAACACTTGACCCATATAGCTTATGATGAGTCTCCAGTTCTGGAGATCTATAAGGTGTGTGTATACCCTTTCATTGCTATTACCCAAGTTCCAATCCGACCCGGAGCAGTTGAACCCAATCTATGAAACTATTCTACAAATAATTAATATCAAATTAGACAGGAATAATTGATAAATACAATTATTTATATTAAATAGAAATACTTCAAAATATTTTTGTGTGTGCAAACAAATGAGTTCTAACTCGTTTAAAAATAAAGTTTCCTTCGAACTATTCGTTGACAAAACATAGACATGAATAGGATTTGGCATTAAATAACCACAAAAGGTTGCTATGCCATTAAAACAATAACCTAACTTAATACCCAACCATACGCAGGAGGATACGACACTAAGTAAATTTTGTAAACAGAGTTTAGTAAAGTAAAGTTGGCGACCATAGTCGAGGGCAACCAGAAGGCTCCCTTTTCAATAGCTACAAAACTGAGGTGTAGGGGAGGACGCTACTCCTTTCCCTGGATTAGTCCACTTTACCCTTGATACGCACCTCATATTGCTGAGTGTTAAGCAAAAATGTATCAAGTACCATTTTTAAAGTCTTTGGTATGACTCGACCTGAGATTTAATCCACGTCTCCCGGACCATTGGCGAACGCTCTACCCTTTAGGCCAAACAGGTTTAAATTCTTTATCTTTATTTTACGAGATTTCTTGCAATACCAAAATTAAATCTGCCCTATTATTTTACTATAGCTGGTCGGCCCAGTATACTAGAGCTTTAGAATAGACCGACTGCCTCTCTACAGAAGAGAAAGACTTCCCCAGCGAGCTTCCTTTATATATCATTAAAAAATCGGATGGTGATGCTCCAGTAATGTTTGAGCTTTGGAGATTGCTGAGAACTCCTTCACTGCTATCACTCCCAGGTCCACTCTCGCCCGAAGTGGTAGCACCTGATAGTGTCCTATATATGGGTCGAATTGAACTGTTTGACATTTTAACTCTGTGAAAACAAATGATTTATTCTCAACTGAATTTTTTAAAATAGAACTATTTGATCATTTAACCGTGAGTAAAGAAATGACAGATATTCAATTGAATTGCCCGAAACACATAGTGATACTTGGAACTCTTTAACTGTGTGTTAAAGAATGATCTTTGACTCATTTATGAATGTTATGAACAAAATGCGTTTACAAATCATATAAATTTGATATATATGTATAAAGAGGATTTGGCATTAATTAACCTACAATGGTTGACATGCCATAAAACTCAACCAAACTAAATCAAATATTTAATATATATGTATAAAGAGGATTTGGCATTAAATAACCAGCAATGGGTGATATGCCATAATACCAAACCAAACCAAATCATATATATTTAATATATATGTATAAAGAGGATTTGGCATGAAATAACCAGCAATGGTTGATATGCCATAATACCAAACCAAACCATATGTATTTAATATATATGTATAAAGAGGATTTGGCATTAAATAATCTACAATGTTTGATATGCCATTAAACCAAACCAAACCAAACCAAATCATATGTATTTAATATATATGTATAAAAAGGATTTGGCATTAAATAACCTACAAAGGTTGATATGTCATAAAACCCAGCCAAACCATAACGAAGAGGGGTAATTGGATGCATACCTTTCGTGAGGGTATTAGCGATATGGGAAATGCAAACAGCTTCGTCCAGGGTTTGAACTTGGGTTGCCCAATTAATTTCCTTACGACGTTAAATGCTATATCACGAGCGCCTCCATTTTTATACTCGGTAGCAAAGCAACAATTTCGAAGAGAAGAAGGGTGTGGTTGTGTTGGGACGGGGTATTGAGAAAATTTAAACGAAATTGGAGGAAGCAAAATTTAGAAAGAGGAGAATCTAATTCAGGGTAATTGATTCCTACGGAGATACAGGGGTGGGGCGCATTTTCGAGTGTTGGGTAGAGAAGAGATGAAAATAGTTTTTTTTCTTTCTTATACTGCCGGCGATTTAAAACATCCGATTCTTAACAAGGAAATTGTGCTTCGCCATGTTTTTATCAGAAATGGCGGAATAAACAGCATGCAGACAGCGAGTAAGTAAAAAAGATGGAGACTTTCTGGGGTGGGGGAGTAGGATTAGGATGGGGTCTAGAGGTTTTGCTGAAGAAAGAAAGGCTATTCTTTTCTTTTTTCCTTTCTCTTTTCTTTTCTTTCCTTTTCTTTCCTTTCTCTTCTCTTTTCTTTTTTCTGCTTTTTCTTTTCTTTCCTTTTCTATGCTTTTCTTTCCTTTCTCTTTTCTTTTCTTTTCTTTTCTTTCCTTTCCTATCTCTTTTCTATTCTTTGCTTTTCTTTCCTTTCCTATCTCTTTTCTATTCTATTCTTTGCTTTTCTTTCCTTTCTCTTTTCTTTTCTTTTCTCTGCTTTTTCTTTTCTTTTCTTTTCTATGCTTTTCTTTCCTTTCTCTTTTCTTTTCTTTCTCTTTTCTTTTATTTTCTTTCCTTTCTCTTTTCTATTCTTTCACTTTTCTTTTCTTTCCTTTCTCTTTTCTTTTCTTTCTCTTTTCTTTTCTTTCCTTTCTCTTTTCTTTTCTTTTCTTTTCTTTCCGTTCTCTTTTCTTTTCTTTTCTTTTCTTTCCGTTCTCTTTTCTTTTCTTTTCTTTTCTTTCCTTTCTCTTTTCTTTTCTTTCCGTTCTCTTTTCTTTTCTTTTCTTTTCTTTCCGTTCTCTTTTCTTTTCTTTTCTTTTCTTTCCTTTCTCTTTTCTTTTCTTTGTTTCTTTTTATTGCAGTCATATTACAAAAAATACTTTTTTTCAAGAGGTTGTCTGAGGTTTCCGTATTTTATGTTGGAATAAGGATAGTATAAGTATTAATATATAGCGCTACAGTTAGTTTCTTTCTTTCTTTCTTTCTTTCTTTCTTTCTTTTTGATTCTGATTTCTTTTTTCTGTCTTCTTTTCTTCAATCAATTTAAAGCTTATGCTTCTTTCTTTCTTTCTTTCTTTCTTTTTCGGCTTACACTACTTTTAACTTTGTTTGTTTTTTTTACAGAAGAATGAAAGGCAATTCTTTTTTTTTCTATATTAATATTAAAAAAAATATTCTTTTTTTTTTTTTTAAATCGGTTGTCTGATGCGTTCAGATAAATTACTGTTCGCATTTAATATTAGAAGAAGTTTAGTACACGTACAAATTTTTAGCTCGACAATTCCTAATTTCAATTTTTTTTCTATCTCTTCTTTTTATTCTATCAATTTAGATATATACTTCTTTCTTTCTTTCTCTCTTTCTTTCTTTCTTTCTTTCTTTCTTTCTTTCTTTCTGTCCTTCTTTTCTTTCTTTCTTTCTTTTAGTTTGCTTGATTCTAACTAATTTCTTTTCTCTATCTCATCTTTTCTTCAATCAATTTAAGGTTATGCACCTTTCTTTCTTTCTTTCTTTCTTTCTTTATTTCTTTCTTTCTTTCTTTCTTTCTTTCTTTCTTTCTTATATTTAGGACCTTTTCATTTCCTTTGATCATTTTTTTCTGTAAATTTCATGTTATATTCATTACATCTATTTTTGGGTAGAGGAGGGTTAAACATAAAATAGGCTAAATAAAAAATACTAAATTGGATAAGACTTTATTTGATTAATCAGAAGTAAAGATGGTTAATAATTTCGGGTTTAGTTTAAGGGTTATGGTTGTGGTTAGAGTGAATTAATACGTTTAAATAGTGAATTGATTAGGGTTAAGATTAGGGCTGGAGTTAAAGATAGCGTTATGGTTACGGTTTGGGTTAATTGATTATATGTTTAAACTGTGAACTATCATATTTATGTTACCAATTAAATTCTGAGTCTTTATTCGAAAGGAAAAAAAGAACGTCACTTTTCTGAATGAGATTCCATCATGGTAAGTGGAGGACGGGAAAACAATATGGCCACCTTTTAAGATTAGACATTAGCGACTTTTTGTTGAAAAATTGCTTAAATAAGTAAAAGATGACGATGAATTAGTTTATTTATCTTTAATTGAAAATCAACCATCGAGTGTTAGTTAATGCTAATATCATACTTGAAAAACAACAATGATACTATCTAACACTTAGTTGGGGGATAAGAAAGGGTCATACCACTTCCAAAATACTTACCTGGATTAGGAGTAACATACTTACCTGGTCTAGGAGTATCGAAACCAATAGCAGATTCGAGGCTGAAAGGCCCCCAACTTCGGTTGGGCCACACTCGGGTGGGCGAGCTGCTTTTTTGTCCCCTATGCACCCCTTCTATAGCACTAGACCTCACGGTCTAGTTCAAGCTATATTCTGGCATACGTGCCCGGATCTAGATTTAGGTCCGTGATACTGCTTGACTCATTAGACCCACATTGCATTTAGTGGCTCAATGACTAGCAGGGTTCGAGTCTCGGCTCGTTCCCGACCTTCCCCTCTCCTTTATCCCCACTTTAATCGGCCTTCGGGCTTTTGAATTTGTGTCAAGTCCTGTCTGGTGGGAGGCAGCGACAAATTCAAATACAATACCTCTTCCAAAGGGAATTAGTACGAAAGTGAACGAAACAGCGCGACTGGAACTGGAAGTCGCTTACTATGATGTCACAATCCAGCACGTTAACCATTACACTATGGAGACTCACTGACAGTGCTCGAAAAAGTATTCTCATCTGGAATACGAATGTAAGTATTACATTTCTATATCATTTTGAAAATGTATTACCTCAGAGTTTTTGTCCAGAAGGATATTAATATTTACTACAAATGTTTCCTTTGCGGCGATTTTTAGGTTCTAGTAAAGTTTGAATATATATAAATATAAGTGGTCGTGTCAATACTGCTATATGGATGCACCACGTGTACGCTGAATAAACGCTTAGAAAAAAAAAGCTTGGCGGCAATTGCACAAGAATGCTACGATCCCTATTGAAAAAATTCTGGAAGCAACATCCCACAAAACAGCAGCTGTACGGCTACCAACCTCTCGTCTCAAAAACCATCCAAATAAGGCAAATAAGACATGCCAGTTATTGCTGGAGAAGTAAGGGCGAACTCATAAGCGACATTCCCCAACAGACCTTTTCTCACGGACGGGCAAGTGCTGGATGAGTAGAAGTAATAAAGTTGGCGACCTTAGACGAGGGTGACCCAAAGGCTACCTTTTTAATAGCCACGACACTAATGTGTAGGGGAGGGCGCGACTCCAATCCCTGGATTGCTCCACTTTACCTTTGATCCTTACCTTATAATGCTGAGTGTAAACCAAAGCGGTGTCAAGTACCATTTTTTGAGTCTTTGGTTAACTAGAACTTATCTTCAACAGCGCTGTATGGACACAAAGGTGTTGTCTAGAAGACTTGCCGGAAGCGATAGACGATAGAGACGAATGGCAAAAGAGAAAGATAAATTCGTGCTTGTGGCATGACATATCGATGGTCGATATATATATATATATATATATATATATATATAATGTGTATGTATGATAGTATGTACAGGGATCAATTTTATATTTGTCTAAGAAATGGTTTCGTACTGTGAGGCCGTTATTCTTCCGGTAATTGGACTAATTGGGTATGTGTGTGTGTGTGGGGGGTGATTATATGTATGAGGATTAATTTTATCTTTGCATGGGGTTGTTTGTGTATGTTGGTGTATGCTTTGTTAATTTCATTTGTTATGACACGCCCATACACACAAACGTATATATACACATATATTTAAACACACACATATATGTATATACATATATATATACACACACACACACACACACACATATATATATATATATATATATATACATATATTTATACACACGCATATATATCTATATATGTATATAAAAGTAAAGCTGAAGACCGTCTTCGAGAGCGACTCGAAGGCTGATTTTCTCTTCAATTTGTATTTCTGGCGCACGAAAATATAATTTTGACACTTGTCATCTCTTATCTAATCTGCGACTTCCATTTTCAAATCATAATGTCGTTTGCTCTTCGCGTGCAAACGACCAAGTCAATGGGAGGGAAATCTTGTCTAGACATCGAAACCAATTTTCTGATGCAAGTCATGTTTTATTTGCTACTCTTATCTAAGCCGTCTGTTACTATGCCTGGGTGGGAGTCACATAATATATATATCTATATGTATGTATGTGTGTGTGTGTGTGTTTATATATACATATGTGTGTGTTTAAACAGGATAACATAGCAAAAAGACATATCATTCCGAAATTTTTTATTAAAGAAAGTACTTATACCCCATTAGCCTTGTACCAGATAAAAAAAGAATCCTCACTTATGTGCTGATAATTGCCCGGTCGGCTGGGGTTGTAGAATACTCTGACTGCATCTCTGCAGAGGAGTAAGATCACCCAAAATATATGTCCTGGATATGACACTAAACAATCAGATATTAAGGCTCAAGGAATGTTAGATCATAGGGAAATAAGGAGTACCTCTTTATTGTTATCACTCTCCGATCTACTCTGGTCTGGAGTGGTAGCACCTGGTATTGCCCTGTCTATGGGTCAAACATAACTAAACTGTGTACTTATACTAAGCTGAATAGCTTGGAATAGAACTGTTTTTAACATCAGAACTGTGTACTTATGCTAAACTGAACTGTTTGAAATAGAACTATTTTTGTATGCTAAACTGAATTTTTTGGAATAGAACTGTATTTTGACATTAAAGCTGTATACTAATGCTAAACTGAATTGTTTGAAATAGAACTGTTTCTATGTATAAGAATGGATTTGGCATTTAATAACCCACAATGGTTGATTTGCCATAAAACGAAACCAAAACCATGTACTTATAAGCTCACTTATACACTTTTATTTGGTTGATTTTCTTGTTTAACTGCACATCAACTCCCTCTGGGTTATTTAATGATGAACTAAGATTAATTTGCAAATATTTGATTGAAATCACAATTGTATATTTAATGTTTAATTGCATTTTTTGAATTGAACTTTTGACCTGTTTTTGTTCAAATTTTTGCCCCGTCATGTGCTCCATCAGATGCAGTTTATAACATGCCCAGGGCATCTCATTTTTTTTTTTTTTTGAAGGGGTCTAACCTTTCTGTAGAGGTTGCAGTCAGCACATTCTTTGCCCTGTCGACCAGGACTGTGTGCACTCTAGAGCTTACATACAGTTTTCCTTCTTGAAGATGGGTTACCAATTCAAGGCTAAAGAACCTGGTGAATAGGGATGACTAAATATCATCCCTAATTCATCTCGTCTTTTCTTTCAATTTATTCAGTGTTAGTAGATCTATAGGTACTCTAATGCTAATATTGGAATCTGGTCACTAGTCATGATATCTTTCCTACTGTAAGTCATCTTTTCTTTCCGTTTATTAAGTGTTTGTACGTAAATATATTTACAAATGTTAATATTGTAACCTAGTGACTAGGGAACCTAGAACTAAATAGCCACTAACGTATATTTGGTATAAATTCATCTTCATATTTGTATGTATGTAACCGTAACCAAGCAAAATGGCACATCGTAGTACAACGTTTATCAGAGTAGTACAGTTAATATTCTCTGGCAAAGAGAACCCAAGTTGCCTTACTATTTACCCCTTTTCAGGTGGACAAGAAGAGATAGATTTATGCCTTTCCTTAGGGTATTAGTGTAAAATAAGACGCAGACAGTTTCTTCCTAGATTTCATTTCTCACAGCAATAACCATTACGCTAAGCGTGTCTCCTTTTCATGCAAACATTAATGTGATGTATATATGAGTTTTTGTAGAGAGAAGCTTAACATTGGAATAAATCTACAATTATGGAACCCCAGTGTGAGTCAAGTTCACTAGCTACTAATAATTATGGGTGAAACTGGACTGCAAATTATTACAGCAAATGGTGAGTAGCTAAGTTCAGTTTGACAGGATTTTAACTTCGAACAGAAAAATAAACAGGCAAATAATATACATTACAACACTTTAGGCGCGCTAAACGTAACAGTTAACGTTGTAGGAGATAAAATCGCAGACGCAAGTTCGAATCCTGGATGAAGCTATTTGTGTTTTACTTGGCACAAATGCCCTTGCGAAAGGCACAAACACATTATTTCTTCTATAGATATGGGTGAAAAGTATTGTGACAATTGATGGTAGTATACAGACCTAGATCTATCTATAAACTGGGCCATTGGACCTAATGAGTAGAATGTTCACCAATGGCCCGGAAGATCAGGGTTCAATCCCAGGTCGAGTCATCCCAAAGACTGAAAAAATTGTACTTGATGCCTCATTGCTTAACACTTAGCATTATAAGGTAAGGATCGAGGGTAAAGTGGAGCAATCCAGAGAAAGGAGTAGTGCTCTTCCCTACGCCTTGGTGTAGTAGCTATTGAAAAGGGAGCCCTGGGTTACTCTTGACTAAGGGAGACAACTTTACTTACTTATGTATTTATATACGTGCAGGTGTATACATGTGTATGGTTCTGAGTTGACCATAGGTATGTATATGCGTATATGTGATTGTCCCAATAGGGGCCCAGAAATATTTATGTAGGAACCACTAATTCAGCCCTACCTGTATAAAGTGCAGATGGTTTGATAAAAGTAAATCTGTGATTTAAAAAAATATTATCACAACTTTTAGGGAATTGTAAGAGACGTAGAGTATGGCTGTATATTTATGTCTAGTGTTTGGGTAGCCGAAAATCCTGATATAAGAATGTTCACCTTTGCATTTATACAAAGGGTCAATCAGAGAATGGGAATAGAGAATGAAGTCAGAATACAAACACAAAAGAGACTCTGAAGGACAGACACAGAAGAGACTGTCAGAAGAAATGACAGACACAGAGATGAGTGGAGAAGATGGACCCAGGTTGGGTAACGTCAGGTCCAAAAATGTTACTGTCAGCTATAATATTTGGTTTTGGGAATTTTTGTCAGTCAAAGCAGGAACTCGACAAACTCTCATTTTTACGAAGAGTTACACACGCCTCCTCCTCTATTTTAACAACGTTTATTCAGCTTTTTTTAAATTTCCGCCTAGTTCTTTCTTTGTGGAACCGACTCGACCTGCTGAGAAAGACGATACGACGAGGAGACTAGTGATGATGCGGCCGGAGATGTATGGCCCGAAGACGAATTCCTGCAGTATTACTGATTAGGTTCTCTTAGCCAGAGCATTTTAATCATTTGAATAATTATTAAAATCTTGCAGTTATATGTCATTTTTTGCTTTGGTCTAATTGGTTAAGTGTTTGCCAATGGCCCGGGAGACCGGGATTCAATCCCAGGTCGAGTCATACCAAAGACTCAAAAATGGTACTCGATGCCTCCTTACTTAACACTCAGCATAATAAGGTACGGACCAAGGGTAAAGTGGATCAATTCAGGGAAGGAGTTGCGCCCTCCCCTACACCTCGGTGTAGTAGCAATTGAAAAAGGAGCCTTCGAGTTGCTCTCAACTACGATTGCCGACTTTACTTACAACTTCACGTAAAATGATTGGAATGAATTTATATCCATTATAGTTTTAAAGCTATTTGGGGCAAGGGAGAATATTTAATCGTCTCTATCCACCTGGTTGCAATATTAGCAGCAATTTTTCTATTGATACTCTAACATTAAATAAATGGAAAGAAAAGACGAAATGAACCCATGAGAATATTTAAGACATTTGATATATACATGTATGAAAACAAATAACAAGTTTTATAAGAGCACGCAACGTACCCCAAACAGAAGAATTGCATGAACAGGTAACGTGTAAGAAGAGGTACACAGAGTGGCGAAAAAGTCTTACTTATCACCAATGATTTTTATGGCAAGCTGAAATAAAGTCCGAGTTAGAAAAAAAAACTTTTCCTTTCAGTTTAACGAACAGAAAAGAAAGACATTTGCTTCACGAGCGAGGACTGAAAATAGACGTCTTCTCCGTTTGAAGAACAAGGCTAAAAAAAGAAAGTTTTTAAGAACTAAATTCTCCCATGATCAACAAACACGTGACGTGGAAAATCACGTCTATAATCGGAGGGAAGTCAATAATTTTTTCTCTTTACACATAAATACAAACATATTGAGAACTTGCGTAAAAGATAGATGGAATGATTTTGATTACTCAAAGATTTTATTTTATTAAGACTTGTTTTTTCTGGCGCTTCTGATCTTTTTTTTACAGTTACCTGTTGTTTCTAAATGGTTATCCGTCTAAGTACTTAGCAGAACTTCGGTGATTTTTGGCTTGACTTGATCTTGAGGCCCTCTCAAAGATATTTGATTTGAAATGAAAAATCGTGATTGATTGAGAAGAATAAAACAACTACCTGGACACAAATTAGAAACAAATAAAAAATTTTAAATCATTAAATTGCTAAGGCAAGTACATAGAGTTTCCTTGGGAAAGGCTAGAATCCATGTGTCTAAGATGAATAGTTGGATAGACTAGGTTTTTTAGCCTTGGTAATGCAACCAGCCTAGAAGGAAAACTCTGAATCCCACCTACAAGTAAAAGTAAAGCTGGCGACTGTGATCGAGGGCGACCAGCAGGCCACTTTTTCAATAGCTACTACACCGAGGTGCAGGGAAGGGCGCTACTCTTTTCCCCGGATTGCTCCACTTTACTCTTGATATGCACCTTATATTGCTGAGTGTTAAGCAAGGAGGTATCAAGTACCATTTTTAAAGTCTTTGGTATGACGCGACCTTGGATTGAAACCAGGTCTCCCGGATCATTGTCGAACACTCAACCCAATAGACCAATGAGCAGGGTCTTGCAAGTACTTTGGTTAAAAATTGTACTTGTGTCACATCCTGCCCGTAAAGATGGGTTGAATGAGTGCATACATTTGCATAAAAAAGACATATTCAGACAAGGGCACCTTATTTGGGTACACACTGTCTTACGTTAAAGATTTTCCTGTCATTTTAGAGGCGGCAATTTTCGTTCGGGATTGCCTTGGGCCAATAAGCAAGGCTATTGGGTGAGAGAAGAAATTATATCGTCATTAAAGTGGTATGGATTGATCGGGTGGCTGGATAAAGTAACTAATTAGAAGGGTTAATTAGTGACTCATGATAAGCGATGAATAAATGGAGAGGAGAGAGAGAGGGGGGGAGAGAGAGAGAGAGAACAAAAGAGAAAAGACAGAGTCTTTAATGTCTATTGTCTATGGCGGCATTTCTTATCAAATGTCAGGGCTGAGTTTTCATATCTATATTAATTGCATATGTGAGTAGTGAAATACAAGCCGACCTCTTGGGACTTACTAAAAAGCGATGTCAGACTCAGAAGCGGAGAGTTTAATCCCGAAAATTAAATTATATTTTTCTATTTTCTAGTATACGTGAAACTGAATCGGCTATATACATTTGAAAGATTCCGAAATGTTAGTTTCTTTACATATAAAAAAAAAGTCGGGAAATTGTTGAATTCACTATTATTTCAAAGTACATCACCGTCAAACAGAGACTCGGCTTTTTCCATTAGCTCCCATATTAGGTCAGATTGTCACTGAAATGTTACAAAATCCCTTACATAGAATAATTTTGCTTCATTGTTTATATATAAACATATATATATATATATATATATATATATATATATATATATATATATAGCAACCAAACGAGCCGTTCCTTCCCAAAAGATATATACAGACAGTATCCAACCTAACTCAAAACCCGAACATCATTATTTCACCCGCTGACAAAAGTGATGGCGTTCTAATTATGCATAAACGGAGGTACGTAGACAAAATCAATTCACTTCTAGACGACACAAACACCTATGAAATGTCTATTTTGATTACCATCAACAAAGACATTACTTCTGTCAACGGGAGGTGTCCCCGTGGTGTAACGGTTAAAGCGATAGTCTGCTAAGTCGTAGCACGCGAGTTCGAACTCCAGTTGCGCTATTACGTTCACTTTCGGACAAATACCCTTGGGAAAGGTATGAACCTCCTTATCATCCCAGCTATGGGTTAAATAGCTACACTACTGTTCTTCTAGGAGAATGGCCTTGGCATTTAATAACCCAGGAGGGTTGATATGCCATTAAACAAAGAAACCAAACCAAATCAAACTTCTGTCCACAAACTCTTCAAAACAATCGTCACAACCCCAAAAACATGGACTTCACTAATTGAACACCACCCACAATCCCAACATTATACGTTTAATATAATGGCCGAGGGATTTCGTTTTATATATCTTGCCTTTCGGTTTAGTTAGGATGAGATCCTTTAGCTTAGCGCATGGGTTAGTTAGGCGCAACATGAGCGCAGGTGTTCTCGCGCACGCGGGGATGATGTGTCATTCAGAGATGTCAAAATGAAAATCCCAGATAGAAAATATCACCGGGGGATATGAATGTAATCATGCACCAGAAGCGCGCGCGGAGGATTTGGGGGGTTTTTGAGAAAAGTCAGTGAGTTGAGTTCCTGCGTCCGAACGGGAAGGTTGTCTTTCGGGGCTCGTCGAGGCCAGACGAATTTGTGCGCTACGGGCGCAGCGCGTTGGTTGGGTTGAGAGCTGACGATGTAAAAGCAGTCAGCATAGAAAGATTGTGTCTCTCTCTCTCTCCTCATGTCGTAAAACCTTTAAACTCAAAAAGGTGAATAAAGTTTCGTACCTGAACCAATTTCGTAAAATTTCACGTTGTCGGATTCCCTATGTCTATTCCACACATCCGTATATCTGGCTATGTAACATACGGCCTACCCAAAATCCATAAACCAAACACCCCCACGACCTATTATTTCCAGGATTCGTAGTACCACCAACAAAATAGCTTGCGTCATAACTAGAATATCACTTCCCCTACTCGTCACAATCAGCCTTTCACACGTTTAAACTAAGGAGGCAAGGACATCGATATACAAAACAAAATATAACTTGAATATGATTTCTCTTTACTCTAATATACCCATCAAAACATACCTCAACCTTCTTGGTATTCGCTTTAGAAAGATTAAATTCAACTCATCACTCCTAATAAACACTCTGATCGACATTACTAATTTCAAATTTAATTGTAAACTTCAGAAACAAAAATCTGGTCTCTTTATGGGAAACCCAGTCACTGGTGTTGTATATATATATATATATATATATATATATATATATATATGTGTATATATGGGGGGTGTATTTAGGAGGCATTTCTTCGTTGAGACATATTTGATTAAATAAGGCTACCATTCCGAGCTAGAGTGGACCTGGGAGCGAAGCCATTGAAGGGGTACTCCGCATTTCCCAAAGCTCCAGCATTACTGGAGTCTCACTATCAGATTCTTTAGTGTCATAAACAGGACACTCGTTGGAGAGGGTTCTTACCCCTCAGCAGAGAAGCAGTCAGTCTATTCTGCAGGCCTAGCCGACTAAGCCAACGACTTCATTGAATGGAAAAAGGTGAGTCTAGCCTACGAAATAAGAGTGCTAATTTTTGTTATTTATAGACTTATTTTGTCTACATATTTTTATTTTGATCCTATCAAGTCACCGTATGGTTGCTATAATATCCGGCCGGAACTGACTAATAAATTTTCCGTAATCAATTAGTTCCCAAGTACTTTCGGACCAGTCTTGGGCCACCGGTGGGATGGAGTATATTGCAAAAGTGATATAACCTTTGCAAGTATACTAAAGCTTTGTAAGAATTAAGCGTTAAGTGATTATAATGGTGTTATGTTGTGGCATTTGTTTTTAAATTTGGTTCTATAAATAGCAACAGTAGCAAAAGACATTTAAGTTCATTAGTAATAGATTCGAAATTAATTTTATTGAGTTTAGGACTTTTATTTCTAATGTGTAGGGCTTCAAGGATCTGTAATATTTGTTTCCTATTTTGTTGCTTAAATATTGTTGTGTTATCAGTAAGAATATTCAGAAATTCAGTTGTACGGCTGGAAAGGGTCAAAATAAAAATATGTAGACAAAATACATCTATACTATACAACCATGTATACATATATATATATATCTATATATATATATAGAGAGAGAGAGAGAGAAAGGTGCTTGGGGTGTAATGGTTACCGTTGTGGGAAATGGACACGACGAGCTGAGTTCAAATCCTAGACCAGGCTGCTTCCATTTCACACATTGTTAAAGGCAATAATCCAATTATTCTTCCCACATTAAAAAGGCAATAATCCAATTACTCTTCCTCCAGCTAAAGAATTGGACAAAATGGGTTCTTTAACCTTGGTATTGAAACAGGTCTTGGAGAAGAAAAACTCTGAATTACAGCCTGTAAAAATTAGCTTAAAATAAATTAAATATTATCACATTTTGTACGTGCGGTTGGGTTGCGTAAACACACACACACACACACACACACACACACACACACACACACACACACACACACATATATATATATATATATATATATATATATATATATATGTGAATGTTATAGTTCTGCTTACTGATCCGTTCGTTCACACGTTATGCTTACCTACTTGCCCTCCCCGCAGATCAGTGGAATAGTCCTCCACCCTCCTCTCTATAACAAGCCATTCCACTCCGCACACGCTGGTTAGCACTCTGCGGTCAAGTCTTCATTCAGTTTGGATGCCGATCGTTCCGATATCCGAATTTCCCTATAACTGCCAGAATGGCAACGAAGAATATGAAACTGTCAGAACCTGGTATCAGTTTCTGTAATCAATCGTCTTGTATGGTTCTTCAAATGTGTTGTGAGTCTTACGGACAAAGAAAGTAGCTTCGTAAATCAGTCATCCGTGATATGTTTTCTTGTTATAAATTCTTGGATTGGTTGGTTGGTTGGTTGGTTGGTTTTACGGCGTATCAACCCTTTTCGATTCATTTAATGCCGAATTAAATTTCAAACAATTTTTTGATTACAAACAGTTAACTGTCAAAAGACTTCTATTTCAGATAATTCAGTTCAGCATGAGTAAACAGTTTCAATGACAAAAAAGTTCTATTTTTGACAATTCAATTTAGCAAAAGTTCAGTTTAGTTCAATTTAAGCCATAGATCGGACCCCATCAGGTGCTACCACTCCGAGCCAGTGTGGACCTGGGAGCGAAGCCATTGAAGTGGTACTCCCCATTCCCCAAAGCTCCAGCATTACTGGAGCCTCACTATCAGATTGTTTAGTGTCATATCCAGGAAACTCGTTGGAGGGGGGGGGGTCTTACCCCTCAGCAGAGAAGCAGTCAGTGTATTCTGCAGGCCTAGCCGACTAAGCCAACGACTTCTCTGAATGGAAAAAGTTGAGTCTAGCCTACGAAATAAGAGTGCTAATTTTTGTTAATTATAGACGATTTAATGAAAAAAAAATCTATAATTGAATATATTTTGGCAATCTATTAGACAAAAGAATACAATATAGTGATCTGGAATCTGATGTGTCAGCAAAATTCAATCTGAAGATCAGCGTCTGCCGGGATCTTTTGCGTTTGAAATGGTCGGCCTTCCTCTGTTCACAAAGTGCAGTTGGCTGGGGCTGTAGAATACACCGACTGCATCTCTGCAGAGGGCTAAGACTCTCTCCAAACGAGCCCAGTTAGCTGGGGCTGTAGAATAAACTGACTGTATCTTTGCAGAGGGGTAAGACTGCCCTGATAAGTGTCCTTACATGACACTAAACACTAAATTGTTAAATCGTTTAACTGTGTGTATACAAATGACTGATGTTTAATTGAATTGTCAGTGATACACAGCAATACTTGAAAACATTTGACTGTGTGGAAACAGAAGATTAATAGCAAATAGATTTATTTGTATCGGACTGAAATAAGTGAAATCATTTTATTATATGAAAAAAAAGAGCTCAGGCTCGTTCAAAAATGTTATCTACAAATGTGTTGAGACATCCTATTTTCAATACATAAGGATAAAAATGATTTGGCATTAATTAACCTATAAAGGTTCATATGCCATAAAAACCAAACCAAAACCAAAGGATATGGATATTAAGCATGATATAAATTGTTATTGTATATTTTTGTGTGGTTGATGGCAAAGAAAACGAAGGTATTTATATGTAATAAAATTGCAAATATTCGTTTCTTGCTTAAATAGCACCTCTCAAGTTGTCTCTGTGCCCTTCTAATATATATATATATCACTAATAAATAACAGCACATATATATATGTTGTCACCAATAAATAATAGCACAGTCGGCTGGGGCTGTAGAATATACCGACTACACCTATGCAGAGAGGTAAGACCACCCTCCATGAGTGTCCTAGATAGCACACTAAACAATCTGATGCTGGGGCTTTGGGGAATTCGAAGAACCCCTTTCTTGCCATTTATCCCTGGTCCACTCTCGCCCGGAATAGTAGCACCTGATTGGGCCCTATCTATGGGTTAAATAGAACTAATCTGCATTCTTACGCTAAGCTGGATTGTTTGAATTTGAACTCTTTGACTAAACTGAATAGATTGAAATAGAAATGTTTTTGACAATTAAACTGTATTTACATTTAAACTACGTGCTTATGCTAAACTGAATTGTTTGAAATGGAACTGTTATTGACATTAAAACTGTACTTATACTAAACTGAATTGTTTAATAAAGAACTGTTTTGATATTTAACTGTGTGTAAACGAAATTTATACTTGTACTCCAACAAGAATCCTGATAGGACATTATATGGCGATACACCGGCCTTGAGGCTTTGGGGGAATGTGGAGTGTCCCTTCACTGCCATTGCTCCAAGGTCCACTCTGACCCAAAGTGGTAGCACCTGATAGTGTCTTATCTTTGGGTCAAATAGAAAAACTGTGTGCAAACAAATGAGAGATGCTAAATTGTGATTGTTATACAGCAATACTTAAAACCATTCTATTGTGTGCAAAAAATAGCTCAGGCTCATTTAAGAATGGTATCGACAAAATCAGTTTAGAAATTACATATATGATATGTATGTATATAAAAGATTTAGCATTAAATAACCTACACTGGTTGATATGCCATAAAACCCAAACCAACCCAACTAATAAATAAGTGATCCCGATCAATCTAAAAAAAAGCTAAAAACCTATTTTCTTTCAAAACAAATGCACCATGATTTTATAATTTTTTATGGCTCATTATACAATCAAAACGGATATTGTTAGATATAATTTATAATAGAAATCTCTAGCATTAGAATTCAGTGACAAAAATTGGAATATTCAGCAATGAAAAGTAAGTATATTTATACACATTCATGACGTTATATATATATATATATATATATATATATATATACATATATATGTGGTCACAGATTTCGAACCTGTAGACTATTCATTAGTATTTTTATTATATCATGAATTAAATTTGTTTTAAAAATATACCTACGCATCGAATTTTTCAACGGAATGTCATATTTTCAGTCTTGTAGATTTTGGTACTAGTTAACACCTAATAACATATATCTTTATTGTATAAGCTTTCAATAGAATAATCCAAGCAATATTCTTTAAGAAGAAAATTCACATTTTATAAAACAAAATTGGTAAGAGTGTACTTGATTATGGCCGATGTATCATTAGTCAATATAAAAACAGACAAGATCTTTATATATATATATATATATATATATATATATATGAAGTAAAGTTCATCGAGAGATAACGAAGTCTCCCTTTTCATTAGCTACTACACCTGGGTGTCAGAGCGGCCGCCACTTATTTCCCTGGATTGTTAAAGTTACCCTTGATTAAAAATGCTGAGTATTAAGCAAGGCGGCATCAAGTACCATTTTTTGATGCGTTGGTATGATTCGACCTGAGATTAAACCCTGATAAGCGCCTCCATTTCGTTAAATCATGATTATTCAATATACAAAAATTTTAATGGTTATCGTCGTAGGAAATGGACACAGCGATACGAGTTCAAATCCTGAACGAGGCTGATTGCATTTCACATAGTACTAATACCCTTGGAAAAGGTATGAATCCAATTATTCTCCTTCCAGCTATGGGTAAATAGTAGAGCAGATTAGGTTCTTCAGCCTTGGTGAGGCAACTAGTCTAGGAGAAGGAAAACTCTGAATTCAAACCTGTTAAACTCCGCTTAAAAATTGACCTTGTATCATATCCTCCCCGAGCGGAGGGGTTTGTAAATGTAACCGACTGGGCAAGTTATCTGATGAGACGAAGAGTACAATGATATTCTTGGCCGAAATAAAATCATAAGGACAATTTAACCAGGTTTGAGTTTTATTCTAATTGCATTATCTATATATATATGTGTGTGTGTGTGTGTGTGTGTGTGTGTGTGTGTGTGTGTGTGTGTGTGTGTGTGTGTATGAATTTAGGCAGCATTTCTTCGTTAATGCAAATTTCATTAAACATATATAGACATTTTATGCCTACATATTTTCTTCTGGATCCGTTCGAATTCCCGTATTACTTTTATCGTATTCGCGGGGAATTGACGGCAAAGACGTCCTTACACAGTAGTAATTTGCTAAAACAAAAGTTACATCACTTTTGTAATAGATTCTTCCCTGATGATGACCCAAAGTCGGGCAGAAAATACTCGGGATACATACAACTATGGACAATACCTAAATCAATTCCCCCGAATACGATAAAAGTAATACGGTAACTCGAAATGATCCAGAAGAAAATATGTAGAAATAAAATTTCTATTATGTTTAATGAAATTTGCATATATATATATATATATATATATATATATATATATATATATATATATATTGATACAAGGAGAAGTATCAAGTTCATGAACGGACTAAAGAGATTTTAGGATCCCCAGCGAGTGAGATAGAAAGGAAGAGAGGAATAAGCTCATAATTAAAAGTGTGTCCTAATTTGTAGTTGAAAGGTTTCACATTTAAATTCAAATAAAAATTATTCTTTTTTTTTTTTATAACTTATGTTTTCTTTTTTCTTTTATTCTGTTTTAGTTTAAAATTAAAATTATATACAAAAAAATCCATATTAGTAAAAAGTTTTAAACTTTTTCAAGATCTTTATTTTTCAAGTCTCCAATGAATTCTTATATTTTTACAGTTAGTACTCAGTTACAGATCAACTTTTTAGTTAAAACTTTTCGAAAATGAAGCATATTTTTAATTCAAATTTTTATTTACCCCCTAAAAATTTCAATAAGAATTTAACTAACGATTTATGAATTTGTGGGGATTGTATGTAATTCGGTTATTTCAGTAGATTGCTCTCTAAATTATTCCCACCACAAATTCACGTATTACGCTACACTTTTATTTCAGGAATGTTTGTTGACAAATAAAATCTTATTTTGAAAAATGCAACTCTAAAGCCGTGAGTTGTTTGAAACATTATAATAATTTTTTTTCTTTTCTGAAGACATTTTTTAGAATATGACAAAAGCTTAAATCCACTTCATTATTCCCGGTTGAGTTGCTATGAAGAAAAATGTATTTGTTTGATTCATTTTCATTTTTACTGATAAAAATTCTATCAATAAAAAGAAGCTGAGAATTAAAAATGCGTCCTTGTTTTCAGGCGAAAAAAAGTTTACGTATTAATTAAAATGAAAAGTGTCCATTTATTCTGGTGTTTAATTCTTTGTTTTTTTAAAGGTTTTGAATTAAACTAGTTAAAAATCAATGTATTTTGTTTTAAGAAATATGAAAAGTATTTAAAAAAAATCAATTTTTAATTTTCAGTGAAGAATGCTGTCGTTTATTTTGAGTTATTTTCTTCTTTTTTTACCCGCTAAAAATCTAACATTACAGGCAGGTACAATAAAAAGAAGCTAAGAAATTAAAATATGTCCTCTCAATAAAAAAAAAAAGGAAGTTAAGAATAAAAAATGTTAAATTTTTCGTATTACATTTGGCTTGTTTGTTTTTTTGTTTGTTGGTTGGTTGGCTTCTTTGTTTTGGTTTTATGGTATATTGACTTTTGTAGGTTATTTAATGCCGGATCCATTTTTATACAAATAAAAAGTTCTATGACAAACAATTCAGTTTAGCATAAGTACACAGTTTATTTGTCAAAAACATTTCTATTTCAAGCTAGTCCGTTAAGTCAAACAGTTCTATTTCAAACAAATAAGTTTACTACAAGTATAGTTTTTTGTTTACACAGATGTCAAAGCAATTCTATTTCAAACAATTCTTTTTCAAACAGTTCCATTTCAAACAATACAGTTTAGCTTAAGTACACAGCTTAGTTCTATTCGACCCATAGATGGGACCCTATCAGGTGCTACCACTCCGGACCAGAGTGGACCTGGGAGCGATGGCAATAAACGAGTACTCCACATTCCCTAAAGCTCCAGCATTACTGGAACCTCACCAGCAGATTTTTTAGTGTCATAACTAGGACACTCGTTGGGGGTAGGGGTTTTACCCCTCTGCAGCGAAGCAGTGGGGGAATTCTAAAGCCCTAGCCGACTGGGCAGTTTTTTTGTTTTGTTTTTTGGCTTACGTCTAGAATTGTATTGGAAAAAATACCCTTTAGATTGAAACATTTTCATTATTTATTTATTTATATATTTTTTATTTTAGTTTTATTAAAAAAATTAGGACTTTTCCACCAGTAGTACTAAATTACAGTGATTAAAAATTTTGTTTTAATAAATATGAAAAATATTTGTTTCAAAAAACAATTTTTTTAGTTATCAGGGAACAATAGTGTCGTTTAATTTAATTAATTTCTTTTCTTATTTTTTTTATAGGTAGGTACAATAAAAAGAAGCTAAGAAATGAAAATGTTTCCTTATAATAAAAAAAATCTATGAAAAAAAAATGTTAAATTCTTTTTTTTACAAATTCTTTCTTCTTTTTTTTTTTGTTTACATGCGGAATATTTTTTTTATGTATCCTTTAGTTTGAAACATCTTCATTATTTATTTATTAGTTTTTAGGTTAACAAAAATTAAGTCCTTTTTTTTTTAGTATTAGTTCTAAATTACTAAACAATACTTTCCGAAGAAGCTTGAAATTCAAATTTTGATGATAAAATTCTTTTGGAAATGGCCGGTCTTAAGAAGTGAAGAATTATATATCTTTTTTGTACTTATTTATGAAGAGCTGAAAAGAATTTCACAAATCGATTGATTTTTAATTATTGAATTATATCATTTAATCAGTAAAAATCAAAACATAATTTGCCACTTTTTACTTATTATAAACATGTTAAAGTGTATGCACGATTTTAATTCCAAATAATATCTCTTTTCAGAATTATAAGTCGACATGTACACACCAAAACAGACCCAACTCTCTGTCACTTTCCATCTTTCTCTCTCTCTCACATACACAGACACACAGACACACACACACACACACACACACACACACACACACACACACACACACACACATATATATATATATATATATATATATATATATATAAGGAGATATAATTTTAATTATTGTACTATTTTTGCATTCTCTC
The DNA here is from genome assembly GCA_963585895.1 of Sepioteuthis lessoniana. Taxonomy (NCBI): domain Eukaryota; kingdom Metazoa; phylum Mollusca; class Cephalopoda; order Myopsida; family Loliginidae; genus Sepioteuthis; species Sepioteuthis lessoniana. Next base: position 87,676,573 of record OY757917.1, on the reverse strand, counting down.
ATTTTCAGCCGTTTAATCAATTTGGAATTCGGTGAAATGTCAACTAAATAAAGGATAAAATAACAAAAGGTTTTAGAGAAACAGGAAACCATTTAACTTGCGTTGGCATTTTAAAAATTAAATTAATTCCGCCAAGAAAATTCTGCAGAAAAAAAGTATTACGTATCCATTTCTTTTCAGCAGAATTTTGTCCTCAGTTCACTCTCTCTCTCTCTCTCTCTCTCTCTCTCTCTCTCTCTCTTTCTTTCTCTCTCTCTCTCTCTCTGATTTCATCTCTTTGAAAAAACAAAAAGAAAAAACAAAACGAAACGAAAAAAATAACAACCTAGGAACACAAACAAATTCGCTCAAGAGCATACGCCTTTAATAATAGTCCTAATAAGATTAAGCCATACATCAAATCGGTCTCCTTTAGTTCAGGGTTCAATATATTTTAAACGAGCACAGAATCCAAAAAAAATGAAGGTTTGGTTTGGCGTGGTTTGGTTTTATGGCATATCAACCGTTGTATGTCATTTAATGCCAAATCCTTTTTGCACATAAATACTATGATTTCTAAACACATTTTGTTGATAACATTTTTAAACTAGCCCGAACTTACCTTTTCACACAGTTAAACTCTTTAACTTATTTCTATTTAATACGAGTAATTCTATTTACTGTTAATACTTTGTTTGCATACAGTTAAATGTTTTCAATTATTGCTATGTGTTACTCACAATTCAATTAAACATCAGTTTAAACAATTAAATGATCAAACAGTTCTATTTCAAACTATTCAGTTTACATTTCAACAAAGTTAAATGATTCTAAGTATTTCTATATATCATTAACAATTCAATTAAACGTCAGTCATTCGTTTATACACAGTTGAGTAATCAAACAATTCTATTTCAAACTGTTCAATTTACTATAAGTACACAGTTTTTTGTTTACACATAGTTACATGAAAAAACAGTTCTATTCCAAACACTTCAGTTTAGCATATGTACATAGTTTAAATTTCAAACAGTTTTAATTGACCCATGGATAGGATCATATCAGGTGTTATCTCTCCGAGCCAATGTGAACGTTGGGGTGGTGCCAATGAAGGGGTACTTCGCATTCTCCAAAGCTCTGGCATTACTAGAGCCTCACTATCAGATTGTTTGATGTCATTAACAGGACATTCGTTGGAGGAGTCGTATCCTTCTGCGGAGATGCAGTCGGTGTATTCTACAGCCCCAGTTGACCGAGTAAAAATAAAATGAGGAACTATTTAGATATTTACTGTTTAGTCAACCTAGAATCAGAGTAAGTTTCTGTGCGAAAATTTCACTTTTCGACCTCCTCCTTAAGAGATCTGTTGGCGGGGCTTAAAATACTCTGATTGTCTCCCCTGCTAAGAGGTAATACTATATCCCAAATGAGGTTTGACGCTAAACTACATAATTTTGTAAGGCTACAGTGTATATAAAGCGGAAGTAAAATTAGGAATTTTCTAGTATAATAATAAACGACTCAATTTTAAAACAAGATTGATTTTAATATGAAAAGATAAACATCAAAATAAAAATATAGACACAAAACAGAAAATGTACTCAATATGGGCTTCATTTTTTTTTTCATGCCTTCAAAACGTTTTGCATCCCTTCAATATGAATTCTTCAGACATTTTATTCTATTCCTCCTCAAAAGCAGTCTTAAAGGAACCAATATTTGGATGGGAAGTTGTATTTGTATTGTTTTCTTGAACGCCTCAAAAAGCGTTATCAAGGGGGCTAAGGTCTTGGCTTGATGAAGGCCATTAGGAAACCTAATTAATTTCGATTTTTTATTTGGCTTGATTGATTCTTTGTGGGTTTTTTTCTTGCTCTCTCATATTATGCTGAATTAAAACAAAAAAAAGTGCTAATCATAAAAATTTAGATTTATGGCGCTTTTTAAAAAAAATTGGACAAATCAGACTAAAAAAACCTTTTTAAAATCATTCCATATTTGGCTTCTGCACCCTGTTGAATATCCCTTCATTGACATTTCTCAGGTCTGCCAGTTTGAGTTCCATCTTTTGGTCAAGTAAATCTTTTAAAAAATATTCATATTAGAAGGGAATACTTAAAATCATATAACCGTAAATAAAGACTACGAAGGTTAACTCTACACTTCCCAGATCGGTAGCACTGGAGCCTGACTAACTCTTGTTTAAAGCTATTAACCTCATGAAGTGAGTAGATATCATTCATACGTCACCGTCTTTGAAATAACATCATTCAAGCATCTATTTTCATTATATTTTGGATATTCAAATTATTTAGACCAAAAAATACAAATAATAATAGGCTAAAGGTAGAAATTCAATGTAGATGTATCTTTGTGATGATTCGATTGGTAGTAACGTCGCTGATAAAAAAAGATTGCATTGATGAAGAGTATCCAAATTTACATTAAGAGTATCTAGTTCGTATCGTCGTGGTGAATGGTGGGGCGGAGAAGAGGATTACCTTAATTGAGTCTTGTGATTGGGGTTTGCAGGTAACAATTATGAGGGAAAATTGTTGTAAGAGGAGAACCAGGAAAATAAAGAGATCACAATGAAGAATATATGAAGAAGAGATTAAAATAAAGGGAGAAGAATATGTAAGGCAAGAAGAAGAAGAAGAAGAAGAAGAAGAAGAAGAAGAAGAAGAAGAAGAAGAAGAAGAAGAAGAAGAGAGCAAAATCATAAGCATTGATTGGAGAAATAAAAGAAGAAAATATTTAAAGAAGAAGAAGAAGAAGAAGAGAGCAAAATTAAAAGCATTGATTGGAGAAACAAAAGAAGAAAAATATTTGAAGAAGAAGAAGAAGAAGAAGAAGAAGAAGAAGAAGAAGAAGAAGAAGAAGAAACAAAGAGCAAAATGAAGAAAAATCGATTGGAAAGACAAAATAAGAAAAATTTTGAAAGAAAGAAAGAAAGAAAGAAGAAGAAGAAGAAGAAGAAGAAGAAGAAGAAGACACTCGATGATACAAGAGAAGAGGAAAAGAAGAAACCCGAGAAAAATAACAATTGTTTGGAAAAAAAGAGATTTAGAAAGAAAGAAAGAAAGAAAGAAAGAAAGAACAGAGAAGACATCTCTATACACAATGAAACAATTGAAGAAAAAGGAAGTAAATAACTTTAAAAAATCAATTGGAGAAAAAATGTGGAAAAAAGCAGTCGACGAAAAGACAACAACTATTAATAGTAATAATAATAATAGTTGGAACCCTTGGAATAGTCCCAAAAATGCAAAAGGGAGTAGATGTACAAGATATCAGAGAAAGAATTGAAGCAATCTGGAAGATAATAATAGTAATAATAATAATAATAATAATAATAATAATAAACTCCTATGGGACTTTAACATACAAACGGATCACCTAATCCCGGCCAGAAGACCAGACCTCATAATAATCAACAAAAAAAAGAAAATTTGTAAAATTGAAGACTTTGCTGTCCCGGCGGACCACAGAATAAATCTGAAGGAAAGTGAAAAGGAAGATAAGTACCTTGATCTTCCTAGAGAATTGAAAAAGCTGTGGAACATGAAAGTAATGATTGTGCCAATTGTGATTGGTGCGTTAGGCACAATAACTAAAGGATTATTAAAAGGCCTGGAAGACTTGGAAATTGGCAGACGGGCAGAGACTATCCAAACGACAGCATTGCTAAGAACGGCCAGAATCCTGAGACGAGTCCTGGAGACCTGAGGAGACTTGCTGTCACTCAAACTCCAGTGAAAAACCATCAGCTAACACTGATGTGAAAAACTCTAAAGGAGTAAAAATAATAATGGAAAAAACTGTGGAACATAAAAGAGACGTTTATACTTATTGTAATTGGTGCTCTAGGTTCAATTACCAAATAATTGTTTGATGAACGGTAGGACTTGGAAATAAGAGGACGAGTCGAAACCATCCAAACTACAGCATTATTGAGATCGGCCAGAATACTGAGAAGAGTCCTGGAGATTTGAGGAGACTTGCTGTCGCTCAAACTCCATTGAAAGACCATTGGCTAACGCTGGTGTTAAAAACTCTCATGAAGTAAATAATTATAAGTTTGGTTTGTTTTACATTGCCTATTGTTTATTATTTATTTCCTGGCGTCTGCGGCACTCCTATTGGGGGAATGCCGACAGGGCCGTAGGTATTTTTGGCTTTTGCTGGACGCGTGTAGGCTGCGGCCTTGCGTCTGGATCCACTTTAATAAAGGCCTTGTGCCGTATTTGTCCGGTAGTGGGACGGAGAACAAATAAAATAAAATAATAATAGAAATAATAATCTGTTGTCAGCAGAAAATAACGACAAGTATATTAAAACCAAAATTGATAATACGCTACAGATTATGTGGTGATAAAGATTAAACCTTTCATCCCGTATTTAGCAAACGTTGTAAAATAGCTCAAAAGGAGTATAAGACTAGATACGTCTGGGTGGGGAAGGTGATCCACAGGGAATTGTGTCAGAAATTTACATTTGACCATACTGCCAAATGGTATATGCACGATCCAGAATTCCTCCTTGAGAAATTGACGCAAAAATTCTCTGAGATTTTGAGATAGAAGCAGATCGTCTAATCCAGATCAAAAGAGCAGGCTTAGTGATAACTGAGAAAAAAATAAAGAAAACTTGTCGTCTGGTGAACTTTGCCGTCCTGGCGAACTACAAAGTGAAAATCAAAGAAAGCGAAAAGAGAGAAAGTACTTAGACCTTTCCAGAGAACTAAAAAAAACTGTAGAACATGAGGTTGACGGTGATAACAGTTGTAATTGGCGTACTTGGAATGGGGATTGGAAGAGTTGGAAATTGGAGGACGAGCTGAAACCATTCAAACGACAAAATTGTTGAGATCGGCCGGAATACTAAGAGGAGTCCTGGAGACCTGAGGAAAATTGCTATCTCTTCGACTCCAGTGAAAAACCATCAAGACTTGCAAGAAGTATAATAATAATAATAATAAAGAAGAAGAAGAAGAAGAAGAAGAAGAAGAAGAAGAAGAAGAAGCGAGAGCAAAATTAAAAACATTGATTGGAGAAACAAAAGAAGAAAAATATTCAAATAATAATAATAGCAATAATAATAATAATAATAATAAGAAGAAGAAGAAGAAGAAGAAGAAGAAGAAGATATAAGAGAGGAGGAAAGAGAGAGCAAAATAAAAAGCATCGATTGGAGAAACAAAATACGAAAAATAGTGAAAAAAAGAAAGAAAGAAAGAAAGAAAGAAGAAGAAGAAGAAGAAGAAGAAGAAGAAGAAGAAGAAGAAGAAGAAGAAGAAGAAGAGGTTATGAGAAAGTCGATGAAACAAGAAAAGTGGAAATAGAAAGCGAAATAAACAAAGTCATTTGGAGGGACAAAATCACACGTTAATTTTTATTTTTCTATAATTTCTATGTTAATCCTAGATGCTCTTGTTTCATCCATCGCTCCTGGTAGGTCTGCACATAGTTAAAACAAGCAGCAGGAGGCGTCAGCCTCTACGTGAACGCAAATAAAACTGAGTACATGTATTTTAAACCAGAAGCAGCCATCTCCATTTTAAGAAAAAAGCCTCTGAAATCAATAAACCAGATCATAGACTTCGGCAGCTATATCTTGTCTATTTAAAGTAATGTACACGTAGCGTAGTTGTAGACTGCTACTGACAGGTTATTGATCATATGAAAATCTGATCTCTTGGATGAAAAAAGAGAGTTGCGGCTGTGTCACGACTACTACATAGATGCACCACACTGACGCTAACAAAACACATAGAAAGAAGGCTTGGTGGGAACTATACAAGAATGCTACGTGTTGTTTTGACAAAATCCTGGAAATAGCAGATTACAAAAACAGTAGTTGTCAGTAGTTCTCATCTCACAATCCATCCAAGTAGGATGAATGAGTCATGCTGGGCACAGTGAAAGTAAAACGAACTCATAAGCGATGTTCTTCTATCAACACCTACATACCGATGCCTTGGCAGACCAGCAAGGACTTATATATATATATATATATATATATATATATATATAAGTAAAATTAAAGTTAGCGACCGTAGTCGAGGGCGACCAGAAGGCTCCCTTTTCAATAGCTACTACACCGAGGTATGAGGAAGAGCGCTACTCCTTTCCCTGGATTGCTCCGCTTTACTCTTGATACGTAGCTTATATTGCTTAGTGTTAAGCAAGGAGGTATCAAGTACCATCTTTAAAGTCTTTGGTATGACGCGACCTGCGATTGAACCCTGGTCTCTCAGATCATTGGCGAACACTCTACCCACTCAGATTTGCATTAAATAACCCGCAAGGATTGATATATGATAAAACACCAACCTTCTTTGCCATAAAAGTCATTTGAATTTAAAATGTAAATAGACTATAACTAAGCTTAATAAAGTGAGGATATTTAAACAAGTGATTTCCAATAATAGATACTTTTTGATCAGATCTTTTTTTTTTGAAAAATACAGTATCGTGGATGTGCGCTATTATTCAAACACACCAGACCTAGACTTCTAAATGTCTTCGATATCGAAATTTTATAGCAGCGTTGGATTTTCGGAGGAGTTTTGAAGGTGTTTTGATCAATGGACGAATGGTTGGAATAATTGCGTTGAATGCCAACTGGACTATTTTGAAGAAAACGAACACCAGTCACATTGAGCTTGGTCTAGAGAGTAGTCCATCGCTTTAACCATTTCACCACGACGACAACCTTAGCAATATTTGAAACCATGTAACTGCGTGCAATCAATTGATTAATATCAAATCGAATAATTTGCGTCAAATAACAATTCTTGAAAACTTTTAACTGTGTGTAAACAAATGGGCTCTGACACGATTAAAAATAATGATACTTACAAACTATTCACTTAAAACAATATATGTATATATATATATATATACACAAACAGCATCTGGTATTAGATAACCCACGAGGATTGATAAACCATAAAACACGACCAAACCTAGCTATAGAGGCAGATCCAGCGAGTAGCAGTTAGAGAGTATCAGCCGAGCATCTCACATTCTTGTTTGGTTCGTCACTTTCATGACCTCGGGAAAAGAATCAAGAGTGGCCGAATCTTACCTACCGTTACAAAAATAAAGTAAAACTTTAAACTCAACCGATTATTATTCATTGATAAATTTGTTCAAATCTCATATTTTTACTTCTTAAATAGATTTTTCTTCCACTTAAAAAAAGATGTTTCTCGTTTGCTCTTCTATAACCTGTTTTTCTTTGACTTTTGTTTACATCTTTTTATTCAACCAATTGCATCTTTGCGTGTTTTTTTTCTGCTGGCGGTGAAGATATCTCATAATTAGTAAAAGGCATTAATACTGAATTTTTTTCTCTTGGTCGAGCCAAGGAAGGCAATGAGATTAAATGCCATGGCAAGTGTGGAAATCGTCTGATAACCAGATTGGAATCGCCTCATAATTCATCAGAGTAGAAAGAATCAGCGTCTAAGAAAATTATATATATATATATATATATATATCCTTTAGCGATGGGGAAGACTAACAGATTTCAGTTTTTGACAGATGTGTGCCACAGACAGTGAACGTGAAAGCGACTGCATAATTTTCATTTGTCTCTGTCTATCAACGGAAGGCGCTTTTAGCGTGATGATTACTGGCGCGGAAAATGGAATTGGTGAGTCGAGTTAAAGTTCCGGTCGAGGCTGTGTTCACTTTCGAAACGATACTCTTAAGAAAGACATGAAGCCATCCCTTTTCCGCAGCCAAGGCTAAAATAGTTAGAAAGGCAAAGAGGGTTGCTCACTTGAGTTCGTGGACAATCTGCAATCAGTCTAGGTGAAAATTAACAACTGTGGGTCACAGAGCTGCGGTTAGAATTGCTGTTCGAGGTTGTTTTAGCTTCGTTCAGGCAAATGTATTACGGCACTGATGTCTAGCAGTCAGACTTTTGCACTTTCCTCGGTCAATATCAGTGTCTCGACGACGGGGAGACTTGCTGCCTAGAAAAGATTTCTTCTTCCATTTTATCTGGCCCCTAAGCTTCTTCAAAGATTTGGGGGCAAAGCCAGGGTCTCGCATGACGAACGGATGCCTCTTAATCTATTAGTTATTTTCTTGTGGCGATTTCTATTTTTTTTTTTTTTACAGTACTGACATCACTAAAATATAAAACGATAAAACCGCAAACACGCACACACACACATATATATACATATATATATATATTGTCATTCGCGGACAGACTCTTTCGTTCTATCACAACTTACCAGATTGGCTAAACACGTGAGATGCCCGAAGCTAGGTTCGAAACCTGACTGACTTTACGCCAGTCGGATATTCTACCGCCCACTGCAATCAATATTTTCTTTTTCAGGGTAATGTAAAACCACCGAGTTTTTGAAAGGCTGTTTTCATATTGAATATTTTCATCCTTCATTATAAATTGATATATATATATATATATATATAATTAACTTAAATCGCGAGTCGGAATTCTCCTACTAAAGTTTCACCTCAACGGATCACCAGGGACTCTCGCACCGACCGACGACAAAGGAGAAAACACCATTTTTTATATTCACCAAACTGGTGTGACGGAGTTGGCCTTTTCTTTTTTTTCTCTTTGTCCTATGATATTTTTCCTTTTTTCCCCGGGCGGTGATTCGAGATATTTTTATCTCTTGTTCCTGGCCGTTTTTTTTTTCTTTTTTCCTGGTAACCGTGAATGCTAGTAGATAGTAGGTTAGGAAATATATATATATATATATGACGAAACAGTCTGTCTGTGGATGACAAGATATACGCTCCCCCACCACCAGGAGGGGTTGAGCCCCCGAGCGAAGGAATATAATGGTTGCTACTCGCTTAATGTAAAGCTCTTCTAACGAAATGGACACTTCCCAAACTAACGTTGAGTACGCAGGCTTGGCTTATGGGTATGTCATCAGCCTGACGCAAAGTTAGGAGGATTTCGATCTCGGCTTGGAGCATCTCATGTGACTATCTGCACAGAAGAGTTGTGATACATCGAAAGTGTGTCTGTGGATGACAATATATATATATATATATATATAGTGCACACTTGCTACAATGTCGAAGTAGTCCGTGTCTCCATCCAAGGAACAGAGTATTACCCATTCGTCTGCACACATAAAAGGCTCCAAATATTGTTATGGATCACAAACAATTTAATTAAACACCGGTCATTTGTTTATACACAGTCAAATGGTCAAACAGTTCTTTTTCTAACAATTCAAATATGCATGTCATTCGTTTGCACATGGTTTAAATGTCAAACAGTTTTATTTGACCCATAGATAGAACCCCATCAGGTGCTACCACTCCCGATGAGAGTGGGCCTGGGAGCAATAGCAATGAAGGGGTACTCCATATTGCAAACCTGGTTAAATTATCATTATAAATTTATTTTTCCTGAGAATATTATCATACTCTCCGTCTCGTCAGATAACTTTATATGTTAGACTTGAGTTTGCAAAACAGGAAATGTCTGTTTTGCTACCTCAAGTCTAACATATAAAGTTATCTGACGAGACGGAGAATATGATAATATTCTCAGGAGAAATAAATTTATAATGACAATTTAACCAGGTTTAAGTTTCCTTTAAATTGCACTATATACGCTCTGTATATAAGTTCTTTTTATATAAACCTGGAAGGAAAAAAAGAGATGTAATACATCGGGCACTCACATAGATTTTTATGATATTCCTCATTTATTCTATACGAAAATATCCTCATCCACTGTCTTCGGACCATGACTGGATATTACTAATATATATATATATATATATATAGTATTCGTTGGTCCAGTTAAACCGGAGTTGGGAGTAATTCCATCAGGACAAGAAATTATTCATGAGTGAATATTTAAATTTTCCTGGTAAAGAGCTCAATGTAACAATAATACAGAGCAATAAATTTTTTAAGAAAAACAACAAAACCGGTCACATAGGATTATAAATTTATAATCCTATGTGACCGGTTTTGTTGTTTTTCTTAAAGAAGGTATATATCTATATCTATATATATGTATATATATATATATATGTATCCAGGGAAATGAGTAGCGCCCTCCCCTACGCCTTGGTGTAGTAGCTATCGAAAAGTGAGCCTTCGAGTCACACTCGACTATGGTCGCCAACTTTTCTTTACTTATATATGTATGTGTGTGTGTGTGTGTGTGAAAAACGGTAAATAGACAGTATGAAAATGTACAGAGATAAAAGAACTCAAGGTCTTCAGAGCATAATTTTATTTGAAGAACTACTTGTCAGAGTCAAACGTTTTAATGTCGAATCCTCTTTATATATATATAATTTGTAAACACATTTTGTTGTTAATTTTTTAAAGCTAGCTTCAGCTCATTTAATTGCACAGTTAAAAAGTATTTCAATCGAACACGAATAATCCTATTTACTATTATTCATTCGTTTGGACACAGTTGAATGGATATTTATGGTTTTTAAGTTAATCATTTTATTTTGAAATAAGTAACAGCTAATTTGTTTGCATACAAGTATCGCTATTGTTTCTACAGTTAAATGCTTTCAATTATAGCTATCTAATATTAAAAATGGTTCTAATTTTTAGTTTGTTATACGAATATTTCAATTTGGTACACAATTAAAGAGTTTCAATTTAATTACTCATCATCATTAGTAAGTCACGCCGCCAGCATGGACCTCTCTTACCCTCTCTCGCTCCCGTCTCTATCGTCCATCGCTCCCAGTAGGTTTTTAAGGCTACATCCTGTATCAGCAGAGAGCTGTTGTAAATAGGTTCTAACTGGTCGTCCTGCCTTTGCTCGTCCATGTGATGGGGTCCACAGGAGTATATCATTTATGAGTTCGTCCTTACTTCTGCAGCAGGGTCCCGCATGTCTGGTTCTTCTAACTTGGATTGTTTTCGTGGTGGGTGGTATGTGGCCATATAACTACTGTTTTGTGGGGTGTTGCCTTCAGGACTTGTTCAATATCGCAGCATTCTTTTTCTCCATCCGTTTATTAACATCCACGTAGTGTATCTATATAGCAGTATCGACACCACCGCTGCTTGGAAAAACTGCGTTTTATTTTATCGGTCAGGTCTGACTTCCATATGACCGATAGCCTATCGATAGCTCTCTTTGCTTTCGCTTGTCGTGTAATGATGTCAGTCTGGTTGATGAGACACTGCATCCTAGGTTGGTGAACTTATCCACTAGTTTCAGAGACCTACCGTTTAGTGTTGAGATGTCGCCTTTTTTTATTAAAGGACGTGTATTCCGTCTTGTCTTCGTTGACACGGAGACCTAAGGCAGTAGCTGCTCGTTCCAGACAATGTAGGAGTGTTTCGGCTTGGGCAGGTGTATTTGCTAGAAGCGCTATGTCATCGGCGTAGTCCGCGTCCGTGATTGTTTTTGCGGGGTATCTTCTGCTTCTTTTCTTTGCCAGCTTGTTACCGTTATCTTTCATTATATCAAAAGACGTTCTAGGCACGTAGTCTAGGCAGATGATAAACAGGTATGGGGCTAATGTGTCTCCTTGCAGCACACCTGCTACAATGTCGAAGTAGTCCGTGTCTCCATCCAAGAAACAGAGTATTACTTATTCGATTGCACACATAAAAGGCTCCAAATATTGTTATAGATCACAAACAATTTAATTAAACACCGGTCATTTGTTTATACACAGTCAAATGGTCAAACAGTTCTTTTTCTAACAATTCAAATATGCATGTCATTCGTTTGCACATGGTTTAAATGTCAAACAGTTTTATTTGACTCATAGATAGAACCCTATCAGGAGCTACCACTCCCGATGAGAGTGGGCCTGGGAGCAATAGCAATGAAGGGGTACTCCATATTCCCCAAAGCTCCAAGACTAGAACCTCACCATCAGTGAGCTTTGAAAATATCTCTAGCTAAACCCTTTGTAATTTTTTATTTACATATATTTTATGAAGTCAATTTTGTGTGTGTGTGTGTGTGTGTGTGTGTGTTGTGTGTGTGTGTGCATGTGTGTAAGTGTGTGAAGTTAATTCACCGCTCCTATTTTTATTTTAGAGCACTTGGTCGATGGGGGTGGGGAAACGGTGTTATTTTGTGCATTACTCTTCAACAATAGTGAATCTGTGGTTTAAAACTGAAGTAGGACAAAACAGCGATAATCAGATTGGCAAAAATGTAATATTGCAATTTCTTTTTTTGGCCTGGGTGCAGTTTTTAGAAAAATAAGGCGAGTCGATCAAAAAAAAAAAAAAAAGAAAGCACCTGTGAAGTGTAGGAGGTAACCAAATGTTCATAGGTCGCTTGTTTTCCTTCGACACCGAAATAAAAAAAAATGAAAGATATATATATAAAAAAAAAAAGATCACTTAACTTCCCACGCTCTGGTTTTATGAACAAAAAACGTTGTAAAAATAACCCGCAATAAATTAAAATTGTTTTATTCAAGTGTTTCCCGGTGGTGTGTCCAGTAGCGTAGTGACTAACATGCTGACCTACGATATTATGATCCACGAGTTCGAACCCAACTCGTACTATTGCGTTTCCTTTCGGACTAATCATAATCATCATGTCGCACTGCTTGCATGGATCTCACTGACCCTCTATCGTCCATCGCTCCCGGGAGGTCGTCAAGGCTGCATCGCACAGAGCTGTTGTATATACATATTTACCAACCACCTCCGCTCAGGCAGGATATGACACAAGGTCAATTTTTAAGCGGAGTTTAACAGGTTTGAATTCAGAGTTTTCCTTCTCCTAGTTGCCTCACCAAGGCTGAAGAACTAGTCTGCCCTACTATTTACCAATAGCTGGATTCTCACCTTTTTATAGAACCCTATCAGGTACTACCACTCCCGATGAGAGTGGACCTGGGAGCAATAGAAATGAAGGGGTACTCCATATTCCCCAAAGCTCCAAGACTAGAACCTCACCATCCGTGAGCTTTGAAAATATCTCTAGCTAAACCTTTTGTAATTTTTTTATTTTACCCATAGCTGGATTCATACCTTTCCCAAGGGTATTAGTGCTATGTGAAATACAATCAGTCTCGTCCAGGATTTGAACTCGTGTCGCTGTGTCCATTTCCAAGGACGATAACCATTACACCACGGGCACCTGTTGTATATAGGTTCTAGCTGGTCGTTCAACTTTTGCTCGTCCATGTGCAGGGGTCCACCACGGTAGAAAAGGTATTAATTCTCTCATCCCCTCAACAGTAGGCTATATAATTCCTACTGTTCTTGTATACGGATGGTTTTAGAATTAAATATCCCACAAAAGTTTATCTGCAATAAACAAAAAAATCATCCAGTACAATAAATCTCAAAGTAGGGATCATTACCCATCCGGTGGGGCATGGTGATATTTTGGTGGGACTTGTTTAGGATACCAAGTTAAAGAATATGTAAGAATTAAACATTACTGGTGGTGGTGGGGATATCAGAATTTTGAAATATCAATGTGGCACATGGCCCCAAATCGACTAGGAACCACTGTTGTAATGATTTATATAACACATGATATTTTGAGGTAATTTTTTCGGTGTTCATTTTTTCTTGTCTACTGAGTTCATTGCTAATCCTGTACTATCCAAATTAGCTTGAGTCATTTTCTACACTAACAAATTATTTCTGATGGTAGGGAATATATTTGTCGATTCAATACCCGTATTTTGCGATTGTTAACGTAAATTTGTTTTGGCATGTCTAGACACGTTATCTGATTCATGCGCACGGAAAACCAGGAACTAACAGATTGTTAGCCATTAGAAATGAAAACAAGCCTAAAAAAATGAATATATATATATATTTACACACACACACACACACACACACACACACATATATATATATATATATATATATATAAATAAATCATACAACCAGGTATTACTACAAATAGAAGTGGATAGGACCCTCAAATTCTGCAAGTACGGATGGTCTTAGCTCCAGGGATTAAGGTCTGGGTTTGATAGAAGGCCATAAAGAAACGCTTTTACGAATTTTTTTTTTTTTTTTTTTTTTTTGGCTTGATTGATTCTTTGTCGTTTCTTTTCTTACTCTCTCTCTCATATTGTGCTGAATTTTAATGAAAAATCATACAATCAGGTCTTACTACTAATAGAAGTACATGGGACCCTCAAATTCTGCAAATACGGATGGTCTTAGCTCTGGGGACGCAATATATCTTAGAAAACACAGAAAATGATAATAATGTATTTAAGAAAAGGAAAATTTGAGAGCGAAACTGAATCTCTTCTAATAGCAGCACAAAAGGACAAACTATATCGAAGCAAGAATAGATAAGACGCAACAAAACAGCAGGTGTAGATTATGTGGTAATAGAGACGAAACAATCAATCACATAATAAGCGAAATTAGCCCAGAAAGAGTATAAGATTAGACGCGAGTGTGTGTGTAAGGTAATCCACCGAGAATTGCGCAAGACATGAATATATGACCTTACGAACAAATGGTATAAGCACAATCCAACTTCTATCCTGGAGAATGGCAATACAAAAACTCTTCTGGGATTTTAACATTCAAGCGGATCAATTAATCTCGGCCAGACGACCAGATCTATTAACAATCAACAAAAAAAGAGAACTTGCAAAATTGTGGTTGCTGTCCCAGCTGACCATGAAGTAAAATTTGAAAGAAAGCGAAAAGAAGGATAAGTACCTGGACCTTGCTAGGGGAACTGAAAAAACAGCGGCACACAAATGAGACAATTTTACCAATCGTGATTAGCGCTTTAGGTACAGTCACCAAAGGATTTGATACTAGGACGTGAGGACTTGGAAAAAAGAGGACAAGTGGAGACCACCCAAACTACAGCATTATTGAGATCAGCCAGAATACTGAGACGAGTCCAGGAGACTTGAGGAGACTTGCTGTCACTCAAACTCTAGTGAAATATTATCAGCTAACGCTGGTGTGAAAAACTCTCTCTCTCTCTCTCTCTCTCTCTCTCTCTCTCGAGAAGAAGAAGAAGAAGAAGAAGAAGAAGAGGTCCTGGAGATCCGATGAAACTTGCTATCATTTAGACTCTTTTGAAAGACCATCAGCAGACGATTGTGTGAAAAATCCGTACAGATTGGTTGGATGGTTGGTAGGGTTTTATGACATGTCAACCCTTGTAGGTTATTTAATTCTAAATCCTGTTTATTCATATATATTAAATATATATGATTTGTAAACGAACAGTTTGTTGGTAATATTTTAAACAAACCAGAGCTCATTTTTTTTGGCACATAGTTCAATGTTTTCAAGTACTTCTATCTAACACTAATTCAATTTAATATTAATC
Organism: Sepioteuthis lessoniana; assembly: GCA_963585895.1. Classification (NCBI taxonomy): domain Eukaryota; kingdom Metazoa; phylum Mollusca; class Cephalopoda; order Myopsida; family Loliginidae; genus Sepioteuthis; species Sepioteuthis lessoniana. The sequence continues at coordinate 87,661,291 of OY757917.1, read as the reverse complement.
ATTTGTGTGCACACTGTTGAATGGTTTCAAATATTGCTGTGTAATACCAATAATTCACTTTTTGTACATGTTTAAATCGTTTCAAGTGTTCCGATCAAACATAAATAATACTATTTAGTATTAATCCTTTTTTACGCTCAGTTAAATAGTTTCAAGCATTACGACCTAACACCACTTGTTTTATTTGCCCACTGTTTAATGATTTCAAGTATTGCTATATAGCACGAACAATTCAATTTAATATCAGTATCAGTTGGAACCATATCAGGTACTACCACTCCGAGTCAGTTTGAACCTTGGAGTAATGGCAATGAAAGGGTACTCTACCTACCTCAGTGCTCCAGAACTGGAGCCTCACCATCAGATGCAGTTTAGTGCCATATCCAGGACAATCGTTGGGTCTTACCTCTCTTCAGAAATGCAGTCAGCGTATTCGACTGACCGAACCAACCGGGCTGAAGTTGCAAAGAGCATAATAATAATAATAATAATAATAATAATAATAATAATAATTCCACTGGGAATTGTGCAAAAAACGGAAATTTCACCATATCGAGGAATAGTATAAATCACAACAAAGAATCTTTCCTTAAAAACGATATGCAAAAATTTACTGAAAATCTGAGATATAAACGGATCAACCAATCCTGGCCAGACAACTAGACCTTGTATTAATTAACAAGAAAAAAAAACAAACTTGTTTTCTTTTGGATTTTGTTGTTCCAGTAGGCTATGGCGTGAAAATGAAGGAAGTTGAAAAGCTATATCAATCCAAGTTGAGGAATATGAAGGTGAGTTTGATACCAGTCGCGGTTAGAGCCTTTTGAACAGGCTCAAAGGACCCAGAACAGAGACTGAGGGGACTGGATATTAGTGGAAGAATCGAAACCATCCAGACCACAGAACTCCAATCGGCTAGAATTCTTAGAAGAGTCTTCTAGAGCTGAGGAGAATTGATATCTCTGAGACACGGATCTGCTGGGAAAACACGCCTGACATAGTTTTATTAACTAGAACGGAAAAGAATTTGCCATCTTGTTGAATTTACATTTCCGGTAGACCACAGATTATTTCCAAGTCTCCCTATCTCTTTACCAATCTTTTACGGACTTTTTCGAGCGCACCTATTACAATTAGATCGAAAGAATAGAGAGAAAACGAAAAGATAGAAAAATATTTGGTACTTGCCAATGAACTAAAAAAACCTGTTGAACATGAGGTTAACGGTGATACCAACGGTAGATAGTGCCCTGAAACGATCCACAAAAGCTTGGAAGAAAAAGGAGAAATTGATCAGTGAAAGGATCGAGAATATATAGACCAAAGCATTGTTAAGATTGGCTAGAATACGCAGAAGAGTCCTGGGGACAAGAGGATACTTGCTGTCACATAGTCTCCAGTGAAAAACCACCAGTTAAAACGGATGTGAAAAACTAATAATAATGGAAGGCATTAGGAATTCGACAAAAACAGATGAAGCGCAAAATAACTTAGATCAAATCTGAACGGAAACCAACACCACAGTTACCATCAAATGAAAGTAATAAAAGAAAAAGAAAATTAATAAAAAATAGTCATGAGCAAAAACTAGGAGACACTGCTATCCAAAAAGAATCAAGACAAGTAAAAAGTCAAGGCAGAAACCAAAAAGGTAAATAGATGACAAAATTCATACCAACGGACATCACCGAACAAAATGATCAGATTAGAGGTCAGTGGAAAGTTCGAGACTATACAGACCACAGAATTGTTAAAATTGCCAACGATACTTAGGGGAGTCCTGGAGACCTTAGGAGATTTGCTGTCTCTCGGATTCCAGAAAAAGACCGTCACCTAATACTGCTATGAAAAACTCAATAATAACAATGATAACCATAGTATACACTTTGCAGAACTGCTCATCTGTTTAAGAGAGTGCTCTCAATACGACGTAGAAATATCACCAAAAAGGCTGCAAAAAGCATAATTATATACAAAACATATAATCACTAACTTTACCCTAGTTCTTGGATAAAGACCAGATGAATGATTGTAAAAAAAAAGAACAAAAATAAAGCTTAAAATTAAATAACTGTTAGTCGCTTGAAATATGCAAAACAACTGTAAGGATATTTCAAGCGACAAACAAGCAAAATCTTACATGAGGAAACTTTGACATGACTAAGAAATGGAAACCTTAAGAGAGAAACTGAATCTCTTCTAAAAAAAGCTCAAAAAACGCCATAAGGACCAGCTATGTTTAAGCAGAAATAAACAAGACGCTACAAAATAGTAAATGAAGGTTATGTGTTGATAGAGACGAAACGATCAATTACAGAATAAGGGAATGCAGCAAATTAGCGTAAAAAGAATAAAGGATCGGACACGACTGGGTGGGAGAAAGGGATCCACTGGGAATTGTGTAAGAAGTTTAAATTTGACAGAACGAGCAAGTAGTATATGCACAACATGGATTCCGTCCGGAGGAATGTGACACACAATATTCTCTGGGATTTTGTGATATGAACAGATTACCTAAACTTTGCTAGACGACCAGAGTTAGTGATAGTCTGCAAAGGAAAAAGAGAACCTGTCGAATAGTGGACTTTGCCGTTCTGGTAGACCACAGAGTAAAATTAAAATAAATTGAAAAGAGCGATATGTATCTAAACTTCAGTAGAGAACTAAAACAAAAACTATGGAACATGAAAGTGACAGTGATACCAATTGTAATAGGTGCGCTCGAAAAAGTCCGTAAAAGATTGGTAAAGAGATAGGGAGACTTGGAATTAAGAGGAGAAATGGAAACCATCTAGACAACAAATAATTAAATAATTAAAATGGGCCTGAATATTGAGAAGAGTCCTGGAGACTTGATGAAACTTGCTGTCAATCAAATCCCAGGGGAAAAACATCAGATAAAGCAGGTATGAAAAACTCAAATGAATAATAATAATAATGATAATAATAATTTGGAAGTTGGCGGACGGGTAGAGACTATCTAAATGACAGCATTGCTGTCAACGGCCAGAATCCTGAGACGAGTCCTGGAGATCTGAGGAGACTTGCTGTCACTCAGACTCCACTGAAAACCCATCAGCTAACACTGAAATGAAAAACTCTAAAGGAGTTAACAATAACAATTGAGTGAATTAGAATAGATTTAAATTTTTTTTTCGTTGATGAATATTCACTGGAAATTGGTGTGGTGGTTAATGTACTAGAATGTGACATCGCAGTAAGAGAGTTCGAACTCCAGTGGCGCTATTACGTTCACTTTCGGACTCATACCCTTCAGAAAGTTATGAACCCTTCTATTACCCCAGTTATTTGTTGAATTGTATCACTGCTGTTCTCCTACAAGGATGGCTTTTGCATTAAGTAACCTACAAAAGATGAAATGCATTTAAACAAAGAAAGCAAAAGATATTGTAAGGAGGAGTCTTCCGGGTGAATGTAATAAAGGTGTAATGGTTATCGTCGTTGGAAATGAACACGGCGACACGAGTTCAAATCCTGGGCAAGACTGATTGCATTTCACATAGCACTAATACTCTTGGAAAAGGTATGAATCAAATTATCCTCGCTCCAGCTATGGGTAAATAGTAGGGCAGACTGTGTTCTTCAGCCATGGTGAGGCAACTAGTCTAGGAGAAGGACAACTCTGAATTCAAACCTGTTAAACTCCGCTTAAAAATTGACCTTGTGTCATATCCTGCACGAGTGGAGGGGTTGGTAAATATGATAAAAGGTTAATTACAAATAAGGCTTGTAAACAGAAAACAAATAACAAGAGGTTGAGTTGAACAGTCTTTTTTTTTATGTATTTAAACATTTTTGGCAATAACAATTTGCAAATATGTTTTCAAGTGTGAAATGTTTTTGTTTATCATACAACGTGTGAAAGCACGTGCGGTACCCTGCCCTCATCAGCTGCCAACTAGGGTTGATAACACAGTTTCGGTAGCTCAAGGCGTTAATTCCACTCCTGGCGATACCAAGCTACTTTTGCCACCGGACAAGGTATTTAAAAGAATTCTATATATATATGTATACGCCAGACCAATTAAAAGCAGAGATTACATTGGACGTTCATCTTCATTTTAGAGTGCAGTTTGTGATTTTTTTAAAAATGCGTTTACTTTCGGCCGTTGATTTTATTACGCATTTACAGTAATCGTTTCTTGATGTTACGTAATCACACGGGAATGGTGGTCCCACGTGCATTTCATTCATGCTGAAGACTTTTCGCTTTCGACCAAATCCAACTTGATACATATTGCACTGTGGTCTGAAGACGATCTGAGGCAACTTTCAAACTACGGCCAGTGATTTTATTTCATATGCGTTTTTCCAGGTATATCAGCCTTCGTGAATTATTTAATGCCAAGTCCATCCTTGAAGAAGAACAGCAGTGGTACTCTCTAACCCATAGATAGGAAGATCAGTGGGTTCATGCCTTTCTCAAGGGTTTTAGTCGGAAAGTGACCATTATAGTGCAACTAGAATTCAGATTCGTGACAATGCCCAACGCGTCAGCCATTATACCACTGAAACTAACCCATTTTTTTTTTTACGTACAGTGTGCATAAAACTTAGTTGTATTTCATATTTTAAATTGCCTAGTTGCGCCTCAGTTCTGAATATCCTCAAGGATTAATTTTGCTATCCTTTGTGTAATTCGGAACATATATTTCAGTTCAGCAGTTGGAATAGCCATAAAATATATTAGGTCTGTCCTCTATACCGGACTTTTGCTGTCTAGGCAGGGAGAAATTGGTCCCAGAACCACTAAAATTTGAAGGCAAAAGACGAGAAAGTTATTCTCGTATATAATGATACATATAGGTCTTTTTCGTGGAATGAGTAATTTCATTCTTAGATGGGATGCAGTTTAATGTCATACCCAGAACACTCATTCTTTTGGGTGGTTGGGAGGTGGTTGGGAGATTGTCAGAGTATTTTAGAAACCACCGATTTGATGGTTAATAATGGGTAGAGTGTTCGCCAGTGGTCCGGGAGACTGGGGTTCAATCCCAGGTCGGTTCATACCAAAGACTTTAAAAATGGTACCTGATATCTCCTTGCTTAACACTCAGCATTATAAGGTACGTATCAAGGGTTAAGTGGAGCAATCCAGGGAAAGGAGTAGCGCCCTCCCCTACACCTCGTTGAAGTAGCTATTGAAAAGGGAGCCTTCAGGTCGCCTTCGATTACGGTTGCCAACAACTAACTGTGGTCCACTAAAAATCTATATGTGTGAATATGAGTACATGTGACTGTGTTTATTTCAGTATTTCTGTCAAGACGAGCAAGGATAGGTTTTAACATGTGCACTCAAACACCCACAAATCCTTACGCACACATATACCCAAACATATGAACAAGTACACAGAGAAGCGTGCACACATCCATATAATGAGAAACACATAAACAAAATAATGATATACATATATGCACACAAATACAGCAACACTCACATACTCAGATACAAACACATATGCACATATAGACACACAGTCATACATACGATTAAAAACATATTCAAACACAGAGAAATAAACTTAAAGACATACACATACAGACACACAACCATACGTACAAATACTAACTCATACGAGCCAATTGCCCAGTCGGCTGGGGCTGTAGAATACACCGACTGCTTCTCTGCAGAGGGGTAAGACCCCCCTCCAACGAGTGTCCTGGATATGACACTAAACAATCTGATGGTGAGGTTCCAGCAGTGCTGGAGCTTTGGGGAATGCAGAGTACCCCTTCATTGCCATCGCTCCCAGGTCCACTCTGGCCCGGAGTGGTAGCACCTGATGTGGTCCTATCTATGGGTTAAATAGAACTAACAGTATACTTATGCTAAACTGAATTGTTTGAGTAAACTGAATAGCTTGAAATAGAAATGTTTTTGACAATTAAATCGTACTTACACTTAAACTGCGTGCTTATGCTTAACTGAATTATTTCAAATAGAACTGTTTTTCGACATTAAAATTGTATTTACACTTAACTGAATTGTTACATATAACCTCTTGAATAGTTTGAAATAAATGTTTTTGACAATTAAACTGTGTACTTATGCTAAACTGAATTGTTTTAAATAGAACAGATTATTTACATAAAAATGGATTTGGCGTTAAATAACCTACAAAGGTTGATATGCCATAAAACCCACCAAACCAATCATACGAGCCAAGTTAGAGACGCACAGGTAGACACAGAAAGATATACAGATAAAGGCATACATGCAAAGATATATTCACATATGGACACACGATAGTACACTCAAATACTAAGTCATACAAGTATGGATGGAAACACACAGGTTGGTATAGAGAGACATACAGATAAAGACATGCACGTAAGCACATGTACACGTATGGACACACAATCATGCGCTCAATTACTAGTACATACAAGCACCGATAGACACACAAACACAGAGAGACATAAAGACATACACGGAAACACATGTAGGAAAAAGAAATTGATGACCAGGTTAAAAAAAAGACGGTAAAACACTCAAGAGGTTCTTATATGTGCCTTAAGCGCCACTTTTAAGTTTTAAGCTTTGCCTTTGAAGGAAATCTCTGATAGATTAATTATACAGAGATAGATAGATAGATAGAGAGAGAGAGAGAGAGAGAGAAAAAGAGAAAGAGAAGAAAACGAAAAATGAAGAAAAAATTAAAAAATGGAAAAAAATCAAATGAAAAAAATGTGTTAAAGAAAAGAAAAAAGGAAGAAGAAAAACAAAAGAAAAGTAAAAGGGAGAAAAATAAAATAAGTGGGATATATATATATATATATATATAGAGAGAGAGAGAGGGGAGAGAGAGAGAGTATGTGTGTGTGTGAGAGAGAGAGAGGATGGTTTTGTAAGAAAGGAAAGGAAAAGTCAAAAGAAAAATCGAAAGTAAAGGATAACAAAAAAGTGACACAGTGAAAACAAAAACAGAGAAAAAGACAAAAGAATAATGGAGGAACCAAGACGGGAAAAGAGGAAAAGAAAGAAAAAATGAAGATATAAAAAAAGCAATGGTCAGTGTAACGAAAGAGAAAGAGAAAAAAAGAAAAGGAAAAGAGAAAGTAAAAAAGAGGAAAAGGAAAGAAGTCGAGAAAGAAAAAGAAAGAGGAAGAGAAAGAGAAAGAAAACTAGAGAGAAAAAGTAAGAGAAAAAGAGGAGAGAAAGAAAAGGAGAGGAAAGGAAAAAGAACTGACGTTACATATTGACCTTTGACAAGCCAATCAGCGTGGATTTCAAAGACAGGGTATGCAGCTGTGTCTTAAAGTAAACTAGGAACAGCAGAAATGCTACTTGAACTGTGAGGGAAGAAATGTATGGGCGTCAGAAAAATATCTAATGACAATTGTTTTTGACCCAGCAGTCAGTCGACGGTCAGTCAGCAGAGAAAGCGGTCTGTCAGGAGTCAGCAAAGTAGACAAGTCACGGTGGATCCCGGGTTGAGACTCAGCTCTGTATCAGTCTCTCGTGAAATAAGCACGAAAAAGCAAGGCTTTCTGGAGATGTATCTCAACGTGGTTTAATCTAAAGATATGCTGGTAAATCATAGCGGTTCTCTGTTTATCCGTCTCTCTCTCTCTCTCTCTCTCTCTCCCACTCACTGCAACAACTGAAAATCCTTTCATCAAGTTCCTCTGACGAAAAAGACCTATTTTTCGACGCTAAAGGTTCGGCCAATCCTCCACCTCACCCGGTCATGCTACTCATTCGGGCTATTACAATGACCCATATCCCCTTCTCTGTCCAACCACTTGGGGTTATGGAGTGCAGGTAGCTTGACCTGCGTTCCAACTGCCTCAGCGGTCAGTCGCTGAGCTTATTGGTTCAAACACAGAAGGGGAAGGGAAATTAAATCTTACTTCTCCCTTCTCAGGGGCTGTTATTTCTAAAATTCACCAAATATTCATTACTTGCACTTGGTATTGTGCATGTTTAGGAATTATTTAAGAGTATTTTTTAAAAATAAAGAACAGCTCTGATAGAGTAAGAAAGCTCAAGGGATATAGGTTTTAAAATGTTGTTGTTTAGAGATTTGTGACGGCAAATTAAAATAAAAAGATCCTCGGATGAGCAACCATTTAAAAGCGTATGGAAACTGGTGCATTTAAACATTGTTATCGCCAAACGGGGACTTTACTTTTCGCACGTGTGAAGACAGGGCGGTCTGGCACTTGATCCCTCGTAGAATAAGTCCTTGTTCAGAGTCCTTTCTCGGGCATATAGGAACTGGCATATTATGTGGGGGTTAATCTAGGGCTAGACTGACCGCCGTTGGCAAGGGGTTTCCAAATTTCACACTACACACACACCCACCAAGGCCACTAGCTCTTCCTACCCCTAGAACAATGGGAGATATGGACCTCTAGGTTTAGATATAATAATATTAATTATAGTAGTCGACAACTCCAGTTTCCCGTATAATATTTTTAAAGGAAAATATAGGACAAAGTAGGCGAGAATAACATGAGGCGACAGAAGCTGAAAAAGAAACATGAAATAGCAACTTGGCAGTAGACGACACAAATGAACAACTTCAACACGTGGGAACATTAAAATATAACAATCTTTTTAATTCACACGCGGACACACATATTCAACGTGTCGGCTACATTATCAGTGGGTAATACATGACTATAAATGTCTTTCTTCCTTTTTTTTTCTTTTTTTCTTCAGTCTTTATTTAAATTGAGAGAGAGAGAGAGAGAGAGAGAGAATAATTGCAATGCTTAAGAAGGGTGTAGGGAGAAACAGTCTTAATGTTTACTTATTTTTTCGACGGATTCCTTCGGAGAGTATTTTCTCTTTTACGGGCTGACGGAATTTTATATATTCATAAGGCTCTGGCTTGAAGGCATAGGTTCTTCTTGTCCAAGATTCTTTCCGCTTTCTTTACCCAGAGTTTGGCGTAAGATTCGCCTCCATCTGTTCACGACGACCTCTGTTCCAAAACTGATTTTAATTACACCTATTTCCGCTGACGGAAGAAGCTCCCACTCCCGCCTTAGGGTTCTAGCCAATCATTTAGCTTCTATCTTCTTCCTTCTCCTGTCAGACGATTCTTTGGGACTACTATCTCTTTGACCCGGTCACAGAGTGAAAACATCTGTTGGCTTTCATTCTGACCTGGATTTATTACTTGAGGAATTGACCTAGATTCATCTTTTTAGCTAATTCAAACACAGAGGGATAGTAGTAATTCGTTATTTCTCTTCTCTTAGTGGGAGACCACGTGACTGATTTCTTAGAGATTTGATTCGTTCATGACGTAGCAAATATAGTATATACTCGTGTAACGAACTTCTTTTTCAGATTAATTTTTCAACTCACTCATTGCACGAGGTATGTTTTTGAAACGTTAAAGCTTACTTTGTTTCTAGGCTTAGCTCTGCCGTAATTTCTATTCAATGTGTCCGCGCATAGCTTATACAAGGGCTATTAGTTAGATAGTAAAGTTTGGCTTTTCTGTTTAATCATGTATCAACCTTCATGGGTTATTTAATGCCAAAGCCATTCCTATAGAAGAATAGTAGTGATACTATTTAACCCTTGGCTGGTTAGGGAGATCAGGGTGCTTATACTTATTATACGGATATTTTTCCGAAAGACTATGTTGTGGTGTGACTGCAGTTCGAACTCGTTTACAAATTATGTTGGAGTCCAGCACTTTAAGCAGAACGTCACGGGGAATCCCTCGCTGTTTATGAGGACAATGTTGGGAAGACTAAGCTAAAACTAAAAGAAGTAAGAGTATTAACATCAATGCAAACAGGTAGTTCTTCAGGCGAATAAGAAAAGTCATATATATGTTCCAGTTTTGTAGCATAAACTGAGCAAGTGATAGGAGATCAGAGGTTGTTGAAAAAAAACCAAAAAACAATCAAGTGTCAATGATGGTGCGTTCAATAGGCTATCGGATAAACTTGAGAGAAAGTGAATCATAGATAAATAGAGGCCCTTTCTTAAGAGCAGTGGAAGAATGTTAGTCATGTCTAAAATAATGTGATAACCTAAATAAATATGTTAGCAAATGCTGGAGCGTAATCGTAAGCAAAGTAAGATTTAGCAGACCTTTGCTACGATGATCAATCCTCACTAGGTGCCCAGTCCTGTCAAAAAGGACTGTAAAAAAACGCTGGCAGCATTTCTGTTGAGGAGTAAGATTACTCTCTCGTAATCGGGCCACCCATACACCGTCTATAGCTAATCGTAATGCCTTGTGACTGAGCGGTTCGTAACCCGAGTAATAAGTGGTCACGTATCTTGCAACACTCCATTTCAGCCCTTACTCAGGCTTGAAAGGCAATTGGGAGGCCTGATCCAATCAATCGGTTAGCACTTATATGCTTAAGAATCGACCCTATTCTAAAAACAATTCTAATGGAAAAGAAAGGCTCAATTTTTTTTTTTATCGTTAAGGTGTTCGAAGGCGGTTACTGGGGTCAATATAGTTCCGCGAAACAGTTAATGAAAATTATTTTTACCATTTTATTAATACACATGAAGCTGATATAGATTATATCTCCCAAAATATTGATACACATGGAGTTAATGGAAATTATTTCTACCAATTCATCAATAGAGATTAAATCAAATATACAAGATAGATAGAGAGAGAGAGAGAGAGAGAGAGAGAGAGGGAGAGAGAGAGAGAGAGAGAGAGAGAGAGAGAGAGAGGTGGGTCACGGTGGCAAAATGATTAAAGTCCTGGACTGCAGCCTTGAAGTAAGCAAGTTCCAATTCCAGTCACGCTATTAGGTTCTCTTTCAGGCTAATAACCTTGGGATAGGCATGAACCCCTGTCTCCCCAACCCTGGCATGAGTTAAATAATGTCCCTGCTGTTCTTCTACAAGAATAGCTTTGGCAGTAAATAATCAACGAAGGTTGATATACCTTTAAAGAAAGAAACCAAACCAAACAAAAGAAAGCTGGCATTAAATAGCTCACAGGGATTGATATGCCATTAAACAAAACTAACCAGCTAAAATTGACTACTAATATTTATGTTGCGCTCTAATAATTCATTTTATAATAAAAACATTTTCCTTCGACTATTCGCTCACAAATTATATATATATATACGCTCCCCAATGGGGGTTGAGCACTCTGGCGAAGGAATTGTCGGCCGCCGCTAGCGTAATGCAAAGCTCTTCGAAAGAATTGCGCACTTTGGTAGCCGATAGGGTATAAAAATGTAAACAAACGGCTGCTGCTGCTGCTGTTTCTAAATAAATACCTTAAAAATTCCCTTAGCTAACGTGGTCCGCTTGGTGGCCGAGAGGTCTGAAACTTAGTCTAACGTAAAGTTGGACGGGTTTCGATCCCGGCTTGTCTAGCCACACTGAAGAGTTCTGATAGAACGAAACAGTCTGTCTGTGGATGACAATATATATATATATATATATATATATATTGTATTATTCAGTCTATATAAACCGGAGTCGGGAATAATTCTGTCGGGACAAATTCATTCCGCTAGAACATTAAAAATTTTCCTGGTAAAGAGCTCAATGTGACTAACATCACAGAGCAATTAATTTATCCATTGGATCTGAAGAAGTCCTGTTTTCTTTGGTGTTATTGATATTTATCAATATCCATAACAGAATGGAAATAAATTTATAATCCTAATGTGACCGATTTTTGTTTTTCTTAAAGTATATTTATGTATATGAAGAAAGCAGAAAAACAGAATAATCCAAATTAGATGAATGTAAAATCATCAAAATAAATTCATCTAATTTGGATTATTCTGCTTGTTTCTCTACTTTCTTCATACTGTCACATTCAGATCCATATTTACTCTCTCTCTCTCTCTCTCTCACACACACACACACATCTTTGTGTGTATCTTTGTAAACAGAATTTGACTTTAAATAACCCGCAATGGTTGATATGCTATTTAACAATAACCAAACGAATTTATTAATACGCCTAAAGTTAATGGGAGTTTTTTCTACTATACTATTAATACGCATGAAACCATATATTTAAAAAAAAAATTTGGCATTAAATAGCCCACAACGGTTGATATACCATTAAATTAACCTACCAACTAATCATTGCGGGCCATGCTGCTGAAGAGTCAGACTCCCCTCCTAAATAATGTGCCAAGGTATGACAGTAAACTATATCTGATGGTGAGGCTCCAGTCCTGAAGCTTTGGGGATTGCTGTGTATTCCTTCATTGTTACTACTTTTAGGTTATCTTCCGGCTTTATAGTTTCCTCCTTGGGTACCCAGCCTCGGCCGGGTTACCTGGTATATATGCCGAGTAGAACTTCAATGACAAACATAAATTCACATTGCACTGGATCTCCGGATCTAGTGAATCTATGACCAGCAAGGTCACCGGCGGTACTTCTGGGTTTGATTTGGTTTCTTTGTTTAATGGCATATCAACCTTTGTAGGTTATTCAATGCCAAAGCCATTCTCCAAGAAGAACAGTAGTGGTACTATTTAACCCATAGCAGGGAGGATAAGGGGGTTCATACCTTTCCCAAGGGTATTTGTCCGAAAATAAGCGTAATAGCATGATTGGAGTTCGAACTCGCTTACTACGATTTCGCAGTCCATCGCTTTAACCATTACTTCAGAAGGACACAACACCTGGTACGTGCTGGGAGAGTTGGTAAAGCCTAGCATGGTTCACATTGCACCAAGTGATCTAATGTCTAGCATAGTTTAGCCGAACACAAGCCGAAACTCGTACCCGTTCGCCACCTTCCCTTAAATCCACACAATAAAAAATGACCTTGTGTCAAATCCAGCCTGATTGGAGGCACGGATAAGTATACCTGTTAGGGCCTCATTCATGGGTGAAATTAATCTGTTTAAAGATCATTCGTATTCGATAGAAATATCTAACTTTAAAATTATATATATATTAAGAAAGGTTTCTTAAAATTATGATTGTTTACTAAGGATTATAATGTTATTAACCGGCTCATTGGTCTAGTGGGCAGAGTGTTCTCCAATGGTCCGGGTGACCTGGATTCAATCCCAGGTTACTTCATACTAAAGACTTTAAAAATGGTACTTGGTACCTCCTTGCTTAACACTCAGCAATATAAGGTATGTATCAAGGGTAACCTGGAGCAATCTTGGGAAAGGAGTAACGCCCTCCCCTACACCTCAGTGAAGTAGCTTTTGAAAAGGGAGCCTTCTGGTCACCCGGGACTACAGTCGCCAACTTATATAACTATATAATGTTATTAGTAACTTAAAATCATATGTCAGTGTGCAAAAGGTATAATTATCAAATAATAATTACTTGTAATCAAACCATCCTCATCAATTCACGCTAATAGCATAGATTCCCTTGACTATCACTCACAATCTATTCCTATTGGCTATCGCTCTTGGTAGATCACCTAAATGACATCCAGAGTCCACGGACTGTAGGTGACAGGAAGTCGGCCAACTCTGGTGCGTCCATATGTAGGAGTCCACTTGAGGAACGTCGCTTATGAGCAAGTCCTTATTTCACCAGCAGTACCCAGAATGTCTTGTTCGTGTAATTTGGATGGTTTGTGTGATGGGAGGCAAGTGGTCGTATAGCTACTGTTTTATGTGCCGCTACTTCTAGGATTTGTTAAAAACATCATGAAATACCTTTGTATGGTTTCAAAAATGTATATATGAATGCACAATGAATACGTTTCCAAACTTCTGGGCATGAAATTACCCTACACGGGTTGACATGCCGTTAAAGATCAATCAATTATTGGGTGCCATTTTGGCTTTAAGTACTGTAGGCAACTGCCTTAATCTAATGTTTAGCGAACTAATTTCGCAGACTATAATGTCTAGGTAGTTTGATCCGTACTAAATGCCACATTCTTTTAATGTTGTTGTGCCTTATGAGACTAAAATTAAAAGTTACTGAGTCTGGTACAAATCTAGACTATTGGCTGCCAAGTAAGAATTGAAATCACTACACAAGCGAATTAGTTTGTGAAACCAATTTGATGATCATAAAATTACGCCGACTGCACCTCTGCAGAGGGGTAAGATCCCTTCCCAAAAGAGTATACTGCGTATGACACTAAATTGCATTTGATTGTGAGGTTCTAGACCAAGAGCTTTGAGTAATGTGGAGTAACCCTTCATTGCCATTAATCACAACTCCACTTTCATCCGGAGCGGAAGTACCTTTTAGGGTTTCATGTAAAGGTAAAAAAAGAACCATCCCATCATTCGCTCTATCTGAAACCATTTAACTGTGTGCAAGCAAATTATCAATATTGAATAGAATTATTAGGATTAAATAGCAAAACGTGAAGTCATTTAAGTGTTTGTAAACAAATACCTTCTGTATTTTTAGTTGCCTACAAACTTTTCACTAACAAATCATATATACATATGGTTATTTAATCCCAAAGCCTGTTATATAGTGTCTTCCACAGACAGACTGTTTCATTGTATCACAACGCATCAGTGTGGCTAGACACGCAAGATGCTTGTAGTTGGAACCGAAAACTTGCTAATTTTACGCCAGCCAGATATTCTACCACGCAGCCACTAACAAATTCAGCATAAGCGAAGGGATTTTAACGTATATGTATCACTTTTCACATATATATACGTTTAACGGCTACCGAGTGCTCATTTTTAGAAGGGCTTTGCACTACACGAGTAGCAACCGGTAATTCATTCGCAAAAGGGCTCAAATCCTGCGTGGGGAGCATGTATTTTGTCATCCACAGACTATTTCGTTGTATATAAACAGGATTAGGCATTAAATAACCACCAAATGTTGATGTGCCATTAAACAAAATTACCCAACCTAACGCAAGTTATTTACAAAGAGTAGCATCGTCTGTAAAAAGACAGCGAGAGAGATATAACTTGTGAGGATCGAACTCACCTCACAGTAACAAATGATTTTCAACAGTTGCTTGTTAACCACTTCACCGCTAAGCGTCCAACAAAATTTACCAAATATCGTACACTCAGTAAAGTAGTTCTACACATTTATGCAATGTGAAGAAAGGTTTGGTTTAGATAATTTGTTTAATGGAATATCAACCTTCGTGGGTTATTTAGTGCAAAGCTATTCTCCTCCAAGAACAGAAGTAGTACGATTTAACCCACAGCAGGGTGGGGTAAAGGGACTTACACTCTTTCCCAAGTGTATTTGTCCGAAAGTGTAGGTAATAGCGCGTTTGGAGTTCGAACTCGCTTACTACGATTCAGCAGTCCATCGCTTTAACCATTACACCACGAGGACATCCCTTGTGAAGTAAGGTATATTATGATATAAGTTCACCTGACGTTTTTGTAAACTTGAAATTCACGTCATGGTGAGTCGATTAACCGAAGGCACGGTAAACAAGGGTGTTTATATTTGCAAAGATTTTTGAATCTCAAGGAATTTTAACTGGATTCCTTTATATAGTGCCAAATTGTTAGACCATGAGGGCGACTTGGCGTATCAGCCATAAGTTATTTATACATGTAGACTTTAAGATTGTGACCTCAGGTTATTAGTTATTTACAATGCTTAGCTTGTGGACTAAAGCCGAAAGTATAGGGAATAAAGTGAGTATTGAACTCTCCAGTAATATTCTGCTAATCCTTACGTGAGTCACCCCAAAATGCACACAGTAATTCTCATCACTTTGAAATTGAAATTTTATAGATTTTTCCGAAGCTTCGTTCGGGTACGAGACTTTTTTTCTTTTTTTTTTTTTTTAACTTTGATCCTTACGTAGCCTCATAAATTACTATGAAGAAGAACGCATGCGCGTGGTTGTGTTTTAATGGTTCTGCTTGTCATTTCAATTTGTTCATAGGCCATAAAACAGTTTGCTTGTATATTTATTCAATTGGTTGTATTTTTGTTTCATTTGTTTGGGTTTTTTTAAATAATTTTTTTACTTAGTTTTTGGTATACTTATTTTGTTAATCGAGTGAAAACAATAAAGTCTTTTTTTTCTCTGCTTGGGGAAAAAAAAGCTCTCTAAACGAAGGGATGTGTAATTTTATGCTAAAACAATTCAACTGGCAATAAGTCCATTTAAATTCCAGCGAAATTTTTTTTTTCCATTTTTAATTCAGAAACCAAACTTCTTTATTTATTTTTCTTGGTGTTAGCTTCGTGATTAAACCAACTGATATCTGACTTTAAACCAGTGTTGCCTGTCATTATGTTGTCGAGAAAAAACAAAACAAAAAACAAACAAAACCTTCACATATACTCAAATAGCATAAACGCATATTTTCCTATTATATATTACTTGTGTAGAGAACGCTGAATCATATCTTATCAATCGAATTTAGCTCATAGTCTTGCTACGACTGCACCATATGAGATAAAAAAAAGTTGTGTCTTGGCCAACTCGAGTACTGTAATGGTTAAAAATTCACGAGGGATTTCCAATCATACTGGGTGCTCCATTCATTCAGTCTTGTACCACATCTTTGCAGAAAAGTTTTGTAAATTATTAAAAGGGTAGTATCTATTTGATTGATTGATTTCGACGGCCTTTTCCTTTAACGTGGCAGACTAGGATCAGAGTATAGTATCTGTTCCCATAGAAGTTGTTTTTAAAACGGCTAAAAGATATAAAAGCATCGTATTTGAAACTTTGAATTTTTAGAATTTTAATCTCTAAAATTCAAATGAAGACCTGAAATGTGCAGTTACTTTTATTAAAAAGATCTGATACAAAGATTATTGCCTAAATAAAAATAGAAATAAAAAAGAAACCCAGTCTCGATAGTTTTTGAATAGTGTCTTTTGTTGAAACACGGAAATATACAAGTCCAACAACCCTCATACTCAGTGAATCTTGACCCATACAACTTTTTCTTATTTCTTTAATTGAAAATCCATCTCGATTGAAAAATTTGAGGACGTGGAGGACATTAAACAAGAAAACGACGACGAAGCTTCATACAATTTTAAAATGTTTTATTCAGTAGAAAACGAATGTTCGATGCCAAGGAGAATATACGGTAGAAAATAAATATTTCAGTCGTTGTTGATTTCTGTATTGGCAAATACGGCTTTAGACTCGATACGTTTTTTAAGACAACTCGTAAAACAATATATCTATATGTAAATCGAACAATGAGATGACGAATCTTGATAATACCACATTATTGAGGATCCCATTGCTAATCGACAGCGCCCGAGTTATATTACGTGTAGGCCTAGAATTCATTGGTGACTTCTTTAAAAAAAATATTACTCTCACGCTTCATTCTCGAAAGGGGTTGAAGCTTCTGTGATGTGTGAGACAGACCGAGGGAAACGAAGACAGACTGCTATATTGGTAGTTGGTGCCTCCTTGTTTAACACTCAGAATAATACGGTAAATGTAGGGTAAATGGAACGACCCAAGGAAAAAAGTAGCACTCTCTACAACATCACGGTATTGTAGCTACTGAAAAAGGACCTTTCGGGTCACCCTTGATTACGGTCGGCCAACTTATACATATAAGATAATTGAAAAATAATTCTATATAATAGATAATTACTTTATAACGTGCGCGTGCACACACACATACACACACACACACATATATATTGTCCTGCTGTAACTTTGACCCTTTTTATCTCCCTTTAATGACCCTTAATTCAAGGGAGACTTTTTTAGTTAAATACCATTGTCTGCTGGGGCTCGACTTCCGCTCTGTAGCCACGCGGAGCAGCCTTTATTTCATTCTTCTATCTCCGTCATTCTTGGCATCAACGGTATGTTTTCTTTTACATTCTTCTTCGGGACATTTTATATATATATATATATATATATATATATATATTGTCTATCCTGTAATGTCACATTTCATGTCTTCATTAACTTGTTCTTTTAACAATCTATTTCTCCATTGATATCTTTAACTCCTTCCTTATTCCTTGTGTCCTTTAGCCCTCCGCTTCACTTAGCTTAACAGGACTCTAACATTAAGCTTTATTACCGCTTCTTCTCTCATCTGTATTTATTGATTTTCCTTCACCTAAAACGTGCCGTTTTTATCTTTTTCAGTTTTTACTTTTCCATTAAATAAAAATACTTGTTGGCTTAATGATGCCTTCAGAGTCTTTATTTTTGGACTAGTTGATCTGGCCATCTCAACCCATATATATATATATATATATATGCAGGGAGATTGAAAAAGTAACTTCAATATCATAGGGCGTTACTTTTCAATTACGATATATATATATATATATATATATATATAAAGCAATATTAAAACGAAAATATATTGGTCACCAATACTTATTTGATGACTGATTTTCGTGAAAATGAAAGTTGCTAGTTAAGTGATTTTTTCCCATTATAACAATATTGTATTTGTTCAACGATATCGCGAGTGTCATTCAATAAATAAGGTGAAATATTGCCAAAGGGATTTCCAATAGGAAGCACTGTATACTGTTGCACCTTTTTCAAGGAAAGCACTCGGGATGGTTCCTTTCATATTCCAGTATACTGTCCGAATAAACTTCAATACCGAATGCAGTGCCCGGAACTTTTTTCTTTTCCGAAGAGTCAGAGTATTTCCACTTCATGAACTGTCATTTTAACTAAGGCTCGTAGTTGCAAAGCCACTTTAACCTTATTTGTAAAGATTTTTTTATGTCAAAACATGCTTCTCACTACGGATCATACATTATACAATTTCACATGGATTACACTACTCAGTTAGTAAAATTTTGATGTCAAATCTCTGATACACACACACACACACACACACATATATATATAGATATATATAGAGAGAAGGAGGTTTAATTTCATTTGTTTAATGGCATATCAATTTTTGGGGATTACTTAATGTCAAAGCCATCCTTGTATAAGAACAGCAGTGATACTATTTAACCAGTAGTTAAAGAAATAAAGGGTTTCATACTCTTCTTAAGGGTATATAGTCCGAAAGTGAACGTCATAGTGCGGCTGGAGTTTGGACTCAATTACTTTGACCCCGCTGTCCAGTGAGATAGATGTGGACAGCCGAAAATATATAAGTTGGAGAATGAATTCGAAGTAGTTTTGGATATATAAAGAGGGAGAAAGGGAGAGAGAAAGAAACAGAGGAAGACAGGAAGAAAGAAGGAGAATGATCTTTAAGAACAGATCGATAGAGAAAGTTATAGAGAAGAAGTAAAAATACACTGAAAGAATTTGATGAAGAAACTTAGATAGGTAGGTATCGGTAATTGCCAAACAATTTTGGGTAGACGGACCGATCTCTGCCGAAAGAAAAAGCGGGAGTGGGAGGCAAACGAACGAATTGACACTGGGATATGGATTGACTCTGATCAGTGACATCGAAACATTGTCCCTACCCACCGTTGATCTGCTTCAGGTGAAATTCGCTTTTGCATGCAAAATCGCCAAGTGATATATGTCTGCTTGGTTATTTCACTTTTCTTGCAGTGCCGCGACGAATTCACTTATCGCAGATCCCCAAAGAAGATCAGGCACAGAAACAGCATCAATGGCAATAGTCACAGAAACACCTGCGCTTTAAGCCAAAGACATGGCTCAGTCTTTTGGCCACGATGTGAATAAACTATATATATATATACTCAACTGCACACACACATATATACACACATAGTAACAAATATACTCACAAATACATGTGTATTCACATATATTTATGGATAAACACTTACGCACACAAACACACACGCACACACATACATATAAATGTACCCGAATACATATATACACCCACACTACATATATACACACAAACACACATAAAAAATGATAAGAGACACAGCGCATGCGCCGCTATCTGCTGAAGGAGACAATGGCAACGGACTTTGGCGGATAGAAGAGATTTGAAGTAAGCGTTTGGAAGTTATTCAAGTGCTATTCTTTCAGGGTTTTATGAATGAAAAATGTTATATATATATATATATATATATATATATATATATATATATATATATATATATATATATACTCAATTTTCTGAAGTTGCTATGCAAATCAAATAAACGTCAGTGAAAAAGTTCGGAAACAATTGTCAAATTTAAACTCGACCATTTTTCCCTTTTGTTAAATCATGTCGGCAAATTTATTGCCATTTTTAATGGTTAGTTTATGAGATATTTGGGATTTAGGAAAATGAACTGACTGAAGTTACAATGCCGATTAAACTCATATTAGTTTAAGACCACTGAAATCTCATAAAACCATTTTTCTTCTAGTCTATAATATACGAGGTGCATACGATAAGTTTCCAGACTTTTTTCGTATGGGTATTTAAAATTGTCGTAGACTCTTGAAAATTCAGTATCTTATTGCTATACATATTATGAGATGACTGGCCAATATTATGATTTCAGGTGCAAAGTAACTGATACAGCAGTAATTGGAATACATCCTACTAAAGTGAATTTCAAAAATGTAATCTGACACTTTAGAAGAACGATATACAATAAAATTCTGTTTTAAACTTGGAAAAAATGCTACAGAAACGTATGGAATATTTCAGACTGCTTTTGGAGCATCTTGCATGAATCGAGCATCAGTTTTTGAGTGGCATAAAAGATTCAAGGAAGGCAGAGAGTCTGTGAGGGATGATGAGAGGTGAGGGAGGAGTAAGGAAGTAAATACACCAGAGTTGATTGGCCAAAGGGTTAGGGTTAGGGTTACTATGTTGAGGTTTTAAGGGGGTTCAAGAAGAGATTCGGTCGGAAGAGGCCAGCACTCTTCAAATTGGGTCAGTGGCATTTCCACCAGGACAATGCACCAGTCCACAACTCCATCCTTGTCACAGAATATTTGACCAAGATGAGCATCCAGACAGTTCCTCAGCCTCTCGACCTTGCTCCCTGTGACTTTTAGTTATTCGCTCAGCTCAGAGGCTGTCGTTATGAGACAATTGAGGAGATGAAAGAGGCTGTGATGAAGGTCATTGACACACTCACACAAGAGGACTTCCATGGAGCCTTCCAGAAGTTGTTGGAACAGTACAACAAGTGCATTGCAGCCGGAGGGTATTAGTTCGAAGGGTACTAGCGTTTCATGTGTGTACTATCAATAAAAGTGCCCATACGAAAAATGTCTGGAAACTTATCTGCACCTCGTATACGGAACAACAAGTAAAGGGAAGGATCTAAGAACTGCTGAAAAACAGAAAATAACATAGTTATTGATTAAAGGAATGTCCACTTTAGAGATATCAAAGGAGCTTTGCAGAAATCATCGAACAATAAAGAAGGCTGTTGAAAATATAACTAAGTTGAGACCGCGAAGATTAGGAAAAGAATTTGTTTCCCTGACACGAATGTAAACTAAAATTAGTTAAAGCAAAATAAACACCAGTGCTCAAATCTTTTAAAAGGCAAGAATTCAGGAAGTCAAGAAAGACGGTTAGTGTAGAATATTTTGTGAATTGGGATCTGTAAAAAATCTCTGCGGAAACCTCCTCTCCATAAAGCAAATATTTTAAACCATTAAAATTGGTCTAAGTAAGACATGAAAATTGACTTTTCTCAAGTCACTTTTACCGACAAATCTAGAGTGATATTTGATTGACCTGATGATTGGGCTAAAAGATGAATTTTATTTAATTTAGGTATGCCTATGGCTAGCAAAAGGTAACAGGGTGGCGTTAGTATGATGTTATAGACATGAAGTGTTAAACAAAACATTAATGGACCATTCAAAGCAGACAAAGAAGTTAAACTGAACAGTGCTAACTGTTACATGGTGCAAGTCAGTCTCGAAATTTCAAAGAGAAGTATCCATTTATGTCCAACATTGCATCTTTTCATCTCTCTAAGCATACTCGTGAAATCTTTGAGCCTAAAAGACTAACAGGATTTGCTTGCTTTGTTGGGTTTTATGGCATATCAACCTTTGTAGGTTATTTAACGCCAAATCCATTTTTATGTAAATAATCTCTTCTATTTAAAACCATTCAGTTCAGCATAAGTACACAGTTTAATGGTCAAAAACATTTACATTTCTAACTATTCAAGCAGTTGTATGTAACAATTCGGTTAAGTGTAAATACAGTTTTAATGTCGAACAACAGTTCTATTTCAAATAATTCGGTTAAGCATAAGCACGCAGTTTAAATGTAAGTACGGTTTAATTGTCAAAAACATTTCTATTTCAAACTATTCAGTTTTACTCAAACGATTCATTTTAGCATAAGTATACTGTTATTTCTATTTAACCCATAGATAGGACCCTTATCAGGTACTACCACTCCCGGCCAGAGTGGACCTGGGAGCAATGGCAATGAAGGGGTACTCTGCATTCCCCAAAGCTCCAGCACTGCTGGAACCTCACCATCAGATTGTTTACTGTCATATCTAGGACACTCGTTGGGGGAGGGTTTTACCCCTCTGCAGAGGTGCAGTCAGTGTATTCTACAGCCCCAGCCAACTGGGCAATACACAGAGTTAAATATAAAACTGTTTTATTTCAGATAATTCAGCTCAGCATAAGTACACAGTTTAGACGTCAAAACAGTTCTATTTCAAGCAATTCAGTTCAGCACTAGTACGCAGTTCCAATGTCAAAACAGTTCTATTTTAAACAATTCAGTTTAGCATAAATACGCAGTTTAAATGCAAAAATCAGTATAGTGAAAGAAGCACGGTTTTGTTCTATTTAACCCATAGATAGGACCCTTATCAGGTGCTACCACTCCGGGCCAGAGTGGACCTGGGAGCAATGGCAATGAAGGGGTACTCCGCATTCCCCAAAGCTTCAGCATTGCTGGAACCTCACCATCAGATTGTTTACTGTCATATCCAGGACACTAGGCTAACAGGAGATATTATATAGAGAAAGAGAGATCGAAATTGATTGTTATGTTCTGATCTAAATCCAGTCGATTATCTCTGGTCAGTTGTGATGACGAAATTATATGGAGGTGGCAAACAATATAACAGCAAAACAGATCTATGGAAATTAATCAAAAATACCTCATAGGAAACTGAATCTTCTAAAGTAAAAAAAAAAAGATTATACACTCATCAGATTATAGATTTCTCGGGGTTATTGAGCAGATGGGTCACTATATTGAAATAAAAAGGATTCAAAGACTTAGTTTGGGTTTGCTTTGTATTGGGTTTATGACATATCAACAGTTGTTGGTTATTTAATGCCAAACCCTCTTTAAATGTATATATTTATTAAACATACATAATTTGGTTTGATTGAGTTTTATGGCATATCAACCATTGTTGGTCAGTTAATGCCAAACCCTCTTTATACGTATATATTTATTAAACATACATAATTTGGTTTGATTGAGTTTTATGGCATATCAACCATTGTAGGTCAGTTAATGCCAAACCCTCTTTATGTGTATATACTTATTAAACATATATGATTTGGTTTGTTTTGGTTTTATGGCATATCAACAATTGCAGGTTATTTAATGCCAAATCCTCTTTATACATATATATTGAATATATATGATTTTGTAAACACATTTTCCTGATAACATTTTTAAACATTTTTCGCATACCGTTAAATGGTTTCAAGTATTGTTATCTAATACAAAAATTCTATTTACAATTAATCATTTGTTTGCACACAGTGAAGTGGTTATAAGTATTACTATTTAACACTAATTAATCTTTTCAACATTACTCATTCGTTTGGACTCAGTTAAATTACCTAGTGGGTAGAGTGTTCGCCAATCATCCGGGAGACCTGAGTTCTGTCCTAGGTCACGTCATACCAAAGACTTTAAAAATGGTGCTTAATGCCTCCTTGCTTAATACTCAGCAATATAAGTTACGTATCAAGGGCAAAGTGGAGCAATTCAGGGAAAGGAGTAGTTCCCTCCCCTACACTTCGGTATAGTAGCTATTGCAAAGGGAGGCTTCTGGTCGCCCTCCACTGCGGTTGCCAACTAAATTGTTCTAACTATTGTTATGTATCATTAAAAATTCAATTAAACATCAGTCATTTGTTTACACACCGTTAGATGATCTAGCAGTTCTATTTCAAGCGATCTAATTCAGCATAAATCATTTTTTGTACTCAGTTTACATGTCAAACAATTCTATTTGACCCAGAGATAGGACCCTATCAGGTGCTACCAGAGTGGACCTGGGAGCGATGCCAATGAAGGGGTACTCTGCATTCCTCAAAGCTCCAGCATTACTGGAGCCTCACCATCAGATTGTTTAGAGTAATACCAGGACACTCGTCTTACTCCTAAGCAGGAATGCAGTCGATGTATTTTACAGCCCCCCCCCACCAGTCGACTGGGTTCTCAAAGACTTGATATGCACTTGTTATTTGTTTTATTCTAAGTATTGATCAATTTTTGATGATTTTATTCCTTTTATTTATTGAAGTATAATGTGATTATTTGGAGGTGCCCGTGGTGTAATGGTTATCGTCGCAGGAATTGGACACGGCGACACGAGTTCAAATCCTGGACTGAATGCATTTCACATTGCACTAATAACCTTGGGAAAGGTATGAATCCAATTATTCTCCCTCCAGCAATGGGTAAATAGTAGGGCAGACTAGGTTCTTCAGCCTTGGTGAGGTAACTAGTCTAGGAGAAGGAAAACTCTGAATTGAAACCTGTTAAACTCCGCTTAAAAAATTGACCTTGTGTCATATCCTGCCCGAGCTGAGGGGTTGGGTAAATATGATGATGTGATTATTTGGTTTTGCCTAATAACTTCAGACGGCAGTTTCTTTTTTAGAATACGTCAACTAACTTTAATAAGTTCAATAAAACATATTGAGTCTACCTAAAATCTTAACACAGGCTTTGTTTTGAGATAGGAATTGATTGTTTAAGATTTAATGATTTTTGTGAAACCAAATTTAGATTATTGAAGTTTATGCGATTTGCTTTATAACTTCCGAAACAGTCTATATAACATGTAAAAGGAGTAAATAGAAAAATAAAAAGATAATAATTTAGTTTACTGGCTTACATTAAACCAAAATTCTACCTGCTACAAAAAATCTAACATATGTTCACATTAGGATGGATGGACAACCGGAACACTTTTTTTCTGTGTTCTTAATTATTCTAATCCTTCGTTGTTTTAACTCCCATTCATTTTCGCCTGAATATTTCATTTATTTTTTATTTTTATACTGTAATCCATATTTCCTTTTTTTCACTCTCATATTGAGCGCGTATGTCATCTGATGAGACAAAGATTATATTCTTCGCCAAAATAAATATATAATGACAATATAACCATAGTTGGGTTTTCTTCCAGTTACATTATATATATATATATATATATATATATATACGTTGAAAGAGAGAAAGATAATATGAAATAGAATATGATATAAACTTACCCAATGAATAAACTTAAAAAGAATAATACATAAAGAATATATTGAATTGGTATATTCAAATAGAGTGGTCTATGTACGGCTATTATTATATCAGTGTATCTAAATGTATATTAGAATATATTTAAAAAAAAAGACTCACTTGCCGAGCAAATATATCGATTATGTTATATAAAACTCAACAGGTAATGTAGATTCTTATAAATTTATTTCCACAGAAATTTTAATGAAAAGGGTGTTTCATCAGATGGAGTTCGAGATTTGATAGAGTTTTTCCATTAACACCGGAGAATACAATTTACCTTAAGTTAGACATTTAAGTAATTATAAATCAATATATATATAGAGAGAGAGAGTGAGAGAAAGAGACAGAGACAGAGAAACGTCTTATTGTTACAAAATATATTGATCTAATTGATAATTAATAAGAATTAGGTCCGTTATTATCCGGTGTTACACCAATTTTTTTTACTTTAAAAATTAACAAAAAATAATTAATACTTTTAATATTTTTTTATATATTTTTTATAAAAATATCTCAATTCTTAGAACCTAATTATATTGTCTTAATTCAATTTTTCTTAAAAGTAAATCTTATCAGCTATTTAATTGCTACTAGAAAATATAGTAAACAAATTTACGATGATTATTACGGAACATAATATCTACATTTAAGTTTATTTGAATTTTGAAAGTCATCAGATGTTATGTAATTTTATATCCATTGAGTTCAACAGTTAATATCACAATATTTAGCCTAACTGTATAATTTTAGGGCGATTTTATCTATATAGCAACTGAGTGATATATATATATATATATATATAGCAATTGATTATTATATGAATAAAATCACCCTAATATTTTACTATTAGGCTCTTGTGATGTTAAAAGATATATACATATATTCTTTATATCTTTTAAAAAACAAGGTGAATTATTAAATTGTTAAAAGTTAACTCCCTTGAAACGGTGTAAATTTAATTTGATATTTTTATAAAATTTTATATTAATCCTTCTTGTTTCATTAAGGGAGATGTTAAATTAGATTAATTTTGCAGTTTACAAGTTTTAGAGCTGTTAATATTTGATATAAAAAATAATTCATCATCTCTATGAAGTTTGATTTAGATCTAATATACTGTCTAATATGTCTAATATGTATATACCTACTTATTCTGCGTTTTTCAGGTCCAAAGATCCCATAGTCATATCAAAATCATCCACATAATTTTTAACCGACGTATTGTCATTGTCCACTAATCCCTCTGCTATGGGTTAAATAGAACCACTAATACTCTTTTACAATGATGGCTTTAGCATTAAATTACCCACGTAGGTTATTATGCCATCAAACAAAGAAATTAAAAGAAATCAAACCATATTTCTTCTAACAAACACACACACACACTCAAAATGGTGTATTTTGTAAAATTTTGGGGCGTGTATTGGGACGGAGAATCCAAGTTTTGTGGCTCCCCCAACCGAAGTAAACCAGTGCAGTAGATTAAGCATGGAAGTTATTTGTATAAAATCGGAAAGGCGGAAATGAGAGGACGACGTTGAGATGTGAGAAGGTAAAGACATCAGTAGAACACCAGCCACGAAGATGTAAAGAGACGAAAGTTTACAAGCCCCAATTTTGGGGGTGCATTCCAAAAGGGGGCATTTGACTAGAAGAGTCCAGGTGGTGTATCCACACAGTAGTGCTAATAGCCACAGCTTGTAAGAGATCACATCTAAACGACGTTCTCTCATGGATTCCGACATATGAACACACCAACAAGGACTTTCATATATCATATACCGGATATTCCCGACCACACCAACACACTTCAAACCAGGATAGTGTTGGTCTAGCCAGGATACTCCATGCCATATCAGCTCGCTTCAAACCAGAACAGTCTGACCGAAATCCGAATATTCCATGCCACACCAGCACATTTCAAAGCAAGATTATCATCATCATGTCGCGCTATCAGCACAGATATCCCTGACGTTCTCTCGCCACCCCTCCCTATGGTCCATTTCTTCCGGCAGGTCCTCGGGAATACATCCCGTATCGGCAGAGAGCTGCTGTATGTAGGTTTGAGCTGGTCGTCCTGCCTTTTCACGTCCATGTGAAAGGGTCCACAGGAGTATACCACTTATGAGCTCGTCCCTACTTCTCAGCAGTGTCCCACATGATTGGTTCGTCTAATTTTGATAGTTTTCGTGGTAGGTGGTTAGTGGCCGTAAAGCTGCTGCTTTTGGGGTGCTGTCTCCAGGACTTGTTCAATAACCAACCAAGGCAAGATAGTGAGGGCCAAACCCGGATATTCCATGCCATATCGGTACATTTCAAACGAGGATAGTCTGACCGAAACGAGGATATTCCATGCTACGCCCGCACACTTTAAACTAGGATAGTCTGGGTCAAACCAGTATATTCCATGCCACGACAGTACACTTCAAACCAGGATAGTGTGGTCCAAACAAGGATATTCAATGCTACGCCTGTACCTTTCAAACCAGGATAGTCTGAGCCAAACCAGGATATTCTTTGCCATGCCAGCACACTTAGAACCAAAATAGTCTTGGCAAAACCAGTATATTTCATGCTACGTTAGCACACTTCAAGTCAACATAACCCAAACCAAACCAAAACGTTCCCATTGAAAAATACGCCGCCTGCATATGCTTATAAACACACAAAACGTGAAATTAAGAGCAAATGTTTTGATGACCATAATGAAAAACATAAGCTATAAACACCCACACATAAATATATTGAAATGGTCTTCATTTTCATGTAAAATCATTCAGCTTTAATTGGGTTTTGCGTGTGAAATCAAACTGCATCAAATATTGTGGCTCCAGTTTTGGAGTACCCTTTCTTTTCCATTACTCTCAGGTCAACTCTGACCCGGAGTTAGAGTATCTTCTTGTTCTGTATATGTGGGTCAAATAGAACTGTTTAATTTTTTTTCCTTGGGGTCATTATTAATTACTTGAAACCATACAAACCTAAAAACGTGGATTCCGAGACCGTTCTCTAAATCATAGCGACAAATCCGGGGAGTAGCAATGGGAGAGTATCAGGCGAGCCCGTTATCTCCTAGTGTAGTGTGGTTCATCCTGTTCACGACCTCAACAAAATTTTCCGGATTTGCCTAATTGTGACGCACGTACTACTAAAATATTGCAAAACTTTTGGTTTGGTTCGGTTTTGTTGTTTTTTTTACGGTAAATCAACTCTTTTCAAGTCATTTAACGTCGAATTTATTTTAAACAATTCTGTTTAGCATAAGTACACAGTTTAATTGTCAAAAACATTTCTATTTCAAGCTATACAATTTAGTTAAACAGTTCTATTTAAACAATTCCGTTTAGTATAAGTATAGTTTTTGTTTACACACAGTTAAATGTCAAAACAGTTCTATTTTAAACAATTCAGTTTAGCGTAAATACAGTCAAAACATTTCTATTCCAAAGAATTCAGTTTAGCATACAGAAACAGTTCAATTTCAAACAACTCCGTTTAGCATAAGTACGCTGTTTAAATGTCAAAACAGTCCTTTTTCAAGTAATTCAGTTTAGCATAAATACACAGTTTAGTTCTATTTGACCCAGAAATAGGACCCTATCAGTCGTTACAACTCCTGGCCAGAGTGGACTTGGGAGCGATAACAATGAATGGGTACTCCGCATTCCCCAAAACTCCAGCATTACTGGAACTTCATCATCAGGTTATTTAGTGTCATATGCAGGACACTCGTTTGGGGGAGGTTTACCCGTCTGCAGAGATGCAGTTGGCGTATTTTACTGCCTCACCGACAAAGCAAGCGAAACTTTTGACTTACCCTTGTACTTATTTTCTAAGTTTAGCTTAGATGTGGGAGGAGTAGCTAGAAGTATGGGGCACCCTGGGAGAATCGACTTCATTAAACACTTAGCAGATATCTGGGAAAAATAATATTATTCTATAAGTTATCAGGTTTTTTAATGTTACGTTTTGAACATTATTCTGTAATTGTCATCATCATCATCATGTCGTGCCGCTAGCACGGATATCCCTGACCCTCTCTCGCCACTTTTCCCTATCGTTCATAGCCTCTGGCAGGTCTTCAGGGCTACATCCCGTATCCTCACATAGCTGCTGTATGTATGTTCTAGCTGGTCATCCTGCTTTAGCTCGGCCATATGTGGGGGTCCATAGGAGTGCATCACTTATGAGCTCATCTCTGCTCCTCCAGCAGTGTCCTGCGTGCCTGGTTCGTCTAACTTGGATAGTTTTCGTGATGAGAGGCAGGTGGCTGTATAGTTGGTGCTTTGTGGGGTGTTGCTGCCAGGACTTGTTTAATATTGCTCGCAACATTCTTGTGTAGTTGCCGTCTAGCTTCTTCTCCAGCCGTTTTGTTAGCGTCCATGTAGTGCATCCATACAGCAGTATCGACACGAGCGCTGCTTGGAAGAAACTGCGTTTCATTTTATCGGTCTGGTCTGATTTCCTTATGACCGATGTTAAGGAATGAGAAATAACCAAAACGTGGGTTAAGAATGAAATGGAAATCTTTATAACATTAACAAAATACAACACTCTCTAGCGACATGAAGGAGGTAACCCGCTGCCAGAGGTGAACTACTTAGAATATTACAGTATTTGTCGCGCGCCCAACCAAACGAGTAAGTGCAGCGCAAATGTCTTTTCTAAGATGGGTCCAGGCGCAGAACCGTATCTCAGACACACCCAAAAATGCCTCGGACCATGTCAGCATTCCCCTAAAAAGGAGCATCTCATGCGTCAGGCGATAAACCTAGCCCATCCGAGGAGGTTTAGAGCCTGGGGAGACGGCCTCTTGAGGCTCGAAGAGAGTCGGCCGCGTGACGTAAATGCTGGACTTCCTTAGCACTCACGTCAGGCATCCATCCTCAACCGAGTAATCACCACTGCTAGAGACAGTCCGTATATTACCCCCTTTTAGAATAATGCCCCAAGTATTATGAGGATTGGGACATACACGTTAATGTTCATAGGTACGGTATACAACATCTATCAAAACGGAGATTATTAGATAATATTTTGTACCAAACTCTACGTTGACAATATGTTAACGAGAGTAAAATTGCTACATATATATATTTAGCAACCCTTCTGCACGAGCAGAAAGTGACACAAAGTCAAATTCTAAGAGAAGTTTAACAGGTTTGAACTGAGAGTTTTCCTTCTCATAGACGGGTTACCTCACTAAGGCTAAAGAGTCAGTTTGTCCTACTATTTAGCTGGAGAGAGAATTATTGAATTTGTTCCTTACCCAAGAGTATTAGTGCTACGTGAAATACTATCAGTCCCGTCCAGGTTTCGAATGTGTGTCTCCGTTTTCATTTTCTATGACGATACCATTTCACCCTGGGCACCTTCATGTACCTCTTTTTAACATGCGGGATAAATTCATATCCGTTGATGAAAAGATGATTTAAAAACTATCTAGACGAACATGTTACTAAAATCAATAGGAAAGTAGGGAACGGGGGATAGTTTTGGCATTCTAAGGAGACTTGCTATCACTTGATCTCCAGTGAAAAACACCAAATTAACAGAATTCATATCGAGTGATGTAAAAAAAATATCTGTTCGGTAACTAACGGCAGTTTTAATGTTTGAAATTACTGAATAATTTCAAACCTAAAATGTCGCTTGAGGGAAAAGGTGTGTGTTGGAAGGGGGAAAATTACCCGGTTAAGAATTTGGCACACCTTCAATGTCCCCCCCCGGGGTCAATCGTATGGTTTGCCTAGTGGCGTCAGTATCAACCATAAAGTTGGTTGGTTGGTCGGAAGGCGTATGGGTCGCACTCACTTAGACAGAACATAAAAATTAGGTTGGCGACTAATGTTATCAAATCCTCCAAGTATTGATAGATAAATCTCATCTATTACAATATCACGAAAGGCTTCGAAGATATTTTATTTAATTTTTTTTATTATTTTTGTACTTTTATTTTTCAAGGCTTTTTGTTATTTTTTGTTTTGAGTTTTTTTTTATCTTTTTGTTTTTCATTCTCTTTTTCTTTTCTGTAAGTTGTTTTTTTTTTATTTTTCACAACAAACTATTCTTTCTTCACTCTCATTTTTTAATTTTTTAATTTTTTTCATTCTTTTTCATTCTTGTTACTTTTTTGACTAACATTCAATTCTTTCTTCATTCTCTTTTTCTTTTCTTTTTCTAAACCTGTTCACCTTTTCCTTTCTTTTTCGATTTTTTTCCCCTTTCTTTCTTTCTTTCTTTCTTTCTTTCTTTCTTTCTTTCTTTCTTTCTTATATCATATCGTTGTCGTTCTTTTTATATTTTGTTCTTTTTTTTTTTGAAAGTGGGGCACTTTTTATCCTCTTCTTTTATCTATTTAAAAAAAAAAATTTTTCCTTTCCATCGGAGTTATTTTCTATTTAAGATGGGTGGAGACTTGCTTTCATGCTTCATTCTCTCTCTCTCTCTCTCTCTCTCTCTCTCTCTCTCTCTCTCTCTCTATATATATATATATATATATATATATATATATATATATATTTAGAGTCTCTGATTTTCTGACAATTCCTATCTTCTTTCTTCATTTATTCTTCTATCTATCTATCTATCTATCTATCTATCTTTCTTTCTTTCTTTCTTTTCTAGATCTATCTATCTATCTATCTATCTATCTATCTATCTATCTATCTATCTATCTATCTATCTTTTTCTTTCTTTCTTTCTTTTCTAGATCTATCTATCTATCTATCTATCTATCTATCTATCTATCTATCTATCTCTTTTCTTTATTTATTTCTCTTTTCATGAATTTCTTTCTTTGCTCATTTTTTCCCTCCCTTTTCTCAATCTTTTTTCCTCTCATCTCTTGTGTCTAAGTTTCTCTTCTCCAACGTTTTCATTCCATTTTTTTTCTTTATCCTTTTCCTTTATCTTTTACTGCTTTTATTAATAATCTTTTCTTTTAATTCCTGGCTCTAACATTTCGTCTTTTCTGTTTTTGCTATTTTCTGCCCACATGCATCTACTTTCTTTTTGTTTCCCTTTCCTTCTTTCCATCTTTGCTTTTCATACTCTCTCTCTCTCTCTCTCTCTCTCCCCCCCCCTCTCTCTTCTCTGATTCTTTTGTCAACTTTACTCATTCCACGTTTTTTTTTTTAATTTTCTTTTCTGTTCTTCCATACACTAAATTATCAAATCATTTCTCCTATTGTCTTCCAAACTCTTAACTTATTTCTTTCTCAAACTTCTTTCAAATCATTTAACTCATTTTTACCACCACCACTAACGTCACCTTCACCTTCATCAACGCCACCACAAATACAACCACCACCTCCACCGCTACTTTGATTCTAAGTTTAGATGCCATTTTACCAGTTGCAATGTGGACATATGTTACAGATATATGTGCAAATTTTAGCGACGCTTTTCTGACGCCAGCCGCGTTTCTTTGTTTTTTTTTTTTTTTTTTCATTTCTTTACGCGCCCATTATCGTGCCTTTCTTTTACTCTATCTCTATCCTAAATCTTACATATATATATATATATATATATATATATATATATATATATATATATATTATTTTTAACGATTGCGAAAGATTTTCTTCTTAACCAAATCAATATGGCGACTGGGCTGCTGGACAGAAACCATCTGAAATTGTTCAGGTAAAGACGAAGCGCTGATTTCTTTGACGCATCCAGTGTTTTTCATTTGTTTTGATTTATCTACATTTAAATAAAAACGACATTTCCCATAATTCCCTTTTACCGAATTCTATTGAGGTTTCTCTGCTAATGTTATTTATTACTTGCTTTCTTGCCGACTTCAACGAAAGCAAATTATTTTAATTTGTACTCCGTAAATGAGTCTGCGCATTGAGCGTGCTTGTGTGTATCCACATTCGTGGGTGTTTCTCTACGTACGTATTCGTATCTATGTGTGTCTTTGTACAGTAGGTGGATGTACAACTGAGTAGATATTTTCCTTGAGTGGTGTGCGTCTACCTATGTATCGTCCTCCTCATCAGTCCTTCTCGTCATCCGTCCCTATCGGCAATCGCTCTTTATAGATCTTCTCAGTGGCATCCGGAATTCACACAGATCCAGTTGATATAAGTTTTTGCTGTTCAGCCAAAACTGGTGTGTCCATGCATTGGAGTCCATTAAGAGAACGTTGCTTTCACCCTTACTTCTGGAGTGACCAGCGTGTCGTCCTCTTATCTAAATGTTTTATGCGAGATGATGGGAGTGGCCGTACAACTGCTGTTTTGTGGAGTACTGCTTCCATGATTTATTCAAAACAGCATGTAGCATCCTTGTAATTTCCATCGGGCTTTTTCTCACAGCGTTCAGTTAGAGTCCAGCTGGTACAGCCATACAGTAGTACCGACAGTGCTACTGCTTGGAAAAATTACCCTCTTATCAGAGACCATATATATACATATGTTTGTTTATGTGTGCGTGTGTGTGTTCATCTGTGTTTGTGCACACACACACACACACACACACACACACACACACACACACACACATATATATATATATATATATATATATATACATTAGAATACCCATCGGTATATATACAACTGTGTACATGCGAAGGGTTAATGAGAAGTTATCTGCTCAACTAAAAAGAGAAAGGTAAATTTTTTTATTAGATTGAAAAAGGATTAAATTAACAAGAAAATTTACGCGGCAACAGCATTGAACAGCAGTATGAGTGTATGGAATTGAATATATATTTTACAGTCCTAAGTCAGTGGTTTTTCGAACCCGAGGCCACATATACGGCAAGGGTGTCCTGAAAAATTTTCTTAATCGATTATAGATAGAACTGCAAATTCTAATTTTTACCAATTAGTTCGAAGCTATAAAAATTCAGTTGATACAGCAATCACTCTCAAAATTTTAGCTCAACGTGGCTTTTGAGTATCCATTGTTGTTCCCTGTAAAACGATTAAAATAATGTTTCCTTTCGCAACTGCATATTTCTGCGAAACAGAATTTCCAGAACTTAGCAATTTCACGACCAAATACACATTACTTGTTTCTTCATAGATAATATCACCAAGAATTGACAGTTTGTACAAAGCAAGTCAAGCTCACCCACATTAGGTGCCCCTTTCATATGGCCTTGTGCCACATCTAAGCAAAAAGCTTAGTAAATTTCCAAGTCAAGCTCACCCCTCTCACTAAATAACATTACCCAATGAAAATATTGAATGTGATTTTCATTGAATATTTTTTATAAGATTCGCTTTTACTTGCGTGGGAGTTGGAGAAATTTCATTTTTATAAGCGTTAGGGTTCACGAGAAAGACCCAGAGATTGGAAAGGGTAACGGTTCCAAAAAGTTTAAAATCTACTGCTCTACATCATTTCCTTCTTCCTCCTTGGGTTGAGAACTACCCCCACCCACCCAGTTTTTCGATGTTGACGTGAAGCTTGTCTGGATGTTCTACGCGTATGTCCGTGTGTAATATAATGGCTGGGGGATTTCGGTTTATGCCTTTGGGTTTAGTTAGGCTGAGAACCTTTCGGCTCAGCACATGGGTTAGTTAGGTGCAACATTAAAACAGGTGTTCACGCACGCACGCACGCACGCACAGAGCGGACGTGTCACTCAGAAATGTCACAATAGCCCGAGATAGGAAATGGGGTTACACAGTACGAGTGACGTCACGCACCGGAAGCGCACGGAGGATTTTGAGAGATTTTGAAAAAGTCAGTTAGTTGAGACTAGACACTGGACGAAGACGGTTGGCTTTCGTTAGCTCGAGGAGACCTTTGTGGCGGGTGTCACACGTGTTGGTGGTGGGGGGCAGATGAAAAAGCCAGAATAGAAACATTGTGCCTCTCTCCTTATGTCGAAACCTTTAACTCAAAGGTAATAAAAAGGTTTCGTACCTGAACAAAGAAGTCGTTACGTGTTTTTCGAATTTCAAGATCCTACGCTCTATGTATATTTGTAATGAACGTCCCATGTACATTTCGCATATCCATGTATATAGACATGGTACACGTGCGTGTATGTGTATTTACGTCTTAAGTTGTTAGTACATGTGTGTATGCGTGTATTTTACCATGTGTGCCTGTGTCAAAGTGCAGGTGTTTATATGTGTACATATTTATGGTTGATTGATTGGCTGGTTGTTTTGTGTTACGCGTACCAACCCTTTTCGGGTCATTTAACGTCGAATTAAATTTCAAAAAAAAGTATAGATTTTGTTTACACACAGTTAAATGTCAAAACATTTCAGTTGAATGTCAAAATAGTTCTATTTAAAACAATTCAGTTTAGCATAAGTATGCAGTTTTGTTTTATTTTACCCATAGATAGGACCCTATCATGCGCTACCACTCTGGACCAGAGTGGACCTGGATGCGATGGCAATGAAGGGGTACTCCGCATTCCCCAAAACTCCATCATTACTGGAGCATCACCATCAGATTGTTTTGTGTCATATGCAGGTAACTCACTGGAGGGGCCTTACCCCTCTGCAAAGAAGCAGTCGGTGTATTCTACAGCACCAGCTGACTGGGCAAACGTAATTATGTGTGTGTATATCGGTGTAAGTTCATGATTGTACGGTTTAATTTGAGTTTTATGGCATATCAGCTCTTGGGGGTTATTTAATGCCAAATTCTATTTATACATATAAATTGAATTTATATGCAAGCACATTTTGTTGATAATAATTTTAAACAAGCCTGTACTCATTTTTCTGCATACAGTTAAATTGTTTCAAGTATTGCTATATAACAGTCACAATTTACTCAATAATCTTATTTTAAATGATTTAGAACTAATTTGTTTGCATAGTAGTATTCCTATTGTTTTTACATAGTTTTAATGGTTTCAAATATTGCAAACTAACACTTATACTTCTATTCAGTATCAATGATTTGTTTGAATGAAATATTTCTATTGAGCCATTATATTTCTATTCAAGATCACTCATTCATTTGCACACAGTTGAAAAGTTCAAAATATTGCTTTGTATGACTAACAATTCAATTAGACGTCAATCATTTGTTTACTCAGTTAAATGATCAAACATTTATCTTTGTAACAATCAGATTTAGCCTAAGTCATTTGTTTGCATACAGTTTCAATGTCAAAAAGTTCTATTTGACCCATAGATAGAACCCAATAAGGTACTACCACTCCGAGTCAGAGTGGCCTGGCGGGGGATGACATTGAAGAGGTACTCGACATTTCCAAAATATCCAAGGCTGTTGCCTCACCATCAGTTTGCTTAGTGCGATATCTAGGACACTCATTAGGGAGGGGGGGTCTTACCCCTCAGCAGAGAAGCAGTCGGTGTATTCTACAGTCCAGCCAACTGGGCTTTATTGTGCAATTAGTAATAATCTCCTTAGAGGAAGTCCTCGTGGTTTAGTGGCTTACGTGCTAGAATTCGTCTCAGCAGTTGGTGAGTTCAAACCCTAGTGGTGCTTTTACATTCACTTTTAGACTGATTCCTTTGGAAAAGAACCCCACCCACAAAGTGCTTATTTCAATGGCTCATCAGTAACTTCTGATAGAGAGAGAAGGATTAACACGTTTCTGTAAGAATTTCGGCAATATAGCTTTATACGTTTTCTAACATGAGTAAAGCTTGTTACATTGTTAGTTGATTTATGTATAATTGTAGCAAGCAACTTTTTGACTGTAAATGTGTATGAAATAGTTACTAGTAAGTTAAATACTGTGAAGTTATATACATTTCAAGAACTGGTTTTCTTTTGTTTTCAGACCTACGAACGAGTTTTGTATAGATGATACAACACAAGGCAAAGCTTTACAAGGGGAGCATCACTACCAGATGCTGTTAACTGATTTACTCAGAATGTTACATATTGACCCTTGACGAAGCCGGACGTTTGAGCTGAGTAAAAAAAAAATACAATAATTGCCGGACGTACCTGTGTAAACCGGAAGGCAGCTATGCGTTGGAGTAAACAGCTCACGTGGTTTGCACCGGAAATATATAGGCATTATGAAATTATATATACACACGTACCCACCGAGTAACGGTCAGTTATGGTCTCGCAGCCAGAAGAGATTCTGTCAGTTACGGAGAAGGGCCGCCGGGCTCTGCCTAGTTGTTGGGGGCAGCACAAAGCTGTAAAAGTCAGTCTGCTGTCATGATTCTTGGAGTGCCAGAATAGCCACATGGGGCCAAGTGGCACTCTGGCGAAGACTGGTTGAAGACATCTTGTCAAAGAAGAAAAAACGTACGGCCCTGAATATGTGTGTGGCATAGCGTGGTTAAGAAGTGCAAAGTAAATCTATGAATATGGCATAATGCAGCTAAGAAGAAGTTATGGGTCAATATAGCAGTGCTATGAAACAACCCACACGCTGGTTTGTGTGTTTGTTGGTTTGTGTGTTTGTTGGTTTGGCTGTTCATTTGATTGTCTAATTAAAATTAAAAATCAAATTTCTTGTTACTTGAAAAAAAACTTATTTAAGATGTTTTATTTAATGATAATGGGGGATAACTTGATTCAAATATATATTTTCTATTAGTTAATTTGCTTCGAGGTCATGTGTTATTGTTTTCTCTAATTTAAAAAATGTAAGCACTGTTAAAAGATACTTTGTCTTGTTAGCATATTCTTGAGTGGGTTTAATGAAATGTATGATAAATCTTGATAAGTATCAAAACAAAAATCACTAGATGTTTCTTATCTGGCTGGTATTGTTTTCAATATACAGCACTTTCTAAAAGTTGATCCTAAAGTGCTGTGGCCTGGTTGGCTGAGCTGTAGAATACTCTGACTGCATCTCTGCAGAGGGGTAAGACTCCCCCAACGAGGGTCCTGGATATGACACTAAACAATCTGATGGTGAGGCTCCAGTAATGCTGGAGCTTTGGGAAATGTGGAGTACCCCTTCATTGCCATCGCTCCCAGGTCCACTCTCGCCCGGAGTGGTAGCACCTGACAAGGGTCCTATCCATTGGTTCAATAGAACTAAACGGCATACTTATGCTAAACTGAATTGTTTGAATTAAAACTGTTTGACTAAACTGAATAACTTGAAATAGAAATGTTTTTGACAATTAAATTGTTCTTACATTTAAACTGTGCTTATGTTAAACTGAATTGCTTGAAATATAAATGTTTTGGGCATTAAAACTGTACTTACGCTAAACGGAATTGTTTGATATAGAACTGTTTTGACATTTAACTGTGTCTAAACAAAATCTGTACTTATACTAAACTGAATTAGCTGAATTAGAACTGTTTGATTAAACTGAATTGCTTGAAATAGAAACGTTTTTGACAATTAAACTGTGTACTAATGATAAAATGAATTGTTTGAAATAGAACTATTTCCATAAATAATAAATAACCTACAGAGGTTGATATGCCATAAAACCCAAACAAACAAACAACCAACCAACCAACCAACCACCCAATCAAACAACCAACCAAACAACCATATATATATATATATATAGTGGACTGAAATTAATATCATTACATATGAAATTTTCTTTTTATCTTCTCAAACATGGTCTAAACCAAATTTTTATATACACTTACTGTATAAGGATGTATTCTACTAATATGTGTATATAAACTTATGTTACAATTAATTTTACAGAAATGAATGGCATTTATTCATTTTAATGAGTGAAAAACGAAACCTTACATAACAAAAAACGCATTATCTTCATTTAATACTTTGTAGAATACCCTTTATTCACTTAATCCCATTTGGTAGAATACCCTTTATTCACCTCATCACCGTTTATAGAATACCCTTTATTCACTTCAACACCGTTTGTAGGATACCCTTTATTCACTTCATCACCGCTTGGTCGAATACCCTTTATTCACTTCAACACCGTTTGTACAATACCCTCTATTCACTTCAACACCGTTTGTAGAATACCCTTTATTCACCTCATCACATTTGGTAGTCTAGGAGAAGGAAAACTCTGAATTCAAACCTGTTAAACTCCGCTTAAAAATTGACCTTGAGTCATATCCTGCCCGAGCGGTGGGGTTGGTAAATAGTATCACATTTGGTAGAATACCCTTTCTTCACCTCATCACCCTTTATAGAATACCCTTTACTCACTTCAACACCGTTTATAGAATACCCTTTATTCACTTCAACACCGTTTGTAGAATACCCTTTATTCACCTCATCACCCTTTATAGAATACCCTTTACTCACTTCAACACCGTTTATAGAAACCTTACATAACTTTATTCACTTCAACAGCCATTAATCTCTTTCTTGCTATAATTTATAGTTATTTTGTACCATTCTTCTTGTCATATTGTCTTCAGATTATTGATGTTTGCTGGTGTTCTTTTTCGGATTTGAATTTTCAAAAATCGCCATAAGTTCTCAATTGGATTCAAATCCGGGAACTGACTTGGCCATTGCAAAATATTGGCATTATTTTCGAACAGCCACTTCCTCGTAGATTTAGTTGTATGCTTGGGATCCTTATCCTGCTAGAAAATGTAATCAGAAGGTAGCTCAAGACTCTTAACAGAATACATCAAATTTTCTTGCAAGATCTGTTTACACTTTTGGGCATTCATTTTACCATCTATTACTGATATTTTGCCCACACCTTTCGATGGAAAACACCCCCAAATCATTATACTACCACCGCCAAATTTGAGAGTTGGCACCGTGTTCTTTGGCGAGTAGGCTTCGCCATATTTCCACCATACATGATTTTGATAATTATGACCAAACAACTCAATTTTAGTTTCATCTGTCCATAATACTCTTGCTCAAAACGGATTTTCCTTTTCCTAATGCTGTCTTACGAATTTCAACCTAGCATCTCTATGTCTTTATAATAGGAGGATTTTTCTTTGGTCTCCGTGACTTTTGACCATTCCTCAGCATTTCATTACTTATTATTCGTTTGGTTACACTACATCCTGATGAACGCAAATCTTCCTAC
The DNA here is from genome assembly GCA_963585895.1 of Sepioteuthis lessoniana. Classification (NCBI taxonomy): domain Eukaryota; kingdom Metazoa; phylum Mollusca; class Cephalopoda; order Myopsida; family Loliginidae; genus Sepioteuthis; species Sepioteuthis lessoniana. Next base: position 87,621,041 of record OY757917.1, on the reverse strand, counting down.
AGCTCTTCACGCGTAACCATTTGATTTTGGTTAATCAGGAGTCCTAATTTTTCTGAAAATCTAGGAGAAATATTCCTTGGAGCACCTGTTCTTTCATATTTTCAACTGTGTTACGTCCCTTAAAACTTGCAATGAATTAACTTATCGTAGTAAAAGGAATGTTCAGGATGCTTGAGATATTTCTATAACTTTCTCCATCTTTCCAAAGCTTAACAATCAGTGCTTTTTGTGACTTACTCGGTTTTTTACCTCTTGCCATGATAAGAACCTTCTCGTACGACAGGCAATTGCAGAGAGTTCCGGTTTGGATTTTAAGACTAATTATAGTTACTGATAACATTATTGGAACATTCTAGAAGGCTCACTATGGATGCTGATAGCATTATTTGAACAAACTAGAAAAATAGTGTAACAATGATGTACTGTACGATTACATTTTTCACTCATGAAAATGAATAAATGCCATTCATTTCTGTAAAATGAATTGTAACCTAAGTTTGTATATACATATTAGTAGAATATATCCTTATACAGTAAATGTATGTAAAAATTTTGTTCAGGCTAAGTTTGAACGATAAAAAATAAAAAATTTTCATACGTACGAATACTTATTTCACCCCACTGTATATATAGATATATATATATATATATATGTGTGTGTGTGTGTGTGTATAAAGATGGATAGATAATTATGAACATTTATACTTATATACATACAGAGTTGATAGATAGATTGGTACATATATAATCTTTTTTATTTAGTACTACTTCTTAACAGACATTCACCCGATAGTAATTGACTATATATATATATATATATATAGTCAATGACAGTCGGGGGGGTGTATGAATGTGTGTATGTGCGTGTGTGTATGCGTCTAAAGTCTATAAACTTTTTTTACAGAGTGTCTATTCGGTCGAACATAATAATTGCTGGTTGGCTGGTTGGTTGGTTTTAGGCATGTCATACCTTATTGTTTTCGTTAATGCCAAATTAACCCTTTTTCTTTCCTTTCTTTTTTTGATAAGCAGTTATATAATTTCAATAACTATTTCCAATAATGACTTGCAAACAGTTATAGCTTCAAGTAACTTATTCTTCATTTTAATAATTGGCAAATTTATATATCTTTAAGTATTTCCATGTAATACTTATGATGTGCCAGCAATTACACGGTTAGTTGGTTTTAACGTGATTGGGTGTCAGCTCTTCTGGATTTATTCCATACCGAAATCAGTTTAATAATTAGTGTTTCCAAATATGTAAGGTATGAAAATGTATTTTCACTATCGTTTTAAAAAAGATATAAACCCTTTATACTATGTTACAGTGTGAATACTTTAGGAGTCAGAATTTTAATGTTCTCCAAAATCAATCTAAATATTATTTCAAACGGATATTTTTGGTCGAGATACTGACAGGTATTAACACTCTGGAGCAGAGAGGATCTCGAAATAATGGCCACGATAACTAGAGCTCCAAAAATTGAACGTTTCCAACGGATTCATTTTAAAGTCAGACTCAAGAAACCAAACAAAAAATGTAAACAAAGTTGATAGATAGATAGATAGATAGATAGATAGATAGATAGAATGGTATATCGAGAGAGGTAGAGATAGATAGATAGAAAAATAGATAGATAGATAGATAGATAGATATGAATTAATATAGGTGGGTAGACAGAATGGTATATCGAGAGAGGTGGAGATAGATAGATAGAAAAATAGATAGATAGATAGATAGATAGATAGATAGATATGAATTAATATAGGTGAGTAGACAGAATGGTATATCGAGAGAGGTGGAGATAGATAGATATAGATAGATAGATTGATAGAAATGAACTAATAGGTAAGTAAAGTTTGCGACCTTAGTCGAGGGTGGACCGAAGGCTCCCTTTTCCATAGCTACTACACCAAGGTGTAGGGGAGGGCGCTACTCCTTTCCTAGGATTGACCCAGTTTACCCTTGATTTGTACTTTATAATGCTGAGTGTTAAGCAAGGAGGCATCAAGAACCATTTTTTCAGTCTTTGGTATGACTCAACCTGGGATTGAACCTAGGTCTCCCGAGCCATTGGCGAACACTCTAAAACTGATAGATAGATATAAACAAACGCGTAGAGAAAGATAAGTAGAGAGATAGATGGATAGATAAGTACATTTAATCATGTTGTAATTGTTGATTGAAAGCAGATCCTGAATCCTAATGCGCCAGAAGGTTTTTCGTGTTTAATCAACACAAGTAATTTAACAGCAAGATAAATAGGCAGACAGATAGAAGAAAAGACAGAAAGGCAGGCGTGAAGGTGTGGAGGTTGGAACTTTATTTATTTTCTTATTTACTTATTTGATTTTATTACTTGCAGTAATTTAAGTAGTCTGTTTGTTCTGGAAATGATAAAAACGCAGACGCAACGTTGATAGGCTGCTGGTAATTACAATGGATTGGAGAAGTAAGAATAATATTTAAAATACTCTCCTTTTCTTTATATATATATATATATATATATATATATATATATAAATTATATCATCTTCTTTTTTTTTTCGCAGTCTGTATACAATTAAATACTCTAGAAATTTAGCTAACCACAGAAATTAATAAATAGCCGGCGCATATATTAAAAATACTCTCATCTTTCTCTATCTCTCTGATATATATATATATGAAAACATTTGGCTTCTTCAGATGTTTTAAAAAAAAATTTTTTTTAATATATTAACTAGAGTGTACTCTGTATATGTGTGCTTGTGTGTGAGTATGTGTATATTTGTATATATTTATGTACATCCATATAGACACATCCATGCACGCATATATTTTCGGGTTTGTTTTTCTCTTCTTTTTTTCTCTTCCTCTCCGAGTTGAATATGTGATAGTCAGTGTATTATGTGTATGAATTTATATTTTTGAGTATGTGCGTAAAGTTTGGCTCTGTTTCCGCGCACGCGTGTATGTGTGTGTGTGTGTGTGTGTGTGTGAGTGTGAGTGTGTGTGTGTGTCTAGATAGGCTCTGTTTAATGTAGGTTTAGATTTATCAAATTCTTTTTCATTTACTTAGAGTCATGAGTAATCATTAGTTTGTTATATCGGCATTATTTTAAAGATTCCATTACTGCATTCGTAAAGGTGTTTTGAAATAATTTTCTATTTTCTGGCAATTTAATGTTACTTTTATATAAAGAAAGTCTATTGTTCAGAGCCTGAGTCGATCCGACTCAGACGTTTTTTTTAACTTTTGCAATAATCGATTATGTAGACTAGGTCTTTTAAATTACAGCGTAGATTTTCATTTATAATGAATGTTTTGGTGGGGGTTTTCGAAAGTAAAAGGTTTTCCTTCAGTGATTATATTACATACTCCACACCTTTTATCTTTACATTTTCAGATTCCATACGATGTTTTTTCTCCCCAAAGCTAGATGAGGTTAGCGTTTGTTTTAAGTTTTTTGGTTTTCGCTTTCTTTTAATGATATTTTTCGTTTGTAGTATGTTTTTGATTGCTATCATTGTTTTTAAGTTTTTCTAGATTCTTTATTATTTCTGGGAAGAGTTCAGAGTTGTTTTTGTGGTATGTTTAGACATATGCTTAGGGTTCTATGTTTCTATGTTGTTGTTTTTTTTATGAGGGAGTTTGAAGTTCTTTTAATGTTATTTTTTTCTGCTCATTCAATTTATTCATTAGAGTTGCGAGATATCTCCTCTGGTGGAAGGTCAAGCATAATTCTTCTAGGCGAGTTTGTTGGAGGTTTTTGTTAATGACTATGGTGGATTTTCTACGTGCTAGGAAGTAAAGGATGGATTTTATACAATTTTGAGGGAGATGACTTATGAAATGGAGATATTGTTCTGTGTCTGGGTTTATGGTAAATGTTTGTGATAATTTGGCAATTTTCTTTTTTAATGAGGATATCTAAAAATGGCAGTTCTTTAAAGCTATGCTCCATGGTGAATTGTATATTAAGTTATAGGTTTGGGAATAAGTTAAGCAAATCGTTAAGTTGTCTCATGGGCATTTCTAAAATATGAAACAGTCATCTAGGTATCTTTTCCATGATCTGATAAATTTTGTTTTTATATTGTTGTTGCACTTTTTACCTATGATTTCATATGGATTTTCCTCTGAGTATGCTAAGGTTAGTATGACGTACATTGGTGCCATTTTAGATCTCGGGGCTGTTTCGAGGGCTTGAATGTAATTTATGTTATCGAATTTCAAAGAGTTATTATTTAGGATTAGTTCGATACGATCAGTGAACATTTTTTTGTTAAATCTTGGGTGTAATGTTTCTGGGTATTTTTCTATCGAAAACAAGATGTTCCGTTTTCCTAATTCAAGGGGAAAATCACTGTATAGATTTGTAACAAATGTAACCATGAGTATGTCGGGATCAGTATTTTTCTGTGATATGGAATTTAAAAAGTCGATGTCATCTCTTATATAGCAAGTAAGTAAAGTTGACGACCGTAGTCGATGGTAGCCCGAAGGCTCCCTTTTCGATAGCTACTACACCGAGGTATAGGGGAGGGCGCTACTCCTTTCCCTGGATTGCTCTATTTTACCCTTGATACGTACCTTATAATGCTGAGTGTTAAGTAAGATAGCATCAAGTACCATTTTTTGAGTCTTTGGTATGACTCGGCCTGGGATTGAACCCAGATCTCCCGGGCCATTGGCGAACACTCTAAACATTATGCCAATGTCCTTTTTTAAAATCTTGTTTGGAAATGGTTGTAGTAAAATGTCTATGCGTTGGTCATGATGGCCTACTAATATCAGTCTAAATTTGAGGTCACAGGGATTTGGAATTTCTATGCATTCTGATTTTTGTGTCTCTACAGCTATTTTTATTGCTTCAGATTAGTGAATTTTGGATAGTCTGTACAGATTGGTAGTTTTTAGAATGTAGTTTATAAGGATGTACTTTTCTTTTTCTGTTCATGTTTCCTTGGGTATTCTGAAATGCCCAGTCGGCTGGGGCTGTAGAATACACCGACTGCTTCTCTGCAGAGGGGTAAGACCCCACCCCAACGTGTGTCCTGGATATGACACTAAACAATCTGATGGTGAAGTTCCAGCAATGCTGGAGCTTTGGGGAATGCGGAGTACCCCTTCATTGCCAACGCTCCCAGGTCCACTCTGGCCCGGAGTGGTAGCACCTGATAGGGCCCTATCTATGGGTTAAATAGAACTAACAGCATACTTATGCTAAAAGGAATTGAGTAAACGAATAGCTTGAAATAGAAACGTTTTTGACAATTAAACCATACTTACACTTAAACTGCGTGCTTATGCCTAACTGAATTATTTCAAATAGAACTGTTTTTCGACATTAAAACTGTATTTACACTTAACTGAATTATTACATATAACTGCTTGAATAGTTTGAAATGGAAATGTTTTTGACAATTAAACTGTGTACTTATGCTAAACTGAATTGTTTTCAATAGAACAGATTATTTACATAAAAAAGGATTTGGCGTTAAATAACCTACAAAGGTTGATATGTCATAAAACCAAACAAACCAACCAACCAACTTGGGTATTCTGAAGAATTTTTCAATTTTTTATTTGATATCAATGTCTATGTTCGTATCAATCTATACATATTGAAGGATACATTGAGTGAGTTTATATAAATCCTATCACCTTCCATTTCCTTTCTCAGTCAGTACAGAATCACCCAAGATTACTAACAACAGAAAATAATAAACATCTCTAACCCCCTTTATATATATATATATATATATATATGAAGGCTCTTAAAATGGCTTAACGAAAACGCTTGATCAGAAACTCAGATTGGTTGGCAGGTTGGGCGGTCACTCGGAGTTTTATGGCCTATCAAACCTTGAAGGTTATTTAATGCCAACTCTTGTTTATAATATATATATTAAAGATGTATGACTTGTAACTGAATAGTTTGTTGGTGACATTTTAAACAAACCAAAGCTCAACTGTCGATCACACGTTTAAATAGTTTCAACTATTCAATCAAACACTCATAAGTCTATCTAGTTAATTGATTACAAATATTGCTATGTAACGCTTAAAATTCAATTTAGCAACAGTCATTTGTCTGCACACAGTTAAATGTTTAAGCTGTTCTATATGAACTATAGTTCGGACAGCTGGTGTAATAGTTATCCTCGTAGGAAATTGACACGGCAACAGGAGTTCAAATCCTAGATGAGACTGTTTGCATTTCACATAGCATTCATACCCTTGGGAAAGGAATGAATCCAATTATTCTCCCTCCAGCTATGGGTAAATAGTAGTACAGACTAGTAAATAGTAGTACAGACTGGTATAGACTTGATATAGTATTATCTATAATACGTGTAAGGAGGTGCCTGTGGTTATCGTCACAGGATATGGACACTGCGACACGAGTTCAAATTCTGGACCTGACTGATTGCATTTCACATAGCACTAATACCCTTGGGAAAGGAATGAATCCAATTATTCTCCCTCCAGCTATGGGTAAATAGTAGTACAGACTGGGTTCTTCAGCCTTGGTGAGGCAACTAGTCTAGGAGAAGGAAAACTCTGAATTCAAACAGTTAAACTCCGCTTAAAAATTGATCTCGTGTCATATACTGCCCGAGCGGAGGGGTTGGGTAAATATGATTGTTCGGACACAAAGAAGTACTACCACACCTTTGTAAGAGTGAACCGGGCAGTAATGACAAGGAATAGATACTCCCTATACCCTAAAGGTACAAGCCTCACCATCAGATTATTTAGTGTGATAATCATTGTGTGGTGGGATTCTCTCTGCAAAGATGCAGTCGACGTACTCTACAGACAGGAAACTGAGTTTGCAGGTCTACTGGGCCGGGATGCACTTCGGCTGGCCGTGTTCGCTGGTACGCGGATCAGGTCGAGTGTGTTTTGGGTTGGTGGCCGTTGGTTAGGGCCGCCAAGCGTGAGGGCCGAAAAGCCGGCATTCATATCACGTGCGCTGAGTCCGGCTCTCTTTAAGCCTCAGGGACCGCCCCCAAACTCGAACCCACCCCGGAGGGGATAGGTTTATCGCCTGGTGTGTGAGGCGCCCCTTTCTAGGGTAATGCTGACAGGGCCCGATGCATTTTTGAAGCCACCGTGCGTGTCTAGGCTACGACTCTGAGCCCGAACCCAACTTTAAAAAGCCTTGTGCCACACTCATCCGGTTGATGAGACGTACGACAAATACCGGCGTATTCTACAGCCCCGGGCGGATCAGAAACTTATGAACACTTCGTATACACTATCGACCAAGTTACGTTTACTCATAAGGAAATAAGCACAATTAATTAATAAAAAGTAATAAAATATTCCTCGCCTGTGTTTTTTCATATATATATATATATATATATATATATATGAATATATATAACTCTTATGATTCAACAAGGAAAAATATCAAGAAATGAAAGAAGAAAATAAGCTCATGTCCCCGAGATGTGTTGGCGCCAGACAGTTTGAATGTCTTTCCTTGCCATCCAATCAAGGGGATCTTCTTTCGATACACAACCCCTCGGAGGTCCTCTAGAAGAGCTCGCCTTTCAAAACCCCACCGGGCGCCCAAGTATAGATCATCAGGGCGTAAATGAGGTAAACACATTGACGTCTGATCTCACCCGAAACGAGCGTAAACGCAATATTTGAACCGACCTTTGGGAAAAAATCTTTACGGCGCCACTTACATCCGCACAAGGACCGTTTCTTCGTCTTCTCTATCAACCTTCATGTAATCGTTTCATGTCTTTATCACTTACGTAAATTGGCAAGAAATTACCAGGTGATATATATATATATATATATACATAGGTGTGCGTGTGTTACGAAAATCATCATTATATTTGTATGTACATAGGGTAGGCTTAGAATTACATACGATGACGTTCTGTCTGTTGTTGATGGCTTTTTTACCGATAGGATTTAGCACAGCAAAACTATTGAGAAAAGTGTGGAGACCACAATGGGGATTATTAAAAAATGTGGTCGCATTCCATGAGTATCTTGGTCAGCCTCTGAACTTTTCAGCTGACCCACGAACATATATATATATATATATATATATATATATGTATATATATGTGTGTGTTTATGATTAAATTATATTATCTGCTGGTGATGTCTCGTTTGACCAGTAGGATCCAAGCACTGTAACACCTATGGAACAATTACGTGGACCGCAAGTGGGTTGCATTACACGAGAGTATTTATGTCAGCCTATAATCTTTTCGGCCAATCCTCCTGCGTGTGTATGTGTGTATGTGTGTGTGGGATCGTACAGGGTGCGGAAACAAAATATGGAATAATTTTTAAAACTTTTTTTAAAAATGCGATTATTCTAAATTTTCCTGATTTGCTACATTATTTAAGCACTTTTTTTTACATTAACATTCAGCCCAATACGAGTGAGCAAGAAAAGAAATGACAAAGAATCTCTGATTTGCTTAATGTCAAAAAAAAAAAAAATCCGAAATGATTGGAGTTTCTTTATGGCCTTCTTAAAGCCCAGACCTTAACTTAGTTAATTACGCAATATTGGGCAGTTTAGAAAACAAACATATGTAACTTCCCATCAAAATATTGGTTCGCTTAAGACTGCTGTTGAGGAGGAATGGAATAAAATGTCTGAAAAATTTATTTTGAAGACATTCAAATCGTTTCAAAAGCGTGTTGATACAATAATTGAAAAAAAAATGGCGGCCATATTGAGTAAATTTACTGTTTTGTGTCTATCTTCTTACTTTGTTATTCCTTTTTCTAAAATTAAAATTAATCTTTTTTATAACAGAGTCGGTTATTATTATACTAGAAGATTCCTAATTTTCTTTCTGCACCTTGTAAATCAGGAATATATATATATATATATATATAGCGAGAGTTAATCATAGCAGTACACTTTAAATCCTCGAATAAACCTTACCCTTCCGTTTAATATTTCATTATAGAAAACATATATATTAATATGAGATTGGTATTTAACCCTTACATTCCACGCCCATCGCCGCCACCCTCATAGCATCTGGGTGAGAAATTGCTGAAATGTTGTAATCTGTTCCAATGGCAATATGGAAATGGATTTATATACTTTTAGGCCGCAGCCAATTAATTTTTAAGTGTTCAAACATATATTTTTCAGGTCATGCAGATTGACGAAATAAAGTCTCGTGATTTATGCCTTATAGAATATTTATATAGTTTTTTCTGTTGTAAAATAATGCCAAAACATGACTAAATTCCTTATCTAGTAAAATAGACTTTATACGTCATTAAAGATGTGAAAACCAGCCTTGTACAGGGGGCGACAGTTATATCTCAAAAATTTTAAACTGTTACCTGTGTGGTGCAAGTGAACTTAGGCATGCGGAAATGGTAGCTCTATTAAGCGAATGTCACATAATTTTTTTGGTCCAGATACTATCAGTTACGATTATGGCTTGAACCAATGCACAGCACGTATTTGTTGTTAAAATATCTTTTGAAGACTTGTAAGACTGAGAGCTTTTCGTGCTCATTTCTTATTACCTCGTAATGATGACGTTCCGGATAGAAAATTTCAGGACTACAGATTCATCGATGAAAAGAAAACTGTTGGCCTTTGTTTAAACATCAGTGGCATATATTTTTTTTACAACAGCAAGATATATCTTTAAAACAAGAGAGGTATATATATATATATATATATATATAAACAGTGGTATACATTTTTTAAATATCAATTACCTTGTTCTTTTTGTCAACTTTTTAAAAACTCGTCAGTTCAAGCTATGATCTTAACTGAGGATATTTGAAAAGATGGCATGATATTAGCTAGGCGGTGCTACGATTGACACTGGCCTAATCTTTCTTTCACCATACAGGTGACAGTTTAAAAAGTGGGAGGTATTATTTTCACACTCTATAAAAGACTTTTTTTTTCTATGATAAATTTATAGCAAAACGTGACTATGACCGTCATCTTGTAATATATACTTCAAATATAATCAAAGATGTAAATCAAGTTATATATCGCTGCTTTAAATCAGAACGAGATAAAAAAAAAACAACATTTTTTTTCTCTTTTAACTGATACACAGCTTGTCATAAAGTATGCAACTAGAGGAATAATAGAGTACAGTAGTCTCGGTATGAAATCAAACTGTATCTGTTGGTGAGACAACGATTCTGGATATCTAGTCAGAGTGGAGTTACCCGATCAAAGTTATTACTCTTATCTACAGGTGAAGATCAGTTTGAAATTCATTATCGTTAGATAAGATTACTTGTAACAATTTAACTATGTGCAAACTAATAATTATAAAATATATATAATGACTAGGAATAATAATTGTTTGGTTGTGTTTTATTGCATATCAACTCTAGTAGGTTATTTAATGCCAAATCTTGTTTATACATATATATTAAATATATATGATTTGGATTGGTTTTATGACGTATCAACCACTGCAGGTTATTTAGTGCCAAATCATCTTTATACACAGATATATTAAAGATATATGATTTGGTTTGATTGGGTTTTATGGCATATCAACTACTGTGGGTTATTTAATGTCAAATGTTGTTTCTACATATATATTAGATATATATGATTTGGTTTGATTGGGTTTTATGGCATATCAACTATTGTGGGCTATTTAATGCCAAATCCCATTTTTACATATATTTATATTACATATGTATGATTTGATTTTGTTGGATTTTATGGCATTTCAACCATTGCAGTTTATTTAATGCCAACTCTTCTTTATACATATCATGTATGATTTGTAAACACATAGTTTGTGAATAAGATTTTTATACGAACCAGAGCTCATTTGTTTGTATACAGTTACATGTTTATACATATGATTTGCGAGTCAATAGTTTGTTGCAAGTCTTATTTCTTTAATGATTCAAAGTTAATTTATTTTCACACATGTATGACTATTGTTTGTACACGATTAATTGGTTCCAAATATTCTAAACGAATAATTCTATTTAGTAATAATCATTCACTTGCATCAACTACATGGTTGCTAATATGGCTATCTAACATCATCATCATCATCATCATGTCATGCCTCTAGGACGGATATCCCTGACCCTCTCTCGCCACTTCTCCCTATCATTCATCGCCTCCGGCAGGTCTTCTGGGTTACATCCTGTGTCCTCACATAGCTGCTGTATGTACGTTCGGTCTGGTCGTCCTGCTTTTGCTTGGCCATATGTGGGGGTCCATTGGAGTACGTCACTTACGAGCGCGTCCTTGCTTCTCCAGCAGTGTCCGGCGTGTCTGGCTCGTCTAACCTGTATAGTTTTCGTGATGGGAGGCAAATGACCGTACAGTTGGCGTCACGTGGGGTGTTGTCGCCAGGACTTGTTCAATATTGCTCTCAACATTCTTGTGTAGTTGCCGTCAAGTTTCTTCTCCAGCCGTTTAGTTAGCGTCCATGTAATGCATCCATATAGCATTATCGATACAACCACTGCCTGGAAGAAACTGCGCTTCATTTCATCAGTCAGGTCTGATTTCCATATGATTGAGAGCCTATCGATAGCTGTCTATGCTTTCGTTAGTCGTGTGTCGATGAGTTAAATGGTTTCAAACGTCTCTATGCTACACCGGCATATCAACCGAAGCTTACAGTTGAAGAGTTTGAAATATTGTTAATAAATTCTAAAATTCTATTCACCATTTATCATCATCATATCGCGCTGCCAGCGCGGATCTCCTTGACCCTCTCCCACCATCCAACTCTATCGTCCATCACTCTCGGTAGGTCTTCAAGGCTACATCCTGTATCGGCACGGAGCTGTTGTATGTAGGTTCTAGCTGGTCGTCCTGCCTTTTCTCGTCCATATGAACGGGTCTACAGGAGTATGTCACTTATGAGTTCGTCCCTACTTCTCCAGCAGTGTTCTGCATGTATGGTGCGTCTAACTTGGATAGTTTTCGTGATGGGCGGTAGGTGGTCGTACAGCTGCTGCTTAGTGGGCTGGTGCCTCCAGGGCTTGTTCAATATTGTTCCCAGAATTCTTGTGTTGTTGCTGTCAAGCTTTTTCTCCATACGTTTTGTTAGCGTCCATGTAGTGCATCCATAGAGCGGTATCGACACGATTGCTGATTGGAAAAAAAATGCGTTTTATTTTATCGGTCAGGTCTGACTTCCATATGACCGATAGCCTATCGATAGTTGTCCATGCCTTTGCTAGTCACGTGTTGATGTCAGTCTCAGTGGTGAGACACTGCTCCCGAGATAGTTGAACTTTTCTACTAGTTTCAGAGAACTACCGTTTTGTGTGGAGATGTCGCCTCTTTGATTAAAGCTCATGTATTCCGTTTTGTGTGCGTTGACATGGAGGTCTATGCCAGCAGCGGTTCGTTCCAGACAATGTAGCAGGGTTTCGGCTTGGGCAGGTGCATTTGCCTAAAGCGCTCTGTCATCTGCGTAGTCATCGTCCGTAATTCATTTCATAGGGCACTGTAAAATAATTCCAGGTATTGTTATGTATTACTAACAATTCAATCAAACAGTCATTTGTTTACATCATTTAATGATCAAACAGTTCTATTTCGAATTATTCAGTTTATCATAGATCATTTGTTTGCACTAAATTTAAATGTCAAACAGTTTTACCTGAACCATAAATAAAAATCTATCTGGTGCTGCCACTCCAGGTCTTTGTTTACAAATTATAATTTGTTACTTGAAACAATATAACTGTTTGGAAAATAAACTTGGGGTACTATTTACCAACCCCTCCGCTCGGGCAGGATATGACACAAGGTCAATTTTTAAGCGGAGTTTAACAGGTTTGAATTCAGAGTTTTCCTTCTCCTAGACCAGTTGCCTAACCAAGGCTGAAGAACCTAGTCTGTCCTACTATTTACCCATAGCTGGAGGGACAATAATTGGATTCATACGTTTCCCAAGGGTATTAGTGCAATGTGAAATGCAATCGGTCTCGTCCAGGATTTGAACTCGTATCGCCGCGTTCATTTCCTACGGCGATAACGACTACACCGCGGGGTATTTCCTGTTGTATAATGTCTAAAGTGCCCTACTGTAGGCTCGAAGTAAGCAAAATTTGCTACTGCACATAGGTGTAAGGGGAGGGTGCTACTCCTGCCACTTGATTGCTCTATCTACCCTTGATCCCAACTTCATAATGCAGAGTGTTAAGCAAGAAGTCACAAAACACCATTTTTGAATCTTTTGTCTGACTCGACTTGGTATTGAACTCCGATCTCCCGAATCATTGGCGAACACTCCAACCATTATGTCAATGGGCCGAAGCGTGGGTCCTGCAATATTTATCGTCGAGGAAAATGGAACTGTCCGACCGAGTTCAAATTCTGCTTATACTTTTAGGAAAGACATTATTCCATTTATTCTCTTCTGGCTATAAGTAAATGATAAGCCAGGCCGACTTATCTTTGTTAGGTTGGCCAACATGTCTAATAAAAGGGAAAACCCTCAAATTTTTTTACCAATACGTTCCATGTGTTATAATGGGGAGTGTTAAACAAGGAGGCATCAATACCACTTTTAGAGTCTTAGGTCTGACCCGACTTGATATTGAACCCCGATCTCGTGGAGCATTGGCGAACACTCTAACCATAATGCCAAGGGGCTGGATATATATGGGCGTAGGGAGGAAGTTATCGTTCGCTAAACAAAGTGAATTTTGCAATATAACAACACACGTTTTACTTAGAAAGAACTATTCCTTCATATTTCAAAAAATATTTTGCTTTATTTTTCAAAAGCAAAAGAAAAAATTTAATTTTTTGAAACACACTTTTCACGTTGACAAACAATCTTTGGACTGAGTTTTTAACCATTTGTTTATGGAGCTCTTCACTTCATCATCACTCAAAAAATTTGTTCCATGCAGAAATTCTTTAAGGAAACCAAACAAGAGGAAATCAGAGGGGCCAGATCTGGACTGTAAGGAGGATGGGGTATGGAGGTGCCCGTGGTGTAATTGTTATAGTCGTAGGAAATGAACACGGCGACACGAGTTCAAATCCTGGACGAGACTGATTGCATTTCACATAGCACTAATACCCTTGGGAAAGGTATGAATCCAATTATTCTCCCTCCAACTATGGGTAAATAGTAGGACAAACTAGGTTCTTCAGCCTTGGTGAGGCAACTAGTCTAGGAGAAGGAAAACTCTGAATTAAAACCTGTTAAACTCCGCTTAAAAAATGACCTTGTGTCATATCCTGCCCGAGCGGAGGGGCTGGTAAATTGGGTAAGGAGGATGGGGTGGCTATTCATGTTGATTGCATTGTTCTTGTAGAACCCAACACTAACAAGTGACCTTTGAAAAGGTAAGCTCATCAGGTAGAGTTTTGTGTGCTGTACCTACAGAAATTCCCACTTATTTAGAAATGTCCTCTATTCAGTCATCCAAAATGACGGCATTAACTAAATCCATCATTTTAGGTGTGCTCGCCATCATATGCCCGTCTGGGCTGTCTTCCTTCTTTAAACAATTTCCTGCATTTGTAAACTGTTTTTAATTAAAACATGCTTCACCATTATACATCATTTGTTTTTCTGGTAAATTTAGTATAGTTTACATTAGTCAGCCACCAATAATTCGATGACTGACTTTTTTTTAAAGTCTGGGGCACTCTGGTTAGCCGCAATTTTGAATAGCCACAAAACAAATATTTCTACAGAATTAAAACAGTTTGTCCTACAAACCGATTCGAAGAAAAAATGCAGTGTTTACATTTATAGAAAAAATTTCAGAAAAAAGTACTTTGCATATTTGAAAATATTCCCTTAATATATAAATACACGTGGTGCATTCAATAAGTTTCCATACTTTTTTCACGGGCATTTAAAATTGTCGTAGACTCTTGTAAATTCAGTATCTTATTGTTATACATCTTATGAGAAGACTGACCAATTTTTATGATTTCAGGTTCAAATGAATAGCTACAGCAGCAATTGGAATACACCCTATTAAAGCCTGACTATCACAGCTGGTAAATTTCAAAAATGCAATCTGGACGTGAGGACACTTTAGAAGAACGATATGCAATAAAATTCTGTTTTAAACTTGGGAAAAATGCCACAGAAACATATGGAATGCTTCAGACTGCTTTTGGAGCATCTTGTATGAATCTCGCATCAGTTTTTGAGCGGCATAAGAGATTCAGCGAAGGCAGGGAGTCTGTGAGGGATGACCAAAGGTGTGGGAGGAGTAAGCAAGTCAATAGACCAGAGTTGATTGGCCAAAGGGTTAGGGTTAGGGTTACTATGTTGAGGTTTTAAGGGAGTTCAGGAAGAGATTCCGTCGGAAGAGGCCAGCACTCTTCAAATCGGGTCAGTGGCATTTCCACCAGGACAATTCACTACCATCCTTGTCACAGATGGGCATCAAGACAGTTTGTCACCCTACCTATAGTCCAGACCTTGCTCCCTGTGACCTTTGGTTATTCCCTAAGCTCTGAGGCTGTCGTTATGAGACAATTGAGATGAAAGAGGCTCTGACGAAGGTCATTGACATTCTCACATAAGAGGACTTCCATGGGGCCTTCCAGAAGTTGTTGGAACGGTACAAGTGTATTGCAGCCGGTGGGGATTACTTCGAAGAGGACTAGAGTTTCATGCGTGTACTATCAATAAAAGTGCTCATACGAAAAAAGTATGGAAATTTATTTAATGATCCTCGTATATATATATATATATATATATATATATATGGGGGGGTATGTCTGAGCAAGAGTATAGCTAGAGTAACTATGCGTTTAGAAGACTTTTATTGCTACTAGGGTAGTTTTCTCCAAGTATCGTGACATGCCAGTAAAAACAAATGTCGAAATATTTGGTCAAAAGATATTGCGGAGTTAGAAGAGTTTTCATCGTTTGTATTTTCCCCTTAGGGCAATTCTACATATACGCAAACCTCTACTGAAATTCCATCTCAGTCAATTCCGTTTTTATTTGTTGATCTCCATCCCTACTCCTCATCTCAGTCTATCTATCTATCTATCCTTGCTAAATTATTAATTAACAACGCATAATTTATTACAGGATTTTAAAAAATCCCTCTGGGGTACTGGATAGTATTGACATAAAAGTCTTGAATCAAAATATTAAAAGCATATATTACATTTTTGCTCTATTAATTTAAGTACATTCCCTGCAAAGATTCCACCCTTCCAAAAGTGTCTCCAAATCAAAACGATGGTAGCAAAAATCCATTTTCCATTTTCCTTAATTTTGAGATATTTTGGTTGTTTGGTTGTGTTTTATATCTTATCAACCCTTGTAGGTTGTTCAATTCCAAATCATATATATATATATATACAAACATATATATATATATATATATATATATATATATATATATACATACATATATATATATATATATATATATATATATATATATATATATAAGAATCCGGTAGTATTATCTTAATTTCATTTGTATTTTAATTTAAATTTAATTAAATGTTTAATGGTTTAAAATATCATCAAAATATAACTGGAAATTAAAAGACTAATGGTTACCCCCCAAAAAAAAAAATTGGTAATTTTTGTAAAAATCCTCTGCCACAAGTAGTTTACAAGGTCGATACAATTTATGCTTGGAAGAAAAAATTAGTATTTTAACATATAAAGTTTGATTAATTTATCAAATGAAAGAGAATTTATATTTAAATGTAGACATAGAAATAAATTCATGCTATGATATTAAACAGTAATTCTAAAACTGAACAAATACATGAATAACGATTACAATATTTTATATTTTATCGTTTACGTTTTTATTCTTTTATTTCTTCTTTTACTGATCTAGTCATAATTATAAATGATATATGTATAAACTAAAAAAGTATTCTGATTAAATTAAATAAAGTTTTATTTATTACTGAATATCATTAAATTCAATATTATTAAATATAAGTATTAAATTAAATAAAGTATTGAATTAAATAAAATATTCAATTTGATATGTATAAACTAAAAAATTATTCTGATTAAATTACAAATAGTTATGCTACAACACAATGAGTTTTAAAAGAAATTTTAATTATACGGTATTTATTTTAAAAATTTATTATTCAAAATTTAGGTACCCCTAAATGATTAATAATGTGAATCAATTAATACTAACGTTGCAATTTATATTAAGATGTAGGACAAATATTTTCCAAAATAAATCTAATCTTAACCCAAGTTTGTAAGAAATATAGATAAATAGTGGTTATAATACCTACAATCTTATTTTTTTATAAGAATCAATTAATGATTCTTAACAATAAGGAATTTGAATTTATCAAATAATTACTCGTAAATATTATACAACGACATTAGGAATTTTCATTGAAGTTTCTAAATTTAATTATTTCTCCCACTTAAGGTATTAAATAGTATGGAACAAACATTTTAAAACAATGAAGATTAAACAAAAAAGTAAAAAAGGGAAGCTAACTATTAAAGATTTAACTTAAATATTAGAAATTGAATAACAATATCATTAAGCTAAATATGAATGAATATATTTTATTTGACTAATGGTTGCATTATTTATTGATTCAAACGAAAAATAAAGTATCCAATATCTTCTGATAACTAAATAAACGTACATATGGGTAAATCTTAAACAATTAAATATTTAAATAAATTTGAATTAAAATACAAATAGAGTTAAGATAATACTACAAGATTCTTAAAAAACATATATCAAAAAGAAAAATTTGTAATTATAAAAAAAAATTAAAATTCAAAACTTAAAATGAAATACTAATCAAACTTTGACACCAGAAATCCCTTTATCAATAAAAAAAAAAAGAATATTAATATCAACGAAAAATCAGAAGTAAAAAAAACAACGTATTGGAAGATTTTCCCACCAGATATATATATATCAGCCACACAAATACACATATATGTGTGTGTGTGTGTGTGTGTGTGTGTGTGTAGCTGATATATATACGTGGTGCTTTCAATAGGTTTCCAGACATTTTTTTGTACAGGTATTTAAAATTGTCGTAGACTCTTGGTTATTCCCTAAGCTCAGAGGTTTTCGTTATGAGACAATTGAGGAGATGAAAGAGGCTGTGACGAAGATCATTGACACGCTCACACAAGAGGACTTCCAATTTTGTTACCACTCAAACTTCTTTATTTGTTACTTCAGCTGTTTGTTTACTTTCATTGACATTTCGTTTCACTTAAAAATTAAAATAACTTTATTTAATAACTTTACGTAAGGATACAGTAATACTTATATTAAATTAAATTCAAAATTTAAAATTAAAATTTATCTTTTTTTAATTTTTAATTTTATATTCGTGCCTATTAATTCAGTTACCCCTTCATTGAAGAGTACGTATACATGATATGGTTTCTTCTCACTATTTTATTTTATTTTATTTTTATTCATTTACCTTAAATCTCAATTTATATATATATATATATATATATATATATATATATATATATATATATATATATATATATATATAATGCAAAACTCTTCTGAGGAATCGAACACTCCAGTCTCCGATAGTGTAAAATATAATCAAAAGTGAATATATATACGTGAAATTCCATGCTGCTGATGTCTGTGGGGTTATATTATCAGGTTGACGTAATTTTACCCGCGTTTCGATACCAGCTTAGAGCATTTCGCGTGTCTAGCCACACTGATGAGTTGTAATACAACGAAACAGCCTGTCTGTGGATGATAATATATATGTATATAACATTCACCAGTTAATCTCCCATCTCTGTGTCAAACAGAAAAGTTCTATCTTTTATGAAGAATTATCACTGATATAAAATATAATTATTAGCGTTAAATAGCAATACTTGAAACCATTTAACTGTGTGAAATACTTGGAAACCTTTAGTTGTGTGCAAACAATTGATTAGTGTTAAATGAGGTAAGAATACTTCATAAATAGAATTATTAATAATTGCAATAATTGAAACCATTTAACTGTGTGCAAACAGATGATTAATGTGGAAAAGAAAAATAGTAATAATTACTCTACTTGAAGAGCTGACCGATAAAATGAAACGCAGTTTCTTCCAGGCAGCGGTCGTGCCGATACTGCTATATGGATGCACTACTTGGACGCGAACTAAACGGCTGGAGAAGAAGCTAGACGGCAATGTTGCGAGCAACATTGAATAAGTCCTGGCGGCAACACCCCACAAGGCACCAACTATACGGCCACCTGCCTCCCATCACGAAAACTATCCAAGCTAGACAAATCAGACGTGCAGGACACTGCTGGAGAAGCAAGGACGAGCTCATAAGTGATGTACTCCTATAGACCCTCGTATATGGCCATGCAAAAGCAGGACGACCAGATCGAATATACATACAGCAGCTATGTGAGGATACGGGATGTAGCTCTGAAGACCTGCCAGAAGCGATGAATGATAGGGAGAAGTGGCGAGAGAGGGTCAGGGATATCTGTGCCGGCGGCACGACATAATGATAATGATGACGATATAAAGTAAGTAAAGTTGGCGACTGTAGTCGAGGGTGACCTGAAGTCTCCCTTTTCAGTATCTACTACACCGAGGAGTAGGGGAAGGCGCTACTCCTTTCCCTGGATTGCTCCACTTTACCCTTGATAGCGGCACGGCATGATGAAGATGATGATGAATCCATTTGTGCGCAACAAAAAAATAGCAATACTTGGAAATACTTGGTGCCCGTGGTGTAATGGTTATCGTCGTAGGCAAATGGATACGGGGACACGAGTTCAAATCTTGGACGAGACTGATTGCATTTCACATAGCACTGATACCCTTGGGAAAGGTGTGAATCCAATTATTCTCCCTCCAGCTATGGGTAAATAGTAGGGCAGGCTAGGTTCTGCAGCCTTGGTGAGGCTACTAGTCTAGGCGAAGGAAGACTCTGAATTCAAACCTGTTAAACACCGCTTAAAAATTGACCTTGTGTCATATCCTGCCCGAGCAGAGGGGTTGGTAAATATAAATACTTGGAACTATTTACCTTTGTGCAAAAAATAAACTGCATTACTGTATTTAACAATATGTAAACAAATGAGCCCTGGTTTGTTTAAAAATGATGCTACCTACTGACTATTCATTTACAAATTATGTATTAATATATATCATTAAAAACAAGAAGATTAAAGAATATACTCCATTATTTATTCATTTCACCAGCTTATGAACTGACGGTGTTCGCCAATGGTCCGGGAGACCTGGGTTCAATCCCAGGTCACGTCATACCAAAAACTTTAAAAATGATACTTGATACCTCCTTGCTTAACAATCAGCAATATAAGGTACGTATCAAGGGTAAAGTGGAGCAATCCAAGGAAAGGAGTAACGCCCTCCCCTAAACCTCGGTGTAGTAGCTATTGAAAAGGGAGCCTTCTGGTCGTCGTTGACTACAGTCGCCAACTTTACAACTATGAACTTACTCTTCAGATGGGTTTTAACAGAAATTTATTATTAACATTAGCGAATATATTTCACCTTATGTAAAGTTGAAGGAGTTATAATATATATATATATATATATATATATATATATATATATATATATATATATATATACGAGGATCATTATATCCGTTTCTAGACTTTTTCCTATAGGCACTTATTGATAGTACACACATTAAACTCTAGTCCCCTTTGAAGTAATCTCCTCCGGCTGCAATGTACTTGTTGTACCGTTCCAACAACTTCTGGAAGGCCCCAGAGGCGATGAACGATAGGGAAAAGTAGCGAGAGAGGGTCAGGGATATCCATGCTAGTAGCACGAGATGATGATGATGATGATGATATATAATCTAATTCCTGCTCATGAGGTTATAGTCTATGCGGATGCCTAACACCGACTTGGGAAGACGTAGCCTTAGAGATGGTCGTGTCCTCTGTAAGGTAAAAACGTACTTTCAAGACACATATGATCATGCGGTCGAGCATTCCTACCATGACTAGTTGATTTGGCATCGCTTATGAGTGGCATGAACTGATGGCTCATGGTAGATGTTCAGTTTCTGCATTCTTCGGTTGCTGGTTCGATCTCTAGTGGTGGAGATCACGGTATTCACTTCTGATGAGACCCAATAATGTTGAAACAGCTGTTCCGTATATCGCATGTGGGTGTTTGCTGCATATTCTAGTCATGGTAATTTAATTAGTATAATATCAATTCCTCTAATTATATATATATATATATATATGCTGTTGCCGAAGAATATCTAACAGTACATTTTATTTTGCTATTCATAGAGCCTATCATCTCTTTAAAAAAATCTTTTTTTAAAAATGCTTTAAAATCTTTTTTTTATTTTTTTCAAAAAATCTTTTTCCTCTCGCCGATAACTTAAGGTGAAAACTATTTAAAAACAATAAAAGAATAAACAACATAAAAGAAATATTGCTATTTGTCTTAACACTTTTATTCATCTTATATATATATATATATATATATATATATATATATATATATATATTATTTGTTTATTTAAGGCAGAGGGTCTGCGCACGATGCATTCATCATCTTAAATTTTGGCAGTTGGGATCATGTAGTAGATTACAGAATTCTCATGCGGTTATAGACCGAAGCCATTGTCGTTTCACCGCCCCACCCACACACACACGTATATATATATATATATATATATATATATATATGTGCGTACGTGTCTGTTTCTATATACGTTTCATTTCGCAGATGTTATCATATTCAACCCGTAAATGCATTGAGGTAAACAAACATGAAAAGCTGATAGTGTTATTTGAAACGACTACAACGTTGTTCTAAGAAGATTTGCCAAAATGTCGAGACTTTTGAATCCATCAATTATTAATAACCAAGGAAATGTTATATCTGATCGCAAATATTCGGAAGCTGCAAATGGTGAACGACATAAACAGAAATGGATGGCCGTTATGGTTGTCAAGCAAGCCAAGATCTATCAGGAGAGGATACGTTTATGAATAACTTTGGATGATGTGCTTCTCTTTCATCAGTTTAAATTATATGATGTGGAAATAAAAATGTTTCCGATGGAAACGATACTGTTGCATTATTTTCAAGAAGTGCTATGTTTTGTCTAGTTTATTGCTTTTTACGCCAGGGCGCCTCTAGTGGTATAATAGTTAGCAAGCTAGACTAGCAAACCTACACGAGTTAGTTCGAGTCTCGTTGAGTGCTCCTTTCATTCGGCCTTGAGCTACATCGAAGCAAAAAATGTTTAATATTTCTATGGGGTTATCTTTATTAGAAAAGCAGAACTGATATTGCGGAGAACTTCAGGCTAAAATTCCAATGTGTTTGCAAGAATAATGAGCAGCTGGAGACTTTAAAATTATATCATAAGGAAACTTCCACTGAAATGTTAACCCTTTAAAAAAAATGTGTATATAAAACGAGTGTGCTTATTTTTGAACTGCTACGTAGCCATATTTTCGGCGCCTCAGATGGTGTAACAGTTAGCAAGCTAGACAACTAAACCATCCCGAGTGAGTTCGAGTGTAATTGGGTGCCACCTCTAAGCAAAATGGGGGTATCCTCGTGGTGTAATGGTTAAAGCGATGGACTGCGGAATCGTAGTAAACAAGTTCGAACTCCAGTCGCGCTATTACGTTCCCTCTCGGCAAATACCTTTGGGAAAGGTATGAACCCCCTTATCCTCCCAGCTATGGGTTAAATAGTACCACTACTGTTCTTCTTGGAAAATGGCTTTGGCATTAAATAACCAACAAAGGTTGATATGCCATTAAACAAAGAAACCAAACCAATCCATCTAAGCAAAATGTTTAGTAAATTACCGCGTATTTTTTTAATAGCTACATAATCATATTTTCGGCGCCTCAGGTGGTGTAACAGTTAGCAAGCTAGACAACTAAACCTTCCCGAGTGAGTTCGAGTGTAATTGGGTGCCACCTCTAAGCAAAATGGGGGTGTCCTCGTGGGGTAATGGACTGCGGAATCGTTGTACGCGTGTTCGTACTCCTTTCGTGCTATTACGTTCACTCATGGATAAATACCCTTGGGCAAGGTATGCACCTCCTTATCCTCCCAGCTATGGGTGAAACAGTAGCACTACTGTTCTTCTTGGAGAATGGCTTTGGCATTAAATAACCAACAAAGGTTGATATGCCATTAAACAAAAAAACCAAACCAAACCATCTAAGCAAAATGTTTAGTAAATTACCGCGTATTTATTTTAATTGCAACATATTCATATTTTGGGCGCATCGATTGGTTTAATGGTTAGCAAGCTAGACTAGGAAACCTACACGAGTGAGTTCGAATCTCATTGAGTACCCCATTCATTCGGCCTTGTGGCTCATCAAATCAAAGAGCTTTGTAAATTACTACTAATTTTTGTTCCGAATTTGTATGACGTAAATTGAATTAATCAATTAGATAATTCATGATTGTGTTGCAATAGAATCGTATGGACTTTAGTATCGACGACTTGAAGATTTTTTCCTTCGTATATTTGCCATCTCTGGGCTCCAAAATTAACTTGTCCTGGATATGACATTAAACAATCTGATGCTTAGTTTCCAATCTTGAAGATTTGGGGATGTGAAGTACCCCTTCATTGGCATTGCTTCCAGGTCTACACTGACCCGGATTGGTAACACCCGATAAGGCCCTAACTATGGGTCGAATAGAACAAACCTTGTGCAAACAAATGACTCATGTTAAACAGTGACTGTTATATAACAATACTTGAAACCATTTAGCTGTGTGCAAAAAAGAGTTCAGACTCATTTAAATATGTTATGCACAAAATGTGTTAACAAATCATATATATATATATCCTATTTACCAACCCCTCCGCTCGGGCAGGATATGACACAAGGTCAATTTTTAAGCGGAGTTTAACAGGTTTGAATTCAGAGTTTTCCTTCTCCTAGACTAGTTACCCAACCAAGGCTGAAGAACCTAGTCTGTCCTACTATTTACACATACCTGGAGGGAGAATATTTGGATTCATACCTTTCCCAAGGGTATTAGTGCTATGTGAAATGCAATCAGTCTCGTCCAGGATTTGAACTCGTGTCACCGTGTTCATTTTCTGTCGCCGTGTTCATATATATATATATATATATATAGGGCGTCTCAATATAGATGGGACCCGTATGACTACAAATAACTTTCCTAATAATAATGATATGTCCTTGTTTCAGATTTGAAAATAGTGTACTATAATTATTAATCCTCGATTACTATGCCTTGGACAAGACAGGAAAATATTTTGTCTCACTACTTATTTGGAGGAAAAATCATTTAAAACTCTCTCAAAATAGATGCAATCCTTTTATATGATAATGATTTATTACTAAGACAAGAACTTAAAAAAAATCATTGCATGTCCTGGAAGCTGATATAGCCACAATAAAAAAAACATTGAGTTGATGTCTCTAGCTCAAAGGATGCATTTTTTACAGGACGTGTTCCAAGTGAGCGCCATTACGCTTGTCTCAGTAATAAATCATTATCATATTAATGGGTTGCATCTATTTTGAGACAACCTGTATATGTATGAACAGGATTTGGCATTAAATAACCTACAATGTTTGATATGCCATGAAAACCAACCAACCAACCAACCAAAACTAACCATTACAATTATTCGAGTGTGAGGAACGTAATTCAGACACTTGCAGCAGAAGGGAATGTATTACAGTTTAATATTTCTCCGTGCTAAAACAATGTAAAACAATTGACGACGAATGAACAACTTATTTATTGCCAGGGCAAACCTAAAGAAAGGAATACAGAAATGGAATGAAATAAGAGAAGAATTCATTCCAGATAAAAGTCCAATCGGGCAGTTGAAGAGTCTTTTGCTATAAGTTGAGAGTCCTTGATTGATTGGAAATTGTGCAAAGACTCATAATGGAAAACGTACTCACTTCTGCGTGTTTTTCGTAGTATAGGCAAGATTATAGAGAGAGAGAGAGAGTTTTTTTACTTTGTCGCGCCGTTATATTTGTTACTTTGGTCGCGTCACCGAGTAGCCATTAGAAGTACTATTTTAATGGCAAGCAATGTAATCTCTATTGATCTAATCTCAACAGGTTTTTACTGAAAGACTTCAATAGATTTTTTGTTGTGACGTAAATATGGTCACACTGAATGTATTTCTTGTTTGTCTGTTTTTATACGCTTAACCCATTCACTGTTCTTGGCAAATTAGACACGAGATTTCATCATTTATTTTAAATGCAGTTTGAGAGTCACATATGGCCCTCAGACGAGTGAAAGGAAATACTGAAAGCCACATGTGGTTCTCAAAATGAAGAAAAAAGCTAAAGGCAACTTCGCCAGCTTTAAGCTTGATTTGAATTACGCTTTAAACAAATTATAACTAATTATAAATGAATAAATGAATGAATAAATTACATTTAGAGAAAGGCACGAATAGACGAGGATTCAATTGATATATATATATATATATATATATAAATATTGACCAAGACCAATATATTGATATATATATTGACCAAGATGGGCATTAAGACAGTTCCTCAGCCTCCCTATAGTCCAGACCGTACTCCATGTGACTTTTGCTTATTCCCTAAGCTCAGAGGCTGTCGTTATGAGACAACTGAGGAGATGAAAGAGGCGGTGACGAAGGTTATTGACACGCTCACACAAGAGGACTTTCATGGGGCCTTCCAGAAGTTGTTGGAACGGTACAGCAAGTGCATTGCAGCCGGAGGGGATTACTTCGAAGGGGACTAGAGTTTCATGTGTGTACTATCAATAAAAGTGCCCATACGAAAAAAGTCCTCTTGTGTGAATGTGTCAATGACCTTCGTCACAGCCTCTTTCATCTCCTCAGTTGTCTCATAACGACAACCTCTGAGCTTAGGGAATAATCAAAAGTCACAGGGAGCAATGTATGGACTATAGGGAGGCTGAGGAACTGTCTTGATTCTCATCTTGGTTAAATAGTCTGTGACAAGGGTGGAGTTGTGGACTGGTGCATGGTCCTGGTGGAAATGCCATTGACCCGATTTGAAGAGTGCTGGCTTTTTCCGACGGATTCTCTTCCAGAACTCCCTTAAAACCTCAGCATAGTAACCCTAACCCTAACCCTTTCGCCAATCAACTCTGGTGTATTGACTTGCTTACTCCTCCCACACCTCTCATCATACGTCACAGACTCCATGCCTTCCTTGAATCTCTTATACCACTCAAAAGCTGATGCCCGATTCATCCAAGATGTTCCAAAAGCAGTCTGGAGCATTTCATTCGTTGTTTCTGTGGTATTTTTCCCAAGTTTAAAACAGAATTTTATTGCATATCGTTCTTCAAAGTGTCCTCACGTCCGGATTGCATTTTTGAAATTCACCAGCTGTGACAATCAGGTGTTTGTAGGGTGTATTCCAATTGCTGCTGTAGCTGTTCATTTGAATCTGAAATCACAAAAATTGGTCCGTCATCTCATAAGATGTATAGCAATAACACAGTGAATTTTCAAGTGTATACGCCAATTTTAAATGCCTGTACAAAAAAAGTATAGAAAATTATTGAAGGCATCTCGTATATATATATATATATATATATATATATATATATATATATATATATATATATGATTAACTTTCTTCTTAATTATAGATGTAAGGATCAATCATTAACATTATCTTGAAAAAATCACTTATAAATAAACTTTCTCGGAAAAACAAATAAATAATCATAACTAGAAGAGACAGAATTAGTTTAGATATTTTCCGAAGTCGTTTCTTCTTTAACATTATAAAATATCTTAATAATAAGCTTTTCATCCTTAGCAACTACACTAGTACCTGCCATTACGGTCATTGAATATCACGAAATTATCTTATATAATTGTCCCCTCGGAAAGAAGAACTGTCTCATTCATCCTTGGACGAGCTATGAAGATAGCCAGATAACACGATATAATTATGTATGCACGCTTACATCAATACGGTGTTACCTACATGAATGTCAACATCAATATGAGCAGAAATTACACATATATAATAGGATAGATAGATAGACAGACAGATAGATAGATAGATAGATAGATAGATAGATATGGATATGTATTACGTAAATATTAATACACATTGAGATAGAAAGATAGTTAGATAGAAGTGCATGAATATATAAATACCTTCTTACATATATATGAACTTACATTACATTTCATAGATAGATAGATATGAAAAACCGATAGACTGATATACAGAGAGACATACTCATGGATTGACAAATATAAACAGTTATAAACATATGAACATACATTACATAAATATGAATACATATTGAGATAGATAGATAGATAGATATAAACATGTATTACGTAAATATGAATACACATTGATATATATATATATATATATATATATAGATAGATAGATATGAAAAACCGATAGACTGATATACAGAGAGACAGACTCATGGATCGACAAATATAAACAATTACATATGAATATATTTCATTATGAAGAGATAGATAGATAGATAGATAGATTTCAAAAGGATAAATATGAACATATATTACATAAATATGAACGCATATTGAGATAGATAGATAGATAGATAGATAGAAACATGTATTACGTAAATATGAGTACACATTGATATATATATATATATATATATAAATTGATAGATAGATAGATATCATATATATATTCATATTTCATTATGAAGAGATAGATAGATAGATAGATAGATAGATAGATAGGTAGATTTCAAAAGGATAAATATGAACATATATTACATAAATATGAACGCATATTGAGATAGATAGATAGATAGATAGATATGAATATGTATTACGTAAATATTAATACATATTGAGATAGATAGATAGATAGATAGATAGATAGATAGATAGATAGATAGATAGATAGATAGATAGAAGTGCCTTCTTACATATATATGAACTTACATTACATTTCATTGATAGATAGATAGATAGATAGATAGATAGATAGATGTGTATAGATATATACATGCCTTCTAACATATATACGAACTTACATTACATTTCATAGATAGATAGATAGATAGATAGATTTATAAATAACTGTACGTGCGTGTGTGTAAGTTTCACCATCCAAACAATGCGAAATAATAAATCTGTTTGCAGTCTGACATTTGCATTAGCATTTTCATGCTATTTGCCGATTCATTCCGACAGATGTAAAAATGACAATTTGCGCATTTACTTTTCAACATAAGGAGAACCAGATGTTTATCTTAAAAAAAAACAACAACAAAAAACAAAAATAAAAGAAGAAGCAAAAAAAAAAACAAGAAAAAAAAACACAAAAAAAAACAGCCACAACCACAAAAACAACAAAAAACAGTAATATCTTATAAAGAACGACACTAACACCAAACATATAATTGTTTTTAATATTTAGGGCGAAATGAATTAAAAATAAAACTATGGCTGATTTACGAATTGAAACTATCAATTGAATATGAAGATTTCAAATGAATATTCACTAAGCTAAGCTATGACAAATACAAGATAATTTTATGTGGTTCTGGCGGTAAGGATCGAACTCACAACAGCATTTACACAACTAATCCATGGCTAATCTTCAACTGATGGTATTTGTCCTCCGTCCCACCAACCGGACGAGTGTGACACAAGGCCTTTTTTAAAGTGGGTCCGGGCGCATGGCCGGAGCACACCCGCGCCCGGCATTTCAAAAAATGTCTCGGACCCCGTCGGCATTCCCCTAAAAGAGGAGCCTCAGGTGCCGAGCGATAAACCCAACCACTCCGAAGAGGGTTAAAGCCTGTGGGGACGGCCCCCTGAGGCCAGAGGTATCTCCAGTGACAAGACACACCCGACCTGAACCGCACATCGCAACACGGCCGGGCGAATGTGTCCCATTAACTAGATATGTCGTTTCTGATATTAACTAAGGATTTTTTTGACCGGCAGAGGTTCACATTTATTAGTGACATTGTGAGGATCGAATATACTACCACCAGATTTCATTAATATATATATATATATATATATATATATATATAATGATAATGATTTGATGCTTAAGTATACACTATATATATATATATATATATATATATATATATATATATATCGCTTTCGCACTATATATGTATATGTATATATACAACAAAATAGAGAGAGAGAGAGAGAGAGAGAGAGAGATAATACATACACTCTAACACACATACGCACATACACACATACATATATATATTTACTTACTCCACACAACTGTATGAGTATGACGCAGCACAATGTCATTTTCTTTTGAGAGGGTAAAAGGTTTAAATTCAGAGTTTTCCTTGACCGGTCACCATATCTAGGCTAAACAGCACAGTCTACCCTACTATTTTACCCATAACTAGAGGGAGAATACTTGGATGCATATTTTACCCAAGAGTATTTGCGCTACATGAAATGCAAACTGTATCGTCCAGGATTTGAACTCTGGTCGCTGTGTGTATTTTCTCCGACAGTAACGCACACACATATATACGTAATTCATGATAATGAAAATCTTTTCCGTACATATTGAATATATTAAGCTAGAATATCTCTAATTATATAAGTTTTTTTTACAATAAGTATCAACACATACACTGTCTGTCTATCTGTCTGCTTGTCTCTCTCTCTCTCTCTTTCACACACACACACACACACACACACACACACATATATATATATATATGTATATACTAAAGATCTCAGTTTACCATACTATTTTACCCATAGCTTAAGGGAGGATACTTGGATGCATATCTAACCCAAGGGTATCAGCGCTACATAAAACGCAAACAGTCTCGTCCAGGCTTTGAACACTGATAGTAAAAAAAAGTAAAGTTGGTGAACGTAGTCGAGGGTGACCTGAAAGCTCCCTTTTCGATAGCTACTACACCAAGGAGTAGGAGAGGGCGCCACTCCTGTCCCTAGACACTGATAGCTGTATCTATTTCCTCCGTCGGTATATATATATATATATATATATGTGTGTGTGTGTGTGGGTGTGGTCATACAAGTAGACTGTTTCATTGTATCACAACTTCAACCTGGGAATGGAAACCCGGCTGATTTTCCATCAGTTTTCTAACTTACACTAGGGCTATCGTCATTCTCAGCGTAAGGACATTTTACGTACGTATACTTATTCAATTCATGAGAAGCGTTTTGCATTGAAACGTATGTAGTAACAGGCCGATCTCCACTGGGGGCGCATATACATTGTCACCCACAGAGACACAGTTGCGTTGTATCAAGGAATAAGTCCACAAGTAAATCTGAATTTGGTATTTGTTATTTCATATACTTGTGTTTTGCGTGTTTGGTTTTGTTTATTTAGGTTTTATGGCACGTCAACTATTGTAGGTTATTAAATGCCAAATACTCTTTATACATATGCATCAGATATATATAAGATTTATAAGTAAGTTGTTGGCAACCGTAGTCCGCGGCGACCAGAAGGCTTCCTTTTCAATAGCTACTACACCGAGGTCTTGAGGAAGGTACTACTCCTTTCCCTGAATTGCTCCACTTTACCCTGATACATACTTTATATTACTGAGTGTTTAGCAATGAGTTATCGGGTACCATTTTTAAAGCTTTTGGTATGACACGACCTGGGATTGAACTAAGGTCTCTTGGACCATTGGCGAACACTCGACCCACTAGGCCAATGAGCCGCTTATGATTTATTAACACATTTTATTGGCTTGTCTTTAATTGGAATCATTTTGAGATGAGGCTTCTTAATCTGAGAATTAATTTTTATTTATTGCGGACGGTTCCAGGTGAGCATTGTCTGAAGATAGCGGTTTCAAATCCTACTCAAGCCGGACAGAGGTTTACTTGGTCAAAAACGTGGTGCGATAGACAACAACTATGGAAGGCAGTAATTACTGGGGATACGGTTACAAGATTCAGCATTCCTATCCGAGGTCGCGGTAAATCACCTGAAGAAGGCCAAAGGTGAAATTTGGCCGAAACGTAGTGAAAGAAGAAACAAAAAAAAAACAAAAAACTACCAAGATGAGGACAAAAAGTCCGCAATAAATAAAAATTAATTCTCACATTTTATTGATATTTTTAAAGGAGTCTCAGTTCAGTTAAGTGGTATCGAATATTTCTATTTAACACGAATTATTCTATACATATTTACCCAACCCCTCCGCTCAGGCAGGATATGACACAAGGTCAAATTTTATGCGGAGTTTAACAGGTTTTAATTCAGAGTTTTCCTTCTCCTAGAATAGTTGCCTGACCAAGGCTGAAGAACCTAGTCTGCCCTTCTATTTACTCATTGCTGGAGGGAGAATAATTGGATTCATACCTTTCCCAAGGGTATTAGTGCTATGTGAAATGCAATCAGTCTCGTCCAGGATTTGAACTCGTGTCGCCGTGTCCATTTCCTACGACGATAACTATTACACCACGGGCATTATTCTATTTGTTTGCACAAAGTTAAACTGTTTCAAGAATTGCAATGTTACAATAAAATTTGTTATCATTCATTTGTTTGCTCTCATAGTTTGTAGGTAATTTCTTTTTAGAGTTCAAACTAATTTGCTTTCACTGTTGTATTGATATTGTTTCTACACTGTTAAATGATTTCAATTATTGCCATCAAACACTTGTAATTCAATGTATTTCTTATCATTTGTTTGCATCAATGGAAATGACCAAGCGGATAAGGCAGCCAGGGAATGGAAGCAAAGCTTAAAAAAACGAAAAAAGAAATTACATTGTCCAGACTCCGGATAGGTCATACAAGGATAACACATTCTTATTTACTCGAAGGAAAACAACAACCAATGTGTTATGCATGCCAGACCAAATATACCGTGGAGCACATTCTCATCGAATGTACCGACCAAGCCCATATAAGAAAAAACCTTCTATAGTGCAAACAATATGAAGGAACTGTTCCGAAACACTGAAATAAATAATGTGATATCATTTCTAAAAATAATGAAGTTATACACGAAAATCTAAAGAAATTCACATTAAGACCAAATTACTTCTATAAATCCTTTCTTTACAAGATATATTCTTACAAACTGATCCCTTTCCCAACCTGTTTCACAGTTTTTTTAATGGTTCCCTACAAATAAACTCCTAATAAGAAAAAAACAAATAACCAACTAATTATCTAAAGTTTATCATTAATTCCCTAAATCTCTCCTTTGAATTTCTTTTCAGACTTATTTTCCTTAACTTGATTCGGCATTAAATGACCGATGTGCTTGATATGCCGTAAAACAAAACAAATATTTGTTTGCAGACAATGAAGTGGTTACCAGTATTACAATTAAAACAAATTTTACTATTCAAAATCATTCATTCGTTTTCACATATTTGAATGGTTTCAAGTCTTGCTATGCATCATAAACAATTCAATTCATCTGGCAATCATTTGTTTTCACTCACTTAAATGATCAAACAGTTCTATTTCTCACAATTCAATTTAAAATAAGTCAGTCTAAATGTCAAAGAGTTTTTTTGTTTTGTTTTTTTTTTACTCATAGACGGGATTCCATCAGGTGCAAAAGCTCCGGATAAGAGTGTGCCTAAGAGCAATGGAAATGAATTGGTACTCTACATTCCCCAAAGTTCCAGGACTGGAGCCTCACCATCAGATGGGTTAGTGTCATGTTTAGGACGCTCGCTTGGGGAGTCATACTCCTCTTCAGAGAGGCAGTCGATTTCTTCAACAGCCTCAGCCGACTCGGCTTGCACTACGCGTGTTTTAGACTTTATGTTTTCTTCAGAACATTCATAATGGCATGTGGAGTCCTCGGCCCACCTCGAAGATGGTTTTGATAATGGTGTGATCCATTGAATGCCATATCAGAGCTGTTTATCCGTGAAAACCTCTGACCATTACTTATGTCGTTGTTTTTTATGTATGTGCATAAAAGTATCTATTTTGTGCGTGTAATGTCGAACTCATAAGCGACATACTCCTGTGGACCTCTTCACATGGATGAGCAAAGGCAGGACGACCAGCAAGAACCTATATACAACAGCTCTGTGCCAATACAGGATATAACCTTGTAGACCTCCCGGCTGCAATGGAAGATAGAGACGGGTGGCGAGAGAGGGTCAGGGAGATCCGTGCTAGTTGATGATGATGATGATGATGATGATGTTGATGGAGTGTTGATGATGATGATCCTATTTACCAACCCCTCGCTCGGGCTGGATATGACACAAGGTCAATTTTTAAGCGGAGTTTAACAGGTTTGAATTCAGAGTTTTCCTTCTCCTAGACTAGTTGCCTAACCAAGGCTGAAGAACCTAGTCTGTCCTACTATTTACCCATAGCTGGAGGGAGAATAATTGGATTCATACCTTTCCCAAGGGTATTAGTGCTATGTGGAATGCAATCAGTCTCGTCCAGGATTTGAACTCGTGTCACCGTGTTCATTTCCTACGACGATAACAATTACACCACGGGCACCTCCTGTTGAATAAGTGTTGATGATGATGATGATGATGATGATGATGATGATTATATTGATAGAATATGTGTGTGTGTGTGTTCATTCGTATACATGCACGTACGTATGCCTGTATATGTGTATGTGTCTTCGTGTATGGTTAAAAAAATGAATGAATTATGAAAATCAAGTTAGTGAAATAATCATTTCGTTTGTATAAAATTTCTTGTCTGACACAGATACATTAGATATAGAAAAATTGTTTTTAAAAAAATAAATGTAATTTCTTGATGTTGAAACTTTTGCATTCTAAATTCAACACTTATTCAGAAACTAATTATTCAACACTTATTCAACACTTGTTCAAAAACTAATTATTCAACACTTATTCAACACTTGTTCAGAAACTAATTATTCAGCACTTATTCAGAAACTAATTATTCAACACTTATTCAACACTAATTCAAAAACTAATTATTCAACACTTATTCAACACTTATTCAGAAACTAATTATTCAACACTTATTCAACACTTATTCAAAAACTAATTATTCAACACTTATTCAACACTTATTCAGAAACTAATTATTCAACACTTATTCAACACTTATTCAGAAACTAATTATTCAACACTTATTCAACATTTATTCAGAAACTAAATTCAACACTTATTCAGAAATTAATTAACCATTATTTGAAACTGTATATCAAAATTTCATCCAATTATTTGAAAGTTTTACATTTCAAATTTGATAATTATTTTGAAACTTTTAGATTTTGATGACAATTATTCGAAAATCTAGTTTCAATTATTTGAAAGTTTTACGTTTCAAATTTGACAATTATTTAAAAATCTGTTTTACGATTTCTGTTTTAAGATATAAGACTATTATCCATAAGCGATATCAGCCCAGTCGGCTTGGGATGTAGAATACTCCGACTGCATCTCGGCAAAGGGGTAAGACCCTTCCACCCACCCCAAACGAGTGTCCTGTATATTACACCAAACAATTTGATGGTGAGGGTCCAGCTCTGGAACTTTTAAGAATGTAGAGTACCCCTTTATTGCCACTACTCCAAGGTCCACTCCGACCCGGAGTGGTAGTACCTGTTAGGGTCCTATCTACGTGTAAAATAGAAACATTTAATCATTTTTATAGTCAAAACTATTCAACTGTGTGCGAATAAATGATAGTTAATTTGACGGAATGTAAAAATCTCGCCCATATGCAAAGAGCTTTCCACAGCGTAAAATACTTCAAAGATGTATTTGAAATAACAGATTCTAATACCATAATACACTTTCTGGAAAAAAATCGGCTTCCAATCAAGGATGTAGATCTATAGATCTCTCCACCGGTAAAAGGATACCTTCATTCCCGTTTAAATATCCAAACTGTCAACAGAAACTTTGACTTCAGCTGATAAGAACCAAACCCTTCCCTCTTAATGGGGCTTAAAATACGCTGACTGCATCCTCTAAAGAAGAGTAAGACTCCCTGACCCACAAAAAAAAAGGCGTCCAGGATGTGACACGAAACTGCATCTGATGTAGCTCTAGAGAGTATGGATGGTTTTGGTTAGATTTGTTTTATAGCATATCAACCACTGTAGGTTATTTAATGCCAAATCCTTTTTATACATAAATATAAAATATATAGGATTTGGTTTGGTTGGGGTTTATGGCATATCAACCACTGTAGGTTATTTAATGCCAAATCCTTTTTATAAATATCTATTAAATATATATATTTTGGTTTCGTTGGGTTTTATGGCATATCAACTATTGTGGGTTATTTAATGCCGAACCCTTTTTATACATAAATATAGAATACATAGGATTTGGTTTGGTTGGGGTTTATGGCGTATCAACCATTGTATTTTATTTAATGCCAAATCCTTTTTATACATATATATATTAGATATATGATTTCTAAAAAAATTTTGTAGATAACATATTTAAACGAGCCTGGGTTCATTTTCTTCACACAATTAAATCGTTTCACTTATTTCTATCAAATCCAAATAATTCTATTTACTATTAATCATTGTTTGCACATAGTTTAATGTTTTCAACTATTACTATCACTAACAATCTAATTAAAGATCAGTCATTTGTTTACACACAGTCAAATGATCAAGGGGTTCTATTTCAAATGATTTAGTTTAGCATAAGTACACAGTCTAAACATCAATGAGTTCTATTTGACCCATAGATAGGACCCTATCAGGTGCCCCGGTTCTAAGTCTGAGCGGATATTGGGGAGCGATAACAATGAAAGCGTCCTCCACATTCCCCAAAGATCCAGCATTACTAAAGCCTCACCATCAGATTGTTTCATGTCATATCCAGGACACTCGTTGGGGGAGTATAACTGCTCTGCAGAGATGCAGTCGGTGTATTCTTCAGCCCCAGGAGAGTATGAAGGACACTTTCATCCCTGTTCCATTTTGACATTAAGTTGTAGCACCTGTTTGGGTCACAACTGTTACAAATAGAATTCGACGAAAATCATTCGTATTCGGTTACACTGCGTGCTCAAAAAAAAAAAAAAAAAAACTACTGAAGGATTAAAAACACAAAAAAACCCCCAACAATCTGTAAATATGAACGTCTAATTTTTATTACTTAGAATATTCAGACTATTTACCTCATCTTTATTCTTATAACCACGACGGTTCGGCCGATATGTTCTTTAGCCTTCATCTGGTGTTTTATGTCGAACCATATGGTTAGAATGTTCCAGTTCTGTTAACGATGAGCCGGGTACAAGAGTTGAGTCAATAGTCCGAATAATCTATATAACAACAATTATCAACCTTCATATCAGAAATTTAGACAAAAAAATATCCAATGAACTCGTTTCCCGAATATAAAGGCATAAAATAACTTTAGACAAGTTGACATGCCGTTAAAATCAATCGACTTGAATTTTGTTAGTCATCATCATCATATTGTCGTGCCGCCAGCACGGATATCCCTGACCCTCTCTCGCCACTTCTCCCTATCATTCATCGCCTCTGGCAGGTCTTCAGGGCTACATCCCTTATCCTCACATAGTTGCTGTATGTATGTTCGAGCTGGTCGTCCTGCTTTTGGTTGGCCATATGCTGGGGTCCATAGGAGTACATCACTTATGAGCTCGTCCTTGTTTCTCCTGCAGTGTCCTGCATGTATGGTTCGTCTAACTTGGATAGTTTTCGTGATGGGAGGCAGGTGGCCGTATAGTTGGTGCCTTGCTGGGTGTTGCCTCCAGGACTTGTTCAATATTGCTCGCAACATTCTTGTGTAATTGCCGTCTAGCTTCTTCTCCAGTCGTTTAGTTAGCGTCCAAGTAGTGCATCCAGTAATACCTACTTATTTTATGCGTAACTAGTGTAAATTTGTTGTTTTTTTGGTGGGGGGAGGGTTATGGCGGTAGAAATATATTAAAGGATATATTTTAGGTTTAGTTTGGTTTCCTAATGGCATATCAGCCTTCGTGGGTTATTTAATGCCAAAGCAATTCTTATAGAAGAACAGTAGTGGTACTATTCAACCCATAGCTGAGGGTCTAAAGTTTGAGAGACTTACATATTTGAGAAGAGTTCCTTAGTTGTTGGTTGTGCATATTTATTATACATGACTCTGTATAATTAAGTAAGCTCAGAGATTTTTAATGGCATATCAAGCTTCTTGTGTTATTTAATGCCAAAGCCATAATTTTAGAAGAAAAGCTGTCGTACTATTTAGCCCATAGCTGGCTGAAGAAGGGAATTCTTAACTTTTCCCAAGGTATTCAAACGAAAATGAATGTGATACCGCAACTAGAGTTCGAACTCCCTTACTTCGAGGCCGCAGTACAGTACGTTAGACAGACTCCCTGGCAATGTATCTAAAAGGTATGCATACTTGATTAACGATCTTTATATGAAATAGCCCTCTGAATTAGAGCGAGTCAAGCAAGACCATTAGTTTGTGAACTGTTTTCGTTCATCAGTAAGATCCCAACAATAATGTCCTTGTGCCAAATTAAGAAAAGCTTAGCGAATAATATCTGTTTTCATTATCTTCCTCTTATTTTTTTTAATTTCTTTTTTTTTTTTTTTTTTTTTTTTTTTGCGTAGGCGTAAGTTGGGAAATAGACGAAGTGATACGATAAAAAAAATTGCGGGAATAAAAAAATAAAAAAAGAGAAACAAAAATTTGCCTCAGGTAATGACTTATTTCAGAAAAAAAAAAAAAAGAATGAAAAAATTAGACAGGTGAGTCAAGATTTTATTCTTTTCGATTGCCGGATCTCCATTTACCCTTTGACCCACAGGCTTTGCCCTGCCCGTCAAATTATTCCGGGCCTTAGATCCCACCCACATACTTTCTTTCTGGTATGTTCCGCCAACTCAACTGCGATTATGATGGTAAGAATTTGGCAGGTGGGAATTTATGTGAGTGAGTGATTTAGATATACAAATGTGCGCGAACGTGCGTATATGCCCCACACAGATAGACAGGAAGATGAAACAAAATCTGATAGATAGATAGATAGATAGATAGATAGATCGATAGATAGATAACCAAATGTGATACGGGCATAAAAATGATCGAATTTTGATAGATAGATAGATAGCCAAATGTGATACGGACATAAAAATGACCGGAATTTTGATAGATAGATAGATAACCAAATGTGATACCGACATAAAAATCATCGAATTTTGATAGATAGATAGATAGATAGATAGATAGATAACCAAATGTGATACGGACATAAAAATGACCGGAATTTTGATAGATAGATAGATAGATAGATAGATAGATAGATAGATAGATAGATGTGATACGGACATAAAAATCATCGAATTTTGATAGATAGATAGATAGATAGATAGATAGATAGATAGATAGCCAAATGTGATACCGACATAAAAATGATCGAATTTAGATAGATAGATAGATAGATAGATAGATAGATAGATAGATAGATTGAAAATGAGATAGGTAGTTTGCGAGAATATCAATAAGCCCTGATGAAGACTTCCTATTGAATCAAAATTCATCTATCATAATTATCTATCATACTAAAATAATGTGATAAAGTTATTTTTGCATTCAGATAAAAAAGATTCAACTCGAAACGCGTTGGCAAATAAACAAACCTTCGAACATATATCTTACTTCCGTTTTATCTTTTCTACGTACTTAGATAGATAACAACTGAATGAGAATGCTATATAGATAAAGTGTGCATTAGATGATGTTGGAAGGTTTTTTGATACACTACAGAAAAACCGAGCGAGATAGCCATAAATGTGATCAGAATGTGATAGATAGTTTGGCTTCTTTGTTTAATGGCATATCAACCTTCTTAGGTTATCTAATGCCAAAGCCATCTTTCTAGAAGAACTGTAGTGATACAGCAAAGAGAACACACAGCAAAGAGAATAAGGGGGTTCAGACCTCTCTCAAATGTATTTGGCCAGAAAGTGAACGTAATAAAGTGACTAGAGTTCGAACTCGCTTACTACGTTTCCCCATCGAGAGTTTTAACCATTAAACCACGTGGACACCCCTACCACGCATTAGGTTATGTTGGAACGTGTTTTATGTATTCTCTGTGTAGGTTTGCCATAAGGCCATAAAACAGATGTCAACTTCCTTGTATTACCCCAACTTACTATGAATACTTCTCTCAAGAATATATATATATAAAGTAAGTAAAGTTGGCGAACTTAGACGAAGGTGACGCGAAGGTTTCCTTTTCAATAGCTACGACACCGAGGTGTAGGAGAGGGCGCTACTCCTTTCCCTGGTTTGCTCCACTTTACCCTTGATAGGTACCGTATATTGCTGAGTGTTAAGCAAGGCTGCATCAAGTACCATTTTTTGAGTCTTTGGTATGACTCGACCTGAGATTTATCCTGGTCTTCAGGACCATTGACGAACACTCTACTCATTAGTCCAATGGCCCGGTTATATATATAATGTTTTAAAAATACTAAATCGACTTGAGAGCTCTCAATATCTAAGACAGCACACACACACACACACACACACACACACATGCACATATATATCATCATCATGTCGTCCCGCCAGCACGGATATCCCTGACTCTCTCGCCACTTTTTCCTATAGTTCATCGCCTCTGGCAGGCCTTCAGGGCTACATCCCGTATCCTCACAGAGCTACTTTATGTATATTCGAGCTGGTCGTCATGCTTTTCCTAGGCCATATGTAGGGGTCCATAGAGTACATAACTTATGAGCTAGTCCCTGTTTCTACAGCACTGTCCTGCATGTCTGGTTTGTCTGACTTGGATAGTTTTCGTGATGGTACCCGTATAGTTGGTGCTTTGTAGGGTGTTGCCTCCAGGACTTGTTCGATATTGCTCGCAACATTCTTGTGTAATTGCCATCTAGCTTTTTCTCCAGCCGTTTTTTTAGCGTCCAAGTAGAGCATTCATACAGCGGTATCGATACGACCGCAGCTTGGAAGAAACTGTGTTTCATTTTATCAGTCAGGTCTGACTTAAATCAGACACACATATATATATATATAACCTTACAATGAACGACTGAAAAGTTCTCGTCTCAAGCAACAATGGAATGAACGCTTTTTGGTTTTTGTTCCTTTAGTTTCGTTTTTAAATTTCTTTTTTTTTTCTCTCGCAGGGTGCAAGTAACTTCAAAACCCTCACCAAGTGTGTTGATTAACGAGATGAATATGTCGACTAGAGTGTATGGTTTATGTCGTCAGAATATTACCATGTTGGTTAGGGTAAGAACTTTTCAGCACTGTTCCTTATATTCAATAAGTGTTTGTGCATGTATACTATCACTGTTTTTTCTTTCACTTTACCTTAACCTAACGGCCACTTACCGCCCATCACACAATCCATCTACGTAAAATAGACAAGACATGCTGAAGATAACGAACTCGTATTAGTGGGGTGCAATATATGGACACACCGGTGTTGGCAGACTATACAAAAACTACATTCATCAGTTTGTGCGGATGCTTGATGCCGTCTTGAGGACTTACCTGAAGCAATGGCGTATAGGCACAGATAGCAAGAGAGAATCAAGGGAATCTGCGCTATCAGCACGAACTGATGATGATGATGATGATAAATTAGAATATATATATATATATATATATATATATATATATATATATATATATATATATATATATAAGCTGCATACTTACAGCGAATAGATTAATTTAAGGCGGGTTTAATTTGTGTAGAGAGTAAAATGCGTGTGAACTTGCCTGCCTTAAAAATCGGCGTTTAAACACTTTCCGCTTGTAAGAAACTCCCACTCAAATAATACTTTTTGTTTTTTGTTAAATTTATTTTACAGCATCTCAATTCCTTATGGGTTATTTAAATGTTAAAATTTGAATCATTTTTAAATGTATGGTTAGAATCATGACCATATTTTCAGAGTTATACTGAAATCATTTTTTAAAATCCTCTTTTTTACAATTGCCAATAATGGTCATCCACTTATACACGGTTATATTGTATCAAGTATTTGTATTTAAGGCTAATTATTTGAATAAATTTACATGGTTTCAAGTATTCCAATCCAATGCAATTAATTTGGAAATAGATCTCATCATCATCAAGGCAGATTGACTGGATACTCTCTCTCTCTCTCTCTCTCTCTCTCTCTTTTTCATCCTGTAAAGGGGTAAAGCCTCACCAACGAGTGCTCAGTGGGCTGGGAAAGTAGAATACACCGAAGTATCTCTGCAGAAGTGTAAGACTCCCCCAACGAGTGCCCGAGATATGACACTAAATAATCTGGGGAGTGTCCTCGTGGTGTAATGGTTAAAGCAATGGACTGCGGGATCGTAGTATGCGGGTTCGTACTCCAGTTGCGCTATTACGTTCACTTTCGGGCAAATACCCTTGGGAAAGGTATGAACCCCCTTATCCTCCCAGCTATGGGTTAAATAGTACCACTACTGTGTTTCTAGGAGAATGGCTTTGGCATTAAATAACCTACAAAGGTTGATATGCCATTAAACAAAAAAAAAAAAAACTAAATAATCTGATGGTCAGGCTCCAGAGAAATTCGGAGTACCCCTTTATTGCTATTGCTCCCATGTCCATTCTGACCCGGAGTGGTAGCATCTGAGAGGGTCCTATCTATGGGTCAAATAAAACTGTTTGACATTTAAAATGAGTGTAAACAAATGACAAATTGAATTGCTAGAAATAGAACAGACTGATCACTTAACTGTGTGTAAACAAATAACTGATGTTTAATTGAATTGTTAGTGATACATAGCAGTACTTGGAACCATTTAACTGTGTGCTAAAGAATGGTTTGCTTTGGTTTCTTTGTTCAGTGGCATATTAACCTTTGTAGGTTATTTAAATCCAAAGGCATCTTTCTAGAAGAATAGTGATGCTAGTTAACCCATAACTGGGAGGATAAGGAAGTTAATACCTTTCCCAAGCATATTTGTCCTCGAGTGAATCTAATAGCGCGACTGGAGTTCGAACTCGCTTTTTGCGATTCCGCAGTCCATCACTTTAACCATTACACCACGTGGACACCACCGCTAAAGAATGAGCTTAAAAATGTTATCAACAAAATGTGTATACAAATCATAAGTACTTGGAGGTGCCCGTGGTGTAATGGTCATCGTCATAGGAAATGGACACGGCGACACGAGTTGAAACCCTGGACGAGACTGATTGCACTAGTACCCTTGGGAAAGGTATGAATCCAATTATTCTCCCTCCAGCTATGGGTAAATAGTAGGACAGACTAGGTTCTTCAGTCTTGGTGAGGCAACTAGTCTAGGAGAAGGAAAACTCTGAATTGAAATCTGTTTAACTCTGCGTACAAAAATTGACCTTGTGTCATATCCTGCCCGAGTGGAGGGGTTGGGTAAATATGATATAAATCATAAGTATTTAGTATATCTGTATATATATATATATATATATATATATATATATATATATATATATATATATATTGGCATTTGATAACTTAAAATGGTTCATATACCATAAAACCAAACCAAACATATCTTTCATCCGGCTGTACTGGCTATTCTCTTGGTAAGTGTCCAAGATGGTATCTGGAGTCCGTACAGATATTATGAATTTACATCCTTGCTAGTCGACTAATACTGGTGTGTTCTTGTTTAGAAGTTCAAAGAACTTTTCTTTGGAATTTCTACTTTGTCTTAGTTGGATGGTTTGTAAGATGGGAGATTGGTGGCCAAAACTCCCTTTTTTTATCGAGTGCTGTTTCCAGAATTTTTTCAAAACTTCACACAGCATCCTTGTGTAGTTCCTATGTACTTTTTTTCTCCATACTTTTCGTCAATGTGTTAGCGGTGCAATCCTGCAATAGTATTAACACAGAACTTAAATGATCATATCATTTGACTCGAAAATGATACCCAAACCAATAATTCCACTTAAAGTGGACCTAGGCAATGAAAGACACAGATCTCCAGAAATGAAGCCTCACCACCAGATTCAAATTAATATCCTATCCAGGATAGCATAATTTTCTGAGAGTTAATCGGTAAGCAGATCTCTCAACTCATCGCTTTACTGAAGAGGCCTATGTTACAGAACTACAATACTGGAACAGAAAAAAAAAAAAAAAAAAAAGAAAGAAAGAAACTATCTCCTTTAGCAATTGTCAGCAAAACGACCGCGTCAACAACCACTCTATTGGAGGCGCCCCTTTTCATATCTCAGCTTTCATTTGTACACGTGCAGGCAATAAATTTTTGTGAAATAGTGTCCCTATGTATAAAGAGTATATGTAGGTTGCATATATGAAAGCAGGAGAAGGTTAGGATTGTGTGTATGACACACACATACGTTCATATATATATATATATATATATATATATATATATATATATATATATATTCGAAGCCGCTGCTATTTCACTCTGTAATTCCCTAAATACTCGTCCTGGCTTTTATAATATTTCTCCTTACTTGAGCAAATCCATTTTAAATAGCTACAATATATTCCATCTTTAGTTAATATATTCCACATATATCATAGTCTTATACTTTCTCCTTCTTTTTTCTTTGTCTTTCTTTTTCTTTCTCCTTTTGATTCAAAATTTTTCTCGATAAACAAACGGAACATAAATTCTATACAATATTCCAAATAAGTCAAATGACGTAATTTAAAACAAAAAAACGCTGATTCACTAATTAAACGGCACTTTTTCTTGTTATACAAATTTTTCCTAGGTTTTCGTATTTTGCACTTTTAAATATTCATTGTTGATTTAACATCATTAATATTATCTCTCATAGTCCTGATGATGGTCCATTAGAACCGAAACGCTATAGTGTCGACTTTACTTCTCAATAAACCTCTCCTTCTATTTGGATTAACTTATCAATTTTTCTTCATATATTGTCGGATTACACTCCATTATTTACTTCCATATATGCGTTATGCATTCAACAAGTTTCCAGCCTTTTTTTGTACTGGCATTTAAAATTGGCGTAGACTCTTGAAAATTCACTATGTTATTGCTATACATCTTATGAGATAGCTGACCAATTTTTATGATTTCAGCTTCAAATGAACTGCTACAGTAGCAATTGGAATACACCCTACTAAAGCCTGATATTCACAGCTGGTGAATTTCAAAAATGGAATCTGACACTTTAGAGGAACGATATACAATAAAATTCTGTTTTAAACTTGGAAAAAATGCCATGCAATGAAAACTGGATCTACTGCTATGACCCAGAGACCAAGAGACAGGGTTCCCAGTGGAAGCATGCTGGCTCTTCCAGACCCAAGAAGGCCAGACAGAGCAATTCCACCCACACACTTTTGATGATCCCTTTTTTTGACAGCACTGGCATAATCTACATGCACTGGGCTTCCACTGGACAGATAGTCAACAAGGAATACTATGTTGAGGTTTTAAGGGAGTTCAGGAAGAGATTCCTTCGGAAGAGGCCAGCACTCTTCAAATCGGGTTTATGGCATTTCCACCAGGACAATGCACCAGTCCCCAACTCCTTCCTTGTCACAGACTATTTGACCAAGATGGGCATCAAGACAGTTCCTCAGCCTCCTTATATTCCAGATCTTGCCTCCTGTGACTTTTGCTTATTCCCTAAGCTCAGAGGCTGTCGTTATGAGACAATTGAGGAGATGAAAGAGGCTGTGACGAAAGTCATTGACACACTCACACAAGAGGACTTTCATGGGGCCTTCCAGAAGTTGTTGGAACGGTACAACAAGTGCATTGCAGCCGGAGGAGATTACTTCGAGGGAGACTTGAGTTTCATGCGTGTACTATCAATAAAAGTGCCCATACGAAAAAAGTCTGGAAACTTATTTAATGATCCTCGTATATATATATATATATATATAGACATATGTGTGTCATATAAAATAACATCATCACGTCCCGCCATCAGCACTG
This sequence comes from Sepioteuthis lessoniana, assembly GCA_963585895.1. Classification (NCBI taxonomy): domain Eukaryota; kingdom Metazoa; phylum Mollusca; class Cephalopoda; order Myopsida; family Loliginidae; genus Sepioteuthis; species Sepioteuthis lessoniana. The sequence continues at coordinate 87,576,186 of OY757917.1, read as the reverse complement.
ATATCCCTGGCACTCTCTCGCCACCCCTTCCTATCGTCCATCACCTCCAGTTGGTCTTCGGGGCTTCATTCCCTATCCGCTCAGAGCTAATATATATAGATTCGAGCTGGTCCTCCTGCCTTTGCTCGTACATGTGAAGGGGTCCACGGGAATATGTCACTTATGAGTTCGTCTCTTCTTCTCCAGCAGTCTCCCGCAAGTCTGGTTCGTATAACTTGGATAGTTTTCATGATGGGTGGTAGGTGGCAGTATATCTGCTGCTTTGTGTGGTGCTGCCCCTAGGACCAACTTTAGAAAACAGTCTTTTTTTTCTCTTAGAGTTTTTCATTTTTTTCATTGATTTAATCAATGTGTTTGTTTTTAGTCTTGTTTTTTTTAACAGCATACCAATCTTCGTGGGTTATTTATGGCCAAAGCCATACTTGTGAGAGGACAGCAGTGGTTCTCTTTAAGCCATGGCTGGGGTATAATAGAGTTCAAAACTTTCATAAGGGTATTAGAACCAAAGAAAATTTATTAGCGCCAATGGTATTCGAACTAGTTTACAATGATGTCCCAGTCTAGCACGTTAACCACAACGCCACATGAACTCAGCAGCTTATGTTTTTAGCTACTTGTTGGGTTATTGATTCAGTTTTCAAAATTAGAAATAAAAATCAACGATAATTTTTCATATCAACCTTTGTGGGTCACTGAATGCTAAATCCATAGAAGAACAGCAGCGATACTATTTAAACTATAGGTGGGAGAATTCGGGGGTTTACAGCTATCCCAAGCTGAAAGTAAACGCAATTGCATGTCTTGAGGTCGAACTCGCTTCCTACAATATCTCTGTCCAGTCACGTTAGCCACTACGCCAAGGGTACTCTTGGTTTGGTTTGGTTTCTTTGTTTAATGGCATATCAACCTTTGTAGGTTATTTAATGCCAAAGCCATTCTCTTAGAAGAACAGTAGTGGTACTATTTAACCCATAGCTGGGACGATAAGGGGGTTCATACCTTTCCCAAGGGTATTTGCCCGAAAGTGAACGTAATAGCGCGACTGGAGTATGAACTCGCTTACAACGACTCTGCAGTCCATCGCTTTAACCATTACACCACGAGGACACCCCTAAGGGTACTCTTTACATACACAGTTATATATATATATATACATATATAACTAATCATCAGTAATCTCTTTCGCTAAATTTTATTGACTTATTTCCGGGAATGGGGCACCGGAATATTGAAGGAAAAAATTCGGGTAAGTAGTTAAATAAAGTATCATAGTTTCTTTCTTTCTTCCTTCCTTTCTTTTTTCTTTCTTTCTTTCTCTGCTTTTACTCTGAAAAGTATGGTATTGTGATGAGGCCACCAAGCGGAAGTAGTCAACAATGAAAAAATAAATAAACAATGACGGAAATGGAGTTGGATTGAAATATTGATAAATGGACGAAAAGAGAATAAAGAAAAGCTTTTTTTTAATTCATTTTGTCTCAGAACAGTGGAAAGGCCGTTCATAATCGCAGGTGGCAACCTTGATGGAATCCTTCTAAAAGGATTAGTGGTGTTACGGGTCAGAATTACTTGGATGTCAACAGCCTTGAAATGTGACCACGAAAATTGGATATAAGAGAATGAAGCGAGGTAATACATATTTACCCAACCCCTCCGCTCGGGCAGGATATGACACAAGGTCAATTTTTTAAGCAGAGTTTAACAGGTTTGAATTCAGAGTTTTCCTTCTCCTAGACTAGTTGCCTCACCAAGGCTGAAGAACCTAGTCTGCCCTACTATTTTACCCATAGCTGGAGGGAGAATAATTGGTTTCATACCTTTCGCAAGGGTATTAGTGCAATGTGAAATGTAATCAGTCTCGTCCAGGATTTGAACTCGTGTCGCCGTGTCCATTTCCTACAACGATAACCATTACATCACGGTCACCTCCAAAAGTGAGACAATACAGAGCATCTAGAATACTGCAAAGTCCTGGAAACCATTAACGATTTGCTGTTAATCAGACTTCAGTGAAAATCCTCCAAATAACCGGATACTACACCTAAGAATTTTCTATTACAATCTTGTAAGTGAAACATCCGTTAATCTTCAACATTGAATTTACGAACACAAAAGAGACTTGATAAAAGAAAATGTAAATAATAGTACGGTTAGATATGAGTAAGAAACTGATCCCTTCTTTAATGATTCCAAATTGTTAGTTTATATAATGAAAAAAAAAAAGAAAAATCTTTGAAGCTGACACTTTTTCTAACAATAATAGTATCAAACAAAAATTAGTCTTTTCCAGCTTATTTAGGTTTGGTTTGGTTTCTTTGTTTAATGGGGGGTGTCCTTGTGGTGTAATGTTTAAAGCTATGGACTGCGGAATCGTAATACGCGAGTTCGTACTCCAGTCGCGCTATTACGTTCACTTTCGGACAAATACCATTGGGAAAGGTGTGAGCCCCCTTATCCTCCCAGCTATGGGTTAAATAGTACCACTACTGTTCTTCTAGGAGAATGGCTTTGGCATTAAATAACCTAAAAAGAGTTGATATGCCATTAAACAAAGAAACCAAACCAAACCAAACCAAACCTTTGTTTAATAGCATATCAACCTTTGTAGGTTATTTAATGCCAAAGCCATTCTCCTAGAAACACAGTAATGGTACTATTTAACCCATAGCTGGGAGGATAAGGGGGTTTATACCTTTCCCAAGGATATTTGCCCACAAGTGAACGTAATAGCGCGACTGGAGAACGAACTCGCTTACTACGATTCCGCAGCCCATCGCTTTAACCATTACACCTCGAGGACTCCCCACCAGCTTATTTAGTCAACAATCCAGTCGCATGGAGCAGTAGAATACGCTGACTGCATCTCTGCAGAGGGATAAGACCTCCCCCACGAGTGTTCAGTATATCACAAAAAACTACATCTGATGGTGAGGATCTGGTCCTGGAGATTTGGAGAATGTGGAGTACCCCTTGCCATTATTTTCAGGTAACCTCTTACCCAAGCTGGTAGTACTGTTTGGGGCCTCATCTATGGGTAAATAAATGAAGCGAATTTTTCAATATAGCGACTCACATTTTACCCAAGGAAATAATTCTAACTTTATTTTTCAATGAAATATCCATTTTTTGAACTTGACTTTTTTTCCAATCAAAAAAGAAGCTTTTGTATTTCTTTTCCCAATTCTCACTTCAGTATGAGAACTTTGCATTGTCCGGGTGAAACCCAACGACAACTAACCTTTGAAAAAGCAGGGTCAGCATCCATAATTCTGTGTTCTGCACCCTCGAAAAATCACACTTGTTCAGAACTGTCCACAATCATACTTATTCTGTCAGGCAAAATAAACACATCAACTAAATCCAGCTTTGCAGATGTGCCCACCATTGTGAGCCTACCTGGCTTTTTTATCATCTTGATTGGTCGGTTGGTTGGTTGGGATTTATGGCACATCAACCTTTGTTGGTTATTTATAGCCAAATCCACTTTTAAACCGATTATCTGTTCTATTTCAAACAATTCAATTTAGCATGAGAAAACAGTTTAATTGTTAAAAATATTTCTATTTCAAGCAATTCATTTTAGTCAAGCAATTCTAATTCAAACAATCCAGTTCAGTATAAGTATAGTTTTTGTCCTCGCATAGTTAAATGTCAAAACAGTTCTATTAAAAAAAATTCAGTTTAGCATAAGTACGTAATTTAGTTCTATTTGATCCATAGATAGGACCCTATCAGATGCTACCACTCCAAGCCAGAGTGAACCTGGAAGTGAAGGTAATGAAGGGGTACTCCGCATTCCCCAAACTCCCACATTACTGGAACCTCATCATCAGATTGTTTAGTGTCATATCCTGGACAAACAGAGTGTTTTGTTGTATCACAACTCATCAGTGTGGCTAGACACGTAATATCCTCTGAAGCTCAGATCAAAACCCCACCAATTTTACGTCAGCCCGATAACAGAAGATCACAGCCACCAGCAATCCCATCTTGATTAAATTCTGTTTTAACAAATTTGCCCATATATAAACATTCTTTCTGACTAAAACATGCTTCTCCTTATCCATCACACATTCTTTTGAAAATCTCACATGATTTGCACTTTACTGATGAGTCACTTATGTTCAAGCCTGGAACACACTGATTGGTCACCATTTTAAATCACCTGAAAACGAATATTTTTGTGTTATTAAAATAATTTATGTTGTGGAATAGTACAAAACAATGCAGAGTTTGTATTTCTGGAAATAAATTCTAAATATATGTATTTTGCATTTAAAAAAACACAATACTAATTTAATTGCCCCCCCATATATATATATATATATATATATATATATATATATATATATATATATATATATATATTGTTTGTTTGTTTATTTGGGTTTATGGGATATCAATCTTTGTATGTTATTTAATGCCAAATTTATTTTTATACAAATAAACAGTTCTATTTTAAACAATTCAGTTTAGCATAGGTACACAGTTTAATTGTCAAAAATGTTTCTTTTTCAAGCTATTCAGTTTAGTTAAACAGCTCTAATTCAAACAATTCAGCTTACTATAAGTATAGTTTTCGTTTACACACAGTTAAATGTCAAAACTGTTCTATTCTAAACAATTCAGTTTAGCATAACTATACAGTTTAAAAGTCAAGGCAGTTCTATTGCAAGCAATGCAGTTTAGTATAAGTACGGATTTTAATTTTATTTGACCCATAGATCAAGTGTTACCACTTCGAACCAGGGTGGACCTGAGAGCAATAGCAAAGAACGGGTACTCAACATTAGCCAAAGCTCCAGCATTACTGGAACCTCACCATCAGATTGTTTAGTATCACATCTAGGACACTCGCTGGTGGGGAGTTTTACCCCTCCGCAGATATGCAGTCGGTGTATTCTACAGCCCCAGCCAACTGGACAACACACACACACACACACACACACATATATATATATATATATATATATATATATATATATAGAGAGAGAGAGAGAGAGAGAGAGAGAGAGAGAGATCTGTCTGTATGTGTGTGCATGTAATTTTAAAATTAATATTTTGTAGTTTGCATTGTTTTTTAACCCTGCCAGACATCATTCGTTTGTATACAGTTAATTTTTTCAAGTACTGCCGTTGGTTGTCTGCACGCAGTTAAATGATTACAATATTCCTCTCTGATATCAATAGTTTTATTGTCCACAGTTAAATGGCTCCAGTTATCGCTATTCATTACTCATAATTCAACTTAATATGAATGTTTGGTTTGGTTTCTTTGTTTTAATGGCATATCAATCTTGGTAGGGTATTCAATGCCAAAGCCAACCTTCTAGAAGAACAGTAGTGATACTATTCAACACATTGCTGGGAGGATAAGGGGATTCATACCTTTCCTAAGGGTATTTGTCCGAAAGTGAACGTAATAGTGCTACTGGATTTCGAACTCACATACTGCGATTCTGAAGTCCATCGCTTTAACCCTCACACCACGAGAAAACGCCCTAATATGAATGATTTGCTTACAAACGGTTAAATGGTTTCGAGTACTATAAATGATTGAGCACTCTTACTCCTCTGCAGAGAAGCAGTCGGTGTATTCTACATCCCCTGCAGACTGGGCTAACGATGGTTGATACGCCATTAACCAAAGAAACCCTAATCTAAACATAACAGTGGATATAGATTTAGGATTTGAATTTTATATAAGGTAAACAAAAGACGCTTTATAAATAGATTTAAAAAAATAAATTTATGAAAATTTGTTATATATTTAGTTGGTTGGTTGGGTTTTAAGGCATATCAACCTTATTTAATGCCAAGTCAATTTTTATACAAATAAAAAGTATAAATAGCACGAGTACACTCTTTAATTGTCAAAAACGTTTCTATTTCAAGCTGTTCATTTTAGTCAGACAGTCTAATTAAAACAATTCAGTTTAGCATAAGTATTGATTTTGTTTATACACAGTTAGATATCAAAAATATTATTTTAAACAATTCACTTTAGCATAATTACGCAATTTACATGTCAAAACAAATGTCAAAACAGTTCTATTTTGAACAATTCAGTTTAGCATGAGTACGCAGTTAAAATATCAAAACAGTCCTATTTCAAGTAATTCAGTTGAGCATAAGTACACAGTTTACATCTATCTGACCCATAGATAGAGCCCTATCAGGTGTTACCACTCCGAGCCAGAGTTGACCTGGGAGCGATGGCAATGAAGGGGTACTCCCCATTCCCTAAAGCTCCAGCATTACTGGAACCTTACCATCAGATTGTTTAGTGTCATATCCAGGACACTCGTTGGTGAGGGGTCTTACCACTCTGCTGAGAGGCAATCGGTGTATTCTACAGCCCCAGCCGACTAGGCAATATATAGTTAGATAATATATCTACTTTTATAATACGTGAAAAAGTAAGGATTGTTGTCTTTATTCGATGGAATATGAAACTTTGTGGGTTATTAAATGCTAAAGCCCTCCTTAATGAAGAACAGCATTTTCTAACTAAAAAAAAAAACAAAAACGGGCCATTGGACTAATGGGTAGATTGTCCGCCAATGGTCCGGGAGACCGGGGTTCAATCCCAGTTCGAGTCTTACCAAAGACTCAAAAAATGGTACTCGATACCGCCTTGCTAAGCACTCAGCACTATAAGGTGAGGATCAAGGGCAAAGTGGAGCAATCTTGGGAATGGAGTGAAGCCCTCCCCTACACTTAGGTGTAGTAGCTATTGAAAAAGGAGCCTTCGGGTCACCCTCGTTTTGACCTTGTTTTGACAAATAAAAGACCATTGAGCAGAACAATAGAATATAAAGGCAATTTTTTTAAAAATTACTATTTTGTTGATCCGCCATTAGCTTTGATAACCTCAAAAATTTGGCATACTATCAACTAGTTTCTTAAGTTGAACCGAACGTGTTTTTCCCATCCGTCTAAAATTGGCTTTTTTAGTTCAGAAATTGTCGACCTCCTTCATAAACTTTTGTAACAATCAATCGCCACAAATCTTCCATAGAACTGGAAGGGTCTGGAGGGCACGCTGGGGGAGAGGATCTAGAAGTCTTTTTTTTTTTTTTTTATTGTTCAAGCAAGTACTTCTTAGTTATTGATGCATTGTGAATAGCAGCATTATCTTGCTGAAAAATCCATCCTTCTCCACATAAATGATGCCCTTCACAGAATCTGCTGCTTTTTCTCGACCCCTGACAAATTGTAGTTTTCCTGAAGATGAGAAGCCCCCCCCCCTCCCGATCATAAGAGATCCTCCTCGACTATGCCTTGTTGAGTAATTCTTTTCTGGGAATTTTTTGCGTGCCAGTACTTCTGAAAGCCATCTGAACCGTCTAAATTGAATTTCTTTTCGTCCGAGCAAAGAACTTTTCGCCATTCTTTAGCACTCATGGTTTGATATTGACAAGTATATTCCAGTAGTTTCTCTTTGTGCTTCAAAGTTAACCTGGGACGATGTATTCTTTTCTTATGCTTAATTTTTTCGTTGTTTAAATGTCTTCTAATTGTTCTAGTACTGCAAGGAGCATCCACTTGAGATTTCAATATTTTTGATGTTGACGAAGTTTATTTTTTTACTTCACGAAGAATTCATCTCTTGAATTGTGGTAATAATTTTTCTGGCTTGCCAGTCGGTTTTCTTATTTTATACTTATTTGGACTTTTCAAATAATTGCAGATAACGCTTTTACTGCGTCCTAAGGCCTTTGAATTTTATCTCTGAGATTTTCCGACTTTTCAGAGCTGTAATCTCGCCTTTCTCAAGTTCAGATAATTTAGTTCCATTAGCCATTTATGTTTTTTGTATTTTAAGTATTACAGTTTTAATAGCTTTTATATTATGTAGACTATATATAATCAATTTTTTCAATTAAATTAAGTTCTTTTTTCTTTAGTTTTTATTTATGTCAAAATTGAATTTTAAAATTTAGCATGAATGCTAATATATATATAAAAAATGAATTGAATTTTTTTTTTATTCTAAATTTATATGTCTCTTAACCTTATCTTTCATATATCTGATTTTCGTAATTTAAAAATTGTAAACAATATCTTTTTCATCCTTTTTGAGGGTGGTCTTACATTTTTGTCCAGGGGTATATATTTATATATATATACGAAATTCTATTGTATATATATATATATAACTGACAAAAGTAAGTCATATATATATATATATATATATATGTGTGTGTGTATGTGTGTGTGTGTGTGTGTGTGTGCGGGGTACATATGTATATGTACATATGTATATGTACATATATATATATATATATATATATATATATATATATATATATATATATGTATTCAACACAGGTATTAACACGTTAAACATTTTCAATAAGTAACTCTACCATTCAACATAACAGAATGAGCCAACTCCATCGAAAAAATAAAAAAATAAAAATAAAAAATAAAACTCACAGCATCAAAAAAAAAATCTCTGAGGATGACCAGCGTAACAGACGAAATTACTTGGGCTAGTACGGGGCACTTTATCCGCCATCTTAACACAGACGTAAGAAAAATAACGAGAAGACTCAAACGTCTTCAATTGGAGATTTGAAAAAAAACACAAACATTCGCGGTCTTTAACTGAACATACTTATATATATATATATATATATATATATATATATATTTGTATGTATATATGCATATTTTTTAAAATTAACAGAAATAAATATATGTATTAGTTTCGCCAAGTCTGAAATTGGTTTTCAAGGTTTCGTCCCGGTGATACGTGAGTGAGAAATAGACCCAGACCAGAACGCTCATCCGACGTCGATCAAGATGCTTTAAAAGAATTAATGGAATGCAATCAACGTAAAAGTACTCAAGAAATATTAGTTGACCTTAACGCATCCCAGTCGATTATCTGATGCCACCTAAAAGAATAGAAAAAGTAAACAAGCTTGGTTTTTTGGCTTCCTTATATTGTTCGCGAGGAAAGTAAGGAAGATCTCATATTCATCTCGATAATTCATCTTCAAAGGCCGAGAAATGACCTGTTACTCAAAAATATTATAACAGGTGACGATGAATGCGTCTTTTTTGACAATATTCAGAAGAAAAGTTTTTCTACAAGTTTAGGGAATCACTGAAGTATTGTTGTATAGTCATATACTGATTCATGCAGAACACATATTGACGCAATGAATAAAGACGAGCGAAGACTTCTTTAAAAAAATATACCTCTCACTTTATTTGAAAGGTTGGTGTGTGTGAGAGGGAGTTGGAGACCGAACAGAACTGCAAAATATTGACCTCCACTCTTATGGCCATCAGCGTTGTGTCTTTCTTGTTCTCCAGGGCTACTCAACCGGAGGCCCGGGGGCCCACTCTGCTGGGTGCGGGCTTTCTCTACCGCATCTTGTCACCAACGGGTCTCCAAACTAACTGACTTCCTGTCTTCACCGAGTTATATAATAGTTCAATCGCCCACTCAATATCACCCCATAACTAGCCATTGGGATGTGTCACTTCCGCTGTCCTTGGAATGGCATGTTTGATTGTCATCAGGCGGAAATAACTGTCATGCAGTTCACAGGTCACTCTCCTCCGGTGCATCAGTCTATGACTATTCCGCGGGATTTTACTTTGTCCCATATTGTCAGCCAAGCCCGCCTACGCCAATGGAATATGCAACTTCCGCGTCTTTAGAATGGCATGTCTGGCCGGGAAAAGGTTAATATACAACAGTATTATTCATTTTGAGTTTTTAAACCACTATCAGAGACTTCATGTACATACAATAAAAAACCGTAACGTGTTCATGAAAATCTTCTAAGAAAACGCACCGAACTCTTCAATAGGAGAAACGTTGTGCTTCCCTCTTGTTAATGCAAGGCCACATTCAGAATAATGCAGGAAAAATTATTGGATTTAGGCTGGTTTGTTCATATTCGTCAGGCGTTGCACTAAGTCATTTACATCTTTTTTCGTTTTCTATAAAATGAAAAAAAAAAATTCTCATAAAGATCAAGTTAAAATGTTTGTGGAAAACTTCTTGAGCGCAAAACCAGGTGACTTTTACTTGATGGGATTCAGCATATTACTTGATAAATGTCAAAAAAGGATTCAAAATAAAGGTGATTGAAAAAAATTGATTGAAATTATTCATTATTTGATTACACTGGTCCATTGAACCAAAAGACCGGGGTTCAATCTCCTGGTTGAGTGAATCCAAAGGCTCATAAAATGGTACTTGATATCGCCTTGTCTAACACTCAGCATTATAAGGTAGAGATCAAGGGTAAAATGGAGCGCCCTACCTTACACGCACTAACGAAAAGGAAGCCTTTGGGTCAGCAATTTTACTTTTTACTTTACTTTAGAGTTGTCACCTTAAAAATAATTTTATTTAATGGAAATTGTTTATGACTCAAGACAATATGATCGTGCGCGTTTGTGTGTGTGAGCATATACATATATATATATATATATATATATATATATATATATATATATATATATATAATTGTTATCTTTTCAAGAGCAGTCCATGTCATTTCTATACGAATGTTGACTTCCCATTCAGTAGATGAGATCTTGCTACCTTAGCATCTGAACTGTTCCCCAGATTTCAGACGCTTGCGATTTAATGAGGAGATAGCATCATCTTGATTAAAAGGCTTGGAGATTGTTTACTCGTCGTCATTCGATGATTCGACAAATAGTCAGAATTTGAGGTTGGTTGGTTGGTCGGGTCTTATGGCATATCAACCTTTGTGGGTTATTTATAGCCAAATCTATTTTCATAAAAATAATCTGTTCTATTTCAAATAATTCAGTTTTACATTAATACAATTTAATTTTCAAAAACGTTTGTATTTCAAGCTATTCAGTATATTCAAACAGTTCCAAGTCAGTCAATACAGTTTCGTATAAGCATAAATTTTGTTTGCACACAGTTAGATGTCAAAACAGTTCTTTATTAAACAATTCAGTTTAGTGTAAGTACAATTTAAGTGTCAAAAACAGTTCCATTTCGAACAATTCAGTTCAGCATAAGTACCCAGTTTAATTGTTAAAAACAGTTCTATTTAACCCATAGATAGGGCCCTATCAGGTGTTACCATTTCGGGCCAGAGTGGACTTAGGAGCAACGGCAATGAAAGGGTGATTCGCATTCACCAGTATCACTGGAACCTCACCATCAGATTATTTAGTGTCATATCCAGGACACTCGTTGGGGTGGGGGTGAGGGTGCTTGTCATACCCCTTTACAGAGGTGCAGTCGGTGAATTCTACAGCCCCAGCCGACTGAGCAGCAGAATTTGAGATTTTGGGTATCGAATTAAGCAAAAACCATTCTGATTTTTCCCTAGAACTTTCCTAGATCAGATATGATTGAAAAGTAGAGCATTATAAACGTTAACTGTGGTTGAAAGAATAATACATCTATAGTTTTTTGGGGATTGCGAAGTTGCATTTCTTCGAGGAGATCGGCCCATTTGTTCAAGTCTGTTTTTTTTGTTATACACGGCGTTGCATAATTTTCCTTAAATTTCCTTATCTTCTGATCTCTCTGATAAAATGAAACAAGATTACTTCCAACGTATAACCATGTTTATACTATAGCGTGGCTGAACCACCAGGACTTTAACGAAACACTTGGAGAAAAAGCTAGATGGGGACTTCATAATGAAGCTGCGTGCTCTTTTGAATGAATCCAGGAAGAAGCACTCCACACGACAGCAGCTGTATGGCTACTCACCTTCCACCTCAACAACCATTTAAGTTAGACGAACCAGACATACTGGGCATTGTAAGAGATGTACGTGGAAATTCATGAACGACGTTCTTCAGTGGATTCCTACACATGAATCCTCCACTATTAGCTGACAAGCAAAAACTTATATTTATCAGCTCTAAGCAAATACTGGATGCCTTCTAGAAGACTTACCAAGTGTGATGGCCTATACGGACAGATAGTGAGAGAGTTAAATCAATCTGTGATATCAATATGGGATGACGATTATGATAAAGAGGATGATATATTATATATATATATATATATATATACTATAAACTAACAATATATATATATATATATATATCATCAAGTCGTGCCGCCAGCACGGATATCCTTGACCCTCTCTCGCCTCCGGCAGGTCTTCTGGGTTACATCCTGTGTCCTCACATAGCTGCTGTATGTAAGTTCGGGCTGGTCGTCCTGCTTTTGCTTGGCCATATGTGGGGGTCCATTGTAGTACGTCACTTACGAGCTCGTCTTTGCTTCTCCAGCAGTGTCCGGCGTGTCTGGCTCGTCTGACCTGTATAGTTTTCGTGATGGGAGGCAGGTGGCCGTACAGTTGGCGTCTCGTGGGGTGTTGTCGCCAGGACTTGTTCAATATTGCTCTCAACATTCTTGTGTAGTTGCCGTCAAGTTTCTTTTCCAGCCGTTTGGTTAGCGTCCATGTAGTGCATCCATATAGCAGTATCGATACAACTGCTGCCTGGAAGAAACTGCGCTTCATTTCATCGGTCAGGTCTGATTTCCATATTATTAAGAGCCTATCTATAGCCGTCCATGCTTTCGTCAGCCGTGTGTCGATGTCGTTTTCTGTTGATGAGACGCTACTTCCTAGGTAGGTGAATTTGTCCACTAGCCTCAGAGAGGCTCCGTCTAGAGTGTACAGCCGCCAAAATAAGCACACACACACACACACACACACACACACACATATATATATATATATATATATATATATATATATATATATATAAGGATGTGTCATTACCTCCTTTGTTTCATCATACATGGTTATCTAAATTTTGACGCGAAATTTCAACTATCCAATGTTCTATGTTTATCGTTAAAATTCACGATGGAATAAAGTGCTGTTTATTAGCGATCTTAATACATTTTTTAGCATAACCAACTCTCTTGTCGATGCACTTAATTCAATGATGAATTTTAAAGACAGAGATGGGACATTTTACCGTGAAAATTTCATTTATATATATTCACATCCACACACACGCACATGTATATATATATATATATATATATATATAGAGAGAGAGAAAGAATGAAAGAGATAGAGAGAGAGTGGAAATCACAAAAGGAGAGAACATGTATTTATAGCAGCATTAGATGAAAGAGATGTCTATTTGTTTATTTATACAGAAAACATCATGCACCTAAACATACACATACACATGCATATACACACACATCTCTCTTTCCTTCTCTCTCTCTTTTTCTCTCTCTCTCACTATCTGTCTCTTCATCTCTTTATTTAGAGAGAGAGTGGTTTATATGTGTATGTAAATACGTACGCCAAAATTTTTATGTCTACATAAGATGTGTATAAATCTAAAAAAAAAAAAAAATTATGCTCATTTTTATTAAAAAGAAGAAGTAATAGCACTTAGTCATTTGAAAGATAAAAATATTTGCCAAAATGTCTGCCCCCATAACCAACTGTCCGCCAAGATGTCTGCCTAAACGATTATTTATCTCTAGGACTCTTGATAAATATATGCAAATAGAATTGCGAACTAATATTCAAACTTATTCTCCACACATACTCGCATACAATCCTTTACGCTTACAACACACACACACACACACACACACACACACACACACACACACATATATATATATATATATATAATGACGTCACTTAATTAAGGGACAGTTGTACTGTATTTGATGGTATATAAAACTTTCTCTTAACTTTTTCTGATGCAGTATAAAGGAGTCAAGCACGATTATTATGGCTGTCTGTTCGGTCTGGAATACACCTACTGCATAACGTTCATTCGAGTTATAGCTAAAACACTCCAACAAGAAAAAAATGTTGTTCTTGATAAGATATAAAATTAAGTTGGGTGGTGAGGCTGCAGTTCTAGATCATTGATTAGTATTAAGTCACCTTTTCGTTGCCAATACTTTCAGATCCACTTTTTTTTTGCATTCCAGAGTTCAAATGGCGTTCGTGACAGGTAGTCCAAAGCTGATCGCCATGTTCAAGGGTCTTCCAAGAATTAGCTACTTGGCTCGGCTGAGAATGTTGCCCGGCGCTTGAGGCGCCCCTAAAAGGAGATTCCGAAGTGGGCAAACATTTTTTGCACTATAAAATGACTTTATGGCAAATCAAACTTGTTGAGATGTCAGATAAATCCCTACTCCCCGGCCGATTCTGCCCCAGGGTCATACTGCATGTTTGGGTCCCGTCTATGAGTCAAATAAGCCAACTGAATTATTTACGAAGGACTTATTATTAAGTACTTGAAGCCGTGCAACTGTGTAAATTATTTAAATTTGATAGGGTTGGTTTAGTTATGATTTTGGGCATATCAAGATTTGCTTCTTTACTTATACCAAAGTCTGTTTTTACACACACACAAATATAAATATATGATTTGTAAACACATTTTGTAAATACATTTTAAAACGAGCCTCAGCTTATTTGTTTGCATAGAGTTAAATAGTTTCAAGGATTCCTATGTAGCAGTAACTACGAATCATCAGTTACCTGTTTGCACACATTTAAATTGATGTATATATGATATTTTAGTGAATAATTTGTTGGTAATTTTTTAAAAAAATGAGTCATAAGTAACTGGAGGTGCCCGTGGTGTAATGGTTATCGTCGTAGGAAATGGACACGGCGATACGAGTTCAAATCCTAGACGAGACTGATTGCATTTTCACATAGCACTAATACCCTTGGGAAAGGTATAAATCCAATTATTCTCCCTCCAGCTATGGGTATATAGTAGGGCAGACTGGGTTCTTCAGCCCTTGTTTGGCAACTAATCTAGGAGAAGGAAAACCTGTTAAACTCCGTTTAAAAATTGACCTTGTGTCATATCCTGCCCAAGTGGAGGGGTTGGGTAAATATGTATAAGTAATTTATTAGTACTCTAGTATTGCTACTGTTTCTACACAGTTAAATGGTTTCAATTATTGCTATCTACCTGTTCGCCAATGGCCCGGGAGATCTGGGTTCAATCCCAGGTCGAGTCATACCAAAGACTTTAAAAATGGAACTTGATACCACCTTGCTTAACACTCAGCATTATAAGGTACGGTTCAGGGGTAAAGTGGAGCAATCCAGGGAATGGAGTAGCGCCCTCCCCTACACCTTGGTGTAGTAGCTATCGAAAAGGGAGCCTTCGGGTCACCCTCGACTATGGTCGCTAACTTTACTTTTACTTACCACTAATAATTTTACTCAATATTAGTCATTTGTTTGCATACAGTGAAGTGGTTACAAGTATTGTTAGTTAACACTAATTATTCTATTCATCATCCTGAGTGGGTGTAATGGTTAAAGCGATCGACTGCGGAATCGTAGTAAACGAGTTCGTACTCCAGTCGCGCTATTATGTTCACTCTCGGACAAATACCCTTGGGAAAGGTATGAAACCCCTTATCCTCTAAGCTATGGGTTAAATAGTACCACTACTGTTCTTCTTAGAGAATGGCTTTGGTATTAAATAACCTACAACGGTTGATATGTCATTAAACAAAGAAACCAAACCAAACCATCAACATCCTTAATTTACACACAGTTAAATGGTTCCAAGTATTGGTATTTAATACCAATAATTCAATTTAATATCAATAATTTGTTTATACATGGTTAAATGATCAAACAGTTCTGTTTCTAAAAATTCAATTGAGCATAAGTCATTTCCTTGCACACAGTTTAAACAGTTCTATTTCACGCATAGATTGATTTAATGCCAAATCCTTTTTATACATATAGTGAATATATTTTTATACATATATTAAATATGTGAATTATATATATTTTGTACATATATATTTTTCTACATATATTAATTATATGATTTCTAAATACTATTCGTAAATAACATTTTAAAACAAGCCTGAGCTCTTTTTTACACAAAATTAAATGGTCTCACTTAATTGCAAACAATTCAGTTTAGCTTAAGTACAGTTTTTTGTTTGCACTCAGTTGAATGATCAAACAGTTCTACTTCAAACAATTTAGTTTATCATGTCAACAAAGTTAAATGGTTCCAAGTATTGCCATGTATCACTAACTATTCAATTAAGCATCAGTCATTCGTTTGCACGCTGTTAAATGATCAAACAGTTCTATTTCTAACAATTTAATCAAGCATAAGTCATTTGCATGTTTAATCAGTCAAACAGTTCTATTTGATCTATTGATAGGATTCTATCAGTTTTATGTGAGCCATAGATACGACCCTATCAGGTGCTTTCACTCCAGGTCAGGGTTGACCTGGAAGTAATAGTATGAAGGGGTACACCGTATTCCCCAGATTTCCAAGACTGGAGCCTCTCCATTTGATGGTTTAACGTCATATTCAGTACACTAGATGGGAGGGGATCTTACCCTCATAGAGAAGCAGTCGGTGTATTCTACAGCCTCAGCCGACTGGTCTTGAATTTGATAGGAATACTTAATATCAAATAACTGCGTGGAAAATAACAAAAAACAGAAATCTCTTAAAAAACAACAACGCTATAGATATGAATATGAAAGTATAATATATGTGATCCCTTAATATGTAGGCATAAACTAAACCTAGACGTGTTGAAATTAATCTCTCAGTCTATCAATCAATCGGCACTTTTTGAACTGCAGGTTTTTGCAAAACTGATTTGTGCAAGTGTGCCAGACCTATTTCTGTGCTATGTTTTCTTGTCTCCTTAAACTGAAACGGTGTACTTATGATAAACTGAATTGTTTGAAATAGAATTGTTTTTGACATTTAAACTGTACCTATGATAAACTGAATTGTTTGAAATAGAACTTTTTCGATATTTCATTGTGTGTAAGCAAAAAAAAAAAAATACACTTATACCAAACTGAATTGCTTGAAATAGAACTGATTTTGAATGCTAAACTGAATTGTTTGAAATAGAACTTTATATGTATAAAAATGGATTTGGCATTAAATAACCTACAATGGTTGATGTGCCATAAAACCAAACCAAACCAAACTGAATCCTTTATTTGATCCACGGGGGTTGATTGTTCTAATTCTGTTAACCATGACTGGGCACAAGTGTTAAGCAATAGTCAGTAGCGTTAAGTTTTGTAAATAACTATATTTGCAACCATCAGATACAACCAGCTTAAATACCGACACAAAGGTTTTCAGTAAACGTTTATCGAGAAACTGGCAGCATAACTAAAAACAAAAAAACAAACTTCAAGGTAATTTTTCGTGGAATATAACTCAACTATTCTTACAACAGAAGACAATATGCGTTGGGAATTTCTTCTTCTCTTCCGTAAGAAGATCTCTTCTGTAAAATAAAATTGAAGTTTTGGTATAATATCATCAGAGATATCAATCAGATTAACAATGATACTTTAGGACATGATAAACTAAACTAAACAAAAATATAATAAAATGAATACTCGGAAAATCAATGAATATTAATATGATCCATTTATCAAGGAAAATGTTCTATGTTTTCGTATTCTGTGCATCAAAATTTTATCGAATCTATTTTCTTTGAATTATTGGTACATATTAACAATCAGATAATTAGATAAATTTGAGAATGAATTTTTATTTATTGCAGACTTTTTGTCCTCATCTTGGTAAAAAAAAACAAAAAAAACCCAAAAAAACAGCCAAGATGAGGACAAAAAGTCCGCAATAAATAAAAATTCATTCTCAGATTAAGAAGCCTCATCTCAAAATGATTCCAATTAAAGACAAGTATTAAATAAATTTATTTGTTATTTTTAAATTAAAAGGTTAATCTAATATAAAACTACGAAATAAAAATGTGCATAAAACTATTAAGCTTTGTTTATAATTTACTTATGAGACAATATGAAAAGTGATTTTTATTTTCTTTGTAAAATTAGGCAGGCGATTCAGAAAGCACCTTGGGCCGCAAGAAGCTCACGGACCACAGTCTGTCTATGTAATTTACAAAGCTTTTTGCTTCGATGTGGCACAAGGCCGAATGAATGGGGCGCCCAATGAGACTCGAACTCACTCGTGTAAGTTTGCTAGTCTAGCTTGCTAACCGTTACAGTCTGTCTATGATTGATTTAAAATATCATGTTTCTTAGGATCTAGCATAGAACGAAAACAGATTGTGCTGTTATGTTGTGTTTTATGGCATATCACTCCTCGAGGATTATTTACTGCCAAATCCTCTCTCTCTCTCTCTCTCTCTCTCATTCTCTCTCTTTCTCTCTCTCTCTCTCTCTCTCTATATATATATATATATATGTAATTTGTAAACGAATAGTTTGTAGGTAACATTATGTTTAAACGAGCCGGAGCTTCTTTGTTTGCACATGGTTAAATAGTTTGAGGTATTCCTAAGTAACACTTAAAGTTCCATTTGCACACAGTTAAATGGTTTCAAGTATAATTAAATTATCAATCTTTTCTGTTTGACCCATAGATGGGACCCTAACAGGTACTACAACTCCGCCCCAGAATGGACCTGGGAGTAATGGTAATGAAGAGGCACTCTACATTAGACAATGGAAAATAGCAGTCGGCAAGCAGCCTAACGTACAGATTATCACTATCAACTAATGTGCCATAGTTTAAGTGTAACGAACCAACAGGTCAAATACACTTCACTGCCACGACAGAGTTTTACACTCTTGGAGAGGTCACAGAGACAGACCAACAAAGCAAGATTCTCGCCGAGTAAGCGACAAGCGTTAGAACATAAATTAGGTTGAAATAGAATCACTTGTTTCTTACGATTATTAAAGTTGCAAAAATAGCCTCAACCAAATTTCAAACAATCTGTGGCGGTTCCGATTTGCAAGTTTATAAAATTACTGAAATATGAAAACGGATAGAATATGATATCAAAGAATGCAAGGAATTCATGAACGTTAAAGATGGTTTGGTTTGGTTTTTATAGCATATCAACCATCGTAGGTCACCCAGTACCAAGTCCACCTCAACACATATAACTGTTCTATTTCAAACAACCCAGTTCAGCACAAGTACTCTAAATGCCAAGAACAGCCCCCACCTCAAAGAATTCGGCCCAGTATTAGTACACAGTTTAAAAGTCAGAAACAGTTCTATTTCAAACAATTCAGTTTAGCCCAAGTACAGTCTTTTGTTTATACACAGTTAAATGTAAAAAAAATCCAAAATTTAAACAACACAGCCTTGCATAAGTTCACTGTTTAGTTCTATTTAACCCTATAATGCAGGGTCCCCCTCAGCAGAGATGAAGAACCTCCTTTCATTGCCATAGTTCCCTGGTCCACTCTGGACCGAAGTGGTAAGACGGAATAGAGTTTTATCTATGGTTCAAATAAAACTGTTTGACATTCAAACAAACAGATGACTTATACTAAACTGAATAGCTTCAAATAGAAGTGTTTGATCATTTAACTGCGTGTAAGTAATTGACTGATGTTTAATTGAATTGTTAGTAATACATAGCAATACTTGGAACCATTTAAATGTGTGTTAAAGAATAAGTGATGTTGAGTAGAATTATTTGTGTTAAATAGCAATACTTGAAGCTCTTAAACTGTGTGCCTAAATTGAATTATTGGTAAAAGATAGCAACACTTGAAACCGTTTGACTGTGTGAAAATCATTGAATAGAATTGAATAGAATGATTAGGGTTAAATACCGATACTTTGTCAACTTTATTGTGTGAAAACAGATGATTAATATCAAATAGAATTATTAATGTTTGATAGCAATAATTGAAATTATTTAACTGTAGCAATACTAATGTGCAAACACATTAGTTCTGTCACATTTAAAAATGAAATTATCCACAAACTGTGTGCAAGCAAATGACTGATGTTAAATTATGACTTTTATGTAGCATTACTTGAACCCTTTTAACTTGGTGCAAAAAATGAGCTCAGGCTCGTTTTAAAATGCTCTCACAAAAATATGTTTACAAATTATATATATATTTAATATATAGAGTGTCTCAATATACATGGGACCCGTATGACTGCTAATAATAATACTGTGTCCTTTTTTGTTTCAGATTTGATAATAGTATACTATAACAACTATTAATCCCCAATCACAATGCCCCGGTCAAGAAAGGAAAAATATTTTGCGTCACTACTTATTTGGAGATAAAATCATTCAAAACTGTCTCAAAATAGATGCAATTAATTTATATGATAATGATTTATTAGATACAAGAAAGTCAAAATTGAATATATAAATATAGACAGGATTTGGCATTTAATAAACTACAATGATTGATATGCCATAAAACCCAATCAACCAACCAACCAACCGTCAATAAAAGCTAACTATTCAGGTAAATATGAAGATTCTTTGGTATTTACAGTAAACACATCCAGAAGAATACAGCCATGTCTGACTTCATCGCTGGACACTAATAAATATCGCCCCGTGTCAAAGTGGATCTCGGTGTAATAGCTTTGATTGGATTATCCACAATTTTCCAGTACTGTAGATCTAGAGCCACAGCACAAGAAGCCGTTTAGAGTCATATTTAAGAACCCCAACTTTTGGAGAGCAGGAGGGTGAGGAGTCTTAACCCTTTGCAAAGGATACAGTCAGCGTATTCTAAGGTCCGACTGGGCGAGGAGGAGGAAGAGACAGAAGATGTCTACCGGTGATTAATTGTTGATTGAACTAAAAAATAATAATGAGTAATAATAAAAATGTTACTACTAACGTATTAGAAAAATAAATCCTCGAAAAACGTACGCCTAATTAATGGTTATCAAAACGTCGAGGAACTGGCTGAAAGAAAGAAAACATTTGCCAACACGTGGTACCTGTTCCCCTACAATTTCACTGATTGGTTGGATAACAGGGTTCTTATTTCTTCAGTCCACCAAACACGGTTCATATTACGTACAGCGCCACCTAGGCCAAGTACATGAGTAGCGACCAGCTGTTCTGTTTACATATTTAATTAAAAGTCGAGGTATCAGGGCTGACTATTTCAGAGTAATTAATGATAAACGACCGCCAAGAAAAACATTTAGCAAAAGAGAAAAACCGCAGGGAAGAGTAACTGAGAATATATATATATATATATATATATAACGAGATTAACGTATATTTAGAAAAGTATGTGAGCAAAGAAACAATTTTTTAAAAACATTATATATCTATAATGTTTTCTAAAAAATCGTTTCTTTGCTCACATCTTTGCTAAATATACGTTAATCTAATTATATATATATATATATATATATATATATATATATTCAAATCCGTGACTACACTGTTTGCATTTCACATAGAGCAAACAACCTTGAGAATGATATGCATGCTGCAAAAATTTTTTCCTCAGATATGGGTAAAATGATGGGACAGACAGATTTCTTTAACTATGGTATACCAACCAGTAAAGGAGAATGAAAACACTGAATTCAAACCTGTCAAATTCCGCCTTAAAAATGACCTTGTGACGAATCATGCTTATTAAGTTAATATTTACTAAAAATGAACTAAATTTTTGGCTAAAATACATGTCTATACGAATACATATGTAAGTATGTATGTCAGTTCAAGTATATATATATATATATATATGTAAAGTAACGTTGGCGACCGTAGTCGAGGGGCTATCTGAAGGCTCGCTTTTCAATAGCTACGACACCGAGGCGCAGGGGAGGGCGCTACTCCATTCCCTGAATTGCTCCAACTGCATTATAAGGTAAGGATCAAGGGTAAAGTGGAACAATCCAGGGAATGAAGTAGCGCCCTCTCCTACACCTCGGTGTTGTAGCTATTGAAAAGGAGCCTTCGGGTAACCAACGACTATGGTCACCAACTTTACTTACTTTCATGCCTAAAAACCTTTGTCAAGGTGGTATATTTTTTCATTTTTAGATTAACACTTTTATAAAGGAAAAGAAACCACCATCTCTCAGTGAGTACAAACGTGAGTACATCAAGAAAATTTGAAACAACATGAAGCTTACAACGAATTAAATCCCGAAGTCGAACATCAACGGAAATGATGTCTGACTGATTGGAGGTCATTAATAAAGAATTCCAATGTGGAAATCTGGGGATCAAGATGAATAAGGTTTTTGGGGGAGCTCCACTCTGATTGGATGGGTGATACCATTTGTTAAAAAAAACAAAGTTTCGGGTCTTGTTAGGTTCAAAATGTCAGTCGAAATCCTGACTCGAATAAAAAGGGGGGCATCCATCAGAGGTCACTATAAAATGACTTTCTTGAAGATTATCTTTTTTGACCTAAATGACGGTTGAAGATCTTTACCCACGGAGAGAAGGACTAGCTCATTTTGGAAATATCCACTGTAATAAACGTTCGCATCTTAGTGTAACGGCTTTGGGCATAGAAAATTAAAATCAGTGACCAGAGTCCAAATCCTAAACAAAGGAAAGGCATGAATCCATTTTTCCCTCTAGTTATGGGTACATAGTCTGTAAGGCGGGAATCTTTTGCCTTGATAAGGAAACCAGTCTAGGAGAATGACACATCTAGCTGTGTTCCGTTTAAAATATCACCTCGTGTCGCATCTTGCTTCATTGAGGAGTGGTTCTGGGTATACAAATATTGGAATCTTAAATAAAAACAAAAACAATTTGTCTACTTCTTTTCCTCACTCGAACGTATAATGATGATCAACGACTTTTCAATTCCTTTCGAAACCAGGTTACAATCTTTTTGTCAACCGAAAATATATCACAAAGTAAGACTTTGGGATAAAAGTGAAGTATCTTTTCATCTTTAGGCAGCAATTTAAAGAACCAACTCCACTTGGCCAGATTCTTTCTGCAAATACACAATGCATAAACTGATTACATCAATCGAGAACGGCAGAGAAAGAAAAATATTTTCCGCTACCTCTGCAAGACGATGAAAGTTTCCAAATCAGAGTTATAATTCCTAAAAGCAGTAACCTACCAATCTTTTATTTTTAAAGTTAGAATAAAACAGTTCATAATCTTTATATTTCAAAATCATCATTCAGTTTTTCTTTTTTCTTCTTTAATTGTCGATGTGAAAAAGAAACACTCGGCATAACATTCTTCCTGATATCAAATTATTATCTTTTTAGAAATTCGCTAAAGATGGATATTTTTAACATTCTTATTCCGTAATATCTTTTGGGGAATAATAATGCGATCGACAACAAAAAGAACCAACTCTAATTTGCCTGTTCCTCTTTGGTATCCCACCATGTATTAATCAGTAACATCGACCGAGAATTTTAGGGAAAAAATAAAAGCACACTCTTTAGAACTGAATAGAGATTTAACAATTATCTAGAAAACAAATTTCTATTTTATAAACACCAACAAAAATTTTCTAAAATCTGCGAGTAAAATGTAAAGTAGATACTTCTTTTTTTTTTTTTTTTTTTTTTGAAGTTTAGTGTAACGTGCTTTCTGCTTGCATTCCACACAGATTTAGAAGTCACAAAGGGCGTATTCGTTCAACTTCCGTACATGTTTAAATCAAGGTCTCGTTTAGGATATTTCTATTCTTTTTTTTTATTATTTTGGTCAAAAATAAAGATAATAAAAGAATGAAAACCGTGGAAAATTAATAGTATTTTCTTTTTATTTTATACTAAGTAAATTTAGGTTAATAATCAATGAACTTGCTGGGGTTTTTCGTTAGTTTATTTTGTTGATTTTTTATATGAAGATGTACATCAGACAAGACAGCTTTCATTTCCGTTGTGGCTAATGTGCTGGACAATGACAATGTAATGAGCGAGTTCGAATTTCTGTCGGGCTATCACGTTCGCTTTGCAATGAATACTCTTAAGAAAGGCATGAAACTCCTGATCTCCCTCGGTTATAGGTTAAATAGTACAGCTACTGATCTTCTACAAAGATGGCGTTAACATTAAATAACCCAGGAAGTTTGACATGTTATTAAACAACAGACCCAAACCAAAATTCTCATATACATGAAAGAGTGTGTGTGTAATATTTTTCTTTATATGGCTAAATTGCATTCTCTCTCTCTCTATCAATCTATCGATCTATCCATCTCTCTCTCTCTCTCTCTCTTGCTTGGGAGGGGTCTCTGTGGTGTAGTGGCTAACGTTCGGAACTGTGATATCGTAGTAAGCGAGTTCGAGCTTCATTGGAGCAGTTGCGTTCACTCACGGACTCTTTGCAATGAATACTCTTAAGAAAGGCATGAAACTCCTGATCGCCCTCGATTATAGGTTAAATAGTACAGCTACTGATCTTCTACAAAGATCGGAATCCTTTATCCCCCCATATGTTCTTTGACAAAGATGGCTTTGGCATTAAATAACCCACTAAGTTTGATAGGCCATTAAACAACAACTAATTTTTTGGTTTGGTTTTATGGCATATCAACCATTGTTAACTATTTAATGGTAAATTCTGTTTTTACACATATTTCAAATTTCTGATTTGTAAACTCATTTTCTTGATGCAAACGGGTAAATGATCGAACACTTCTATTCTAAACAATTCAATTAAACATAAATTATTTGTTTGCCCTCAATTTAAATGTCAAACTGTTTTATTGGACCCCTAGATAGGACCCCATCTATATTTACCAACCCCCCGCTCGGTTAGGATATGACACTAGGTCAATTTTTATGCGGGTCTGAATTCACTGTTTTCCTTCTCCTAGTTTAGTTGCCTTACCAAGGCTGAAGAACCTAGTCTGTCCTACTATTTACCCATAGCTGGAAGGAGAATTATTGGATTCATACCTTTCCCAAGGGTATTCGTGCTATGTGAAATGCAATCAGTCTCGTCCAGGATTTGAACTCGTGTCGCCGTGTCCATTTCCTACGACGATAACCATAGGACCCTATCATGTGCTACTACTCCGGGCCAGAGTGAACCTGAGGGCGACGGTAATGAAGGAGTACTCCTCATTCCCCAAAACTCCAGCATTACCGGAACGTTACCATCAGATTGTTTTGTGTTTTATTCAGTACACTCGTTGGGGGAGTCTTACCCCTCCGCAGAGATGCAGTCGGTGTATTCAACTGTCCCAGCTAAACAGCAAATACGAGTAAATCACAACAAACTTTTTCCTTCTCAATAGAAAAAAAGCTATTCTCCTGATTTTGAATTTAATCTTAATAAGGTTTGATTAAGTACACTTATTAAAAGGCATATCAACTCTTTATGTGTTATTTAATGCCAAAATTTGATTTATTTATAAATGTTTGTTTATAAACATGACGTTGTTTTCAATGTTCCTTTTTTAATTGTAGATTTATTCATCTTTAAGCATTTGTTTGCACACTGTAAGATGGTATCAAGTATTCCGATCTAATACTTATAATTTGCATATTGTCTTTAATCATAATCATTTGTTTACTGACACTAATGTCATCATCATCATCCTCATCATGTCGTGCCGCTAGCACGGATATCCCTGACCCTCTCTCGCCACTTCTCCCTATCGTTCATCGCCTCTAGCAGGTTTTCATGGCAACATCCCGTATCGTCACAGAGCTGCTGTATGTATGTTCGAGCTGGTCGTGCTGGTCGTGCTGCTTTTGCTCGGCCATATGTGGGGGTCCATAGGAGTACACCACTTATGAGCTCGTCCCTGCTTCTCTAGCAATGTCCTGCATGTCTGGTTCGTCTAACTTGGATAGTTTTCGTGATAGGAAGTAGGTGGCCGTATAGTTGGTGCCTTGTGGAGTGTTGCCACCAGGACACTAATATGCTATCAAGTATTGTTATATACTTTTCATAGACCCAACCAAGCACATAATCAAAGATAATGAACGAACTTCACTTAATGAAACGAAACACACTTCTTCATGAAAAATATCTCTCTTTCTCATTTTATTCTCAAAAGGGGCAAACTGTTTGTTATAAGTTTGAGAGATAGATGAAGAGACATGTTCTCAGAGAGGGAACTTCTTGCCCCATATCTTCTTCCTGGAGCCAGTGGGTGCCAACGCTTGCACCCCCTTGCAAGCCGTATCGTCAGAGACAACTCTGGTCGGCTGCGTATCCCTAGCTCGACCCTCGATTCTGACTGGACTGACAGACTAAATCTGACTGTGTAGTTCTCGTATCACGTAGTCTCCTTCCGGTTGCAAACCTGCTTGACCGTCCTACCCCGATGCACTGCCCCCCCTGTTTACTAATCACAACGTGACACCTTGTCAAAGCACACGGGGTCACCAAGAACGAACCCAAAATCCATGTCAACAGTCATTATATAACAGTATTCCATTTATATGATATCAAGTATTCCTATCTAATACTAATAACGGATTCGTTTGACGCATAGATAAAATTCTAAGAGATGCTACCAATCTGTGTCAGTGTCGACCTGGGAGTAATGGAAACCAAAGGCATACTCAACACTCTCCAAAGCTCCAGAATTGAAACCTCACCACTAGCTCCTGTTTAGTGTCATGCCCAAGACACTGTTATTATTCAAATTACATGCTTTGTCTCTAAATATTCATGTTTACGAATAACCAATTCAGTCCTCAAATTTCAGACATATTTTTCCATAAACTCTGTATTTTTGGAGATCTAGGGAATATGGACTACACCTTCATTGCCCTTACTCCTACCTAGGTCCACTCTGACCAAGGATGGTTTAATTACCTATTAGAGATCCAACTATGGGTTAAGTAGATCTGTTTAAACATTATTCGTATTTAATATGACCGTGATCATAAAATAAACCTCTAAAGAAACAGCCACACAAAGAATGCAAATATGAATATAAACTGATCGTGATCCCAAACCCCTCGGCGTAAAATAAGCGAGGACGGGTTTATATGTCGTTAAAATCAATCAATCAATCACCTCTAGATTCAAGTTGTAAGCCCATTCCTGGTAATATTGATGCTTCTATTAAGAAACAAGCGAAAGACTCTAATTAACATTTCATATTCATATCCGTTGTATAAGGAGGCACGGTAAATGTAACGTTTTCGTCATTGCAAATGGAATCAGTGAATCTCCTGAAGGAGATTGCTAGTATTTCACAGCTAATACCCCTGAGGAAGCCATGAATCCATCTCTAATATATATATATGTTATTTCCAAAGTAAGTAAGTTGGCAACCTTAGTCGAGGGTGACCGGAAGATAACCTTTTCAATAGCTACAACACCGAGGTGTAGGAGAGGGCGCTACTCCATTCTCTAGATTGCTCTACTTTATCGTTGATCCTCACCTTAGAGTGCAGAGTGCTAATCAAGGCGGCATCAAGTATCATTTTTTAAGTCTTTGGTATGACTCGACCAGGGATTGAACCCCGAACTCCCAGACCATTAGCGAACACTTTACTCAATAGTAATACCTCATATTTGTATCCATTTATATATATATATATATATATATATATATATATATGAAAGAGAAGAAACGCAGTTTCTTCCAGGCAGCGGTCACATCGATACTGCTATATGGATGCACTACAAAACGGCTGGAGAAGAAGCTAGACGGCAATTACACAAGAATGCTGCGAGCAATCTTGGATAAGTCCTGGCAGCAACACCCCACAAGACACCAACTGTACGGCCACCTGCCACCTATCACGAAAACTATGCAAGTTAGACGAACCAGACATGCAGGACACTGCTGGAGAAGCAGGGACGAACTCATAAGTGATGTACTCTTATGGACCCCCACACATGGCCGTGCAAAAGCAGGACGAGCAGCACGAACATACATTCAGCAACTATGTGAGGATACAGGATGTTGTCTTGAAGACCTGCCTGAGGCGATGAACGATAGGGAAAAGTGGCGAGAGAGAGTCAGGGATATCCGTGCTACCAGCATGACATGATGATGATGATGATGATATATATATATATATATATATGTATGTGTGTGTGTGTGTGTGTGTGTTCGATTAATGAATATCAATATTGATATATAATTTTCACAAGTGTGCATGGCTCATGTAATTGCTTATGTACATAATCACGCATGCGCACATATCGGAAAGCAGGCCATTTTAGAAAGTAGTGATATCCTATGTAATGAGACATTGTTGAAGTCTGTCTTATCAACCCCTGCAGAGACGAAGTGCATTTTTACTGTCAGGGATACTTAATTGTTGTTATTTTAACGCGTCGCTGGTCGTTCTAGTGCAGTTAACACGTGCCCGCAATTACTCTGTTTTACTTGACTGAATTAAAACTTCTTTTTTTTTTCGAAATGTAATTTCTGTTCTCTGTACAAAGTTTTGTGTTGTTACGTTAATTTTTGCTGCCTCTAGTGTCTACAAAGTGGACAACTTGTCGATCCTTCCCCCACCTCCGACGGCATATATGTGACTCAGAAAGAATTCGGTCGTATCATGTCCATAGAATTATTTTTTTCACTTTGTCTTAATCTTATCTTTCTACCAGGGACGATCTGGCAGATGTTTGTTTGAATCTTTCGAAAATGGAGGTCCCCGTTAGGTTCCCACAATTATTTGTGCCCGTGTAAAAACTGACTCCTGTGACCTCAGTTTTTTTCTTCTTTTTATTACTGGTAAGCATAGTGTCAAGTCTAATGTTATTTTATTTTTGGCAAATAAACTTAAGTCAGAAGCGTTGTATGACGTTTTAAATTTTCTGGTTCAAATTAAGCCCAGTCAGTTGGAGCTGTAGAATACAAAAACTGCATCTCTGCGGCGGGGTAAGACCCTACCCCGTAGAAAGTGTCTAAAGACACTAAACAATCTGATGGTGAGGCTTCCGTAATGTTTGGAGCTATTGGGAATACGGATTAACCCTTCATTACCATCACTCCCAGGTCCACTAGGGATCAGAGGAGTAACACTTGGTAGGGCCCGATCTATGGGTCAAACAGAACTGTTTGATATTTAAACTGTGTACTTATGTTAAAATAAATTGTTTGAAATAGAACTGTTTGATCATTTAACTGTGTGTAAACAAATGACTGAAGTTATTTGAGTTGTTAAGGATACATTGCAATGCTTGGAGCCATTCAACTTTGTTGACTTGAGCTGAATTAAATTGTTAGAAATAGAACTGTTTGATCATTTAACAGTGTGTGTCTACAAAATAAGTTTACAAATTGTATACTTAATGTATTTGTAAAAACAAAATTTGGCATTAAATAACCAACAGTGGTTGATATGCCATAAAACATATTCTCCCTCCAGCTATGGGTAAATAGTAGGACAGACTGGGTTCTTTAGCCTTGGTGAGGCGACTATTCTAGGAGAAGGAAAACTCTGAAATCAAACCTGTTAAACTCCGCTTAAAAAATTGACCTTGTGTCATATCCTGCCCGAGCGGAGGGGTTGGTAAATATGAATATGGATATGCCATAAAACCAAACTAAACCAAACTAAATTTGGTTGGGTTGATGTTAGGTTTCTTTGTTTACTGGCATATCAACCTTCGTCTCTTACCTAATACCAAAAGCATACTTGTAGAACAGTAATTGTACTATTTAACCCATAGCTGGAGAAATAAATTTAATTTGCCGTAGGTATTAGCCTGAAAGTAAACTTAACAACACCACTAGATTTCGAACTCGCTTACAAAGATGTCGCAGTCAAATACATTAGCCACTACGTTACGGGGACTCTTCCTGGTGTAAAATTACAATTCATTTTCTTTTAAACTCTCGACAACTTAATTGGCTGGAGTTGAAGAATACGCCGACTGCACTTCTGCAGTGGGGTAAGACCCACCAATAAAACTACATGCTGGCCATGTGGCGACCCCTAACAATTAAGGAAAGGTTCCTTTTGGCTTACCAGTCTGTGACCCAGCAACCGAAGTGATCAAGTGACCAGTAACCTTTTGATTCTTACTAAGCTAGATGGGTGGTTAGCGAGGTCTGATTCGTTCAATCGGCTGGTCATGTCAGGAACAGACAGAATACATTCAAAATCAGATAGATAAGATTAGAGACTCGGTGGAAGATAGACAATCTAGAATAGCCTGGCAAACAATAAACGAAGTGAGCAGAAGAAAGAACACAGCTAAAGCAAAACTTAAAGCAGCAAACCAACAAGAAAGAATAAAACTGTGGAAACAGCACTTCGAAAACTTACTTGGAAACCCACCAAAAATAACGCATGAACCAATCACCAGAATAATTAGCAAACAATTAGACATTAAACTAGGACCGTTCACACAAGAAGAACTCGACTCGGTTCTCAGAAAAATTAAAAATAGGAAAGCTGCAGGGCTGGACGAAATTCCCCCGGAAGTATGGAAGACCAGACAATTCGACGACATACTGCTCCGCCACTGCAACGCAGTATACAATCAAAATCCGATAGATAGACGGATGAAGGGATGCATACTCCCCTTCCCTAAAAAGGGGGACCTCGGATTAGCCAAAAACTACCGAGGCATAACACTTACATCCATAGCTGCCAAAATCTACAATGCCCTACTACGAAACCGAATAGAACCCAAAATCGACAACATACTTAGAAAAAACCAAAATGGCTTCCGAAGAAATAGATCCACGACCTCACAAATATTAACCATCCGCAGAATCCTTGAAGGTGTACGGGCAAAGAACCTACAAGCGACATTGATATTTGTCGACTTTACCAAGGCCTTCGATTCCATTCACAGAGGAAAGATGGAACAAATCCTACTAGCGTACGGCATACCTAAAGAAACCATAGCGGCAATAACGATTCTCTATAGAAACACTAAAGTAAAAGTACGATCACCGGATGGAGACACAGAATACTTTGACATTGTAGCAGGAATACTACAAGGGGACACGCTGGCCCCGTACCTCTTTATCATTTGTCTAGACTACGTACTTAGAACATCGATTGACAAAATCAAAGAGAATGGCTTCGAACTGACGAAGAAAAGAAGCAGAAGGTACCCCGCAACAACAATTACCGACGCCGACTACGCCGATGACATAGCGATACTGGCAAATACACCTGACCAAGCCGAAACACTTCTGCATAGTTTGGAACGAGCAGCAGCAAGCATAGGCCTCTATGTTAATGCACACAAAACGGAATATATGTGCTATAACCAAACGGGGGACATCTCCACTCTAGAAGGAACCCCTCTTAAACTAGTCGACAAATTCACTTACCTAGGAAGCAGCGTCGAATCAACCGAAAAGGACATCGAAACGAGGTTAACGAAAGCATGGACAGCTATCAATAGGCTATCGATTATATGGAAATCAGACCTAACCGATAAAATGAAAAGCAGTTTCTTCCAGGCAGCGGTCACATCGATACTACTATATGGATGCACTACATGGACGCTAACAAAACGGCTGGAGAAGAAGCTAGACGGCAATTACACAAGAATGCTGCGTGCAATCCTGAACAAGTCCTGGCAGCAACACCCCACAAGACACCAACTGTACGGCCACCTGCCCCCTATCACGAAAACTATTCAAGTTAGACGAACCAGACATGCAGGACACTGCTGGAGAAGCAGAGATGAACTCATAAGAGATGTACTCTTATGGATCCCCACACATGGCCGCGCAAAAGCAGGACCACCAGCACGAACGTACATTCAGCAGCTATGTGAGGATACGGGATGTTGTCCTGAAGACCTACCTAGGGCGATGAACGATAGGGAGGAGTGGCGAGAGAGGGTCAGGGATATCCGTGCTACCAGCGCGATATGATGATGATGATATAATTGTTCCGACCGTATTCTTTAAGTTACTCTTGTGACAATCAATACCACACACTATTTTATCTTAATGAAAACTCGAAGGCGGTGACTGGGGTCAATTGCGGAGAGACAGGAATACGTGAAACTGCTTACACTGTTTGCACAAAATGATTAAAATTAAATAGAATTATTAGTATTAGATACGAGGATCAATAAATAAGTTTCCAGACTCTTTTCGTATGGGCACTTTTATGGATAGTGCATACATGAAACTCAAGTCCCCTTGAAGTAATCTCCTCCGGCTGCAATGCACTTATTGTACCGTTCCAACAACTTCTGGAAGGCCCCATGGAAGTCCTCTTGTGTGATTGTGTCAATGACCTTCGTCATAGCCTCTTTCATCTCTTCAATTGTCTCATAACGACAGACTGTGAGCTTATGAAATAACCAAAAGTCACCGGGAGCAAGATCTGGACTATAGGGAGGCAGAGTAACTGTGTGGATGCCCATTTGGTTAAATAGTGTGTGACAAGGATGGAGTTGGGGACTGGTGCATTTTCCTAGTGGAAATGCAACTGACCCGATTTGAAGATTGCTGGTCTCTTCCAACGGAATCTCTTTCTGAACTCCCTTAAAACTTCAACATAGTAACCCTAACCCTAAGCCTTTGGCCGATCAACTCTGGTGTTTTGACTTCCTTACTCCTCTCACACCTCTCATCATCCCTCACAAACTCCATGACTTCCTTGAAGCTCTTATGCCACGCAAAAACTGATGCTTGATTCATGCAAGATGGTCAAAAAGCAGTCTGAAGCATTCCATAGGTTTCTGTGGCATTTTTTCCAAGTTTAAAACAGAATTTTATTGCATATCGTTCTTCTAAAGTGTCAGGTTGCATTTTTGAAATTCCCCATCTGTGACAATCAGTCTTTAGTAGTGTGTATTCCAATTGCTGCTGTAGCTGTTCATTTGAACCTGAAATCATTTTAGTCGAACCGAAAGCATTTCAGCGCTCTTATCTCGTACTGTTGCTTACAACATTAGATGTGAATATTGATGGTATGGCAGTAGAGGTTCGACTTTCCACAAATAAACCATAATATTTTTTATTTGTATGCAATTCCCAGACCTCTAGACAAAAAATAACCCAGATGAATTGCTCCCCCCCACAAAAAAAAAAAGAATATACAAATAATTGCAGTGGAGTTCCTGTGCCTATGTGGCTAATGTGTTGACCTACAATATCCTAGTAAACGAGTTAGAACTCTAGAATCACTTTCGAACTAATACTCTTGGGAAAGGAATGAACTCGCATATCTGCACCATCCACAGCTAAAGGTTAGATAATAGCTTTACTGTCATTCTACAAGGATAGCTTTGGCATTAAATAACCCACTATGGTTGATATACCAATATTACCTCGACTGTTCTTCTACAATGATGGCGTTAACATTAAATAACCCACTATGGTTGATATACCAATAGCACCACGACTGTTCTTCTACAATGATGGCGTTGACATTTAATAACTCACTATGGTTGATATACCAATAGTACCATGACTCTTCTTCTGCAATGATGGCGTTGGCATTAAATAACCCAGAAAGGTTGATATGCTAATAAACAAACAAAGCAAACCCAATGAAGAGTGTTGGACACACCTAAGTCGAGATCGATGGAAGAGTCTATCCTACTTATATACACATTTACGTTGATTTTTCTCGGTTTAACTTGGAAGGGAATTCTTACTAATTTATCAGATTTTAGAGAATGTATTTTTAAAAGATTAGAAAATATATACCAAGTGTAAAGAAGCTTATGCTGAATAGTTAAATGACATTCTCTTTTAATCGAACCGAAAGCATTTCAGCGCTCCATCGTGTTTACCCAACCCTTCTGCCAATAGCAAGATTGGTTGGTTGGTTGGGTTTTATGGCATATCAACCTTTGCAGGTTATTTAACGCCAAATCCATTTTTTAGGAAAATAGTTCTGTTTCAAACAATTCAATTTAGCATAAGCACGCAGTTTAAATGTAAGTAGAGTTCAATTGTGAAAAATATTTCTATTTCAAGCTATTCGGTTTAGTCAGGCAATTCTAATTCAGCTAATTCAGTTTAATATGAGCATAGATTTTGTTTACTCACAGATAAATGTCAAAACAGTTCAATATTAAACAATTCATTTTTGTATAAGTACAGATTTAATGTCAAAAAACAGTTCCATTTCAAATAATTCAGTTTAGCATGAGCACGCTGTTTAAATGTAAGTACGGTTTAATTGTCAAAAACTGTCCTATTTCAAGCAATTCAGTTAAGTCAAACAATTCAGTTTCGCATAAGTATGCCGTTAGTTCTATTTAACCGATAGATAGGGCCCTATCAGGTGCTACCACGCCGGGCCAGAGTGGACCTGGGAGCAATGACAATGAAGAGGCACTCTGCATTCCCCAAAGCTCCAGCACTGCTGGAACCTCACCATCAGATTGTATAGTGTTATATCTAGGACATTCATTGGCGGAGGGGGGGATCTTACCCCTCTGCAGAGGTGTAGTCGATGTATTTTACAGCCCCAGCAAGATGTGGCATTTTAAAGAGGACTTTAGCTACTTTGAAATCTGAGTTTTTCTTCTTCTAGACTAATAAAGGTTTTAAAATACAGACCGCTCTTCTATTTAGCCATTGCAGGTGGAGGGAGAACGGATGGATTGATACCTTTCCAAAGATTATTGGTGCAAAGTGAAACACAATCAGTCTAAGATTTGAATTCATGGTATCGATTCCATTTCAAACGGTGATAAATGTAATGCTAAGCGCACTTCGAAGTTGAGAGTAGAGATTAAACAGAAAAAGTGTTCGCCAATGGCCCAGGAGACCTGGGTTTAATCCCAGGTCACGTCATACTAAAGACTTTAAAAATGGTACTTGATACCTCCTTGCTTAACATTCAGCAATATAAGATACGGTGTAGTAGCTATTGAAAAGGGAGCCTTCTAGTCACCCTTGACGATGGTCGTCACCTTTACTTTTACTTTAAAACGCAAGACAATATAATTAAAGAGTACAAAAGACAGTAGAATAAGATTCCAGTGTAGCGTAACAGTTATCGTTGTAGAAATGAATTGGGTGAACAAAACTAAGATCCTGAATGAGGCGATTTCGATTCAGGCTAATGCTTCTGAAAAAGGCATGAATCCACCTATTGTTAACCAACCACGCATTGATAAAGTGTAGAGGAGACTTGACTCATTAGTCTTAGTAGGTCAACTGATTTTGGAGAAGGAAAATTCTGCATTCAAGCCAGTTATACTTAGCTAAAAAATTTACCTTATGTCACATACTACAGTGGATAGAGGTTGGGTAAATTCGTACAATATAAACAAAAGTATTTCTCATAAAAAAAACTTATTTTTAGAAGGAATGTAGGTGTACATCTTTTTGTATCTATCAGGTTGGAACGAATGTAATATCAGATTTTAGATTATAAATTATAAATGAAAAAACTTATGTCTACAGAAATACATAATCATTAACATAACCTCCATTTCTTCGGGGTGACCCCATAGCTTAGTGGCTAACCAGATGGGCTGCGACATCGAAGTAAATGAGTTCGAACCCTAGTCGCTCTATAACATTCACTTTCAGATTAATAACATTTGGGAAAGACATGAGCCCTTTTACTTCTTCAGCTATAAGTTAAATCGTACCACCGTTGTCCTTCTACAAGAATGGCTTTGGCATTATATATCCCACAAAAATTTATATGCCAAATAAACAGTTGGCTATTCATAAGTCGAATGATGAAAGATTCCATCACATATGCATACACGCGTGCGTGCTTGAAAGTGAATAGAGCATTGAATAAAGAAATCAAACAATCTTGCTTCCGAGAAACTCATTTCCACGAGTCAGCAGGATTATAGGTGCAACGCTTGTAAAATTCTTAAGATTTTGGCGCAAAATACGAGACTAATTCGTGTTAACCTCTTTTGTGGATGTCCACTTAAGATCATCCAAATGATTCTACAATCCTCTAAACAGTGACAATCAAAAACAGCCAGTCTAGGCGGATGGGAAGGATGAAGCAGTTTTTCCAAAACAAGCTCTTCAAAGACATCTTTAAATAACTCACAATAAGTGACACGCTACTGTAGACTCTCTGGGAACAGGTTGGATGATACCCATTTTCCAATCGCTGAAACTGTAGAGGCATTATTCCCATAACAGTAGATTCCAACTCTTCGGATTAACGTTCTTTTGAAGGAACCTGCTTGATATTTTCATGGAGTAAATTCCTTGGGTAAAATATATCTAATGAATTCTTTAGTTGGGACAATAGGAAAATTCCGAACAATATTCTTATACGTCTAAATTTCTGATATGAAGCTTGATAATTATTATTACTTCGAATATTCGGATGGTTGGTTGGTTATTTTGTTTTACGGCGTATCAACCCTTTCGGGTCATTTAAAGCCGAATTAAGTCATTTCGATTAAACTTTTAAAGAATTCAGTTTAGTATAAGTATATTTTTTTTTTACACACAGTTAAATGTCGAAAATGTTTTATTTCAAACAATTCAGTTCAGCATACGTACGCAGTTTAAATGTCAAATGTAGTTCTATTTACAACTGTTCAGTTTTCCATAAATACACACTTTAAATTTCAAAAGCAGTTCTATTTCAAACAATTCAGTTTTGCATAATTACACTGTTTAAATATCAAAACAGTTCTATCTCAGCAAGTCAGTTTAGCAGAAGTATGCAGTTTAAATATCAAACAAAGTTCTATTACAAACGATTCAGTTTAGCAAAGTACGCAGTTTAAACACACAGTTACATGGAAAAACAATTAATTTCAAACAATACGGTTAGCGTATTTACACAGTTTAGTTCTATTTGACCAATAGACAGGATCCTCCCGGGAGCTACCGCTCCGGGCTAGAGTAGACCTCGGAGGGATGGCAATAAAGGTCTACTCTGCATCGCCAAAGCTCCAGCATTACTGAATCCTCATCATCAGATTGTTTAGTGTCATATCCAGGACACTCATTGGGAGCGGGGTCTTACTCCTCTGCAGAGATGCAGTCAGTGTATTCTCCGGCCCCAGCCGACTGGGCCATAGAATATTCGGACTATTGACTGTGGTGAAATGGTTATCGTCGTAGGAAATGGACACGGCGACACGAGTTCAAATCCTGGCCGAGACTGATTGCATTTCACATAGCACTAATACCCTTGGGAAAGGTATGAATCCAATAATTCTCCCTCTAGCTATGGACAGACTAGGTTCTTCAGCCTTGGTGAGGCAACTAGTCTAGGAGAAAGAAAACTCTGAATTCAAACCTGTTAAACTCCGCTTAAAAATTGACGTTGTGTCATATCCTGCCCGAGCGGAGGGGTTGGGTAAATATGAATATTCGGACTATTGACCTTAAACTCACAATATTTCGGTGGATGTCTCCTTCGGTCTTCTTCATATGTTTCATGTCAAACTCGGGTGTCCACCTAGAATCTCAAACTAAACCCTTTATTTGAAACATTCTGTTAACCATGACCGGGTACAAGTGTTAAAGAAACATGGCTTAGTGGATAACGTGTTTGGTTGAAAGGTGCTCCTGAATGAAATCATCTGGAGGTTGCCGGTCTAATCCCAACTACAGGTAAGAATAACAAGGAATACTTACCATAATTTAACATGGTTATGGCTAACAGATTTGGAACAGTTTAGCCCTGTGATTCAAATAAAGGATTCAAGTCCAGATTCTGTGAGGACTTCCGAGTTTGACCTGAAACACCTGAAGAAGGCCAAAGGACATATCGGCAGAAACGTTGTGATTATAACTATAAGGATGGGGTCAATAGTCTTAATATTCTATTAAGTAATATTCTTTTAATATTAAAGAGTCATCAGCGTAATACGCCTAATCAAGCAGAGACACTACTGCATAGTTTGGAAGGAGCTGCAGCAGGCATTGGCCTCCATGTCAATGCGCACAAAACTGAATATATGTGTTACAACCGAACGGGCAACATTACCACTCTAGACGGAGCCTCTCTGAGGCTAGTGGACAAATTCACCAACCTAGGAAGTAGCGTCTCATCAAAAGAAAACGACATCGACACACGACTGACAAAAGCATGGACGGCTATAGATAGGCTCTCAATAATATGGAAATCAGACCTGACCGATGAAATGAAGCGCAGTTTCTTCAAGGCAGCTGTTGTATCGATACTGCTATATGGATGCACCACATGGACGCTAACCAAACGGCTGGAGAAGAAACTTGACAGCAACTACACAAGAATGTTGAGAGCTATATTGAACAAGTCCTGGCGACAACACCCCACGAGACGCCAACTGTACGGCCACTTGCCTCCCATCACGAAAACTGTACAGGTCAGACGAGCCAGACACGCCGGACACTGCTGGAGAAGCAAGGACGAGCTAGTAAGGGACGTACTCCTATGGACCCCCACATGTGGCCAAGCAAAAGCAGGACGACCAGCCCGAACTTACATACAGCAGCTATGTGAGGACACAGGATGTAACCCAGAAGACCTGCCGGAGGCGATGAACGATAGGGAAAAGTGGCGAGAGATGGTCAAGGATATCCGTGCTGGCGGCATGACATGATGATGATGATGATGAATATTAAAGAAAAAGACTAAAATTACTCCCTCCAAATAATAACAAGAGAAGGCAAACGTTCTCTAAAACATTCATTTTAGAAAATTTGACATAACAAGGAAGTGTACTCAGGATAATGGTTATCGTCGCAGAAATTGGAATCAGTGATCTGAGTTCAATTCTAGACGATACTCTTTGCATTTCACTTTGTGCTAATGCCTTTTTCAAAGACATGTATCATTTTCTTCTTCCAGCTGTGTGTAAATACTAGAACCGGCTGTTTTTTGTTTTCTTTTATTTGCTTTGGTTACCGTGATGGGTCTTGGTGAAGGAAAACTCTGAATTCAAAACATCTTTTAAAAATGACCATGCATCGCGTCCTGCCCGTGGGGGAAGGGAGGTTTGGTATATACAAGCACCATGGAATTTAAGAAAAAGGGTACAGAGTACTGTTGTACACCCTTATTATATAAACACAATAAATTCATGCACTATGCAATAACGAAAAGAAGGCAATCTCGTAAATATATGCACGAAGCAATAAAAATAAATCCATACACGAGACAATGTAATAAACTTATGCACAAGACAATATAAAACACTCACAGAAATTCCTACAAGCACATAGATCTCTAAATTACAGGTTTAAAATCATAGAGTGAGACTACGTGCTATTTGAAAAATGTCTTCTGCCCGGTGACTTCCGTGTATGCGCAGTGACGTGGAACCACCGGATAGAGAGAAAAAAGGTTTTATAGAAACGAAAGAATGTGGGAGTCGTCAGTTGTAGACGAAAGTTCAGCATATGAGACGACAGACTGGCGCCACTAAAGTATATATGTGTAGCGTGGGAAGGAAGTCAGTAACTCAAACAACAGAATTAGTTTGTTAATTCCTGAAAGGTGACAATTCTACGTAGGTATCTTTTTTTTTTAATCAATGACATGCCCAAATTGTGGGTGTATGTAAATGTGTATAATTTTAATATAGAAAAAACAACAAAATGATGTAAGATTTCTATTAGATTTCTCTGTTTACCGGCATATCAACTTTCGTGGGTTATTTAACGCCAATTTGTTGAAAAAATTTAAGAAATCAATGAAATATGTTTATAATCAAATATTTATAAGTAAAGTTGGCAACCTTAGTCGATGGTGACCCAAAGGCTCTATTTTCAATAGCTACAACACCGAGGTGTAGGAGAGGGCGCTACTCTATTCCCTGGATTACTCCACTTTACTCTTGATCCTTACCTTATAATGCTGAGTGTCAAGCAAGGCCGCATCAAGTACCATTTTTTGAGTTTTTGGTATAACTCGACCTTGGATTGAACTCCAGTCTCCCGGACCATTGGCGAACACTCTACTCGTTAGGCCAATGGCCCGGTTATAGATTTATAGATTAATTAAATTTCGGGATTAAATAATCCATAAGAAGTTGATATGCCGTTAAACAAATGAACTGAATCAAACGTCATTAACATTAAATCCAAAATCAAAAGAATGGGTTTTGTGAATTGAAAAGGGGAAAAATGGTTTGGTGGGATTTCTTCGGTTGGTTGGTTGGTTGGTTGGGTTTAATGGCATATCAACCTCTATAGGTTATTTAATGTCAAAGCCTATTTACACGTATGTACGGTTTGTAAACACATAATTTAATGACACCATACTAAAACCAAACAACTCATTTACTCGCATACGAGAAAATATTTGCAAGCATTTCTATATGTCATTAGTTTATTTAGTGATGATAGTGTTTTTTTTTTAATTATTTCTCACTACTATTTCTACAAACACAAACATAATGGTATTTCTATTCCGCAATAATTTGCTTTCAGTTGGTTAGTTCGTTGTGTTTTCAGGATTGTAACCAACTCTATATTTTCTGGTACAACCCGGTCTCTTACAAGAACAACAAAACATTATCCATGTGGACGTTCTCAAATAAGTCCTTCATGGTATTTGCGTGGAAATAGTGCTTTCTGGTGTCATTAAAAACTTTCCACTCAAGGAAAACATGTTTGATTGTGCAGGGCGTTTGGCATGTCGAGCACTGTGATTTCTTCGTTGAGATTTCTTCGTTGTTCAATAGCCTATCAAACTTCATTGTTTACGGGCATATCAAAGTTCGTGGGTTATTTAATTCCAAACAATTCTACGAAAGTATCTTTTTTTTTTAATCAATGACATGCCCAAATTGTGGGTGTATGTAAATGTGTATAATTTTAACATAGGAAAAACAACAAAATGATGTAAGATTTCTATTAGATTTCTTTGTTTACCGGTATATCAAACTTTATGGGTTATGTAATTCTAAAGCCATCCCTGCCGAAAATAATGACATTCATAACGTTCTCTACATGTGTCAGACAGAACGACTGGAATACGCATCCACTAGGATTGAAACCGCAATCTAGCACGTCAGCCATTTCGCCACGGGAACTGAAGATTTTGGTTTGAGCAATATACTTAAAATACTCGAAGAGATCAATTTCTTGTCCAATTTGCAATTGAATGTTCATTTTTTTTCCTGGGGTGGAGTCGTCATCATACTGATCATTGTTTTTTTGTTTTAGTCAACCAAATTCCCGAGAAATCGGAACGATAAAATGCTCATTAAAATGTTAGTTCCTCCATTCATTTGCTTATACTTACATCTATCTATCTATCTATCTATCTATCTATCTATCTATTTCAAAGACTCAAAAAATGGTACTTGACGCCTCCTTGCTTAACACTCAGCAA
This sequence comes from Sepioteuthis lessoniana, assembly GCA_963585895.1. Classification (NCBI taxonomy): domain Eukaryota; kingdom Metazoa; phylum Mollusca; class Cephalopoda; order Myopsida; family Loliginidae; genus Sepioteuthis; species Sepioteuthis lessoniana. Next base: position 87,535,269 of record OY757917.1, on the reverse strand, counting down.
TATAAAGTAGGTATCAAGGGTTAAGTGGAGCAATCAAGGGAAAGGAGTTGCGCCCTCCTCTACACCGTGGTGTAGTTGCTTTGGGACACCCTCGACTAAGGTAGCCAACTTTACTTTTTACTATATATATATATATATATATATTAGAGTGTTTACAATAGCCTGGGAGACCAGGGTCCAATCCCGCATCGAGTCATACCAAAGACTTAAAAATATAGTACTTCATGTCTCCTTTCTTAACACACAGCATTATAAGGTACAGATCAAGGGTAAGTGGGGCAATGCAGGAAGCAGATTAGCGTCCTCCCCTACACCTCGGAGTTGTAGCTATTGAAAAGGGAGCCTTGGGTTCGCCCTCGACTACGGTCGACCAATAGATTAAATACAAACAATCAAATAAATTTAATACAAACAATAAATAGATATAGTCAAATAATACTTACAGAAAAATTGGTTACAGACGATGTTAACGATAGAAAATTTAAAGACTGAAATTCTTTCATAATTTATTATCAGCATTGTTTCCATGTTTTTATTTCAATTTTAATAATTATTCAGTAAAGTTACATAATTGTAATAAAGTGATTATTACATCAAATATAGCAACAACTGAATTATTAATTTGGAAACAAACAATGATTAAATAAATAGACAAACAATTATAAATAAGAAACAAATAAATTAAATACAAACAAGCAAATAAATTATATTTAATACAATAGGTTACAGATAAAAAGAATTTAGCTAAATGTTCGAAATTTTCTTTTTTTTTTTTTTTTTTTTTTTTTGCTTAACTTGTTAATTGTAATATTATAATTTTCTCTAGAACAAAAATTATTTAAAAGAACATTCATTGAGCTCCAGACAAACATTCTTTGTATTTTTTCTATATTATGACCCTCATCACAAGTGTCAACATTAAAAAGAAGCTCATTATCTGCCAAAACATTCAATGTTATATGCATGGCTAATTTTCTTTGATTCACTGAATGAAAAAAAGAATTATTTTTTATCAACTTATCAATGACTACATAATTATATAAAACAAAATTTTGTGTTATATCATTAGGATATTAAAGAGAACTTCTATTAATCTCCTGAAAATAGCTGTTTATTTCAGGTATTTCTTCCACATTATCTCTTCCAGATATTAAATCCTTGCAAGTATTGCACTTAATTTTCTTAAAGACTGCAGAGCAGCAATAACCTGCTAAGTATAATATAACAGGAAGAACTTCTCTGCATTTATTAATGTCATCCTCTTTAACATCAATTCTAAATTTATAGCTATCTAACTTTTGTTCCTCTATTACTTCATCCCAGTTTCGTTCTTGTAAATTCTTTAAATCAATTTTAATGTATTGCTTATTAAAACTGAAAGCATTCTAAGCTTTTTTTCACACTCAAAGACTTGTCGTATTGAAATATCATAGTGATCTCCACTAAGTCGGCGGTACTGACCAAACCATTCCTCAAGGTGATCAGTTTGAAATTTGCCAGGTAATATATATAACATTTTCAACTCTTCTATGCAATACATGGTCAGTTCTGGAAATGCATAGATTGTATGATGCAAAGCAGTGAATGTTTCCTTTGTTAATTTGCCATTTTTTCCAAAAATGCTATTCCAAGATTCTAACCAGTCACAAAATACAGAGAGAAATCTAAAATTTTCTTCATTTAATCTAAGTGGATTACAATATTTATTTCTAAGCCGAAAACCTTTATTTGGTATTTGTACATTCATTATTGTCCACCAAATATAAAATATGTTTGTATATTCTGCAACTTCTGCAAAATTAGGCAAACATTTCTGTTTTCCTAAGGTCAACATTCCCTGAATAGTATACTCACTAAAAATTTGCAGAACTAAAATAACATTTTACCTTTCAAGATTAGTAGGAGAAAGTGCCTTTGAGGTCAATTTATAACAATATTTCAAATTTGATTGAGATTCCAAGGCATGAAGTTTTTGTAAGGTACAAAATGGGGCACTTTGGATATTATCTAATTGATGATTTCCATTATGACAAAATTTTGGGAACATCATGCATTTACTTGGATCTTTTTGACCAAGCCAATTGTTTCTAATGCATTTTAATATATGGACTGAGTCGAATAGAGAGAAAAGAGGTCGAGACTTCAAAACTGGGTGTGGATATACAATGGAAAATTCTGAGGGACTGCAAAACAATGATATAGTTTTTTATTTATAACATTATTATCTGTTATGATTGATAATACTTGAACGCCAATCTCCTCTAAACCAATTATTATACGTTTAATTATGTCAAATAAACCCTCAGCTTTAAGACATTTGGTTGGCATAACATGCACAACATCCTTTTTTTGTGAGAATACTCTGCTAAGCATAAAAACAAATGCACTTGTTGCAGCTTCATTACTGTTATCAGATAAGCCGACAATATTTTCAACCCTTATAATCAAAGTAAGGTTTTAGGTGAATTTCATCAACAAGTAAAGATACTGTAGTGTCATTCTGCACCAGGAACCTAAATCTATTTTTAATATACATAAGAAAATTGCTATCATGTTGCTCAATCAAAGGATTCATGTATGTTGATAAAGTTAGTCTTGTAATGGTTGAATAGATTGGTAAAATTATACTTTTGCTGTCTTTTAACAATCTGTACCCTTTAGGAGAGCAGTTATATTACAAGGAAGAAAATATCATCATTTCTGTGGAATAATCAAGCTTATTCTATGTCATAAAGTTTAGCAGTTCGTATATAAATTTGATGGAATTAAAATGTTTGTTTGATTCTTCTTGTATCAATGGTAGAAATTACATTACTAATTTTAATATAGGAATCATATTTTGAGGTTTGGTTTGGTTTGGTGTTTTTCTGTATCGATTTTCTTTGTTTTCTATAAGAATTTCAAGAGTATTTTGATCCATTACATGTTTAGTTCCCTATTGTTCTCATTTCCATATCTCTATAAAACAAATGCACTGCAAAATCGGCTTTGATTAAAAGAGACAGATTGATTTGTGGATATGGGGATTTGATGCTGCTGCATATAGTAAGTGTTTCTTGCTGCCTAACAACACTCCAGTAATTTCTATCCAGAAACATTAACTTCCCTTCTATATCGTCAAGATTATGGAATTTATTCTGCTTTTTATATGCTAAGTGATCAATAACACTTGCATTTAACGCAGTTTTAAGTGCAGAATTCTCCAGTCGAATTCTTCAAGAATCTGGTGACTCTCTAGAGGTGGTTACTGAAAATAAATATGAGGGAGAATTTAGGGAAATTCAAGGGATAGCACCACCACGGAGATACTTTCTCGAAAATGCAATTCACATACCTAAAAGATTTAAAAAATTTAACCTAATTTAAATTCTTGTAAAAATATAAGGGATTCAGAGTTTTCTCTCTTTTAGACCGGTTGCTATACTAAGGTTAAAGAGCATAGTCTGACCTACTATTAATCCATAGCTGGAGGGAGAATAGTTGGTTTGGTTTGGTGGGTTTTATGGCATATCAACCTTTGTAGGTTATTTAACGCCAAATCCATTTTTATGTAAATACTCTGTTCTATTTAAAACAATTCAGTTTAGCATAAGTACACAGTTTAATGGTCAAAAACATTTCCATTTCTAACTATTCAAGCAGTTATATGTTACAATTCGGTTAAGTGTAAATACAGTTTTAATGACGAAAAACAGTTCTATTTCAAAAAATTCAGTTAAGCATAAGCACGCAGTTTAAATGTAAGTATGGTTTAATTGTAAAAGTCATTTCTATTTCAAACGATTCAGTTTTACTCAAACAATTCATTTTAGCATAAGTATGCTGTTAATTCTATTTAACCCATAGATAGGACCCTTATCAGGTGCTACCACTCCGGGCTAGAGTGGACCTGGGAGCAATGGCAATGAAGGGGTACTCCGCATTCTCCAAAGCTCCAGCATTGCTGGAACCTCACCATCAGATTTTTTTAGTGTCATATCCAGGACACTCGTTGTGGGGGTGCAGAGGTGCAGTCAGTGTATTCTACAGCCCCAGCTGACTGGGCAAGGAGAATAGTTGGTTGCTTACCTTTCTCAATATTTCATGAGCTATACCTTGCTTTGGAAACTGTGCACTCAATGATATGCATACGCAATCATTTACTTTTATCTTAATGAAATAATATGCTCATAAAATAATTTACTATGATGTTTATGAAATTATTTACATATATAATCTAAATCCATTATTAGTTTCTTTGATTTTATTCACGGAGAATTAGCTTAATATATTTCTATGCACTTTCAAAGAGTATGTGAATTCAGTTCATGCTGATTTATTGAGTCCAGCTGAATGATTTTCCGAAATTTGAAATTAAGTCTGTGAAAGCGCTAACGTCGGAGGCTGATTGGAAAGTTAGTCTTTGACTATCAGTAGCTATGCTATTTCAGTTGCCATGAGAAGGGTAAATAGCGTGTGTTTGTGATTGAAATATATTTTTAAAAAAGAACTAAAAACGATGACTCTATCACTTAAACATTGTGGTTATTTTGTTAACAAATCAATCTCCTTGCGATGTCATCCTCTGAATTGCCAAGTCGGCTGGGGCTGTAAAATACACCGACTGCACCTCTGCAGAGTGGTAAGACCTCCCACCAACGAGTGTCCTGGATATGACACTAAACAGTCTGATGGTGAGGTTCCAATAATGATGGAGCTTTTGGGAATGCGGAATTCTTTATTGTCATTGCTCTCAGGTAGCACTTGATATGGGCCCTATCTATAGGTAAAATAGAACTAACGGCATACTTATGCTAAACTGAAACCGTACTCACATTTAAACAGCGTGCGTATGCTAAACGGAATTATTTGAAACAGAACTGTTTTTAGACATTTTTACACTAAACTGAATTGTTTATCATAGAACTGTTTTGACATTTAACTATGCGTAAACAAAATGTGTACTTATACTAAACTGAATTAGCTGAATTAGAACTGCTTGACTAAACTGAATAGCTTGAAACAGAAATGTTTTTGACAATGAAACTGTGTTCTGATGCTAAACTGAATTGTTTGAAATAGAACTGATTATTTACGTAAAAATGGATTTGGCGTTAAATAACCCACAAAGGTTGATATGTCATAAAAGCCAACCAACCAACCAATCATCCTCTGAAGATATCTGAAATTATCTTTAAATTTACATTACTAACAACTGATCAACTGAAAAGTTTTATTCTGACTGAAATCGCAAAAATTATAGAAGTAATGACTGCAGAACTTCAGGGTGAAGCTCCGGGTGTCTATGCCTTGTTGAAGCAAACATTTGGATCATATCTTTAAAAAAGTGATACTCCACCCACCAAAAATATATAATTATTGTTCTTTCTTATTGTAAAATTAAATGTTGAATTGGACCAATATTGTTTTTTTTCTTTCTTATATTCATGTTTTAAACACGACAAATAATCTTGCCAGGGTCTATATTAGCCATACAATTCCTGTTTGCTTAACAGGTTTTCAAAAATTGTTACATAATATTTTTATCGGGTTAGTTTGGGTCCCCTTTGTTTTTAAATAGAAATTCATAAAGAAGGTGAATCATAACTTTAAGGATATTATTCTGTGGAATTATTTAATAGTTTGGTTTTATGGCATATCAACCATTGTAGGTTATTTAATGCTCAGTTCATTTTTATAGATATAAACAGTGCTATTTCAAACAATTCAGTTTAGTATAAGTACAGTTTTTTTGTTTACTCACAATTTAATATAATAACAGTTCTATTTCAAACAATTCAGTTTAGCATAAGTACGCCGTTTAAATTTTAAGACACTTTTATTTCAAATAATCCAGCCTAACATAAGTACGCTGTTAAAAAATCAAAAACAGTTCTATTTTAAACAATTAAGATTAGCATAAGTAGTGTTTTTTGTTTACACACAGTTAAATGTAAAAACAGTTCTGATTCTAACCATTCAGTTTAGTATAGATACACAGTTTAAATGTCAAAAACAGTTTTATTTGACCCATAGATAGGACCCTATCAGGTGCTACCACTCCGGCTCAGAGTAGACCTGGGAGCTCCCCATTCCGCAAAGCCTTAGCATTCCTGGAGTCTCACCATCAGATTATTTAGTGTCATATCCAAGATACTCGTTGGGGTGGGGTCTTACCACTCAGCAGAGATACAATCAGTTAATCTGACAATCCCAGCCGACTGGGCAAGTAATTATTTAAGAGTTCCTTCTAAAATATCGTATAGTTTAAATACTCATTAATTTCTAAGGAATATTCTTCTATACCAGAAAATAACTACATAGGGACGGAGTCTCCGTGGCTAACCAGCTAGACTGTGACACCATAGTAAACAAGTTCGTACTCCTGTCACGCTATTACGTTTATGCTGAGAATAATACGTTGGTAAAGGCTTGAACTCCTTCATTCCCTACCAATGGTTTAAATAGTACCAGCATTGTGCTTCTAAATATCTAAATTATATTAAACACTGCAACCAAAATGAATAAAGCTTCGCCTTTATTAGCTCTGCTGTTGATCATGTCATCTCTTTCAGTAAATCTCTTAAATGTTTCACACCTTTTCCGTTATCTTTTGTGTGTGTGTGTGTGTGTGTGTGTAAAGTAATGTGGTATCTATATATTTTAAAAATGATTTTTATGTTTTGTCTAAATTCAGTTTCTGATGTTTTGATCGCTTTGTCAATATTTGATTTGGTTGGTTGGGTTTTATGGCATATCAATTATTGTTGGTTATTTAATACAAAATTCACTGAACATACGAGGTGCATTCGATAAGTTTCCAGACTTTTTTCGTATGGGCACTTTTATTGATAGTACACACATTAAACTCTAGTCCCTTTCGAAGTAATCTTCCTCCAGCTGCAATGCACTTGTAGTGCCGTTACAACAACTTCTGGAAGGCCCCATGGAAGTCCTCTTGTGAGAGCGTGTCAATGTCACAGCCACTTTTATCTCCTCAATTGTCTCATAACGACAGCCTATAAGCTTAGGGAATAAGCAAAAATCACAAGGAGCAAGGTCTGGATTATAGGGAGGGTGAAGAATTGTCTTGATGCCCATCTTGGTCATATAGGGTGTGACAAGGATGGAGTTGGGGACTGGTGCATTGTCCTGGTGGAAATGCCACTGACCTGATTTGAAGAGTGCTAGCCTCTTCCCAAGGAATCTCTTCCTGAACTCCCTTAAAACCTCAACATAGTAACCCTAACCCTAACCCTTTGGCCAATCAACTCTGGTGTATTGACATCCTTACTCCTTCCACACCTTTCATCATCTCTCACAGACTCCCTGCCTTCCTTGAAGCTCTTATGCCACACAAAAACCGATGCTCGATTCATGCAAGATTCTCCAAAAGCAGTCTGAAGCATTCCAGACGTTTCTGTGGCATTTTTTCCAAGTTTACGACAGAATTTTATTGCATATCGTTCTTCTAAAGAGTCAGATTGCATTTTTGAAATTCCCCATCTGTGACAATCAGGTTTTAGTAGGGTGTATTCCAATTGCTGCTGTAGCTGTTCATTTGAACCTGAAATCATAAACGTTGGTCAGTCATCTCATAAGATGTATAGCAATGACATACTGAATTTTCCAGAATCTATGACAATTTTAAATGCCCATACGAAAAAAACTGGAAACTTATCGTATGCTCCTCGTATATATTAACAATATATTATTTGTAAACACATTTTGTCGATAATGCTTTTAAACGAGCCTAACCTTATTCTTTTGTACTCAGTTAAATGCTTCCGATCATCACTTTGGTTCACAGTCAATTCAATAAAACATCAGTAATTTGTTTACACAGTTAAATCAAACTGTTCTATTTCTAACAATTGAATTCAGCATGTCATTTGTTTACTTTCAGTCTGAATGTCAAACAATTCTACTTGATCCACCGATTGGACCTTATTAGGTGCTACCATACGGGGACAGTGTGGACCTGGAATCGGTGGCAATGAAGAGGTATTCTGCATTACTGGAGCCTCACCATCAGATTGTTTGGTGTCATATCCATGACACTCGTTGGGTGAGGTCTTACCCCTTTGCAGAAAGGCACTCGGTATATTCTCCATCCCTAGCCGACTGGACTGTCTATACTTTGAATGAATAAGTTGGTAATTTCTTTTAGCTTTAGGAATTTTTGTTTCACAGTCTATCAACCATTGTAGGTTATTTAATGCCAAAACCATGCTTGTAAAAGAAGAGTGGTTGTACTATCTCATCCATAGCCGGTGAAAATAAAGGCGTTCATATCTTTAACAATGCTATAACTCCGAAAGCGAATGGTGAATGTATAAGTCCGACTATATGTGATTGTTTAGGCTTGGTTTGGTTTGGTCTGGTTTGGTTTTCTGGCATGTCAACTATTGTTGGTTATTGATATGGACCCAGTTTGGGACCACAAAAAGATAACTCGGAACATGGTATAAATGTAACAAGATACAGAGAAAAGTGTTGGCGTAAGCTAGGATTACTTGTCAATCGAATATCTAGTCTCTAACCAATCTTACGACAGACGACCGACCGACCAACAAGAGTACTTAGCTCTCGATTAATGTAGGATATGGAAGAGCCCATCAATGGTCAGGTAACGGTCCCATAACAGTTATTTAATGTAATTTACGAAGCTCTTTGCTTTGATGTGGTACAAGGCCGAATGAATGGGGTACCCAACGAGACTCGAACTCACTCTTGCAGGTTTGCTAGTCAAGCTTGCTAACCATTACACTATCCAAGGTGCCCTATAACAGTTATTCAATGTAATTTACGAAGCTCTTTGCTTCGATGTGGTACAAGGCCGAATGAATGGGGTACCCAATGAGACTCGAACTCACTCTTGCAGGTTTGCTAGTCAAGCTTGCTAACCATTACACTATCCAAGGTGCCCTATAACAGTTATTCAATGTAATTTACGAAGCTCTTTGCTTCGATGTGGTACAAGGCCGAATGAATGGGGTACCCAATGAGACTTGAACTCACTCTTGCAGGTTTGCTAGTCAAGCTTGCTAACCATTACACTATCCAAGGTGCCCCATAACAGTTATTTAATGACAAATCCTGTTTTTACTTAAATATTAAATATATGAATTGTTAACAGATATTTAGATACATACTGCTAAATGACCAATCAGGTCTTTTTCTTATAATTCAATTTAGAATAAGTCAACAAAGTTAAATAATCCCAAGTATTGTTATGTATCACTAAAAGTCTAATTAAACATTAGTCATTTTTTTTAGCCTCAGTTAAATGATGAAAAATTTCTATTTCAAACAATTCAATGTTGCATGAGTCAACAAAGTTAAATGGCTCCAAGAATTGCTATGTATCGAAAACAATTCACTCAAACATCAGTCATTTGTTTACACACAGTCAAATGATCGAACATTTTTATTTCAAATAATTCAATTTAGCATGTCATTTGTTTGCATTCAGTTTAAATGTCAAACAATTCTATTTGACCCATAAATACGGCCCAATCAGCTGCTATCACTCCGAGTAATAGTGGACCTGGGAATGATTGCAATGAAGGAGTACTCCGCATTTTGATGGTGAAGTTCCAGTAACACTGGAGCTTCACCCTCAGATTGTTTAATGTCATAACAGGACACTCGTTTTGGGGGGGAGGGTCTTATCCTTTCTGCAGAGATGCAGCCGGTGTATTCATCAGCCCCAGCCGACTGGGCTGTGATATATGTGAGTCTTTGCTGGTCAGCCAACACTGATGAGTCCGTCTCTGCTTCACCAGCAGTGTCCAACATATCTTGTTCGTCTTACTTGGATAGCTGAGCATCTGTTACTTAGAGGGGTACTGTTTCCAGGAAAAGTACTTGTTTGAATAAAATTAATGATTTATACATTCACCATTTTTAATGTTTTGCTGTCGGGGTTTAAAATCCTCGGACTAAATCCCCTGCCGCAGGGAAAGAACCTCTTTTCCAAAAAAAGGAGAGCTACAGAATTGTATTTGATGGTTAATATGGAGTACCCAATCGTTGGCATTACCAGTCGGTCCACTCTGATCCGGAGTGGTATTAGCTGTTAGTGTCAAATAAATCTATTCAAATATCATTCATATTTGATAGTACCATGTTGAAAAAACTCTTTAGAAACAAGACAAAAATATATCTCTGAACGTATAATTACCGCAATTCCCAAACATCTATGTATAAAATAACTCTAGACGAGTAGACATGTTAAATTCAATCATTCTTGGTGAATCCAGCTTCAATCTCAATGCGTTTTGAGAACTCCTCTCATATATATATATATATATATATATATATATATATATATATATATATATATATATATGTGTGTGTGTGTGTGTGTGTGTGTGTGTGTGTCTGTGTCTGTGTCTGTGTGTGTGATTTGGTTTCTTTGATTAAAGGCATATCAACCCTCGTGAATTATGTAATGGCGAAACCTTCTGTATTCTACAGCCCCAGCTGACTGGGCAATGTCATATTTGTAATATATTGTGCGTAATATCGAAGTTTCGATCTACACGTCTATAACTTTGGTCCCCTTTTGAGTTCTCCTGGGTCTTTGAAAAGTAAAATTGAGGATTTTTTTTATCGGGTTATATTTTTTATGTATTTCTTTTCAAATTTTTTGTTTTTTATGTGTTTAATATCTAAAGACTTTAGATGTGTATATTTTTAAGTAAGTTGGCCAACCGTAGTCGAGGGTGACCCGAAGGCTTCCTTTTCAATAGCTACTACACTGAGCTATAGAAGAGGGCTCTACTCTTTACCCTGAATTCCCCCCTTTACTCTTGATCAGTACCTTATAATGCTGAGTGTTAAGCAATAAGGCATCAAGTACGATTTTTAAATCTTTGGTATGACTCTACCGGGCCGTTGATGAACACTGTAACCATTATGCTAAAATCTACAAAAAGCAGAAGACATGAAATTTTTTCATAGACATTGGCAGAATCTCATTTCAAAGAATTCCTTTCCCAGAGAACATTCATAAAAATTGCACTGGTAGGTATAAGGTACATAATACACAAAGTTTGGAAGAAGTACATTTTTTCATGCAATTTTTTTTTCATTGAACGACCAAAATCTTTCTTATTTATCGATTACGGTATCTAAGGAAATAAATCAATTTTTTCATTTTAACTTATTCGTGACGTACTATACTTCAATCACTTTCAAAATGTAGAAAATATATGATGTAAATTTGTGGGTAGAGGGCTCGCCAATGGTCTGGGATATAGGGGTTCAATCTCAGGTCAAGTCATACCAAAGACTTAAAAAATGATATCTGATACCTTCTTGCTAAACAATCAGCATTGTAAGGTATGTATCAAGGGTAAAGTGGCGCAATCCAGGGAAGGGAGTAACGCCCTCTCCTATACCTTGGTGCAGTTGCTATTGAAAAAGGAGCCTTCGGGCCGTCCTCGACTACAGTCGCCAACTTTACTACTTATTTCATGATTTCTTACCTTTTGTTCATCATTTTTGCATTTTTTTCAGTATCATTCACCTTTGATGTTGCCCAGGCAGAAAAAAGCCTGCAAATAGAACAAAAAGAAATACAGTCAGATTCTGCACTTAAAGCAAAGAATCTTGAAGTAAGGATACCGGGTTTCTTTTCATGCCTTCATGAAAAGTTTAAAAACTTCATAAAGTTTGTCACAAAGATAATGCCAATGTTTCGTTATACCTATGGATGTGAACAGTCATTTTCCTTCATGGAATGAAGAAAAACTTATCAGTCTGACTGATCAACGCTTATCATTTCTGATTAAATTTGGAACTGTACAGAAATTCCAGCTTGACATACCATACTTAAGAGTTGGTCATCCAGCATATCTTGTTCGTCCTATTTGGATAGTATATAAGATGGGAGGTAGGTGCCCGTACAGCTGCTCTTTTGAGTGTGCTACTTTCAGTATTTATTCAAAACAGCGCGTAACATTCTTGTCTTGTTCTCATCTAGCTTTATTTCTTCCAAGCTATGGTCGTATCAGTACTTCTGTATAGTTGCCTCATCTAAACTCTAACGAAATGTTTAGAGAGAATATATATATATATATATATTGTGTCTTTGTTTTAATCTGAATCGGGAAAAGACTGGAACTAGCCTCACATGCCATAAGGCGATTACTTAGGTGAAATGGTCTTCCTTCCTCCCTCTCTTTCTTCTCTCTCTCTCTCTCTCTCTCTCCTGGCCGGTCGAGTTTTATTTTCTTTGTGGATCTGATGAAGTCTTGTTAAAATTCTTTTGGAGTTTTGATTCATATCAATACTCTCAACAGGATGGAAATAAATTTATTATCCTAATGTTACCGAATATTTTTTCCTTGAATACATGTATATATATATGTATATATATAAAGGCAATTAGAAATATTAGAATATTAGTATAAAATCCAAGTCCTTCGCATGAATATGTTGATTTTATTTTCGTTGCTACTTTTGTGATATATTAAATTTTTTTAAGTATCTGAAAACCATCCATCCTCTTGATGACCAAATGATTGGTCGAAACTACCGAAGATTTAAAAAATTAGTTATTAAGAATAATTTTTTCTCTGGGTCTTACAACTTTTGCTGTTCTATATATATATATATATGCAGAGTGATTCGCAATTGTTGAAAGAAAGCAGTGGTCTCTAACATTTTTCCCGTTGATTTTATGCCTTGTTTTTTTTTTTTCAGATAATTGATAGGAAATTCCATTTTGATACGTTCAACTAAATAAAGGAAAATTCTGCCTAAGACGATGAAGCAGAAAATTTTTTGTGTGAAGACATATTAGTTTTTCAAGATTGTTCAACCAAGATACCTAAGATAGTTGGACTTCAAAACATTTCCAAACAGGAGTAAGATTTTCAATGTAAAATAATTAGGGTGGTAATTAACTATGTTAATTATTTTTTTTGATGACTGATTATATCATTTATTTAATCATTTAGTTTGCTGACGTTGTGGACTGGTTACAAATCTTTGAGAGTAAATGTACTTAGTCCCAAAAGGTTATAAGCTTGCACATGTGCACGATGAGCCAAATCAAAATAGTTGTAGATAGGATATCAAACATAAACAAATCAAGTGTTTGTCATCTGGGTAAGAAATGCAAGTTTATGATCGTATGATGCAATAATTAGCGAGATGACGTTACATAAAATGATTTAAGACACGTGTCTTTTTAACATTAGCTGAATGAGATAATAGATTATAAAAGAAAAGGTAATTTTGAAACCAGGCAGGCGGCCGTTGAAGAGAGTTGAGATTGGAAACCCGGGGAGACAAGGTGGGTTAAAAGTTGGGTCGGCGTTTGGGTGTCTATTAGTTGCTAGATGCAAGATTCGAAAGTCATCCTCTCTCCCTTGTGTTTATGTCGGGCTGCTAGAATTGGAGTAATCTGAATAAAGACTTTGTGTTTGCCAATGGTCCGGGAGATCGCGGCTCAATCCCCGGTCAAGTCATATCAAAAACTCAAAAAAGGGTACTTGATGCCGCCTGGCTTAACACTCAGCATAATAAGGTAAGGATCAAGAGTAAAGTCGCTAACTTTACTTAGTATTCCAAATGACAAAGTCACCTGTTGTTATTTTGTAATCCAGTTTTTCAGCATGATACATGAATAAATATAGGACAATTCTGACTAAGACGATGAAGCAGAAAATCTTTTGTGTGTAGAGCTTTTGGTCAAGAGCTTTGAGGCTCATAGTACTTGTGAAGATCGTTGGGCACGAAGAAGATTGAAGCTATCTCTCAGGAGAAATGTTCTCGCGTTATCAAAAACTTTGCGAGACCTATTCAACTGTCCTTTTAACTGAACGGCGGACATATTTGGTTCACATTTGATATTTGATGATTGCAGATCCGAAAATATTATCTTTTTACGTTTCAAGAAATGTAATTTTCATTATTATAACATTTATGGCTCTTGATTAGTGACCATTCAATTAGTTTCATAAGTTGAGAAACACCCTATATATATATATATATATATACATTAAACATAATAGATATTTTATGTCTACATATTTTCTTCTGGATCCGTTCGAATTCCCGTATTACTTTTATCGTATTCGTTACATCACTTTTGCAATAGATCATCAGGGGAAGATCTATAACAAAAGTGATGTAACTTTTGTTTTAGCATATTTTGTAATAGATCCTCCCCTGATGATGGCCCAAAGTCGGGCAGAAACTACTTGGGATACATACAACTATGGACAATACATAAATCAATTCCCCCCGAATACGATAAAAGTAATACGGTAACTCGAAATGATCCACAAGAAAATATGTAGACATAAAATGTCTATTATGTTTAATGAAATTTGTATTAACGAAGAAATGCTGCCAAAATATACATATATTTACATGTAGAAGCATACATATATAAGTATATAAATATATATATTTATATATATATATATATATATATATACGCACACACACACACTCACATACATAAACGCACACACGTATATATATGGTGAGAAATGGATCGATTGATTGATAAATACACTATTATCGTATTCCGTTTTAACTGTATACATGTATTCTTTTGAGCTAAAAAGATATTTGAACACTCACATAAATCTTATAATTTACTAAACAAAGCAAACATGTTTATAAATATTCTTTTATATCAAAAGTATCAATTATCCTATTTACCAACCCCTCCGCTCGGGCAGGATATGACACAAGGTCAATTTTTAAGCGGAGTTTAACAGGTTTGAATTCAGAGTTTTCCTTCTCCTAGACTAGTTGCCTAACCAAGGCTGAAGAACCTAGTCTGTCCTACTATTTACCCATAGCTGGAGGGAGAATTATTGGATTCATACCTTTCCCAAGGGTATTAGTGCTATGTGGAATGCAATCAATCTCGTCCAGGATTTGAACTCGTGTCGCCGTGTTCATTTCCAACGACGATAACAATTACACCACGGGCACCTCCAAAAGTATCAATTATTAACAATGACATCGATAAACTTTTCTTTATGTTTATCCATCGTAAGACTATCAGCAGAATAGGTGCTTGAACATATACACACAATAAAACCCACAGACACACACATACACTTAATATCACACTTTAACACATGCGTTTACACGTACTTACATATATATTGATTCTGTAGTTTGGTATATTTATATAAAAGGTACTCAATATCCTTGACAGAACATACGGTTTATATATATATATATATATATATATATATATATATATCATCATCATCATCATGTCGTGCCACAGGCACAGATATCCCTGACCCTCTCTCGCCACTTCTCCCTATCGGTTATCGCCTCTGGCAAGTCTTCAGGGCTACATCCCGTATCCCCACATAGCTGCTGGATGTATGTTCGAGCTGGTCATCCTGCTTTTGCTCGGCCATATGTGAGGTTCCATAGGAGTACATCCCTTATGAGCTCGTCCCTGTTTCTCCAGCAGTGTCCTACATGTCTGGTTAGTCTAACTTGGATAGTTTTCGTGATGGGAGGCAGGTGGCCGTATAGTTGGTGCCTTGTGGGTTGTTGCCGCCAGCACTTGTTCAATATTGCTCGCAACATTCTTGTGTAATTGCCGTCTAGCTTCTTCTCCAGCATTAAACAAAGAAACCAAACCAAACCATCTAAATTTCTTGTTTTTTTAAATACATATATATATATATATATGTATATATATATATTTATATATATATTCCGCTCTGTCAATACACACAAAACTGAACATATATATATATATTTAAAAAACAAAAAATTTAGATGGTTTGGTTTCTTTGTTTAATGGCATATCAACTTCTGTTGGTTATTTAATGCCAAAGCCATTCTCTTTGGAGAACAGTAGTGGTACTATTCAACCCATAGCTGGGAGGATAAAGGGGTTTATACCTTTTCCTAGGGTATTTGCCCGAAAGTGAAATTAATAGCGCGACTGGAGTACGAACTCGCTCACTATGATTCCGCAGTCCATCGCTTTAGCCATTACTCCATGAGGACACATCCCCAAGAAATTTAGAAATACTATTTCTAAATTTCTAGTTTTTTTAACAAAAATATATATTTTGCACTGCGGGTTTATTTTGTATCAAATAGCCGTGCATTGAACACACTTTTTTTGGATATTTACTGTCATTATTCACTTGATATATATATATATGATATATATATATATATATATATATATATATATGTGTGTGTGTGTGTGTGTGTGTGTGTGTGTGTGTGTGTGTGTTGCCGGTTCCATTGGCATTGTGGATAGAGTATATACTAATGGCCCGGGAGATTGGGGTTCACTCCGTGGTTTAGTCATACCAAAAACTCAAAAAATGGTACCAGATGCCTCCTTGCTTAACACACAGGATTGTAAGGAACGGATCAAGGGTAAAGTAAAGCAATCCAGGGAAAGGAGTGGTGCTCTCTCCTACACCTCTGTGTAGTAGCAATTGAAAAGGGAGCCTTCGGGTTGCCCTTGACTACGCTCGCCGACTATATATCTATCTATATATATATTATGAACATCAAATCGAGCTGCTAGCAAAGATTTCCTCGACTCACTCACTCCATCAGTCCCTATCATCCATCGCTTCCAACAGGTCTTTCAGACTACATCCTGAGTCTGCACAGAGCTGTCCTACGTAAGTTCTTGTTATTCGGCCAACACAGGCGCGTCTTTGTGAAGAGGTTCATTGGAGGACCTTTTCTCCAGCAATGTCCTGCATGTCTTGTGCTTCTTGCTTGATGGTTTTAGAGATGGGAGGTAAGTGACCTTACAACTGTTGTTTCGTGGAATATTGCTGCCAAGATTCGTTCAGTATAGCTGATAGCATTCTTATGTAGTTCCCGTCAAGCTGTTTCTCTATACGTTTAATCAGCATCAACGTGGTGCATCCGTACTGTAGTATTGACACAACCGCTACACAGTATAACGATGACAACGATAAACACCTACACTCACTCACACACACACATACACATATATGTATATATATACATGAACACACACACGCACACGCGCACACACACACACACACACATATATATATATATATGCAGATAAATACGTGTGTGTGCGTGTGCTTATGAATGTGCATTTTAGTCTATGTTTATGTTAGTGTACATATTTCGACTTTGAGAAAACTCAATATAAATAGATTTTTCTTTTGACACATTCATTCAAAATAATTTAAACATATTGTATATTTTCAAATGTTTATGCAGATAGGGGAATCATCAGTACGCACCAAAAAAGAAAGATAGATCGACATACACACCGAGGTTGATAGTTAGGTAAATAGATAAACTTATAGATAGAGTGTGATAGAGATAGGGATGAGTGATAGAAACTGACCGAGATAAGTATAAACAAACTTTGATCGATCGAGATAGATAGATAGATAGATAGTGGGTCAGGTCATCATAGTTGCTTTATAAATTGTTTGGAGATAAATACATTAAAAGCGGTACACATACACAGCGAGGAATTGGTTTATAGAAAACAACCACGAACGCACACACACACACACACATATATATATATATATATATATACTCACACACACACACACACACACACACATATATATATATATATATACTAGTTCTCCCTATGCATGTATACTGGCATCTATCAAACTATCTGTCGATTAAATTTGAGTTCCTGCTTATTTCTCATCAGTTTTAACCTCCGACACACACACACACACACATACATATATATATATATATATATATGACAGACGGGAAGACAGATTATATATATATATGACAGATTATATATATATATATATGACAGACAGCTCTTCTAATCTGTCTTTCTCTTTGTCTGTCGGTCTGTCTCCCTTTCATGCCTATTTCTATATTTATGTCTCTTTCTGTCAGTCAGTCTGTCTGTCTGCCTGTGTCTCTCTCTTTCACACCTATCTCTTTTTTCTCTGTCAGTGCGTCTGTCTGTCTGTTGGTAAAGAGACATATATATGTATATGAAACGAAAAGAAAGACGTGTGTGTATATATATATATATATATATGTGTGTGTGTGTGTGTGTGTGTATGCAAAAAAATAAATGTATAAACACGAATACCCTCACACACATTAACTACAACATAGAAACATATGTTATTTACGCATCACTCCCCTGAAAACTGCTATACGCAACTTATATAAGTGGCTGGGCACAGTACTTTGCACACACTCTCTCTATCACACACACACACACACACACACACACACATTCATGCAGACATACGCAGAGAGGAGTTACCTCCAAACACACACACACACACACACACACACACAGGTAAACTTGCCCCACATACATATATGTTCATCGTTATAGGTAGACTTCCTCTATGATACACACGTATTAGTTAGCCTTCATACTTTTCGTACCCGACACCTGCATCCCTCTTACCCACATGGCAAAATCAACCCGAATTCCAGCCCTCCCCCGTCGAGAGTCTGGCGCCAGTGTGACGCCGTGGACAACAGAAGATCGTCTAACCTACCCGACATGCCACCCCTATTTCCTTTTCTCTCTCTCTCTCTCTCTCTCTCTCTCTCTCTCTCTCTCGATTTCTTTCTTTTTCCTCAAATCTCTTTTGTCTTATGGGTTTTAGACTCTTTCTTTCACTCTGTTTCTTTATCTTCGGCATACATACATGTATACACACACACACACACACACATATATATATATGTATATATATGTGTGTGTGTGTGTGTATCTTTTTTTAGGTTTCTTTATATATTTGCCTTGTTTTCTTTGTTGAGAGTGAGGGAGTGAGCCGATGTGTGAGAGAGGTTTTCGTTTTCTGTTTGATTTTGTTCGTTGGACCTTCGTTGGATCCTCACCCACCCAAAGCTCCCCAAGCCCTCGCTCCCCGTGTGCAATGCGGGCATTGTTACACCTGCTCCAATCAGACGGCCGTGCACCTGTGTGACAGAAAATCAACAACACGGAAACACACATACGCACAGTGAAATATACAGTTACATTACTACACATACACATACACCTATCTGTGTTTATATATATATATATATATATATATATATATATATATATGTGTGTGTGTGTGTGTGTGTGTGTGTGTGTGTGTGTGTGTGTGTGTGTGTGCAACTTAATACAAAGAAAAGAATGAAACCACAGACACACACTAAGAATAAAAAAGTATACATACTAAAACATCAGCATAGAAAGACATCTACCTGAAGCACACACGCAGACACACACACACATATGCACACACACGCAGAGAGAGAGAGAGTGTGTGTGTGTGTGTGAGAGAGAGAGAGAGAGTGGAGAATACGGCGAAGATATCAACAGACTCAAAGATACAACCCAATAGAAATTGATAAGCAAAGATATGAACAGAAACGCAAATATACTCACATTATAATCGAGGAACTTACTAATATATATATATATATATATATATATATATATATATACATATGTGTGTGTGTGTGTGTGTGTGTGTGTGTGTGTGTGTGTGTGTGTGTGTGTGTGTGTGTGTGTGCAGTATTTCTTCGCTAATACATATTTCATTAAAGAATATAGACATCTACATATTTAGTATATACCTTTTTAAGTCACCACATTGATTTTATAGTATCCGGCGGGAATTAGTTAATGAAACTCCCATAATTAATAGGTTCACAAGTACTTCTGCTCGACTTAAGCCATCACCAGGGTTGTGTATATTGCAAAAGAGATATGACCTTTGCATTGACGTTACTACTTTGTAAGTGTTGAGCATTTAGTATTTATACGGTTGTGTTGTTGTAGCGTATATCTTAAATTTCAATAGCATATCTAAGAAACATTCCTGCCCAAAAACTAAGCTTCGGAAAATTCTTACTGAAAGTACAACAATATTAGAACAACAAAATAACAAATAAAAATACACAGATTCTTGAAGCGCTCCATATTAGAAAGATACAACCTAAAAATCAATGGAATCAATTTCAAATCCAGTACCGAATGTCTTTAACTACTGCTGCTACTCATAGAACCAAATTTAAAACAAACGCTACAACACACCAGTATAAATAATTAAAGCTCAACACTTGCAAAGTTGTAACATACATACATAGGTCACATGACTTTTGCAATATACACATCCTTAATGAGGACCAAGATTTGCCAGAACATACAAAGGAACCTATTAATTATGGAAGTTTCACAAACTAATTCCTGCCGGATAGCATAAAATCAATGCTGCGACTTGAAAATAAATATACAAAAATATCTAGACAAAGAATGTCTATATTCTTTCATGAAATATATATATATATATATATATAGTGAGAGGTGTCTGTTGTGTGACGGTTACCGTTGTAAGAAAAAGAAATGGCGAACCGACTTCCAACCCAGGACGAGGCTGTTTTAATTTCACGTAACACTAATACACATGGGAAAGATATAAAAACAACTATACAACTATTCTCTCTCCAGCTATAGGTAAAATCATAGGGCAGATATGGCTCTTTAGCCTTGGTAAGACAAACGGTCAAGGAAACGGGAAATTGAATTAAAACCTGTTAAACTTTGCATAAAAAAATGACCTTGAGTCACATCCGACTCCTGCGGAGGGGTTGGTAAACGCGTATATCACACAGACACACACACACACACACACACACACACATATATATATATATATATATATATTAGAAAACGAACTCAAGCATACGCTAAGATACACTAGTTCACATACGCAGAGAAAGAAAAAACATACAGTGAGATAAATTTGCTATCACAGATACATAGACATATATATACACAAACATAAAGAGAAGATACCTACAAACAACCAAACAAATTGTGAGGCAAATTTATAAACGAAAATGCATATTCATTCCTATACACACACACATTATAAACGATAGCGTAACTAATATATATATATATATATATATATCGATAGATAGATATTATCGTCTTTGGAAAAAATAAACAAATTGCGTCTCTACATTGCGAAACAGAACGCTATTAACGATAATAGATCGGTGGGATTATTTTCAATAAAAAAGGTCATAATGAAAATTATAATACATCATTTTTTTCTGAATTAGAAAACAAGAATATCTCAATGATTATCCTTGAAAATGAGCACTGATTTTTAACAGTACTCAGCTGGTATAATGAGCTCTGATTTTTAACAGTACTCAGCTGGTATAATCAAAGAAATATATATATATATATATATATATATATATATACTTTTATCATACAACGTGTGAAAGCACGTGCAATACACTGTCCTCATCGGAGTTCGAGTCTCATTGGGTGCCCCTTTCATATGGCCTTGTGCCACATCTAAGCAAAAAGCTTAGTAAATTACCACTGTCCTCATCGGCCGCCAACCAGGGGTGATAACAGAGTTTCGGTAGTTCAAGTACTCGGCTGGTATAATCTTTACGCAAACAAATGCGTTCTTATATATATATATATATATATATATATACGTTAATACAAATATATATATAGGTAAATACATATATATATATATATACGTTAATACAAATATATATATATATATATATACTCACTCAAGCACATTGCTGGTAGACATAATTATCGACTGATGAGTATAAAGAAGGCAAATATAATTACAAAACGAATAATAAGCGGGTTTTACTCCAGGACATTCATTTTAAGTAATTAAAAATTGCACAGATGAACAATGACTTGCAATGACACCGAGTGTGTATATATATATATATATACCAATCTGTTCGTAAGGCTAGAGATTTGGAGAGGTTGCACCTGATCAATGGTTCAAATAGAACTAAACGCTGTAATGACGCTAAACTGAATTTTTTGAAATTAACCTATTTAAAACAAAAAAACTGTATTTGAACCAATGACTAACTGTGTGTACACAAAAAACTGTACTTATGCTAAACTGAATTATTTGAAATTAAGTGAAACTATTTAACTGTGAGCAAAGAAAAAAAAAAAGAAAGAAAAAGAAGAAAAAAACGAGGTCAGACTTGTTTTAAAATGTTATCTACAAAGCGTATTTAGAAATCATATATTTAATCTCCTAATAATATTAAACACAAGTGTTCTGTGTGTACATCTGTCTGTCAGTACACTTATTTAATAAAGGAAAAAAAAAAAAAGAAAAAAGAGGAAGAAATAAATAAAAGAAAGAACAAACGGAAGGTGAGAACTTTGCCATTTTTGTTGTAATCATTAAAGAAAGAAAAAATTAAAGTGAAAAAGAAAGAAACAAGGAACGAATCATGTGAATTGTAGCTTGTTGTATCGAAAGAGAAAAGAAAAGAAAGCAGACCAGGAATCAAGTCAGCAGTCGTAACTGCAACTGACTTGAGAGCTAAAATAAATGAATAAATAAATAAAGAAAGAAAGAAAGAAAGAAAGAAAGAAAGATAAGAATGAGAAAAAAGTAAGCGATAGAAGGATAATAAATAAAGAAAGAAAAATCGAAAGAAAAAAAAATGAAAAAAGAAAGAAAGAAATGAAAGAAAGAATTAGGGATACAAAGAAAGAAAGAAAGAAAGTAAGAAAGAACAGTATGTGCACGAAACAAAGAAAGATGAGAATGAGAAAAAAGTAAGCAATAGAAGAATAATAAATAAAGAAGGGAAAAAAAAAAGAAAGATAGATAAAATAAAAAAGAAAGAAAGAAATGAAAGAAAGAAATAGGGATGCAAAGAAGAAAGAAACAAAAAAAAAACAAAGAAAGAAAGAAAGAAGAGAAGGGGGACAGAAGAAAGAATTAGGATGAAAAAAAAAGGAAAAAAATACGTGGCTGTTAAAGAAAGAAATGAAAAGAAAATGAAAGAAAAAGAAAAGAGAAAAAAAGAAAGAGCGTAAAAGAAAGAAAGAAAGAAAGAAAGAAAGATGAGGAGGAACTTAGTAAGAAAGAAATAGGATGAAAAAGAGGAAAGAAATAGATAGCTGACGAAGAAAAGAATGAATTAAAAGGAAAGAAAAGAAAGAAATAAGAAAGAAAGGAAGAAAGATAAAAATAAAAAGAAAGAAAGAAAGAAAAATGAAAGCAAAGAAAAATGAAAGCAAAGAAATAAATACTTGCAGCAACCTAAAAAAAAAAAGAAAAAGAAAAAAAAGGTGAAACTAAAACACTTTCATATAACAAATTTTCTTTTGAAATCTCTCCAATCTGAAATTGCTCTGTCGGCTGGGGCTGTAGAATACACCGACAACTTCTCTGCAGAGAGGTAAGACCCCATCTCCCCCAACGAGTGTACAAGATATGACACTAAACAATCTGATGGTGAGGTTCCAGTAATGTTGGAGCTTTGGGGAATGTGGAGTACGCCTTCATGATCATCGCTCTCATACAACCATGTCTCGGAGTGGTAGCACCTGATTGGGTGCTCTGTATGGGTTGAATAGAACTAAACTGCATACTTGTGCTAAACTAAACTGATTGAAATAAAACTGTTTTGACATTTAACTGTTTGTAAAGAAAAACTATATTTATACTAAACCGAATTGTTTGAAATTTACTTTGGCGTTAAATGACCCGAGAAAGGTTGATACACCATAGAACAAAATAACCAACCAACCAACTAAACAGTCTGATGGTGTGGATCCAGTAATTATGGAGCTTTACAGAATGCTGAGCAACCCTTCATTATCATCACTCCCAGGCCCATTCTAGCCCGGAGTGGTAGTACCTGATCGGGCCCTATCAATGGGTCAAATAGAACTAAACTACATACATATGCTAAACTGAATTGCTTGAAAGTTTTGACATCTAAACTGCGTACTTATGCTAAACTAAATTATCAGAAATAAAACTGTTTTTGATATCTAAACTGCTTACATATGCTAAACTGAATTGTTCGAAATAAAACTGTTTTAACATTTATATAACTGTGTGTGGACAAAAACTATACTAATACTGAATTCGAACTGTTTGAATAAACTGAATAGCTTGAAATAGAAATTCTTTTGACAATTAAACTATATACTCATGCGAAACTGAATTGTTTGAAATAGAACTGTTTATTTACATAAAGATAGATTTTGGCATTAAATTTTATGCCATAAAACCCAACCAACCAACCAACCAAGTTGAAAGAGTAAGATCTGCCTGACTGGTCATTGTTCGTGCCCTGGATGAAATCTAGCTTTCTGAATGCTGATTTTTATAGGCCCATAATATTCCTAAACCACTTTGTACTATATGGGCTTTTACCATACTAACCTTAGACACGTAAGACGTAAAGAAGTTTAAAGATGAAACTAAATGTTCTGCGCTTGTAGTAGGATGGGGAAGATAGAATGATTTATAATCAGAGGAACCGTTTGGGACTAGCAACTCCCAAAAGTACCTTACAGTCTCTTGGAGTACCATTAACATTTAAATTGGAATCAGATTCATAGACGTCCAGCACAGTTAGGAGTTGCCTCAGAAATATGGGAGCCAGTCATTAAAAGTGCAAGATGCTTCTACTGGTTTAAGGTTTTTATCATTATATTTTGCCTTTTTCTCTACAATGCGCGTGCGCAGACATGTTGATATATAGGAACTGGCTGAGATAGATAGATAGATAGATAGATAGATAGATTAAAAACTGTTTTCCAAAGAAAGACACAGACACCTCCGTGTTTGTTTGTGTGTGCATATATATATATAGAGAGAGAGAGACAGAGGAGAGACAAAAACAGAGATTGAGTGAACTTTTGTGTTAATGAACAACAAAAAAAAAAAAAACACTCAAAAGAACGCACCTTATGGATAGAAATCTGAATATTTGATCACATAGACCTGAGACAAATACTATCAGCGATATCCCTCTCAATATAGAAAACCACACACACACACACACACACACAAACACATACACATATATGCATATATTTTCTTTTATAAATTTTAATTTTAAATTTTGAATTTAAGATGAACTCATAAGAGATGTACTCTTATGGATCCCCACACACGGCCGCGCAAAAGCAGGACGACCAGCACGAACGTACATTCAGCAGCTATGTGAGGATACTGGTTGTTGTCCTGAAGACCTACCTAGGGCGATGAACGATAGGGAGGAGTGGCGAGAGAGGGTCAGGGATATCCGTGCTGCCAGCACGATATGATGATGATGATGATGATTACTGTAATCTTTACGTAAGGTTAATAAGAAATGTTGTAATTCCCTAAATTATTATTAAATCTAGAGATATACGTTGAAATGGATTTAGAATTTAAAATTAAAAAAAAAATTAATTTACTATAGAAAGTGAGTTTTGAATATACGTCTAGTTACTTTATTGTGATTCCAACCGGTAATAAAAAGGAAAACCGGAAGAGGGTAAATGGAGAGAAAACTCTTCACCCCCTTCTACCCGCTCCCACCCTTCCCGTCTACGTCTATTTTGACATATTATTTTATCCATTAGATCTGAAGAAGTTCTGTTATTTTTGGTGTTATTGATGCATATCAATGCCCATAACAGGATGGAAATAAATTTATAACCCTTATGCGACCGGTTTTTGTTTTTCTTAAAGGTATATATATATATATATATGTATATATGTGTGTGTGTGTGTGTGTGTATATATATACACCCAAAAAAAACAGACATATATATATATATATATATTATTGAATTCAAAAACCCGGTACAATAAGATAAAATATTGCTCTTCGAAAAAATTTTTAAAACTTTATTTTCATAGTTCAATCTTCTAATTATGCGTTTAATGAAAGTGAAAAAAATCAGGTTAAACGTGTTCTTTTTATCATTATGTTTAAATTGACATCCATAGATTAAACTCTTTTACTCATAGCTGCTGACTAGAATTTTTGTTAATCAATGTAAGAATAATGAATAAATAAATATGGCTGATGAGATATAATGTGTTTAATGTGAATAATACTTTTCTTTTTGAATGTGTTTTTTGCATTCGACGCTATTTTTTTCTACAGAGGCCTGTAAGGGCGCTATTATAAAATCATCGCTTAAGGGAGATAAATCTTTCCGAGAATTTATACTTTTTAGGATCAAAAGATGTGCTAGAATGTCAAAATTTTTAGTCACATAAAAACACGAGTTATTTCGATTTTCTTGATGCACTCTTTAGAAGAAAGGGGCATGATTTGTGATTAACAAATCCTAACATTATTGATGAAAAGAGCATGTTTTTGATATGCCTTATATGTATATATATATATATATATATATTTGTGTGTGTGTGTGTGTGTGTATGCCCAAACACGACAAAGGTCAATTTTTTCGTGGATTTTAAAAGGTTTGAATTCAAAGTTTTCTTTCTCCTAGAAAGGTTGTCGTACCATGACAAAAGACTTCTGTCTGCCCTACTATTTATCCATAACTGAAGGGAGAATAGTTGGATTTATACCTTTCAACGGAGTATTAGCGCTAGGTAAATGCAAACAGCCCCCTCATAAATTTGAATTTCCTCCGACGGTAAGCATTACACACAACTCTCTCTCTCTCTCTCTCTCTCTCTCACACACACACACACACACACACACACATATATATATATATATATATATATATATATATATATATATATATATATCATCAAGTTGCGCTGCTAGCATAGATTTCCCTGACACTCTTTCGCCTTTCGTCCCGATCATCCATCGCTTCTGGCAGGTTTTCTAGACTACATCCTGTGTCCATACAGACCTGTTGTAAGTTCTTGTTGGTCGGCCAATACTGGCCCGTCCGTGTAAAGTGGTCCATTGGAGAACGTCCTTGCTTTTCCAACTGTATTTCGTATGCCCGGTTCGTCTTATAGGGATGCTTTTTAGAGATAGGAGATAGGTGTCTGTATAGCTGCTGTTTTGTGATTTGTTGCTTCCTGGATTTATCCAATATAGCTTAGAGCATTCCTCTGAAGTTCCCGTCTAGCTTTTTCTCTATACGCTTTGTCAGCGTCCATGTGGTGCATCCATATTGTAGTATGGACAAAAATGTTGTTTGGAAGACATTGTGTTTTATTTCATCGGATAAGTTTGAATTCCTTGCGATCGATAACCAACCGATAGCTGCGCATTTTGATGTCACTTTCAGTAGATGAGAAGCTGCTACTGAGGTACTTGAACTTGTCTACTAATTACAGAGAACCACCTCTTACTTGATTAAAACGCATGAACCTGCATTTTCATGGAGGTCAATACCTCCTGCTATCTACTGCATAGTCAGCAGCAGGGAATCGGCTTGGGATGGTGTATTTGTCAGAAGCGTTATATCATCTCCGTAGTCTGGGTCTGCAATAGTTTCTGAAAGGCATAGTTTGCTTTTTATCTTTTTAGCCATTATCTTTCATTAGGTCTATCGACGTTAGAAATACGTAGTCTAAGCAGTTTATTAACGGATATGAGGCTAATGAATCACTTTGCAGAACACCAGAAACAATGTCTAAGAAGTTTGTTTCTCCATCCGGTGAGCAATTTTTTTACTTTTGTGTTTTTACGGAGCATCATTATAGTTGTGACAGTTTCTTTGCTACAAGTATTTTTTCCGTCTTTCCTCTGCGCATGGAGTTAAATGCCCTGAAGAAATTCACGAACAAGGTGAAGCCTCGAGGTTCTTTGCACGAAATATTTCCTGAATTCGACGGATTGTCAGAATCTGTGATGTTGTGGATTGCTTTCTCCGAAATCCATTTTCATTCTTTGAAAGAATTTTCTCAATTTCTGGTTCGATACGTTTAAGTGACTCGGACTTACATATATATATATATATATATAATTTCATTTTTTTTAAATACTTATTCTGTAATTCTGTCTGCGAGAAAAAAACTCAGATGATACAATTTGCAAATAAATAAATATTAAACAAACTGATATCAGGGGAAAAAATCAATAAAAAGAAAAGCCTAAAAACCTTCGTCCTGCTTAAAAATTATCCACCAACACTGCAACTTCAAGTCAAAAGAAAAAGCCCCGAGAGAATCACCAGCTCTGAAAGGTAAGAGTCCTCGGTACACAAAATAGAGTGAAATTCGAACACCTACAGAGCCAGAAGTAATCTACCGAGCTTTGACTTAGTGGATCATCAGGATAATTCTGACAAAAAAGGTTGGGACAAGTGACATTTTATCGATAAAATGCCGCCAGGAAGAATTGAAAAAATAGCATATTTCAAAAAAGATGAATCATAAAATAATGTAATAAATGAATAAATAAATAAAAAACAACAAAAGGAACATTTTACGTACCAAATAACCAAGTTTTTTTATGCTTACAAACATTAAGTATTTCAGATTTTTGGTTGGTCGGTTCTTTGGGTTTTATGGCATATCAACCTTTGTAGTTTATTTAATGATAAATCCATTTTTATACAAATAATCAGTTCTATTGTTTGCATAAATACAGTTTAATTGACAAAAACATTTCTATTTCAAGCTATTCAGTTTAGTCAAACAGTTCTAATTCAAACAATTCGGTTTAGTATAAGTATAGATTTTGTTTACACACAGTCAAATGTCAAAATAGTTCTATATTAAACAATTCAATTTAGCGTAAGTACTGTTTCAATGTCCAAACAATTCCATTTCAAGCAATTTAGTTTAGCATAAGTACGCAGTTTAAATGTAAGTATACAATTTAATTCTCAGAAAATTTCTATTTCAAGCTATTTAGTTTGGTCAAACAGTTCTAATTCAAACAATTCAGTTTAGCATAACTAAGCAGTTTAGTTCTATTTAACACATAGATAGGGCCCTATCAGATGCTACCATCCCGCGCCGGAGTGAACCTGGGAGCAATAGTAATGAAGGGTGCTCTGCATTCCCCAAAGCTCCATCATTACTGGAACCTCACCATCAGATTGTTTATTGTCATATCCAGGACACTAGTTGGGTGTGTGTCATACCCCTTTGCAGAGGTTCAGTCAGTGTATTCTACAGCTCCAGCTGACTGAACAACCGATTTTTGGTTGAGTAATCATAGTGATTATAGAGGGATGCTATAGCTAACTTTTCCTCCATATATAGAAGTCAGTATTTATCAACAGCCATATATCTACGGTATTTTTTTTTTACTATCTCCCTTTTTACGATAGGATCTATACCTTGCTTCTTTTTCATGTCCCACACGTACTTAAATAAACGAGTGCTATGTCTATATTTTGTGTGCCAAATATATATATATATATATATAGTGCAATTTTGCGAGGCATACTCCTCTTTTGAGGGTGTGTCCACCGATCACCGAATAGTCACGGCGAAAATACGGTTAAGCCTACGAAAAAACGACAAACGAACAGCGACCACCAAACACTATGACTGGGCCCTATTAAACAACAAAGATGTAAGAGATAAATACGTATTAGAATTAAGAAACAGATTCGAAACACTACAAGAAAAGACGGAAAAAAGTACACCAAACGACGAATACGAAAATTTCGTCAATGCACACCTCGAGGCAGCAGCAAAATACATTCCAACAAAAATTAAAACTAAATATAGAGTCCCATGGGAAACTTTAGCGGTGAGAGAAAAACGTGCACTAGTGAAAACAGCCTCCAAAAACTATCGAAAAAACCCAACAAACACAAATGCCTTAAAACTAAAAACGGCACAATATCAATTAACAGGCATATATATAAAGGAACAGACAGAATACATTCAAAATCAGATAGATAAGATTAGAGACTCGGTGGAAGATAGACAATCTAGAATTGCCTGGCAAACAATAAACGAAGTGAGCAGAAGAAAGAACACGGCCAAAGCAAAACTTAAAGCAGCAAACCAACAAGAAAGAATAAAACTGTGGAAACAGCACTTCGAAAACTTACTTGGAAACCCACCAAAAATAACGCCTGAACCAATCACCAGAATAATTAGCAAACAATTAGACATTAAACTTGGACCGTTCACACAAGAAGAACTCGACTCGGTTCTCAGAAAAATTAAAAATAGAAAAGCTGCAGGACTGGACGAAATTCCCCCGGAAGTATGGAAGACCAGACAATTCGACGACATACTGCTCCGACACTGCAACGCAGT
>OY757917.1:87475285-87500285 GCA_963585895.1 Sepioteuthis lessoniana | reverse complement strand
CGTCACTTTCATGTTCCACAGTTTTTTCAGTTCCCTAGCAAGGTCCTGGTACTTATCCTTCTTTTTATTTTCTTTCAATTTCACTCTGTGGTCTGTCGAGACAGCAATGTCTAAGATTCTGTAAGTTCTCTTTTTTTTATTTGTTGATTATTATAAATGTGGTCGTCTGGCCGAGATTGTTTGATCTGTTTGTATCTCAAAGTCCCAGAGTAATTTGTGCATCTCATTCTCCCGGAGAGACTCAGGGTTTGCATGATTAAACATCAATTACTTGCACAGTTCCCTGTGGATCACTTTTCCCACCCACTCATGTCTAGTATTATTCTCCTTCTGTGCTAATTTGCTGCATTCGGTTATTATTTGATTGATCGTTCCACATAACTAACATATGCTGTTTTGTTGTGTATTATCTATTCTTGCTTTGATATGGTTAGTTCAGTGAGAAGCCATCGGTTAACGCTGGTGAGAAAATTCTCAAAAGAGTAAAATAATAAGAATAATTTATAATAATAGTAATAGTAATAATACTGGAGGACTTGTAAGTTGGCGGACGAGTGGAGACCATCCAAACAACAACAATATTGAGAACGACCAGAATTCTGAGAAGAGTCCAGGAGACTTGAGGAGACTTGCTGTCACTCAAACTCCAGTGAAAGGCCATCAGCTGACGCTGATGTGAAAAACTCCAATGGAGATAATAATAATAATAATAATAATGACAGCATTGTTGAGAACTACCAGAATACTAAGAAGGGTCCTGGAGACTTGAGGAGACTTGCTGTCACTCAGACTTCAGTGAAAAACCATCGGCTATCGCTGATGTGAAAAGCTCTAATGAGTGAACATGATAATAATATTGATAAATACCTCGACCTTGCTAGAGAATTGAAAAAAGCTATGGAACATGAAGGGAACAATTATACCAATTGTGATTGGTGCTCTTGGTACAGTAACTAAAGGATTATTAAAGGGACTGGTGGACTTGGAAGTTGGCGGCCGAGTGGAGACCATCCAAACGACAACATTATTGAGAACGGTCAGAATACTGAGAAGAGTCCTGGACGCTTGAAGAGACTTGCTGTCACTCAAACTCCAGTGAAAGTCCATCAGCTAATGGTGATGTGAAAAACTCTAAAAGGGTAAATAGTTTGCAAAAGTTTTCAGAAAAAAACTAGTTTTGAAATGTGTATTACATCTTTAGATTTCAAAAAAGACGTTTTGAACATTTGCGTAAAGATGAACGATAATAACAAGACAAATCGGATAATCAAGAAGGCAAGTCGGGTATAAATCAAGATAAATGGTTCCACCATGAAAAAATCTAGAAAAAACTTTTTCAGTCATAATTTTTATTGTGAAGCATTCAAAAGACCTACCTCTATAACTGCAATTTGTCAATAAAGAAAAAAAATTAAAAAAAAAAACAAACAATTTTTGTAGATATTACAAGCAATGTCTTCTTTATAATCTATTTACGAGAGAAACGATCATTGATTTTCATACACGCATGTATTATTCACTAAGAAGTGGAAGAGGAAGGAGAAAAAAGCCATGAGAGAGAATTATCTAAACCCAAATTTCATCATTTTAACGTTAACATTTGTATCTAAAGTCACCGAAAAGATAACTAATATAAGTGCGTGTTGGAAAGTCTGAGATCGTTTCGACAAATCAACTACAATAAGAACAGGTTACCTCCAGAAGAAAATTGATACAAATCAATATTTTTCGAAACTGACAAATCTCAGGATCAGAGAAAAGATTCCTGCATCTTAAATATTAATAATATTATAAATTATCCCCCCAAATTGCGATTTTTTTAAAGGACCAGACCATCTATTTTTATTTGTGGCTTAATTCATTTCCAGTAGAAGTCAATGTTAGGAAAATATGATATAGCTAGCAAATTTTTATGGTTGTTTTTTTTTTTTTAATCGATATACCACAAACGAAGTAACGTGACATTATATATTTTTATCTATCAAAGATATATATATATATATATATATATATATATATTCTTAACTGTCTGATGATTGTTGTTTCGCAAAAGACTCCACGAAACCCAGGGGTCGCAGTCTAAATTCCATGAATTAAATATATATATCTAATATATATTCATTATTATTATTATTATTATTATTATTATATAATAGCTCTATCCTAGATATTGAGCACTCTCCATATTCTATTGCACTTGGTTCGACAAAAACCCACAAAGTGCTTTAGTGACAACCAACGCTGTTATAATATATATATATATATATATATATATATATATATATATATATATATATATAAATTTTAGTCATAAGACTAATGAAGAAGGTGAGATTTTCATTACTTTAAGTTCTTAAATTATTCTACTGGCAAGCATATTAAACAACCGCTTATTCTAATTTGTTTACACACACACACACACACACACACACACACACACACACACACACACATATATATATATATATATATATATATATATATATATATATATATATATATATATATATATAAGAAAACCTTTAAAAATCATTCATGTTTTTTGTAATAATAAATCATTGCAGCAGATACAAAAAAATTTTAAAAGTTAGATGTGCAGCTTCAAACCAAGAAATAATTAGATTATTTCTTTGTCTGAAGATGCAGATATAACTTTTTTAAAAATATTGGGTTTGCTGAAATAAATATTATTACAAAAATACGAGTGATTTTTAAAGGTTTTTCTTTAAATGGAATAATTTACTCTGTATTTTAATCTATTTTTATTTCACATTGAGCTCTCTATTGGATTTTGAATAATACGGATATTGAAGAAAGAAAATCATAAAATAGAGACTTGGCTTTGGATAATATAAGGATATATATATAAAAATATATTTACATATATACACACACACACACACACACACACATATATATATATATATAGAGAGAGAGAGATAGATAGATAGATATCATCATCAAGTCGAGCTGCTAGCTCCGATTTCCTTGACTCTCTCT
The DNA here is from genome assembly GCA_963585895.1 of Sepioteuthis lessoniana. NCBI lineage: Eukaryota > Metazoa > Mollusca > Cephalopoda > Myopsida > Loliginidae > Sepioteuthis > Sepioteuthis lessoniana. The sequence continues at coordinate 87,497,285 of OY757917.1, read as the reverse complement.
CTCTCTCTCCATCCGTCCCAATCATCCATCGCTCACTTATGAGTTCGTCCTTGATTCTCCAATAATGTCTCGTTCCGGGCAGCCCTCCACTACGGTCGGACAACTTACGTATTTACAAACACACACACACACACACACATATATATATATATATATATATATATATATGTGTGTGTGTGTGTGTGTGTGAATGTGTGTGTGTGTGTGTGTGTGTGTGGTCAAATGTTATTTTTTACATCATTTCTAACTTTTGTTCTCGTCTTCGTTGTTTTAATCGCAAATTTCCGACCGCAAAATTCTGCGGACTTCTTACAGCTTCTCCCTCCTCCCACCTCTCTATCTCTCTATCTCTCTCTCTCAAATTAACACGTGTAATTTACAACTGTTTTTTTTATGAAATTACAAAAGTAAATTTTTTAAAAAATTGGAAAGAACCATAAAGAAGGACGCATGGTACAATGACTGAAATGTTGTCATTAAAACAACCAAGATGAAGATAGTCGTCAGAAATTATGTAAATAATAAAAACTCCTCATCAGCTGCATTAGATAATTATAAGTAGCTTATCTGATTCGTTTTCTTTGTTTAATGTCATATAAACTTTCGTGGGCTATTTAATACCAAAGCTATCCTCATTGAAGAGGGGGTGTCCTCGTGGTGTAATGGTTAATGCGATGGACGGCTGAATCGTAGTACCCGAGTTCGTACTCCAGTCGCGCTATTATGTTCACTTTCGGGCAAATACTCTTTGGAAAGGTATGAACCCCCTTATCCTACTAGCTATGGGTTAAATAGTACCACTACTGTTCTTCTAGGAGACTGGCTTTGGCATTAAATAACCTACAAAGGTTGATATGCCATTAAACAAAGAAACCAAACCTCATTGAAGAACCATTGTGGTACTACCTAACCCATAGGTTAGGATAAGGTCCCAATGGTATTAGTCCGAAAGTGAATATAATAGCGCGACGGGTGCTCGAACCTGCCAAATTTTGAGGACGTAGGACAGTGCGGTATTTTCCTTCGTGATGGTTTAGCTCACCGTTAAAAGCCATTCAGTTTCAAAGTTTTAAATTCATTGTATACACTTATGTGGTTTGAGTACGAGTCATAGTTATCTTTCGATGGCTGTTTTTATTCTCATCTATAGAAGCCACTCTTATAGATGAGCAGCAGTAGTTCCCCGATCGAACTGACAATTCTGAGCGTTAAGCCGCAAGACTCACACGTACGTGCAAAAGCAGGACGACCAGCTCGAACTAACATACAGCAACTATGTGAGGACACAGGATGTAACCCTGAAGACCTGCCGGAGACGATGAATGATGGGGAGAAGTGGCGAGAGAGGGTCAGGGATGTCCGTGCTGGCGGCACGACATGATGATGATGATGATGATGATGATACACTTATCTTTGTGTGCTTATCGTATCATTGTGATGTAATTTCTATGGTAATAAAACTCTGATCTGCAAAGCGGAAAAGATCAAAATATTTTCTTACAGGCGATTTGGTTTAGTTTTTGTTTGGTTTGGTTTTGGTTTGGTTTGGTTTTGGTTTGGTTTTATAGCATATCAACCATTGAAGGTTATTTAATGCCAAATCCATTTTTATACATATAAACATTTCTATTTCAAAGAATTTAGTTTAACATAAGTACAGAGTCCAAATGTGTCAAAAACGGTTCAATTTCAAAAATATTGTTTAGCAGAAATACAGAGTTTAAATGTCAAAAACAGTTCTATTTCAAAGAATTCAGTTTGGCATAAGTATACTCTTTAGTCCTATTTCACCCATCAGGTGCCACCACTTCGGGTCAGAGTGGACCGAGGAGCGAGGGCAATAAAGGGGGACTCTGCATTCCTTAAATTTCCAGCATTACAGCAGCCTCGCCATCATTTTTCTTAAGTATCATATAAAGGACACTCGTTGGAGGGGGTCTTACCCCTCAGCATAGATGCAGTCACTGTATTCTGCAGCCCCAGCCGACTGGGCCCATGAAAGAGATGAAACGGCTTATTCCATAATAAACGAAAGCAGCAAACTGGCACAAAAGGAATACAAGAGTAGGCATGACTGGGTGGGAAAGGTGATCTTCTGGAAATTGTGCAAGAGATAAAAATTTGATCAAGCTCATGAATGGTAACTGCACAATTAAGAATACGTCGTAGAGAAACATATAAATACTAGAGTAGGTATGCCTGGGTGAGAAAGGTGATCTTCTGGAAATTGTGCAAGAGAAGAAAATTTGATCATGCTCATAAATGGTAGATGCACAAATAAGAATATGTCGTAGCGAAACATATAAATACAAGACTTGGCATGATTGGATGGGAAAGGTGATCTTCTGGAAAATGTTCACTCTTTTTCAGTGGTCTTACCCCTCTGCAGAGATACAATCGATGTATTCTGCAGCCCCAGCTGACTGGGCCAGATAAATTTGGTTCTATTTGTAAATTACTGTGATAATGCTTGATAATTTTTATTACTTATCAGAATATTGTCTTCATTTATCTGTTGGCTCTATAGCCATTGAGTCATATGTCCTGCTTGACACATGGCACAACGGATATAGGCGTTTGGTTAACCGGTTTCCCTTGAAGTCGATTTTAGTTCTATTAACTACTAGAAGCATATATATATGCGTGTGTGTGAGAGAGAGGGAGACAGAGAGATGAAGTGAAACGGTTACAAAAGAGGTGATTGAGAGGGAAAATAGAGAGAAGGGAAGAGAAAGTGTGTGTGTGTATGAGAGAGAGAGAGAGAGAGGGAAAGAGAGACAGACAGACAGAAAGATTTGATGAGGAGGGAGAGAAAAAAAGGGACAGAATAGAGGATAGTGTAAAATGACAGGGAGATTGACAGATAGATAGATAGATAGATAGATAAAGAGAAGAGAGAGAGCCGAAAAGAGAGTTGAATAGAGATAAATAGACCGAAATATATATATATATATATACATATACACAATATGTGTGTGTGTGTGTGTGTGTGTGTGTCTATTTCGGTTTATTTATCTCTATTTACCTCCCTCTCTCTCTCTCTATATATATATATATATACAGATAATTAGATATATATATATATGTGTGTGTGTGTGTCTGTGTGTGTGTGAGAGAGAGAGAGAGAGAGAGAGATGAAAGAATCGGAGAGGGAGTGATATTAAGTCTTTGTTCCTCATGAATATGGGCGTAAAAAATTGACATGTTAGAAGTCTCGGTACACTTATATATATACATATGTATGTCCGTATATGTGTACGAGCATACATATGTATGTATGAATGTATGCGTGTATGTATGTATGCGTGTATGTATGTATGTATGTATGCGCACTCGTATGCGTGATTGCAGTGTCTACGCTAGCATTTAAAAAAAGAGTTCACTAAAAACAAATCGTGTTTTATCCGAAACTCTGACGTCATTATGACGACACCATGTTTAAATCCGTGTCCCTCGAAAACACGGCCCGCTCTATATTTAAACCGTGAGAAAATCTTCCTTTGCGCCAAATGCAATGTTTTGTTCACGGCCAATTCGTTAATTTATTTTCCGTTTGTTCAACTCCGAGCAGCGGCAGAAAGGATAGATAGATAGATTGATAGATAGATGGATAGAGAGAGAGAGAGAGAGAGAGAGTGTGTGTGTGTGTGTGAAAGACAGACAGACAGACTGACAGAGATGAACAAACAGAGATAGATAGATAGATAGATAGATAGATAGATATAAACACTCACACACATGTACACACACACATATATATATATGGACAGAGAGACAGAGAGAGACAGACAGAGAGAGAGAGAGAGAGAGAGAGAGAGAAATACTATCTGAAACGGTTATCGTCTTTAGGAAGTGACCCGAGTTCGAATCGTAGATGACTTTGCGTTTCACTTCGTGATAATTGTCCCGAAACAAAGCCGCTATCTCTCTCTCTCTCTCTATATATATATATATATATGTTTGGAGGCGCTCAGTTTGTAATGCTTACCGTCGTACGAAATAGACACGATGACCCAAGATCAAATCCTAGATGAGACTGATTGCTTTTCACATAGCGCTAATATCCTTGGGAAAGATATGAATCCAATTATTCTCCCTCCGGATAAGAATAAATATTAGTTTGGTTTGAATCGGTTTGATTTTATGGAACATCAACCATTGTAGGTTATTAAATAATAAATTCATTTTATGCATACAAAAAGTTCGATTTCAAACAATTCACTTTAGCATAAGTACACAGTTTAGTTCTATTTGACCCACCGATAGGACGCTGTCAGGTGCTACCACTACCTGGGAGCGATAGCAATAAAGGGGTACTCTGCATTCCCTAAAGCTCCAGCATTATTGGAGCCTTGCCATCAGATTCTTTAGTGTCATATCCGGAACACTCGTTGGGGGATAATCTTACCTCAATGTAGAGATGCAGTAGGTGTATTCTGCAGCCCCAGCTGAATGGGCTATCATTTTTAAATGTTAAAACAGTTTTAATATAATGGCCGAGGGATTTCGTTTTATGTCTTTGAGTTTAGTTAGGCTGAGAACCTTTCCGCTCAGTGCATGGATTACTTAGGTGCAACATTAACGCAGGTGTTCCCGCGCGCAGGCGGAGCGGATGTGTCACTCAGAGATGTCAGAATAGCCTACATGGGAAACAGGGCTAGAGAGTGCAGGTGACGTCATGCACCGGAAGCACGCGAAGGATTTAGGGGATTTTGAAAAAGTCAGTTAATTGAGTTGAGACTAGACACCGAACGAGAAGGGTCGACTTTCGGGGCTTCGGACACCACACGAGATGGGGTGCAGATGGAAAAGCCAAAATAGAAAGAATTTGTATCTCTCTCCTTATGTCGAAGAACCTTTAAACTCAAAGGTAATAAAACGTTTCGTATCTGAACTAAGAAGTCGTAAGTGTTTTTCGTGTTTCGGGATTCCTATGTTCTATGTATATATGTTATGAACAATCTTTATACATTTTGTATATCCGTATCTGGCTATGGTACACATTTCAAACAATTCAGTTAAGCCTACTTACGCAGTTTTTTTGTTTATACACAGTTAAATATAAAAACAGTTTTATTTCAGTTGAGCATATGTAGTTCTATTTGACCCATAGATAGGACTCTATCAGGTGCTACCACTCCTGGTCAGAGAGGACCTAGGATCGATGGTTATAAAGGATTACTTAACATTCCCCAAAAGCTCCAGCATTACTGGGACTTTGCCATCAGATTGTTTAGTGTAATATCCAGGATGCTCGTTGGGTGCGGTCTTCCTCCTCTGCTGAGATGCTGTCGGTGTATTCTACAGGCCCAGCCGACTGGGCAATTTCATTTGATAGGAATACTTTATAAGAATACTTTATAACGGAGGGCAAATTGTTTGAGTTCAGAATAGTTACTGGAAATGATATATTACATCAGATTATTATTGTTATTATTAGTTACGTTCGCTTGGGATGTGTTGGGTTTTATGGCATACCAACCATTGATGGTTATTTAATGCCAAATCCACTTTAATCATATATTCTAAATATGTTGTGACGTGGTATGCCACCGAGGGAGGAAAAGCGAGATCAATTCCCCTACCCTCCTGTGTTTGAACTAACAGGCCCCAAGACTGACCGTTAAAAGGGAGATATGAACGAAGGTTAATTCCTCGCACTCGATGATCTGCAGCTTGTTGAACATAGTAACGAATCCAGGTCAGAATGAAGTTCAAAGCTACCCGCATTCCATGATCTGTAATCTGTTGGACAAAGAAAAGAATCCAGGTCACTCTAGTAGCATGACCGGAGGAAATATTGGGAGAAGAAAAAAAGCCAAATGATTAGCTATAGACCCTTTCGCGCCAAAATGATACCTTTTCGTCAGAGGAAATTTGGAAAAGAATCTTGAGTTTGAGGACAGAAGTCAGCGTGGAAAATATGCTGACTTATAGCCAAACTCCGGGAGGTCACCTCGCCCGCAAGAAGAATCTTTAGTTTGAGGACAGAAGTCGGCGTGGAAAGGTATGCTGACTTATAGCCAATCTCCGGGAGGTCCCCTCGCCCGCAAGAAGAATCTTTATTTCTGGACAGAAGTCAGCGTTAGAAAGATGTGCTAACATTCAGCCAGATTCTGGGGGTGTCACTTGCCCGTAAAAGAAAGGAACCTGAGAACTAAGCCTTGTCAAAGATAAGTACAACTTAATCTGTTTTCCTTCTAGCCTTCCTAAATATTGGAATTATATATATTCAAAAGAAAAAAAAAAAGAAAGAGAGAAACTGAAAGGATTCTGTTTCATCAACAGTAAATTAGCGAATGGACTTTGTTATATGCTCCGGCCCGGCGACTTTGGCATTTTCTCAAGTAAAAGAACGAAAGAAAGAAAGAAAGAAAGAAAGAACTGTTGAGAGACATTTATGTTTGACACTACCAGCTGGCTTAATATTGCCGATATTTTAAAAAGAAAAGAGAAAAGAAAAAGGAATTGTTTCTTAAATATTATCATTATTTGTTTGGTCGTCGCCTATTAAAACTTTGTTATATTTTAAATGCACCCTTGTGTTGAAATCTATTGGTTGTGTTATTTATCTATTGAGTTGCCTTCTTTTGCACATATCTGTTTCAGCTTCGTATCGCTTTCATTGATTCTCGTTAAATGTCTTATTCACCTTAAAACATTATAAGGAAATCTTTGGAAATTTGACTACAGCGAATATTTCTTTTAACCTTGAGGTCCATGTTTTCCGTTATCCGAGGGGGTATGAAAACGAGGGACTTGGTGTGGAATGTTAAAGTGAATTGGAAACCCCCTCTGTCAGCGTCGGGGATCTGTCTAGCCCCAAATTAACCCCCACATTTTTTGCCAGTTTACCATATGCCTGAAATAGGAGTCTTGACTAGGACTTATTTTGCGGTGGGTCAAGTGGCAGACTGCCCTCGACGTCACATGCGCATAAAAATGAACTCTCTTCCTGGGATAATTATTCATGCAGCGTCACAATGTGTTTGTTAAAACATTTTTTTGATACACTGTTTTGTAGCCACGTTTTCTTGATACAAAAAGTTAAATGATCAAACTTTTCTATTTCTAACAATTCAATTTAGCTTAAATCAACAAAGTTAGATGATTCCAAGTATTTCTATGTATCACTAACAATTTAAGTAAACATCAATGATTTGTTAACACTCAGTTAAATGGCAAACAGTTCTATTTCAAATAATTCAATTCAGCATAAGTCATTTGTTTGCACTCACTTTAAATGTGAAACAGTTCTATTTGACCCATAGATAGGGCCCTTTCAGGTGCTACCACTTTTGTGCAAACAATTCATTGAAAAACAAAAATATTTACCAATAAGCTATCCGTTTATAACTTCTGTATATAAGAGATTTGACATTAAATGAACCACAAGGGTTGATATGCTACCAAACAGAAGAAAAAAACAGCAACTGTTTATTATATACTACTAGCGCCCTTCCTTACATCTCGGTGTAGTAACTACTGAAAAGGGAACCTTCGGGTCACCATCGACCCATTGCAAACTTTACTTCACTCTTACCCGTCGTGTAGCTATCAATTATATTCAGTAAATTATCTATCTATTTATCTATCTATCTATCAAAATATCTGCATTTATCAGTCTATTTCATGATGCATGTATGTATGTTTGTGCGTATGTATGTATGTATCCACCAATCTCATTCTATCTATCTATCTATCTCAATATATATATATATATATATATATATATATATATATATATATATATATAAAGTAAAGTTAGCGACCATAGTCGAGGGTGACCCGAAGGCTCCCTTTTCGATAGCTACTACACCAAGGTGTAGGGGAGGGCGCTACTCCATTCCCTGGATTGCTCCACTTTACCCTTGAACCGTACCTTATAATGCTGAGTGTTAAGCAAGGTGGTATCAAGTTCCATTTTTAAAGTCTTTGGTATGACTCGACCTGGGATTGAACCCAGATCTCCCGGGCCATTGGCGAACACTCTAACCGCTGGGCCAATGTCCCGGTTATATATATATATATTCTATTTTATCTGACAAAGTATGTTCAAATGAAAATGTGCAATGAAAATTAATAAAAGCTTTTTGTGTATGTATGTATGTATCTGGTTACACTATCATCAGTCATTTTTTTTCTCTCTCCCTTGTCTGTATCACTCTCTATCTATTTGTCTATCTATTTACCTACCTACTAACATCTATCTATCGATCTATCTATCTATTAAAGCCTGTTCTCAACTCTGTGTATATATGTAAGTATGTATATATGTATGCTGGATTCTCTCTCACTCTCTGTGTCTATTAAAACCTGAACTCAAATCTATCTATCTATCTATCTATCTATCTATCTATCTATCTATCTTGCTTATATTCACATTTATCAATCTATCAATCAATCTATTTCCATATTAATATGTATGTATGTATGCATGTATGTATGTATGTCTGTATCATCAATCTCATTCTTTTTCAATCTATTCATCTATCTATCTCAATAAATATATACATATATATATATATATATATATATATATATATATATATATATATATGATAACTTGATTACACTTACATTCAGTATGTTTTAATGAATTTCTAAGCAATAAAAATGCTATTTAAAATATGTTCGGACTTGTCAGTTTAATTTGAAAATAATACAAAAGGTTTGATTGACGTTGAAGATCGCAAAAAGATTTCTTTTAAATTTTCATTACATTTTTTCACTTGAAAAAAAAAAAATCTATATATCTATATGCATATATATATATATATATATATATATATATGCATATATATATATATGCATATAGATATATAGATTTTTTTTTTTTTCAAGTGAAAAAATGTAATGAAAATTTAAAAGAAATCTTTTTGCGATCTTCAACGTCAATCAAACCTTTTGTATTATTTTCAAATTAAACTGACAAGTCCGAACATATTTTAAATAGCATTTTTATTGCTTAGAAATTCATTAAAACATACTGAATGTAAGTGTAATCAAGTTATTATTTCTAAAAGAATATTCTAAAGAAGGTACGTGGTCATTATTTTGAACTAATTTATCAAAAGATGGTTTTGCTTCTTTATTTCATGGCATATCAACCTTTGTATTCAACTAAAGAGGAAAATATGTCCGAAGAACCCGGTCTTTGTTTGATAATACTACGTTTATAAATAATGGTAGATTTGACAGTCTCTCTCTGTTAATTATCATGTATTTTAACTAACATTTTGAAATCTTTAAATTTGTTTGTTTTCGAAATTGTATTTTCATAATGAAAATTTCCTGATTTAAAATCTTATAAATACATTTTTAATTGTCCTGGAACTTACACCAATGTAAATTCGATCCAAAACTTTGCAAATAATGAAATATACACAAAAAATCCCAATATTGATTTGGTATTATTCCTCTTCCTATTACGTTCCTAATTGTTTTAGAAGAGTTTGTAACATTTTGGAGACCAAGGTTACTTAAATTTTTTTCGATAATCTTTACGGTTGAATTAGTTGGTTGGTTATCTTACTAATAGCTTTTTTAAAATTATATTTTCGATTGTGGATCTTAAAAGCGTTTGAAATTTTAAAAGCACGCCGTATAAAAGATTTGGGATATGATAGTTGTGCAAAGGAATTTTCTACATAATCGAGTTAACCATTTGAAAATTTGGGGCGACAAAGACATTTAATAATAATTTTAAAATATAGATTATTTCATTTTTTTTTTTTTTTTTTTTTTGTGTATCGGAGATATTTTTTCTGTTTTTTACAAACACATAAAATTGGCGGTTGTCTAGTTTGAATTAGAACGCGATCAGTGTTGCAGAACACAAAGCCAGTTTTTGTCTCTTTTTCATTTCAAAATATATTTTCAGATGAAATATTGAACAGTAATAATATTGCCTCTAAAGATAGTCGGACAAACCTCAGCGTTAGCATAAGTTATAAGTTATAAAGTTTTTAAAAATATTTTATATGTATATACTGTTGGATTTGTTCCATATTTCTCTGCTATATATATATACATATATATAAGTTGGCGACCTTAGTCGAGGGTGACCCGAAGGCTCTTTTTTAATAACTACCACACCGATATGTAGGGGAGGGCGCTACTGCATTCCCTGGATTGCTCCACTTGACTCTTGATACTTACCTTATAATGCTGAGTGTTAAGCGGCATCAAGTAACATTTTTTGAGTCTCTAGTATGACGTGACCTCGGATTGAACCCCGGTTATATATATGCATACAACCTTCGAGATTTGAAAAAGGAATCATTCGACCGGTGGTCGAGAGTGAGGGAAAATTTACTTGCCCCAAAATCATTTTACGCGACCGACTCCATTTTCAGTCAATAATAGTCAATAATTTTACAAGTTCAGAGATTCTTACTTGTATGATTTGTTTTTCGATGTGTAGATGACAGAAGTATGCGTTTTTCTTTTCTTTTCTTTCAAATATTCGTTTTTACTTTTCGTAAACGGGGAGCGAATATAGCTATTCTGTCAAGGATGATTTTTTCCAAATCAATTTCAAAAATTTACATCAATCCGGACAAGAGAGACATTTTGGCTCCTCTGTGGAAGCGTTAATTATACGAATGTTTCCAATGACTGGACGTTCAAGAGAGAGAGAGAGGCGCTGGTTATTCTAAATTCCAGATCTTCTTTTGATATATTTTGGGGAAGCAACTCCCTTTTCTTTAACCAGACATTTCGACGTTTGTCAGGCGCCAGGCACAAGACCAAAGAATTCACAAATGTAATTGTAGGTCATTCTAAGTAACTTCTACGGCATACTTTGGGGTTATAAAAGAATCAGTTTTTCCTTTTTCAATATTTGAAGAGAAACGGTGCATTGCGATTTTTGGTCGACCGCCGGGTGACTAGAACAATAGCTCTAATTGCCCGAATAAGTTTAGAATCGATCGGGTGATCGGAATCTCAAGGGTTGTATATACATCTCCATGATCATGTCGTGCCGATATCACAGATCTCCTTGACCCTCTCTCACCACTCGTCTTTTTCGTCCATCACTCCCGGCAGATCTTTCAGGCTACATCCTGTATCAGTACAAAGCTGTTGTATATAAGTTCTCGCTGGTCACCTTGCTCTTGACCATCCGTGTGAAGGGATCTAATGGAGTACGGGCCCTAAAATCACTTAACAGCATCGAGAAAATATGACTAAGGATGATATTTGCTCTGTTTAACGGCAAATAGGCACAACGATCATCTCCTGCAACAGACGTACCAATGCTAGTGATGAAACAGACCTCATCGCCTTCTATAATAGGCTATCCTTCTTTGTTCGTAGCATCCCGAAACATAACGTCCTAATCATCGGTGGAGACATGAATGCCCAAGCAGGTAAAAACGTAAACAACAAATTCAGTTTACACAACTCATCAAACAGAAATGGGGAACACCTAACGGATTTCATTCTAGAAAATTGATTAACATCCCTAAATACAAAATTTCATTAAAAAAAGGGAAAACTATTGACCTTCACTTACGCAAATAACGTTAAAGCACAGATAGATTACATCTTCATGAATAAGAAATCCATTAATAGCGCATTGAACTGTGAGCCATATTCTTCTTTTGAGGGTGTATCCTTCGATCACCGAATTGTCACGGCTAAGATACGTCTGAGCCTTTGCAGGAATATGACATGAACAACCACAACCACACACTATGACTGGTCCCAGCTTAACAATAGAGATATTAGCGATAAATATACGATAACACTAAGAAACAAATTCGATGCATTTCAGGAGATATCAGAAACACTTACTCCGAATGACGAATATGAGAACTTTGTCAATGGCCTCATAGAAGCGGCAGCGGAATGCAAACCAATCAAACTAAGAGCAAAACATAGAGTTCCCTGGGAGTTATTAGCAGTTAAGAAAAAAACATGACGACGTGAAAACCACATCCCTGTGCAATAGGAGGAACCCAACAAATGTCAACGCTCAGAAACTTAAGAAGGCACAAAGTGAACTAGCTAACGAATACCTAAAAGAACAAACAGAATACATCCAAGAACAGATCGATAAGATTAGAGACTCGGTTGAAGATAGACAATCTAGGATAGCATGGCAGACGGTAAATGAAGTGAGTAGAAGGAAGATCACTGTGAAAGCTAAACTAAAAGCTGCCCGCTAAGAAGAACGAATACATTTGTGTGTATATATATATATATACCAGAAGAAAAATTGATAACAAGGTAATCCAAGTAGAAGAAGAGATTTATTGAGAAACAAAGTCGACAGTATAACGTTTTGGTCCTTGTGAACCATCATAGTGACTATAAAGGATGATATTAGTGATTTTAAATCAACGATGGATGTTTAAAAATGCAAAATACAAAAACCTTGGGAAAATTTGTATAACAAGAAAAAGTTGGCCGTTTAATTAACGAATCAACGTTTATTGTCTTAAATTACGTCTTTTGACTTATTAGGAATATCGTATAGAATTTATGATCCTTTTGCTTTTCAAGAAAGATTTCAAATGAAAAGGAAGAAAAAGAAGGACAAATACCACCCCATACATATATATATATAGTGCTCGCTCTGAATGAGAATTTTGTTATATCCCTGTAAGGAAAAAGGGATATAACAATAACCATACATCGAGAACTCATGTAGATTTATATGATATTCCTCATATATTCTATACAAGAATAATCCACATCCACTGTCTTCGGACGCTGACTGGATATTACTAACTTATATATATATATATATATATAAACATTCATGCCCAACAACACAATTACGGAAAATTCTCACCGACAACACAACAATATTAGAACATCAAAATAATAAACAAAAACTTCAGATTCTCGAAGCACTACATATTAGAAACATGCAAGGCGCCTCTGGTGGTGTAATGGTTAGCAAGCTCGACTAGCAAACCTACACGAGTGAGTTCGAGTCTCATTGGGTGCCCCTTTCATATGGCCTTGTGCCACATCTAAGCAAAAAGCTTAGTAAATTTCCATATTAGAAACATGCAACCAACACTTAATAGAATTAATTTTCAAACCAGTGCTAATGTACTTAAATGTCTTTAGCTACAGGCACTAATTACAGAATTCGATTTAAAAGCAAACGCCATAATATTCAACGGCAAAGACGCCCTTTCTCAACAGTAATATACTAAAACAAAAGTTACATCACTTTTGTAATAGATCCTCCCTTGATGATGGCCCAAAGTCGGGCAGAAAGTACTAGGGATACATACAACTATGGACAATACATAAATCAATTCCCCCCGAATACGATAAAAGTAATACGGGAATTCGAACGGATCCAGAAGAAAATATGTAGACATAAAATGTCTATTATGTTTAATGAAATTTGCGTATATATATATATATATATATATATATATATATATATATTCCTATTACGTTCACTTTCGGATTAATACTCTTAAGAAAGATTTGAAATCCTTTATCTCTTCTAGATATGGGTTAAATAGTTCAACTCCTTTTCTTCTACAAAGACGGATTTGGCATTAACTCAGCCACGAATGTTGATATCTCAATAAAACAAAGAAACCAAACCAAATCTATCTATCTATCTATCTATCTATACCAGTCGATTGATTTCTCTTATCCAATTAATGCATCTATCTACCTGTATTATTCTTACCTATTGCATGACCGATAGAGTTTCATTTTACCCCCCCCCTTGGTTGTCGTGGTCACTTTTTGAGGTCACGTGCTGATCTTGAAACGTGGTTGCTGATCTCCATCTGGATATACCGACTTTCCATGATCCCAGACGCCTACCTCAAACCCCAGTAATACGTAGCTGTCTCAGCGATCAGGCAGGTCCCAGTGTACCTGTATTTATATTCAGAAAACGGCCACAACCGACACACAGGCGCCGAAAAAGTGAGTTTCTTAATTAGTTAACCTCAAAAAACCGTTGCATGCGGACAAGCAGGTAAACATGGAGGGTGGAAGACAAGTTTTAAGTAACTGCTAAGGCAGGAAGTTGCATATATGCTTTAATGTATTGTCTGGAAATTCTGGCGCCATGCAATTTCCAAGTAAAGAAGAAGAAGAAGAAGAAGAAGAGAGAGAGAGAGAGAGAGAAGGCGGAAGCTGGAAGGTATTTTCTTCGGTAACGACACAGAGGTAGGTGCCATTTTTTTTTTATTTCATCACGACTCATGATAACGGCAGGTTGAGAACCAGCAGAGGCAAAATAAGAGGAATATAAAAAGTAGAAAAAAAAAAAAAATAGAGAGAGAGAGAGGGGGAGGAAAATGTTAAGGAGAGATGTTTGTATTTACCTCACCCCTCCTCCGCCGCCAAGGGCAGGATGTGACACAAGGTCAATTTCTAAACAAAATAAAAATGTTATTACTTCGTATATTCGGACTATTGACCTCAACTTTATGGTTATACTCACAATATTTCGGCCAGTATGTTCCTTGGCCTTCTTCAGGTGTTTCATATCGAAATCGGGATCCCCCACAGAATCTCGAACTGAACCCTTTATTTATACCACAGGCGTAGACCGCTCCAATTTTGTTTATCATGATTAGATACAAGTGTCAATTTATAGTAAGTATTTTTTGTTATTCTTACCTGTAGTTGGGATTAAACCCGCAACCTCCGGATAATTTAATTTAAAAGCACCTTCCAACAAAATACCTTATCCACTGAGCCATGTGTTCTTGCCGGACATATGGCACCGTTAATATAGATGGTTAAAATTCAGAGTTCTACTTCTAGACTGGTCCCCTAATTAAGGCTAAAGAACTCAATCTGCCCGATTATGTTTCCATAACTTGAAGGGATGGATTCAAGACTTTCACAAAGGCATTAACATAAAGAGAAACGCAATCAGCCTTATGCAGGATTTGAACTCGGATCCCCTATTCTATTTCCTACGAAAAAAAACGTTACACTAAACACGCTTTTTCGACTCATAGAAACTTATACCAGTAACAATGGTAGGCAAAAATGATGAGTAACTACTGCTCCTTGTCGATTTAGATACTGTTAAATGATAGGTTCAGATTCTTTATTTAATGGCATATCAACCTTTGTGGATCATTTAATGCCAATGCTAAAGCCATCTTTGAAGAAGAACAGAAATAATACTATTTAATCTAGGACAAGATAATTACAGGGTTCATGCCTTTCCTAAATATATTAGTTTGAAAGTGAACGATATAGCGTGACTGGAGTTCGAACACGCTTACTTCAAGGATGCTGTCCAGCACTTTAGCCACTAGCCCACGGAGACGCCTCAGTAATAAATTGACTGATTTTTTTAAAATTTGGAATGTAGTGTAGATAATTTAAAAAGCTTTAAATAGTTGTTTAAAGAGGAAACCATTTAAGCTCAGTTAAAAGCTTGGTTGTTGTTTGAGGATTTTAAATTCAATGATTAAAATTCCTGAAATTAGAAATTGGATTTCGGTTTTAAATTAGCCGTGACTAGTCGAAGTGTGCTTCCAAGTCGCGTCCAGAGTCGGTAATATGTATGATGGGTATAAATAATGTGTACAAAAGAAGATGGGGTTTTATTGTACCATAGGACCAACGTTTTGTGCTGTAAAGAAAGAAGGCCGCAGAAAAAGAAATACTCAAACTCGAAGAAAATGTAGCAGTCGTTTTTATTCAGCTATGATCACTGCAACTCGAAAAGTTCCTTCTTCTCCCTTCCTCTCGGTGGTGACGGGGTGTGTGTGAGAGCTAGCTGTTTGACACGCCTGTCACAGCAGATAGGTCGTAGCAGACTGGGGTATGACGGGTCGGGGCCTCCGGAACCTTTAACGCACCCGTTTTGACAACTGCCTTCACCTCACCCAAAATCTCATTACCTGTTTTCTTATATAGAGATTTTGGAGAACAAATCGAAGATCCCCGAATGTTCGATGTCACTAGTGAAACACGTGATGATACATCTGTGATTATTTCAAAATCACATCTAACTTTGCGGGTCATTCTGCCCGCACGCGCTATTCTAGTGACACCTTCACTGATTGACAACAGCGCCCGTCCGTAATATTACATTATTGTTAATCTCAGTGAAGAACATTGAACAATATGTAAGAGATTGGTTGACATGGGGTGGCGAGTACAAGATGGTGGCAAGAAGTGATGGTCAACCAGAGAAGAAGACGCTTATATTACAATATATATTTTTAAAAAGATAGGTCCACGAAGAGATTAGTATTTTTTGAATTTATTTATTTTGTTCTTACATACGTGTTATATACGTGTATGTTTCCTGCTTGTTGCTTTCGCTAGAGAACATATGTGGCAAAAGGCTTTGGTAATGGGGTTCTCAATGAGACTTGAACTCACTCTTGTTCGCAGTTTCAATGTTTTTTTCCTTTCAGTTGTGGGTTTTATATAGACGTTATTTTCCTTTTTTCTTAGTGTGTGTTTACTTTAGTCTGTTTTATCCCTCTTTGATATTTGTCATTGTCTCTGTGTGTGTGTGTGTGTGTGTGTGTGTGTGTGTGTGTGTGTGTGTGTGTGTGTGTGTGTGTGTGTGTGTGAGTGAGTGTGTGTGTGTACGTTGGAGTCGTTTTTGGTTTCGCTAAGCTATTTTTTTTCTCTGTGTGTGTGTGAATGTGTGTCTTGGGTATTTTTTTTTTGTGTGTGTGGCAGTGTGGTTTTAAATTTACTGGTAATTCTTTTTTCTTCTTCTAGTTTTTGTCTTTGTATATGTCCACACATGTCTATATATATATATATATATATACATATATATATATATATGTTTCCAGCTTGATGCTTTCGTCTGAGAACATTTCTTGCATAAGATCTAGTTAATGGGTATTCAATGAGTCAATGAGATTTTAATTTATTCGTGTTTGTAGTTTGGATGGATTTTAATTGTTTATGAGTTTTTGTGTATATATATATATATATATATATGTGTGTGTGTGTGTGTGTGTGTGTGTGTGTGTGTGTGTGTGTACGATTCATGTTTTATTTAACGTTGGTTTAAATTTATCTTTAGAATTCTTTTCCTTTATTTGAAGTAGCGTGTAGTCGTTGGTTTGATAAATTGGCATTATTTTAAATTAAACAATACATAGATACTCATATAGGTATGATGAAAAATAAATGGAAAAAACATGGACAACGGATTCAGTACAGAATATTTCGTTCTTTATTGACAGAACTTTTTCTACTGAGTTTAGCAGTAGAGTATAAAAGTTAATATGAAAGAGGGTAGTGTCTAAAGACAAAATACAGAAAAAAGAAAAAAAGGGGGAAATAGATCAAGGATTGAGTTCATTTAAACATAAGGATAGCCTGCTTACTTCGTAGTTTATCGATTAATTTGCCTTGTACCTTACTAACTTAATCGATATCATTATGATTACACTTTTGTGTGTAAGTTAAAGCAAAACAGCTAAAGTAGCACATTTTAGTGAGATATTCGTAAGTACAATCCAAATCACTGCTTTATCATATTAGGTGATCTGCGTTCACGCACATTCCTCACGTTATAATTTCTCATGGGAGATAACTATTAAATTATAATCATAGAATAGTTCCCCATACTGTATTCATTTATTTGCTTTTGAGTTTCATACAGATTCTGTAGATAGAATGCAATTTCATGCCTAGCTGTATGGTCAACAAAATTGGTCTTTAGGTTAGTAAGTCTGAAAATATTAAAAAAGAAAGCATTATTAATAAAAAAACAACTTTCTCTCTCTCTCTCTCTCTCTCTATATATATATATATATATATACTCTTATTTAACTGTTTATTTTTAAAATTGATTTGGGTGTCCTTATTTATTTACTGTAACTGATTTTCCCACTCTGGCAGGAAGAAAAAACATCTGTTACACCCATAGTCAACTATGACACGATTTTAGTCACATTTCATAAGTCGTTTCTAAGAAGGTGTAATTTATCATTCAATATAGCACCTAAAATCTTCAATACTTATTGAAAATCCCCTACCTTCCTTGTCTTTCTCTTTGAGGTAGATAGTCTTTCTTATTCTCCTATACACTTCTCTCTCTCTCTCTCTCTCACTCCCTCCCTCTATCTCTCTTTATAAGCCTACCTTTGTGTATCAATATTCCCTTCGTTAATCTCTCTACGCATCATGACACAACTTGACACTTCTCTCTCCATATCACAATCTCTTTGTGACATCTTCTCTCTCTGTGTCTTTGTCCCTCTAATAGCATACCCTTGTGTCTCTCTTTCGAACTTTTCTCACTCCCCTCCTCCCTCACAAAAGAAACCGAAGCTGATAAAATAAAACGTATTGCAGAATTAGGCGCGCCACTTAGTACAAAAAGGTGATTTACTTTTCAACTCCAGGTGTTTGCATCAATTGCAATACAAAAAGAAAATAATGAATACACTTAAGAAGCAAGTCAGAAACACATACAAAGAAAAGAACTCGCTGAAAGGTTTTTTTAATATGTTTGTAAACAAGACATATGATATGACGAAGAGAAAAGGAAATGCCAGACATCCTATACTTATCAGTCTATTCATTCACATTTTGCATATCTATCTATCTATCTATCTATCTATCTATCTCAGTCTGTTGATATCTATCTCAATCTGTTCATATCAATCTATAAATAATTTGGAGAGTTTAATGATGAAGCTGTGATGAAGGAAACCTTTATTGGAGAAGTTATTTCCAAAATTAAAACTACAGAAGGAAGCTACAGCATCAAACCTCAGCTGACTTGTAGATATCTTTTGACGGGATACCCAGTCGGTTAAGGCTGTAGAATACTCGGACTGCTTCTCTGCAGAGGGATAAGACTCCCCTTGCCCAACGAGCGTCCTGATATACGAAGTGCAGACTTTTTTCGTATGGGCATTTAAAATTGTCGTAGACTCTTTAATATTCAGTATCTTATTGCAATATATCTTATGAGATGACTGACCAATTTTTATGATTTCAGGTTTGAATGAATTGCTACAGCAGCAATTCGAATACACCTTACTAAAGTCTGATTGTCACAGCTGGTGAATTTCAAAAATGCAATCTGACACTTTAAAAGAACGATATGCAATAAAATTCTGTTTTAAACTTGGAAAAATTCCCACCGAAACGTCTAGAATGCTTCAGACTGCTTTTCAACCATCTTGCATAAGTCGAGCATCAGTTTTTGAGTGGCATAAGAGATTCAAGGAAGGTAGGGAATCTGTGAGGGATGATGAGAGGTGTGGGAGGAGTAAGGAAGTCAATACACCAGACTTCATTGGCCAAAGGGTTAAGGTTAGGGTTACTATGTTGAGGTTTTAAGGGTGTTTAGGAAGAGATTCATTGGGAAGAGGCCAGCACTCTTCAAATCGGGTCAGTGGCATTTCCACCAGGACAATGCACCAGTATACAACTCCATCCTTGTCACAGACTATTTGACCAAGATGGGCATCAAGATAGTTCGTCACCCTCCCTATTGTCCAGACCTTGCTCCCTGTGCTCAGAAGCTGTCGTTATGAGACAATTTAGGAGATGAAAGAGGCTGTGACGAAGGTTATTGACACGCTCACACAAGAGGACTTCTATGGGGTCTTGCAGAAGTTGTTGGAACGGCACAACAAGTGCATTGCAGCCGGAGGAGATTACTTCGAAGGGGACTAGAGTTTCATGTGTGTACTATAAAAAAAGTTCCCACACGAAAAAGTCTTGAAACTTATCGTATGTACCTTGTAACTCAAAACGATCTGATGATGATGTTCCAATAGTATTGGAGCTTTGGGGGAAAGCGGAGTATTCCTTTATTACCATCGCTCCGAGGTCCTCACTGTCCCGGAGTGGTAGCACCTGATTCGGTCCTATCTATGGGTCAAATAGAACTAAACTGTGTACTTATGCAAAACTGAATTGTTTGAAATAGAACTGTTTTTGTAATTGAAAGTGTGTACTTATACTAAACCCAACTGTTTGAAATAAAACTGTTTTTAAATAGAACTAAACTTTGTTCTTATGCTTCAGTGAATTGTCTAAAATTAAACTGTTTTGATATTTAACTCTTTGTAAAGAAAAACTATGCTTTTACTAAACTGAATTGTTTGAAATTTAATTCGGCGTTAAATGACCCTAAAAGGGTTGATACGCCGAAAAACAAATACCAACCAACCAATTTTTGACAGGAAAAATCTTAAAGAAGGTGATCTGAAACAAAACCTGCAGTTTGAATAGACACAAGTTATGTCACTATGCTCGTCATTGGGTTGTATCTACGTAGACTCAGGGATTGGCATGTGTCGTACAAGCGTCAGTCACAATAATTCAAAGACGTACAGATGTTTTACAACCTTATCATCTTACGAATTTTCTATATTTTTCACAAGATGAATTTGTCATTAATCGGAACGTTTGAGTTGTAATTTTGGTGATGGCTACCATTTGTAAATATCTGGCTGATATTGTCAATAATCGTTAAATTTATAAACCGTAGAAGCCGAAATATTCTCTACAAACTCAAGGGTCGACTTGTACGGCAAGGCTAAAATCCAAACTATTAACACTGAGTGGTCAACCAGTGGAACAGTTACTCTTAACAATTGATATACACCACTTACCGTAACTCAAGCAGTCAAAACTCACAATTGCTGACCATATCTAACGAATTTACTCAGGGAGATTAATATAAAATGATAAAATTGTTATACAAATTGAGTATTATCAAAACGCTATATCACACAGTGATTCCATCAGCAGATACGCTGACTGTAAATACTTACCGAAACATCACAGGCTCTAAGCAGCCAGTCAGGCAACAACGGTATATTGTTTATCTGCCCAATTCCATGCAAGCACAATAGATTGTGAATTCATATATATACGAAATCTAATGTGTTAGAGTTGCATATTTCATATACCAAAGCAGTAACCTAGTTGCCATATGTACAAGGATAAGGAGGTACTGGATGCATAGTTCCTGTATTTGAAAGAAAGATTATGGTCGTGGATTTTTATGGTGCCCTCTGTTGGACCGATGTAATGTTTGACGGAGTTGTTTCGTACATATGGCAAATGAAAGACACAAACATCTCTCCCACAATCACCTGGGAGATATTAAAATAAGCACCTGCCTACAGCAAAACATAAAAAAAATGCCTTCTTTGCCTCCACGAAAAATTAGCCATCATCACCTATCCATCACAAAGCACCCTACAAAATAAAAAATCTGAAATCCTTTCAAAATGTAGGCACGAGAACAAACGCCTTCTTTCACACTTCCATCCATACACACAACCCACCTAACACTTCGAGTATATATATAATAAAAAAAAACCCTGAAGCACCAAAAGTACCATTTTCTTCCTTCAACCATCACACTCGACAAACAATATATGTATCATCATTTTTATCTACCCCCATACTCTTATCCACATGCCTCCACTATCTATTATTTAACTTTTTACGAGCATTAAAAATAGGCCCCAACGCTCTACATTCTCCTTACCAACCAAATTCACTCAAAACTTTTCTACAATAGTGTATTTACCACACAACATCAACAAAAGACATAACTATTAAATAACAATGTGCCCGTGGTGTAATGGTTATCGTCGTAGGAAATGGACACGGCGACTCGAGTTCAAATCCTGGACGAGAATGATTGCATTTCACATAGCACTAATACCCTTGGGAAAGGTATGAATCCAATTATTCTCCCTCCAGCAATGGGTAAATAGTAGGACAGACTAGGTTCTTCAGTCTTGGTGTGGCAACTAGTCTAGGAGAAGGAAAACTCTGAAATCAAACCTATTAAACTCCGCTTAAAAATTGACCTTGTGTTATATCCTGCCCGAGCGGAGGGGTTGGGTAAATAGGATTAAATAACAACACCAACCGACCAACTGCCACCCAAACTCGCCATCTATTTCCTTAATCAATTTCCTTAATTTTTCAATGACAACATCCTACCCCTCAGTTATAATCATCTTCGTACACAAACACACTAACTATTATTTAACCCCTTTATTATTTTATTACGCACATA
>OY757917.1:87465285-87470285 GCA_963585895.1 Sepioteuthis lessoniana | reverse complement strand
TCCTTCGCCAGAGTGCTCAACCCCCATGGGGGAGCGTATATATTTCAAAATGAATGGGTCTACATAGAGATTGATATATTTTTAAAAAAAATATTTATTTAGTTCTTAAGTACTTTTCCAGCTTGTTGCTTTCTCCAGAGAACTTTTAATATTTTTTCAGGTGTGATATTCGGTTTATATAGATGTCACTGTTTCGATGGGTAGCTGTTTCTTTTAATTTTGCGTATTTTCCGAGTAGGGGTTTGATCTTTCTTTCTCTTCTTTTTTTTTCTTTCTCTTTCTCAAAGTGTGTTTCCTGTTCTCCTTTGTGGGTGCCTTTTTATTTCCCCAGTTAGTATTTGATATTTGATATGCCATGAAGCTTTTTTAGTTGTTTCATTCTAGGTCGTTCTGTGTGCTTGTATGTATGAAAGCACAAAGCTCGAAACGTACGTAAGGACGAAATTAACAATTTTTAAAAGAGTATATATCTCTTTGTGGACCTATTCATGTTGCAATATTAACTTTTCTCTCTTTGGAACACCAAAAACAAAAACGGAAAAAATTATATATATATATATATATATGCGAGAGTTCATGCTGTAATGGACACTGACGTAGGAAATGGACACGGTAACACGATTTCAAAAACTGGACGAGACTGTTTCCATTTCTTGTTGCGTTAATATTCCTGGGAAAGGTATGAAACAAACAACTCTCCCTATAGGAAGCTATAGGAAGATATTGAGGCAGACTGGGCACTTAGACCTTGGTGTGGTCACTGATCATGGAGAAGGAAAACTCAGAATTTAAACGTGTTAAACCCCGTTAAAATTGACCGTGTGTTGCATTCTACTCGTACTGAGTGGCCGGTAAATATATACATATATAGTAAATTTGGCGACCATAGTCGAGGGTGACCCGAAAGCTCCCTTTTCGATAGCTACTACACCAAGGTGTAGGGGAGGGCGCAACTCCTTTCCCTGGACTGCTCCACTTTACCCTTGATCCGTACCTTATAATGCTGAGTGTTAAGCAAGGAGGCATCAAGTACCATTTTTAAAGTCTTTGGTATGACTCGACCTGGGATTGAACCCAGGTCTCCCGGGCCATTGGCGAACACTCTAACCGCTAGGCCAATGTATATATATATATATATAAAAGAAAGATTAATATATATATTGTAATCTTTCTTCAGTTTATCTTTTTCCTTCTTTGCTTCTATCTTTTTTTCTTTTCACATGGCGACAAAAATGAAAATAATGACAGAGAAAACAAAGGTTTGAAGCAAGAATGAGAAACTTTAAAGAAAGAAACCGTACCTCACCTCCAAATCCCTGTCCCAGCTTCAGTGAAAAAAAAATCCATTATCTAAAAGTGATTCGTGATCAGTCTCCTTGAAACTGTCATTTCGTTTTGGAGTGTTTGTGCTTTTCGCAACCGAAGAGATTCGCGGTCGAAACTGATGATGTTGAAGGTAAAAAGCCGAGGGGTCATACTTGATTCTTAAAAGGCCAATCAATCTTGTAAACTATTTGAGGAGAACCGACTTTTTTTCTTTCTTTTTTTGCCATCTTTTGGAGAACGGGAAATAAGATACAGAGGTAGGATTCTTATGTTAAAAACATTTAAACATCTGTCCACTTAAGAGAGAGAGAGAGAGGGAGAGAGAGAGGAGTTTATTTACAAATACATGTCTCGATTCTTTGGTATTTAAATCGTCAAAAACCGCACGAAGGCAAAACTTGGCATAAAAAAACATTCATTGAGATTTTCAAATAGGAAGTTATTTGTTGCGAGCCGGCATCGAGAACTTTCGCCGGTTAACAGTTTAAAACTTAAACCAGACATGAGGGGTAACGAGGAGAGCGTAAATATCGAGCCGAGGTAGGCTTTTTGCTAATGACAACGTTTTAAAAAAAATTCAGGAATAAGTTGAAGAAACAGGACCATCCAGAATGTGTGCCTGTAATAAATTGTTAGTATTACGTAGCGAGGCTTGAAGCAATTTAACTGTGTGCAAATAAAATTAGTGATATTTGATAGATATTTGAAACCTTTTAAGCGAGTGCAAACAAATGATTAATACAAAATAGAACCATTCATGATAGAATATTTGGAAACATCTGGCTGTGTGCAAGCGATGATAAAACTTGTGGCTCATTTAAAAATAAGATGACCTACAAATTTATCTTACAAATCAAATGTATAACTATTTAATTGCATGCAAACAAATGATCTCTGGCTTGTTTAAAAATGTTATCCACAAACTATGCGCTTACAAATCATATATATATATATATATATATATATATATATATATATATATATATATATATATAAAGAGGATTTAGCATTAAAAAATTATTAGGGGAGGTGCCCATGTTGTAATGATTATCGTCTCAGGAGGTGCCCGTGATGTAATGGTTATTGTCGTAGGAAATGGACACGGCAACACGAGATCAAATCCTGGATGCGACTCATTGCATTTCACATAGCACTAATACCCTTGGGAAAGGTATGAATCCAATTATTCTCCCTCTAACTATGGGTAAATAGTAGGACAGACTGGGTTCTTCAGCCTCAGTGAGGCAACTAGTCTAGGAGAAGGAAAACTCTGAATTCAAAACTGTTAAACTCCGCTTAAAAATTGACCTTGTGTCGTATCCTACCCGAGCGGAGGGGTTGGTAAATATCTGTACATATTGCTTGTTTGTTTCTATGTTTTACCGATATATCAACTCTTGTTAGACTATGGTATGTCGAAGACCGTTGAAGGAATCTAGTATTGACGATAAAATGTAAAAGAGAAGGGAAGGATCTCCGTAGTGTATTGATAACATGTTGGACTGCGACAACGTATTAAGAAAGTTCAAACTTCCGTTACGTTTATGTGTTCTGTTTCGGACTAATATCCTTGGGAATTGTATATCACCATACGTATGGGTGAAATAGTACCATTATTGTTAAAAAAAAAAAAAGGAATAGCATTGGTATCAAATAACCCACAAACATATATATGCCGTTAAACAAAGAATTCCAAATCGAAAAAAAAATCAAAATTTGCGCGCATATTTTGAACTACCTTTTACTCGCAACCATTTACATTATATATATATATCATCATCATCATGTCGTGCTGGTAGCACGGATATCCCTGACCCTCTCTCGCCACTTCTCCCTATCGTCCATCACCCTAGGCAGGTCCTCAGGACAACATCCCGTATCCTCACATAGCTGCTGAAGGTATGTTCGTGCTGGTCGTCCCGCTTTTGCACGGCCATGTGTGGGGGTCCATAAGAGTTCATCACTTATGAGTTCGTCCCTGCTTCTCCAGCAGTGTCCTGCATGTCTGGTTCGTCTAACTTGAATAGTTTTCGTGATAGGAGGCAGGTGGCCGTACAGTTGGTGGCGGCAATATCTATCTATATATATATATATATATAAGGGTTATTCAACTAATCATAGGAATTTTTTAAAATGAACAAATTTCTCTTTTTTCTAAAATATTCTCCTTATTTATAAAACCGCCGTCGTATCACACACACACACACACACACACACACACATATATATATATATATATATATATATATATATATATATATATATATATATATATATATTCTATGGGGGTACAAAATTTAATTAAACTTGCAAAAAGACCAAATTTATTCATGTTAAAAGATAAAAATGAAACTAACCGGTTTTGATCCTACCTGTTCAAAGTTAAACTAGGACAACAATTAAGACAAAAGAGAGGAATTAGACTCTGCAATGTTTGAAGAAAATATGACGGGGAGGGGAATGTTAAATTGTAATCAAATTAAGACCTAATAAACATTCCCTCCAGGTCCCACTCCATCCACCAGAGTTTATTGGCCAAGGGTTAAGGTTGGGGTTACTATGTTGAGGTTTTAAGGGAGTTCAGGAAGAGATTCCGTCGGAAGAGATTCATTGGGAAGAGGCCAGCACTCTTCAAATCGGGTCAGTGGCATTTCCACCAGCATAATGCACCAGTACACAACTCCATTCTTGTCACAGACTATTTGACCAAGATAGGCATCAAGACAGTTCATCAGCCTCCCTATAGTCCAGACATTGCTCCCTGTGACTTTTGCTTATTCCCAAAGCTCAGAGGCTGTCGTTATGAGACAATTGAGGAGATGAAAGAGGCTGTGACGAAGGCCATTGACACGCTCACACATGAGGACTTCCATGAAGTTGTTGGAGCGGTACAACAAGTGCATTGCAGCCGGAGAAGATTACTTCGAAGGAGACTCGAGTTTCATGTGTGTGCTATCAATAAAGGTGCACATACGAAAAAGTCTGGAAACTTATTTAATGATCCTCGTATTTACGAAAACAGAGTGTTTACCCGCAGGCTTGGCATAAGCGCAGTTTATCTTCGAATCAAACTTGTACGAATTCATCTACTCAGAATCGAGTAATCGATCACCTGACTGGACTCCAACATCGTCGTAAGCGAGTTCTAACACCAGTCGCGCTATGACGTTCACTTTTCGACTAATGTCCTTACCCCTAACCCCAGCTCTGGATTATCAACACTTCTTCTACAAGGGTAATTTTAGCAATGAATTAACCACGAAAGTTGATATGCCATTAAAAATATATCAAACCTACCAAAGCAGACAATATGAACATGTTTAAAGGGGCCCCTTTGTGTAATGGTAATCCTCGTTGGAAATGGACATGGCGACACGAGTTCAAATACTGAACGAGTCTGATTAAAGTTCACATAGTGCTAATAAGTAAACAGTAAAGTTGGCGACCGTAGTCAAGGGCGACCGGAAGACTCCCTTTTCAATAGCTACTACACTGAAGTGTACGGGAGGGTCCTAGTATTTGTCGCTGCCTCCCACCAGACACGACTTGACACAAGGTCAAAAGCCCGAAGGCCAATTAAAGTGGGGATAAAGGGGAGGGGAGGTCGGGAACGAGCCGAGACTCGAACCCTGCTTGTCTGTGCTGCTCATCAGCTCACTTGGTGCAATGTGAGC
>OY757917.1:87362785-87462785 GCA_963585895.1 Sepioteuthis lessoniana | reverse complement strand
CACACTCTAAGACACGCATACACACACACACACACACACGCGCTCACATACATACACGAGTATATCAGTGGCGTTTTTTAGAAATTATGCTAAATGATTGATTTTAACGGTATGTAAACCCGTCTAGGGTTATTTTATGCCTAGAGATTAGGGAGCTGTGTACATTTTTCGTTTATATCATCTATTTTAACTTGTTTCTTTGAACATGTTTTACATGATATTAAATATCCTTATCTAATACAAATAGGTTGGGGAATCACCTTCATTGTGAGTTCCTGTTTATATTTTTGTTATAACTGATTCTTTAGTTTTTATTTTTTG
Organism: Sepioteuthis lessoniana; assembly: GCA_963585895.1. Lineage (NCBI taxonomy): Eukaryota > Metazoa > Mollusca > Cephalopoda > Myopsida > Loliginidae > Sepioteuthis > Sepioteuthis lessoniana. The sequence continues at coordinate 87,462,464 of OY757917.1, read as the reverse complement.
TTACTTTCTTTTTTGCCCACTGTCTTGAATTTATGAGACCTAATAAGGTCGAAACAGCTGTCCAGTGTTCCCGTACGTTGTGCGTAGGTGTTCGGCGGATTTTCTGGTCGTGGTAATTCAATTCACAATATTAATTCCTCTACTTAAAAAATAAAAAATATGTACATCTATTCCCTTGCCCTTGAGGTCATGATAATTACACGGATACGTATTTCTAGCTTCTTGGGAAGACGTGGCCCGGGGGGGGGTGACCGTGTCACCACAGACGGACAACCACAGACGTCGACATTACTTCTTCATCGACCAAGCCTTATCCCAACGAGGGTACCCATCTCAACTACGACTCTAACTTCTCCAAATGCGACTTCTGACGGAAGTTTAAGTGCGACTTCAACTAGAACTTACTCTGCCTCTTAGAGATCTTATATATTTTATTCTAATTATTCTCTTTACTTCTCTCTTAATCACACGTAATCACTGAAACTTTTTAGTGCCACGCTATTCTAAACATCAGCTAATACGTATCAAGAAGTTTATTTTAATATATTGCTTATAGCTGATAACAAAATATACCCGTCTACTCTTTATTTTGACCGAAGCTGACACGTCAATCCAACATTAGGTCTACGCAAGTCCTGACCTTTTAGAAATTGAAACCTGCAACTACGAACTCAAAGTTTTTGCTAGCACACAATTTATCATTAAGATAAAATGATTAACTACAATAATTAAGTAATTGTTGTGTCCTGGTGATGACGCTAAATAGCTTCTGACGTTGCGGCTACACCCCTGAAGCTTTCAAGAGTGTGGAGTACTCGTTCAGTGTCATTACTCCCAGGACTACCCTGACTAAGAGTGACATTAACTGTTAGGGTTTCATCTATGGGTCAAATAGAACTGTTTAACCATTTAACTGTGTCAGTAATGGTTATCGTAGTAGGAAATGGACACGGTGACACGATTTCAAATCCTGGACGAGGCTGATTGCATTTCACACTGCACAAATACTCTTGGGAAAGGTAGGAATCTCATTAATCTCCCTCCAGCTAAGGGTAAATAGTAGGGCAGAATAGGTTCTTCAGCCTTGGTTAGGCAACCAGTCTAGGAGAAAGAAAAAGTCTGAATCCAAAACCCGTTAAACACCGCTGATGTTCAATTGAATTATTAGTGTTACATAGCAACATTAAAAACCATTTAACTGTGTGAAAACGAATGAGTAATGCTAAAAAGAATTATTTAAAAGCATTTAACTGTGCGCAAATAAAACTATTACTGTTAGAGAGGAATTCTTGAAACAATTTAATTTTGTGCAAACAAATGATTAATATTGAACAGAATTATTTGTTTGAGAACTTGTCAATGAACCTCGGTTGATCTCAGCAAGACAGAAGAATCTTTTTCTGAGGACAACAGTTTCTCATAAACAATCTACTCTTAAAAAAAAAAGATTCGGCCAGTCTATCATTCAAGGGTTACAGTCAGCGCATTTTTTGGCCCTAGCGACAAGGAAAAAAATATTCTGAGGTTAGCCAATAACTTTTAGGATCTTAAATGAGAATCAGCCTTTTTTCTTTGATTTAACATATAAATAGTGTCCTGTATATGACATTAAACCCTCTGATGGCTTTGGAGATTTGGGGAATGTGGAATTCCCCTTTATTGTCATTGCTCCCAAGTCCTCTCAAATCCGAAATGGTAGCACCTTATAGAGTCCTATCGGTGGGACAAATCACTATGAGTGCAAATAAATGTCTGATGTAAAATTGACACTGTTATATAGCAATACTAGAAACCATTTAACTGTGTACAAAAAAATGAGCTCAGACTCGTTTAAACGTTATCTACAAAATGAATTTATAAACCATGTATATGTTTGATATATATGTATAAAGAGGATTTGACATTAAATGACTCACAAAGGTTGATATGCCATAAAACCCGACAAAATCAAATCCTATATATTTAATATATATGTATAAACAGGATCTAGCATTGAATGACGTACAATGGTTGATAGGATATTAAAACCCATCCAAATCAAATCATATGTACTTGATATACATGTATATAGAGGATTCGGCATTAAAAAACCTATTATGGTTGATATGCCATAATACCCAACCAAATCAAATCATATGCATTTGATATATATGTATAAAGAGGATTCGGCATTAAATAACCTATTATGGTTGATATGCCATAATACCCAACCAAACCAAATCATATGCATTTGATATATATGTATAAAGAGGATTCGGCATTAAATAACCTACTATGGTTGATATGCCATAATACCCAGCAAAACCAAATCCTATATATCTAAAATATATGTATAAAGAGGATTTGGCATTAAATAACCTATTATGGTTGATATGTCATAAAACCCAACCCAACCCAACCAAATCATATGCATTTAATATATATGTATAAAGATGATTTGGCATCAAATAACCTATTATGGTTGATATGCTATAAACCCAATGCAACCAAATTATATGCATTTGATATATATGTATAAAGAGGATTTGGTATTAAATAACCTACTACGGTTGATATGCCATAAAACCAAACCAAACCAAACCAAATCATATATTTAATATATCTATATAAAGAGGATTTGGCATTAAATAACTTGCAATGGTTGATATGCCATAAAACCAAACCAAACCAAAACAAAACAAACATAGATAAAAAGTGTTCTTGTTTCCAATGATCAACATCTGTACGTAAATTTCAAAACAAAATTTAACCATAAAAAAACAGCATTGAATTTTGAGATTTTTTCTATTTACATTTGCTAATAATTTAGGTTAATTTAATCATTTAAGGACTACGACAAAATATTAAAGTAAAGTTGTCTCCCTTTAGTCGAGGGCGATCCGAAGGCTCCCTTTTCAATAGCTACTACACCGATGTGTAGGGGAGGGTGCAACTCCATTCCCAGCATTGCTCCACTTTACCCTGGATCCTCTCCTTATAGTGCTGAGTGCTAAGCAAGGCAGCATTCAGTACCATTTTTTGAGTCTTTGGTAAGACCCGACCTGGGATTGAATCCCGGTGTCCTAGGCCATTGGCGAACACTCTACTCATTAGGCCAATGGCCCAATTAAATAAATAAATAAAATGGAAAAATCCGATTCCCTTCCTCTTGCGCCAAATCAACAGGGGATGATGGTATGTTGGTTGGTTCGGTTTTATGGCATATCAACCTTTGTAGGTTATTTAACGCCAAATCTATTTTTATGCAAATAGTCAGTTCTATTTCAAACAATTCAATTTAGTATGAGTACACATTTTAATTATCAAAAAAGTTTCTATTATAAGCTATTCAGTTTATTCAAACAGTTCTAATTCAGCTAATTCAGTTTAGAATAAGTAAAGATTTTGTTTACACACAGTTAAATGTCAAAACAGTTCTATATTAAACAATTTAGTTTAGTGTAAGAAGAATTTCAATGTCAAAAACAGTTCCATTTCAAACAATTCAGTTTAGCATAAGCACGCAAATCAAATATAAATACACAGTTTAATCGTCAAAAACATTTCGATTCCAAGTAATTCAGTTTAGTCAAACAGTTCTATTTCAAATAATTCAGTTTTAGCATAAATATGCCGTTAGTTCTATTTGACCCATAGATAGGACCCTTATCAGGTGCTACCACTCCGGGCCAGAGTGAACCTTGGAGCTATGTTAATGAAGGGGTACTCCGCATCCCCTAAAGCTCTAGCATCACTGGAACCTCACCATCAGATTGTTTAGGGTCATATCCTGGACACTCACTGGTGGGGGTTATTACCCCTCTGCAGAGTAGCAGTCGGGGTATTCTACAGCCCCAGCCGATGAGAAAAACAGGGGATGAGCATTCTGCGTTAATAGCTGCTTTTAATCTTTATTCAGATTTATTCCGTATTCCAATGGGAAGTATCATATCGTTTTTCTGTGGAAAGAGATTACAGCAACTTTAATTTTATGTATCGAGGGAAAGATTTTTGAAAGACGAAAATCTGCATGCAAATATTTCTAGTAACGTTGTGGCAAATCTGTTGGACTCCAAAATCGTTGTAAGCTAGTTCTAACACCAGTCGCGCCATGACGTTCTTTTTTCGACTAATGCCATTACCTCTACCACCATCTCTGGCTTATTAACACTGTTCTTCTACAAGGGTGACTTTAGCAATAAATTAACCACGAAAGTTGATATGCCATTAAACAAAATACCAAACCTACCGAAGCAGACAATATGAACATGTTTAAAGGGGCCCTTTGTGTAATGGTAATCATCGTTGGAAATGGACACGGCGACACAAGTTCAAATACTGAACGAGTCAGATTGTTATTCACATAGTACTAATATCCAAGACAAAGGTATGAATACAATTCTTCTTCCAGTTATAAATAAATAGTTGGGTATACTCTGCTGTTCAACCTTGGTAAGGTGACCAATCTAGAAGAAGAAAAACTAATCTGTTCTCTCACTCCCAGCAATTGGGACATAGTTGGATAGACTGAGTTATTTTGCCTCCGGTAGGCGACCAGTCTAGGGGAAAGAAAACTTTGAATTCAAACTAGCTTTACTTTGCTTTTAAAAATTGACCTTTTGTAATATAATTGGGAAATAGTTGGATAGACTGAGGTATTTTGCCTCCGGTAGGCGAACAGTCTAGGGAAAGGAAAACTTTGAATTCAAACTAGCTTTACTTTGCTTTTAAAAATTGACCTTTTGTAATATAATTGCGGAGGGATTTCGTTTTATATATCTTGCCTTTTGGTTTAGTAAGGATGAGAACCTTTCGGCTTAGTACATGGTTTAGTTAGGTGCAACATTAACGCAGGTGTTTACGCGCGTGCGGAGAGGATGTGTCATTCAGAGATGTCAAAATAAAAATCCCAGATAGGAATTGAGACCAGGGGATGTAAGTGACGTCACGCACCGGAAGCGTGGGCTGAGTATTTTGGGATTTGAGAAAAAGCAGTTTGTTGAGTTCCTGCCTCCGAACGAGAGAGTCGAGATTCAGAGCTGGGCGAGGCCAAACGAATTTGTGCGCTACGGGCGCCGCGCGTTGGTTGGCTTAAGAGCTGACGATGTAAAAGCAGTCAGCATAGAAAGATTGTGTGTGTCTCTCCCTCTCTCCTCATGTCGAAAAACCTTTAAACTGAAAAAAGTGAATAAAAGTTTCATACCTGAACCAATTTCGTGAATGTCGTGTATTTCGGATTCCCTATGTCTATTTCACACATCCGTATATCTGGCTATGTAATATTTTTGTCTCATCCCTCTCATTATGGTTGAACTGTTGGATACTAAAGCTTCTGGTTGTAGCTCCTGCCTCGTCTCCAAGTTCAGAGTTCGAGTCGAGTTTAAAGTCAAACTCTTGACTAGCAATGGGAAGTTTTAAAAAAATTGTCTAGTTGATATTTGGATAAGTTTTCATATTCTATTTAGCAGTGTTTGCTTAAATTAAATTAACTCCTTTTTCTTTCTTTCTTTTTGTTTAAAGAAAACAAGCAGAAATAAAATCATGACGCAGAATGAAAGAAAGAAACAAGAAAGAAAGAAAACAAGGATGATAATAGGAGCACCTGTTATAAATATGATCATCTGATAGATATTGACTGTGGTGAAAGATCTGGGTTAGTGATTGTGTGTGTCGGTATCGGAGAACAACAGAGATGAGATTTGGTTTAGATTTTTTTTTTTTTCTTTAATGGTATATCAACCATCTTACTGAGTGTAGGTGGGTACCGGTTCGATCAAGGAGATCCAATTGCCACATTACGATAATTGCGAGTGGATGATCTAAATTGATATGTGTCGGACGATCAAAAGAATCCGAATAACTGACTGTTGAAATATCATCACTCAATACGAAATAGATCGCATAATAAGCAGCGAACGCATATTACTGGTTCTCAACTAGTGGGTAAATGACCCACCCTGGAGGGAAATTTATCATTTCAGGTTTGGTTGGTTGGTTGGTTGTATTTAATGGCATATCAATCTCCATAGGTCATTCAATGCCAGAGCCCTTCCACACATGTATTATATATATGATTTGTAAATGCAAATGTTTAGGTTGGTGATGTTTGGGTTTTATGGCAAAGTGACCTCTTAAGGGTCATTGAGTGTTAAATTCTGATATGTATGTGTGTGTATATATAAATGTCAAAGCTTTTTGTTTGTATAAACTTTGTGGTCGAAGGTGTTGGTAACCTATCTTTAATAGAAAGCAAATTGTTTTTAAGAAGTTGATTATGTTTTTGAGAGCAATTTAAAAAAAAAATATCATTTCAGGTGAAAACAGTAATTTGAGTTTGTGAGAATATTGATCACACTACACGCTAGAATTGTACAAGGAAGGTTTTGAGTTCGACAGTTTTTGAAATGGGGATTTTAATTTCTGAAATATGGGAGAGTTAGCGTATGGATAAATAGAAAAGGTTGAGAATCGTAATACGAGATTATATATATTGATAATGAAATCGCTTCTCAACATTAATATCAATACGTGGCGATATCTACATTTGAAACGGTCTCTTTCTCTTTTCACGATCCACTTTTTCTCTTCCATCAGCCTTTACCATCTCTGCCCCGCCTCTTTCTCACTACTTCTCTCTCTCTCTCTCTCTCTCTCTCTCTCTCTCTCTCTCTCTCCCATTCATTCTTTTTCATTCAGATGATAAACAGTTATGGGGCTAATGTGTCTCCTTTCAGCACAGCTTATACAATGTCAAAATAGTCTGTGTCTCCATCCCAGCAGCAGACTTTTACTTTCGTGTTTCTATATAGCCTCATTATGGCTGCAACGGTTTCTTTGGATAGGCCGTTGGCGAGTAGTATTTGCTCAATCTTCCCTCTGTGTATGGAGTCAAAGGCCTTGGAGAGTCGGCAAATAATATTGTTGCCTCTAGTTTTTTTTGCATGTACGCCAAATAGAATTCGTCAGATAGTCAAAATTTGTGATGTCTGGGATCGATTTCTCCGAAAACCATTCTCAATTTCGGGTTCTCTGCAGTTGCATAGAAGAGCATTTTAGATCTTGGCAGCTATAGATATAAGGGTTATACCTTGGTAGTTCTTAGCTATTCCGAGGTCACCCTTCTTAGGGAAGGAGATGATGCGTCCCTTTGTCCATCTGTCTATTGTGTTTTGGTTATATACGGCATTACAGTGTCAGATCAAAAAGTCGTCGAATTCCCTGGTCTTCCATACTTCTGGGGGTATTTCATTAAGCCCTGCTGCTTTTTATTTTTTATTTTTCTTTGTACTGAGTCGAGTTCTTCTTGCGTAAACTGTCCTAGTTTGATGTCTAATTGATTACAAATAAAATTCGTGATTGGTTCATGTGTAGCTTTCCGAGAGTTTCTGAGTAAATTCTAGAAATGTTGTCTCGATAGTTGTATTCGTTTTTCTTGGTTGGTAGCTTTCAGTTTCGCTTTCGCAATGCTCTTCCTTCTGCTCACTTCGTTTACCATTTGCCATGCTATACTAGATTGTCTATCTATAACTGAGCCTCTAATCTTATCGATCTGATTTTGTATGTATTCTTTTTGTTCTTTTAGGTATATATTATGTTACGGTTACTATATTTTTGCTTCTCTTTCCTCAGCCTTTACCATCTCTGTCCCGCCTCTTTCTCACTACTTCTCTCTCTCTCTCCCCCCCTCTCTCTCTCTCTCTCTCTTTCCCATTCATTCTTTTTCACTCAGATGATAAACAGTTATGGGGCTAATGTGTCTCCTTATCCTGGAATTTCAGGGAGAATTATTGACTATAGTACCGTACCACTCAAACTTTATATCGATTCACCGTAACTAGTTATATTTTAATGATTGCTATAAAAAATCTTATCGATCTGATTTTGTATGTATTCTGTCTGTTCTTTAAGGTATATGTTAGGTAATTCGTTTTGCACCTTTTTTAAGTTTCAGGGCATTGATATTGGTTGGGTTCTTCCTATTGCATTTGAAGGCAGTTTTCACGTCTACACGCTTTTTTCTAACGGCTAATGCCTCCTATGGGTATCCAGATTTAGCTCTTTGTTTAGTTGGTATGCATTCTGCTGCTGCTTCTATGTGGGCATTGATGAAATTCTCATATTCGTCATTTGGAATATGTGTTTCTGTCTTCTCCTGTAGTGCATCGAATTTCTTTCTGTGTGTTAACGCATATTTATCTCTAATATCCCTGTTATTAAGTAGGGACCAGTCATGGTGTATAGTGGTTGTTGGTCGGTCCGTATTCCTTCGAAGGTTTAGTCGTGTCTTTGACGTGACAATTCAGTGATCGGAGGACACACCCTCGAAAGATGAATATGCCTCGCAATTGAATGCGCTATTATTCCATTTTTTATTTATAAAGATGTAGTCTATCTGTGCTTTAGCATTATCTGCGTAGGTGTAGGTCCATAGTTTTCTCTTCTTTTTCTGAAAGTTTGTATTGGGACATGTTAATCTATTTTCTAGCGTGAAATCTGTTAGATGTCGCCCATTTCTGTTTGACGAGTTGTGTAGTTTGAATTTATGGTTTACGTTTTTACCAATGTGGTCATTCACGTCTCCACTAATGACGAGAACGTTGTGTTTCGGGATGCTACGAACAAGGGAAGATAACTCATTATAGAAGGCGATGAGGTCGGTTTCTTCACTAACATTTGTAGACCTGTAGCAGAAGATGATTGTTGCGCTTGGGTTGCCATTAAAAATCACTACTATCATCCTCGGTGGTATTTTCTCTGTGCTATTTAGTGATTTTAAGGCCAGTAGTCTTATAAGCATACCTCCACCTCCTATGGTGGCATTGACAGAGTTTTTTTTCCATGTACATGCAGGGGCTAGCATCCATCCATTGCCAATATCGTGATATTCAATATCCTGGCTATGAGTGTACCAGTGTTCTTGTATGTATATTATATCTATGTTATGATCGATCACCGATGCTGTCAGCTCCAGTAGTTGTCCTATTCTATTTAAATTTCTAACGTTGAATTTCACTATTGGTATTGTGCGTTTGCATTTTATTAATTTTTATTTTAGTTTGAGCTCTGTAGCTGATTTTTCGAACACTGAGGCCAGGGCTCCAACCTCAGCAGGGCGCGCTCCTTTTTTACCCGCACGAAGAGCGATGTTGTTTAGACAGGTAGTTTGAGTGTGCGTCATGGTAATCTTTCGATGGCTGTTATTATTCTCATCTATCGAAGCCACGCTTATAGATGAGCAGCAGTAATTCCTCGATCGAATTATTTGATCCTGGCTGTTGAACCATAGGTTTCATACACCCAGAGCCTGGTTAGGCATGGTTTTGAACCATCAGAGGGTTTTTCCGTCGCCTTGATGCCCACCATGCTGCTTCCCATGGCTTTATAAAAAAATTTTATTCTAATTTTTTCCTTCTTTCTTCCCCCTTCTGCCAATATGAAGTTTTAACTTAAAGTCCACAGTTACTTTCTTTTTAAACTTCATTGGGGTCCTTATTTGTGGTTCTTTGCATCCTTACAGGCATTCTATTTTATGCTAATTTAGGTTTTCAGCTTCTTATAAAGTCCAATAATATTAGTTTCTCTTGAACAGTTTCAACTGTAACCTGGAATTACAGTATTTGTCTTTACATTTAAAGCACAGATAGTATACAGCAATTATTTTACAAATAAAATAAAATCATTCATGCATTTAAAAAATTTTAAATTGCAAAAGACAATATATAAATGACCATTATTTGAACTCTGCAAGACTTGGAGTTGATTTACTTAGTATTTTGGTAATGTGTTTAACATAGTCCATGTCACCTAGGCTTCTGAATATTTCTTCTTTTATACTGATATACGTGTTTCTAGTGCTTGTTGTGGGGAAGGGTCATTTAGTTATTCACTTCACCCTATGATTTTTTTCTCTAAATATGACGAAATATTTAGAATAATATTTAGAGAAAGAGAGATATATTTTTTCCAAAGATATTCATTTATTATAATGATTCGAATGTTCGCCAACGGCCCGGGAGTCCGGTGTTCAATCGCAGGTCGAGTAATACTAAAGACTCAATAATGGTACTTGATGCCTCCTTGGTTAACTCTCAGCATTATAAGGTATAGATCAAGGGTAAAGTGGAGCAATCAAAGAAAGGAGTTGCGCCCTTCCATACACCTCAGTGTAGTAGCTATTGAAAAGGGATCCTTTGGTTCGTCCTCGACTACTGTCAGTCAACTTACTTATATCTCGAAGCAATATTAGTAATGGTAGAATTGATTTTATGATATTTACAATATCTGATATTTTTAATTTCAACCGCTTCCTTTTTATTTTTCAGTAAAATCTTTTAGCCTCACACACAAACACACATTTACACATGCACACATACAGATACACAGACACGAAAAAATATTCATTCGCACAGAGAAATACACGCGCAGAGAAATACTCACAAAATATACTCATAAAAAATACACATAGAAAAAAACTCACATTAACATATCGCCACAGACACACACACTAAAAGATACACACACATGCACACACATACACACAAATACACATGCATATGCAAATACACACATGAATATACACACTAATACACACACAAGTATACACATAAATAAACACACAAATACCCACATACACACACGGAAATATACACACAAACACTCGCAAATACACACACATATACAAACGCACCCACACACAAATACACACACAGACAACGTTTAATATAACGACTAACAAAAAGAACAGGAACAAATTATGTTGTATATCATAAAATATAATCTGTTTCTTTTCTTTTGCTTCAATTACCCGAAATGTACGTATGGGTAGAGAAAGAGAGAGAGAGAGAGAGACGGAGAGAGAGAGAGAGAGAGAGAGTCGGAGGTGGCTGCGATGCGCACACACCGGAGTGACGGTGCAGTTCTTCTGTGAAACCCCTTTCTCTTTATGCTTCGTTCTATTATTTGCCATATGTCCCACCACAAAGCCTGTTTTAAGGTGGTTCCGGGTGCAGGGTCGAAACCCTCACATGCTCGGCAGTTCCAAAAATTGCCTGGGACCCCGTCGGCATACCTCTAAAAATAGGCGCCTCAGGCGTCAGGTGATGAAGCTCCGTAGAGGGTTAGAGCCAAGTGGGATCGACCTCCTGCAGCTGAAGGATGCCGGTCACAGTTGCAAGACGCGAAAGCTGGATTTTCCCGTCACCCGCGTTAAGCAGCCGTGACCAGCTGCCTCTGAGCTAAGACACACCTGACTTGATCCACAAGCCGGACAACATGGTCGACCGAAGCGTGTTCCTGTCTGCTTCGTTCTGCTCGGGTCGAAATCTTCCATGGTTTATATAATTTTCCGGACGCTTGCGTAAATCTTCGTGGTCACATCTCCCGCTAACACGTTACAAACGGACATACCTTCTTCTAGCATACCACCCACGTAGTTTACGTAGCACTTCCGCAGGGAACAACCTGCGTCCTGTTAACTTTAGGAAAGAGATGCACTTCCTTTTATGTCATTCATGCGATCTATGTGGTATGCCAAAGGGATATTTCAGTCAATACCTAACAATTACACAACAAACAACAACAAAAACTATATATAATTTTACTATATCGTATAAAAGATAATTGCCTAAGAAAACTATTTCTAGTGTTCATTAATTGATCACCAACCTCTAAATCCATATTAACATACTTATATATATATACATATATATATATATATATATATATATATATATATATATATAAGGTGTCTCAATGAACATTGGACCTATGTGACTGGTAATAAATCTACTAATAATTATGTTGTGTTCTTTTTTGCTTCAGATTTGAAAATAGTATACTAAAGCAACTATTGATCCTCGATCACAATGCCTTGGACAAGAGAAGAACAGATATTTTGCATCACAACTTATTTGGAGATAAAATCATTTAAAACTGTCACAAAATAAACGCATCCCATTAATATGTTAATGGATTATTACTGAGACAAGAAACTCAAAAAAAAGTGTGTACGTCCTGGAAGCTGATATAATAAGAATTTAAAAAATATTCTCTAGCTTAGAGAATGCTTTTTTTACAGGACGTGTTCCAAATGACCGCCATTGCGCTTGTCTCAGTAATAGATTATTATCATATCAATGGTTTGCATCTTATATATATATATATATATACGGCTGAGTGGTAGAATCTTGGATTGGCGTTTGAGTCTACCAGCTTTCCATCCCAGCTTCAGGTATCTAGCCTGTCTAGCCACACTGGAGTGTTCTGATAGAACGAAACAGGTCTGTCTGTGGATGACTATATATATATATATATATATATTGAAAAAAAAAATATATTGAAAAAATTCATTTTTTGGTGTTATTATGAATTTATTTCTGGCCGTTATGACCATCATCGGACGTTAAGAGAAAAAATTATTTTCGTGTTCTTATATTGCTTCCGGTGAGAATAGGAAAAGAAGAATTTAATTTTTCAATTTAAATGATTTTTTAATTAAAATAAATTGTTAATATATTTTATCATATTTTTTATTCAAGAATTTTTTTACACTGGAGATATTGTATCTATTATTATCTGATACAATATTTACACATTCCTTAAAAAAACCCGTTGCTTCTAATTTAAATGCAACTGAAAATTAAAAAAAAAACACAATCCGGAAAAAATAAATAGTAGTATGCGACTGATTTAAAATTATAGATAAGATATGCATTCATACTTCCATTGAAACTATTATGTTTTATAAATATTAAATAATATAATTCGTGTGATCAGGAAATCATAATTCAATGTTTATATTAATTTTAAAAATTCTATTTCTAATTATGAAAACTAACGTAAAAATTCATGTTATTTATATTTGGAAGAAATTAAGATATCGAATGTTAAATTAATCATGATAAGCAAAGAGTTAATATATAATAGTTATTTTATTAATGTAACAAATAATTCCTAACTAATAATATGAATGAATTAGATATCAATTTCTTAAATTTATATATATATGTATATATATATATATGTGTGTGTAGGGAAAGAGATAGAGAGAGAGAATAATAAGAAAACCAAAAATACTTATTTTTTATAAATTGTTATGATCCCACGAAGTCAAAATACCCGGATTTTATTATCACACGTGAAATGTATTAACGGAATTAGTGTTTTAATTTATTGTTTAACACCAAAATTTAACGGAAGAAGGTCAGTCCCCATGGATTCATGGCTTTCGTGTTGAACTAATACTCTAAGGAATGTTATGAGCCCCTTTATTCCGCCCCTCTTCAGCTATGGGTTAAATAGTACCACTACTGTTCTTTAACAAGGATGGCTATGGCGTTAAATAACCCACGAAGGTTGATATACCAATAGTAACACTACTTTTCTTCAACAAGGATGGCTATGGCATTAAATAACCAACAAAGGTTGATATACCTATAGTAACACTACTGTTATCCTGCAAGGATGTCTTTGGCATTAAATAACCCACAAAGGTTGATATACCTATAGTAAGACTACTTTTCTTCTGCAAGGGTGTCTTTGGCATTTAATGACCCACAAAGGTTGATATGCCTATAGTAACACTACTGTCTTCTGCAAGGGTGTCTTTGGCATTTAATGACCCACAAAGGTTGATATGGCTATAGTAACACTACTGTTCTTCTGCAGGAATGTCTTTGGCATTAGATGATCCTCAAAGGTTGATATGCCTATAGTAAAACTACTTTTCTTCTGCAAGGGTGTCTTTAGCATTAATTAACCCACAAAGGTTGATATACCTATAGTAACACTACTGTTCTTCTTCAAGGATGCCTTTGGCATTAAATAACCCACAAAGGTTGCTAGGCCATTAGAACAAAAAAATAATTAAGCCAAGTCAAACACTACGACATTGGAACCAAAAATAGAAAAATGTAGCTGTCCAAAAATATGAATATATAAGTAAAGTTGGCGACCGTAGTCCAGGGTGACCCGAAAGCTCCCTTTTCGATAGCTACTACACCAATGTGTAGGGGAGGGCGCTACTCCTTTCCTCTGATTGTTTCACTTTACCCTTGATCCTTCCTTTATATTGCTGAGTGCTAAGCAAGGAGGCATCAAGTACCATTTTTTGAGTCTTTGGTATGACTCGACCTGGGATTGAACCCAGGTCTCCCGGGTCGTTGGCGAACACCCTAACCATCATGCCAGTGTAGTTGTCCAAAAATATGACAATATAGCAGTCCACCTCTTTTGATTTAATTTTTCTTTGTTTATTACAGAGTTTCAATGTTGTTGGTGTGTACTTTCTATGAGTGTTACAAGGGCGTTAATCAGCACTAATAACAGATACGTATATCCCTTCTCTAAAATTAGTAGATAAGTTCACATACCTCAGCTGCAATATCTCATCTACTGAAAACGAAGAAGTGGAGTGCGATCGATATGTTTGATCTATCTGATAAAATTAAACGGGATTTCTTCCAAGCTGTAGCAGAGTCATTACTACTCTATGGGTGCACCGCATAGACGCTGACAAAATGCTCTGAGATAAAGCTAGATGGGAACTTCGTAAGAATGCTACGAGCTATTCTAGACAAATCCTGGAAGCAACATCCCACACAAAAAAAGATGTATGGCCACTTCCCTCCTATCTCAAATAAGATGCAAGTAAGACAAACAAGACATGCAGAACACAGCACGAGTCAGTGTTGCCCGACCAGCAAGAACTTACATCAGCTCTGTGTGGACACTGGATGTAGTTTGGAAGACCTGCTGGGAGCAATGGCTGATAGGGAGGGGTGTGGAGGGAGAGAAAGAGTCAGGGAAATCCATGTTGTCAGCTCGACTAAATGGTCATCATGATTTCCTTCCGAAGATAGTTGAATATAGAATGTCTCAGTGAGAAAGAAGGAAATACATAAAAATGTTCCAAGACGGAACACTGGCAGCATCTGAATATATCTAACATTTCTATACTGTGAAAGAAAGCCAAAAAATACGTGTGACATAATGAAGTATCTTTAATCAGTGGTAATGATATCGTAACCCCGAAACTACATTTGAGAAGAAGAAGAAGAAGAAGAAGAAGAAGAAGAAGAAGAAGAAGAAGAAGAAGAAGAAGAAGTTTAAGTTAACCAAAAAAGAAAGAAAAGTGATAAAGGCAGAAAAAGAAAATTCACTTGTAAAATTCTTGGAAAACCAAAGTAATGTTTACTTTGATAATTTGCGTTCGGCTTTTCTCTGGGAAAAAACGACTTATTAAAATTTTTTTTTCTTTTAATTATTGTAATATTTTTGGATAATAAGTATATAAAAACACGCCTGTATTCAAATAAAATACTCTCTGAAAATCTTAAACCAATTAGTGGTATAAAACTGGAGATTATCGGTTAGTAACAAACATTTACATTTTTATTTATGTAGATGTGTGTGTGTGTGTGTGTGTGTGTGTGTGTTTATTTACGTATATATGGAAGTGTCATGGGTGAAGTGAATTATCAAATCTTTAAAAATTGCTCTTTTGCAAAACCACAAAAATACGAAAGCCAGAGATTCTATCGCACAGCTACTAACTCGGTGTAAGCGAAGCGATTTTAACGCATATATTTCACATTTGTTTTGTTTACATGTATAAGCTTATACATACATACATATATATATATATATATTGTACAATTAAATGGAGACTCAAACTCGGTTAAGTCGTCATAATAAATTTATTTCGGCGGAGAATATTATTGTTATATTCTCCGTCTCGTCAGATGACTCTTTTACATGCTCTCTCCTGTCGCAGAGTAGCGAATGTGGACTTACAGTCCGTATTCAGAAGATAAAATTAGGTAATTTTTAAAAAAACAGAAAATAAAGATAAAAATAAAAAATAAACCATAAAAATAATAAAAATAAAAATAAGAGTAAGGTGGAAATCAAATTACAAATTCTTTCATTCATAGGCGTGAGCAGAGGGGGTTGTGTGTGTGCGTGCGTGTGTGTGTCTGTAAAAAAATTTCGTTGTTGGTTCAAAGAGAGAAAGAAATATTTTTAAATGAATAGTTCCACGAAGTGGTCTGTATTTTTTAGAGATTTATTTATTTCGTTCTTACATACGTTGTTTTTGTCAGAGAACATATATGGTAAAAGGCCTTGTGAATGGGGTACTCAACTTGAACTCACTCGTGTTTAAAGTTTGAGTTGTCTTCAGATGGTTATTTACATAGAGGTCACTCCTTTCTTTCTTTTTTGTCTCTCTGAGTGTGTCTACCTTAGTCTGTTTCACCCCTAATTGGTCTTCAATATTTGATATGTTTTTGTCATTTTACTCTGGGTAGTTGTGTGTGTGTGTATCTTGAGCTTTTTTCTTGTGTGTGTGTGATAGTGTCGTTTGAAATTTACGAGTAATTATTTTCTTTAAATAATTTTTCTAATTATTTTTGTGTGTGTATATATATACGTTTATATACATATATGTGTATGTTTGTTTCCATTTGTGTGCGTGTATAATTCATGTTTTATTCAACGTGGGCTTATATTTATTGATGAAGTTTTTTCTTTTATTTGAAGCATACACGTATATAAGAATGAAGTCATTATCATCATCATCATCATGTCGTGCCGCCAGCACGGATATCCCTGACCCTCTCTCGCCTCTTCTCCCTATCATTCATCGCTTCTGGCAGGTCTTCAGGGCTACATCCCGTATCCTCACATAGCTACTGTATGTATGTTCGAGCTGGTCGTCCTGCTTTTGCTTGGCCATATGCGGGGGTCCATAGGAGTACATCACTGATGAGTTCGTCCTTGCTTCTCCAGTAGTGTCCTGCGTGTCTGGTTCGTCTAATGGACCTATTCCTTTTAATATATATATATATATATATATATATATATATATATATATATATATATATATATATGTATATAATCAAAAGAAAATCTTATACCACAGAAAACAGGAAAAAGATATTCATAGTAAATGGAAATTTAAGCTGAAATTCAAAATAGGTTGTCTACATTATCAAATGTACCAATCGCAATAAAATCTACATAGGTTGTACGCAAACAACAGAACAATCATTCTCTTTGCGGGAAAGCAAAATTGAATTACGAAAAAACAGAAAACTTTTTGCATCAAATCACCTTTCTGAATGCAACAAGAGAAAGTATAAAACAATGCAAATATAGCAGAATGATGACTACTCATTGCTTCAAATAAAAGAAAAAAGAACTTTATGAAATATCAAATCTATGTATGGGGACAAATACATTAAGTAAAGCAAAGTTAGCGACCGTAGTCGAGGGCGACTAGAAGTCTCCCTTTTCAATAGCTACTACACCGAGGTGTAGAGGAGGGCGCTACTTCTTTCCTTGGACTGCAGCACTTTACTCTTGATACGTACATTATATTGCTGAGTGTAAAGCAAGGAGGTATCAAGTACCATTTTAAAAGTCTTTGGTATGACGCAACCTGGGATTTAACCAAAGTGTCCTGAACTATTGGCGAACACTCTACCCACTAGGCAAATTCCCTTGAAAATATACGTCTACAAGAGCAGTTACATATAAGCGTACATATACATATATACGTGTGTACACACAAATAGAATATATATATATATATATATATATATATATATATATATATAACACATGGAACAGATATTTACTTAGACTATAGGCAAAAAGAAGAGAATGAACAAAAAAGGGTCATTAGGAAAACAACCGAAAGTCTTCAGGGACAATTAACTTCAATGAGACAATCATTGACACAAAATATGGAATAAAGAAAAAAGAAAACTTACCAGAACAATATTTACAATAAAAGAAACTTTACTCTCTGTCAAAATTCAAATGCCGCCTGATTGCTTGGTCTAACACGAAAAGCAGAAATATATGGAATAAAAGTAACTCTCCCAGCCAAAACAACCTAAAAAACAACCCAGACTAAATACCAAATTTGTAATCAATTGTGGACCTATATATATATATATATATCGAGCAGAATGAGTAAGATAGATCGATAATGAAGAGAATTAGGAACGCTGACAGAACGGTTATGATCTCTTTTCTGTATACTCTTTTTCTTCTCCCGTTATTTAAATAAAAACATCCGTAGTTCAAGCAACAATTTTTACTACAATCATAATGTCCTGATGAAGGTTTAATAAAACTGAAACGTTTTAACATTAGCTTTAGCATCATAGATAAATTCGTCTCATTTGGAATACTTTTTTAAAAAAATTTTCACATACATATATATGAGAGTATAAGTATGTGTGTGTGTGTGTGTGTGCGTGTGTGTGTGTGTGTGTGTGTGTGTGTGTGTGTGTGTGTGTAAAATTTACTGATTCTCATATAAAAAAAAGGTGTGAAAATTTGGGCAAAAATATACTCAAGAAGCTGTAATCATTGTATCTGTACTTTTACTTTCATTGACGAATCTGTGCCTTGATATGGAACGCGCCTTTTAAAAATTTCTTTGAGATTATATGCCGACAATAATTTGAATCGCTCCGCAAAATCTGAAGGATGAAAACCCAAAAGAAATTTAAATATCTTTTCCCACCTAGATTGTTAAAAATACATTTTTTTATCAATCATTGATTAGTCAATCCATCTTTTAAATCTAATTTTGAGCGGACTTAAATTTAACAAAAAAGCAATGAAATAGATAGACCATTAGCATTTTTATAGATTCTTTCTGGAAATCTACGCAAAAATTTCGACTTTATTTCTCTCGAGGGAAAGCTTAACATTCTTTTCCTTCATGGACGCATATAATTTCAACATCGCTGGAATATTTTTAAGAGAAGACTTCATTTATTTATATAGATTAGCTTATACGACTATAACATCCTCGTCTGTTGATGTTAAGCTTTTCTTACAATTGTTGGAGGTTATATTGTGTTTTTAGGTTTAATTTCAATTTTTGTAGTGGTATATTTAGTTTGTTTTTATATATGGTTGCGTGTTCTCATAAGTAGAAAGGTCGCCATTTATAGCGATGGGGATAACATTACTATTATTATTATTGGGTTTTTTGGTTTAAGGCTTAAGTTGGTTTTGTTGGTATTACTTTGGTTGAGTTGGTATTTCGTTGGTAGTTATCCCCTCGCTAAATGTTGATGGAAAATAAAAGTGGTGGAGAAGAACGAAGATGTCGTTAGGTTTTGAAGGAAGGTTTTAAAGGCAGCATGAAGTAAAGAGTTTTACACTGGTATGCTGCGAGCCTCGTAGTAAAGAAAGAAGGTAGGAAGTTGTTAGATTGTATCATCTAATTTGTTTTTAACTAGAATCCCTTGGTTTAAAAGAATAGACCCAAGGGATCCATAAACTAGATGGCTCTCCTCATAATGGTTGATGAGGCTACTTCTATTCGGGAACAGACGAATAGACGTCCGTTCCCTTTGGGGATTTCTCACCGAGGGAGAGATTCACGGGCTTTCTTCAATTTTTGCTGCTGCTAGGAAATATGGTTCGGGTTGAATAGGACAAGTCATCCTGATTGGGTGAAAATGTTCGGCGTCTCTAACGGTCGAATTAAATTACGCGCCAAACAAAAATTTAAGTTTCTTTCTGCTACACACTTACATATTAGCATCATAAATATACTTTTGCACTTCGTAGTGACTCACTCACACCAAGATATTTTATAAACACAAAATATATTATCTACATTTTAAGGTTAAACAAAAGTGCTACATTGATAGCAGGAAATTTTCTTTCTTGTAAGGTAAATACTGCAAAATATTTAGTTGCTAACTAAAATTGTCTTTTCTTGTCAGAAAATACTTTGTAACTTTTGTTTTTCAACAAACTTTTCACTTTTTACACAAATTAAGGAAATAAGATTTATTGAATTTGTAGACAATGCGTTTTATTCACTTATTAACACTATTTTCACACACACACACACATATATATATATATATATATAGAGAGAGAGAGAGATAATGAAATAGACAGATATACAGATAACGAACACAGTTGATTAGAGATAGCTTAAGAAGGAACAGATTTAGTTATATATATATATATATATAATGTTATAACAACGGAGAAAAAAAACTTGGTGATCTTGGAACACTTCATCATAACCGTCTGTTATCCTGCTGTATAAGTGAGTGGTTAATGAAGACTTGGTTGCAGGGGTCTTCCAACCAGGCTGTAACTGTGCCTGAGGTGCCTTTGTAAAGGAATGCCGACGAGTCCAAGCATTATTTTTTATTTAGCCGCAGATGAGTCTCAATTGGTGTTGGGCTTCTTCACTATAAAACGACCTTTTTTCATCTATCGACTTAGGAAATCGGTTAAATAGTTCATCTTGGATGAGATGAACATCCAGGACCTTGAAGACACTTCTCCGGCGATTGGAGATGTTAAGACTTACTTATTCGAACAGTTATCTCGAACTAAAATAAAACATGCCATGAAAAACCTTTCAGCCAAGGAAATATCAGTTTTTTTCGCAGATGAGTGTATCCTCCCAATATTTTTTCTTATGCAGATACTTTATGAACTCCATGTATTATATGTTGAATTCACTCTGATACACAATCACATATCATTCTCCTCCCATTTATTCAGTTTTCTCTTTCTTTCATACTATTATTCATTTATTACATTCTCATATCATATGGAAATCAGACCTGACCGATCAAATGAAACGCAGTTTCTTCCAGGCAGCGGTCGTATCGATACTGCTGTGTGGATGCACTACTTGGACGCTAACAAAACGGCTGGAGAAGAAGCTAGACGGCAATTACATAAGAATGTTGCGAGCAATATTGAACAAGTCCTGGCGGCAACACCCCACAAAGCTCCAACTATACGGCCACCTGCTTCCTATCACGAAAACTATCCAAGTTAGACCAACCAGACATGCAGGACATTGCTGGAGAAGCAGAGACGAGCTCATAAGAGATGTACTCCTATGGAGCCCCCACATATGGCCGAGCAAAAGCAGGACGACCAGCTCGAACATATATACAGCAGCTATGTGAGGATACGGGATGTAGCTCTGAAGACCTACCGGAGGCGATGAACGATAGGGAGAAGTGGCGAGAGAGTATCAGGGATATCCGTGTTAGCGGCATGACATAATGATGATGATGATTACATTCTCGTTAGAACGCTTAACGTCACTCGTTTGTCTTTTGCAATTGCAGTGTTTTGTTTTCATCTGTTATTCCTTGCAACGATCATTTTCAGTTGAAACAGAGCCTCTGACAGCCTCGTTTGGATGGACGCAGTTCTGGTCGGAAGAGATGGCTTGGTTGGCATCTTAGTCAGTCAAAGTTGTTTGACACGGGTGCCGGCAATCCTAGCTGACACACCTCGAGCCTCAGGGGGCTGTCCTCAAGGCTCTAAACCTCCTCGGAGAGGTTAGGTTTATCGTCTGGCGACTGAGGTGACCATATTTAGGAAAATGGCAACGGGGCCCTAAGCATTTTTGGGAATGCACGGCCTGTCTGGGCTACAGCCCAAGGCTTGAGTCCACCTTAAAAAGGGCTTTGTGACATCCTCACTTCTTTGGTGGAGCGCGCGACAAATAACTTCACAAAATCTCAGATAACCCAGGAGATTAACCAATAATCTCGTTAACCGGCATTAAAATGTAAATTCAATTTATGCTTAAACATTAGCCGTAATGAGATAGATAGATAGAGATGATAAACAGATTGGGATAAATTGAAAGAAAGAAAGAAATACAAATTACTATCAGAGTGTATGACAGATAGATAGATGGTTTAGGTATGGTTGGATTTTATGGTACGGGGCCAGCGTGTCCCCTTGTAGTACTCCTGCTACAATGTCGAAGTATTCTGTGTCTCCATCTGGTGATCGTACTTTTACTTTAGTGTTTCTATAGAGAATCGTTATTGCCGCTACGGTTTCTTTAGGTATGCCGTACGCTAGTAGGATTTGTTCCATCTTTCCTCTGTGAATGGAGTCGAAAGCCTTGGTAAAGTCGACAAATATTAATGTCGCTTGTAGGTTCTTTGCCCGTACACCTTCAAGGATTCTGCGGATGGTTAATATTTGTGAGGTCGTGGATCTATTTCTTCGGAAGCCATTTTGTTTTTTTTTAAGTATGATGTCGATTTTGGGTTCTATTCGGTTTCGTAGTAGGGCATTGTAGATTTTGGCAGCTATGGATGTAAGTGTTATGCCTCGGTAGTTTTTGGCTAATCCGAGGTCCCCCTTTTTAGGGAAGGGGAGTATGCATCCCTTCATCCATCTATCTATCGGATTTTGTCTAGACTACGTACTTAGAACATCGATTGACAAAATCAAAGAGAATGGCTTCGAACTGACGAAGAAAAGAAGCAGAAGATACCCCGCAACAACAATTACCGACGCCGACTACGCCGATGACATAGCGATACTGGCAAATACACCTGACCAAGCCGAAACTCTTCTGCATAGTTTGGAACGAGCAGCAGCAAGCATAGGCCTCTATGTTAATGCACACAAAACGGAATATATGTGCTATAACCAAACGGGGGACATCTCCACTCTAGAAGGAACCCCACTTAAACAAGTAGACAAATTCACGTACCTAGGAAGCAGCGTCGAATCAACCGAAAAGGACATCGAAACGAGGCTAACGAAAGCATGGACAGCTATCAATAGGCTATCGATTATATGGAAATCAGACCTAACACATAAAATGAAACGCAGTTTCTTCCAGGCAGCGGTCACATCGATACTGCTATATGGATGCACTACATGGACGCTAACAAAACGGCTGGAGAAGAAACTGGATGGCAATTACACAAGAATGCTGCGTGCAATCCTGAACAAGTCCTGGCAGAAGCACCCCACAAGACACCAACTGTACGGCCACCTGCCCCCTATCACGAAAACTATTCAAGTTAGACGAACCAGACATGCAGGACACTGCTGGAGAAGCAGAGATGAACTCATAAGAGATGTACTCTTATGGATCCCCACACATGGCCGCGCAAAAGCAGGACGACCAGCTCGAACGTACATTCAGCAGCTATGTGAGGATACAGGCTGTTGTCCTGAAGACCTACCTTGGGCGATGAACGATAGGGAGGAGTGGCGAGAGAGGGTCAGGGATATCCGTGCTACCAGCGCGATATGATGATGATGATATGATGGATTTTATGGCACATCAACTATTGTAGGTTATTTAAAGCCAAATCCTCCTTATACATATAAATAAAATACATGATTTGTAAACACATCTTTTCATAAAATTTGTAAATAAGCCAGCCGTCATTTATTTTGCGCACAGTTAAATGGTTTCAAGTATTTCTATCTAAAACTAGTTATTCTATTAACTATAAATCACTTGATTTGGTTTGGTCTGGTTTGGTTTTATGGGATATCAAACATTGTAGGTTATTTAACATTAAATCCTGCCTATACATATATATTAAACATATGTATATATAATTTGTCGACAGATTTTGTAGCTGACATTCTTAAAAGTGCCTGAGCTCTGTTGGCCACACAGTTAAACAGCTTAAAGTATTACTATATAACAGTCACAATTTAACATCAGTCATTTGTTTGCACACAGTTTGTAGTGTTTGACCCATAGAGAGGACCCTATTAGATGCTACCACTCTGGGACCGAGTGGTCCAGATGGCGATGAAGGAGTACTCCGCATTCCTCAAAGCTCCAGCATTACAGGAACCTCACCACCAGAGTGGACCTGGGAGCAATGGCAATGAAAGTTTAACCCACATTTCCTAAGACTCCAAAACTGAAACCTCGCTATTGGAGGGTGTAATGTCCTATCCAGGACACTCGTTAGGTGGTGAGTCTCACCTCCCAGCAGACACGCAGGCGGTGTATTCTACAGCCCCAGCCGACTGGACTTATTGATAGATAAACAGAACCAAATAGATAGAGATATTGATAGACAGATATTAAGCATAGATAGATAGGTAGATAGACAGATTTATGAAAGCTCTTCAATTGTATTTTCTCATTTCTCTTCTCCTCCTCATTCTTCTCCTTCTCACACGGCTTGTATCATGTTACTTTTCCTTCCCACCAACTGGCCTTACCAACACCACACGGCGTCCTGATTTAAAAAAAAAACAAAAAACACTGTATTCATTACGGACAATAAGTCATCTGACAGAACCGAGTCGCCGGCAGTGCGACGCCAGCGTTGGAGCCTTTAAGTACCACCTAGGTATGCAAAGGAAGACTGGCCACGTTGACCCTTTTTAACCTGCTGCTCCACTTTAGTTCAACAAGTGAATACCAGAACACAAGGACAAGTATACTGGTAGACAACGATAAACAAAAGTCCGAAAAGTCAGTGTCGCCCTAATGAGACACACACAGATATCTATATACTGCCGGGTATTTACGGGGCTTACATACGCACAGATATGTGTGATCACTGTGTGTACAGTGCTTCATATTCTCGGAGATATAACACTGTACACACGAAGTAATCACACACAGTAATCACATATATACATGTATACGCATTGCTCTGTTTGCACTGGATATTTTACAAGTAACAAGTGCGAATGAGTATAACAGTTATCTACCGGAAAGTGACAATCAGAAAACGAGATTCAGATCTATCTATCTATCTATCTATCTATCTATCTATCTATCTATCTATCTATCTCGCTTTGTTTAATATCTATCTATCTATCTATCTCACTTTCTTTAATATCTATCTATCTATGTATCCCTTATATTAGAGTTATAAGTCTAGAAAAAAATCATCATTCTTTATTAACTAAAGATGACAATATTTTATTAATTCTGACGGATTGTACTATCCAAAAGTTTTTGAGTTTTATATATTACCAAATGAATATATACGAATGGATAGTGAAATTTAAACTGAGATAGATTGATTGGTTTGTTGATTGGCTGTGGTTTATAGAATATCAACCAATATATATATATATATATATATATATATATATATATATATATGGTTTGTACAAACATCTTCGTGATAACATTTTCAAAAAAAGCCTGGGTTCATTTCTTTTTTTTCAGACAATTAAATGCTTTCAGCTATTACTATATAAAAGTTACAATTTAATATCAGTCATTTCATTGCACACGTAGTTTGTAGGTAATATAATTTTTTTTAAATCAACCATTGTAGCTTATTAACGCCTAATCCATTTTTATACATATCAACAGTTCTATTTCAAACAATTTAGTTCAGCATAAGTACACAGTTGTCTATGTCAAAAAACAGTTCTATTTCAAACAATTTAGTTCAGCATAAGTACACAGTTGTCTATGTCAAAAAACAGTTCTATTTCAAACAATTTAGTTCAGCATAAGTACACAGTTGTCTATGTCAAAAAACAGTTCTATTTCAAACAATTTAGTTCAGCATAAGTACACAGTTATCTATGTCAAAAAACAGTTCTATTTCAAACAATTTAAGTATTCGCCAATGATCCGGGAGACCTGGGTTCAATCCCAGGTCGACCCATACCAAAGACTAAAAAAATGGTACTTGATGCCTCCTTGCTTAACACTCTGCATTATAAGGTAAGATGGAGTAATCGAATGACAGGAGTATCACCCTCCCCTACCCTTGATCCTTATAATGCAGTGTTAAGCAAGGCAGCATCAAGTACCGCTTTTTGAGTCTTTGGTTTGATTAATCTCGGAATCGAACGCTGCTCTCTTAGGTTATTTGCGAACGCTCTACCACCGGACCAATAGGAAAGGTCGTTCAAAATACATACTGTGGTCGTCCTAAATAAGTTCGCGGACACGCACAAACACATATACATATATATGTATATACATGAAGACCATTCAAAATATACAGACACATATATACATATATATACATTTTTCCTTAAGAATATACATATATATATAAATGTGTGTGCGTGTGTGTGTGTGCATACACAAATATATGTGTGTTTGCTAAGAGAGCGAGAGAGAGAAAGAGAGAGAGAGAGAGAGAGAGATGTATGGCAACAGGCTGAGATAGAAAGATATGAATAGACAAAGAATTTTGAAAGGAACTACATAGATAGATAGATAGATAGAACTTTTACAAGTCGAAAAGAAAAATACTGAAGTGTGAAGGATATGAAGAAATAAAGAGGACAGACAAATACAGATTAAAGGCCATTATGGAGGGAGTTGCTCCTGGAAGGCTAACGTTCTCGGCTTATCATGTTTTTCTTTTCGTTCCCATCACCGTCGGCGACAAGTCGGCGCCACTTGGGCACAATTGAAATGTTGGCCCCAGGATTTGGGATAGGGTGGAGGGCTCAACGTATCCGAAGCCAAATCCGGTTCTCTCAACGCTTGCACATGGTGGCAACAGAAAGATTGTTTGGTGGTCGTGATTAAAAAGTTACTGGCTTGCCTGACTGGATAATCGGTATTGTTGGCGTCTCCAGTGGCAATCATTTTTTAAATTTCTTTTTGCCTTTTCCTTTTTTTTCTTTCAAGAGTATAACTTTTTTTCCTACTCTTGTCAACGTTACTGATGTTCTTTCATTTACTCATTTATTTATTTGTTACTGTCGATTGACTGACGTAACTAGATTGATGACCAACGGTGCAAAGGTCACAGTGTCAACTTATAGAAAAAGAACAAATTTTTAAATTTGGAGTCTGGAGTTTATTTAAGAGTAAACATTTAAGAGAAAACATTAGTAAACATTACCATGATCGCGTTAACAGGTTTGGTTTCTTTAATGGCATATCAACCTTTGTAGGTTATTTAATGCCAAAGCTATTTTCCTAGAAGAATATTTGTGGTACTATTTAACACATAGCTGAGAGGATAAGGGGGTTCATACCTTTCCCAAGGGTATTTGTCCGAAAGTAAACGTAATAACACGACTGGAGTTCGAACTCGCTTACTACGATTCCGATGACCATCGTTTTAACCATTACACCACGAGGACACCCCTATTAACAGGTTTGAATAAGTATATAATTTTAGGTAAAAAGTATATATATATATATATATATGCACTACATGGACGCTAACAAAACGGCTGGAGAAGAAACTAGATGGCAATTACACAAGAATGCTGCGTGCAATCCTGAACAAGTCCTGGCAGCAACACCCCACAAGACACCAACTGTACGGCCACCTGCCCCCTATCACGAAAACTATTCAAGTTAGGCGAACCAGACATGCAGGACATTGCTGGAGAAGCAGAGATGAACTCATAAGAGATGTACTCTTATGGATCCCCACACACGGCCGCGCAAAAGCAGGACGACCAGCACGAACGTACATTCAGCAGCTATGTGAGGATACAGGTTGTTGTCCTGAAGACCTACCTAGGGCGATGAACGATAGGGAGGAGTGGCGAGAGAGGGTCAGGGATATCCGTGCTGCCAGCACGATATGATGATGATGATATATATATATATATATATATATATATATATATATAGTTTTCAATACTTAATACATACAAATATATATATATATATTATAACAGTGTTGGTTGTCACTAAATCACTTTGTGGATTTGAGTCGAACAAGTGCAATATAATCTGGAGAGTGCTCAATATCAAGGATAGAGGTATTATATAATAATAATAAATAAATATATATTAGATATATATATTTAATTCATAGAATTTAGACTGTGACTCCCGGGGTTTCATGGAGATTTTTGCAAGACAACCATCATCAGGCTGTAAAAAAAATTTAATATATATATATATATGTGTGTGTGTGTGTGTGTGTGTTTGATTAGATAATAAAGACACCTTATGTCTATATAATTTTATTAAGATCCTTTAAGGTTCCAGTAAGTGACTTGGTTTCAGGTTGGAATTGGTGGATGAATATACCAAAATTGTCCCTAGCGCTTTCGGACATTTCATAGGCCATCATCAAGGGTTGCTAGCATGTGTAAAGAGTGTCTTTTAAGGGTTTTTTTTTTTTAGGTTTCGTTATAACATTACAAAATTATGTCAACGCTGAGTTGGATAAAACCGAGATCGTGATGATTTTAAAATGCAGAAACCTATGAACCAAGATACTTATCAGGAAACTTAAAAGGATCTTGATAAAATGATATCGACAAAACGTGTCTATTATTTAATCAAAAATGTTTAAATAAAGACTGGTTCCCAACCACACACACACACACACATACACATACACACACACACACACATACACACATATATATATATATATATATATATATATATATATATATATATATATATTAGGTATAAACAAAATCACGCCCCTGCTTGTAAACGTTTTTATAAAAAAACATCAGAAATCATTAACTGATCGAATCTTTTAATATTTTGGCTATTTGCGGAACAAAACATATATTAAAAACAAATGAATAAATTGATAAATAAAATAAAATAAAATGTAACTTAAAATTCTAAATAAAACGTCTTTTCTGTTTAATTTTTTTTAGTATTTTTTCATATTTGAAAAGTTTGTTGATTATTTATATTCTTGATTTGTAAATATTTTAAAAAATTTCTTTAAAGAGAGACCACCTATTTGTGTGTGTGTGTGTGTGTGTGTGTGTGTGTGTGTGTTTGTAATTATTTACTGTATTCCAGGTGTGTTAGTTTTCCTTTTTCAATGGCATTAAAACCTTCCTGGATTATTCACTGCTATTGCTAACCTTGTCGAAGAAAAACAGTGCTACTCATTTAACTCATGGCTAGCAGAATGTGAGTTTCATACTTTGCCGAAAACTGGGAGTGTCCTTGTGGTGTAATGGCTATATCGCTGGACAGAGGAATCGTTGTCAACGTGTTCAAATTCCAGTCGATCTATTAAGTTCACTTTCGGACAAATACTCTTGGGAAAGGTATGAATCCCCTTATCCTCCCAGCTATGGGTTAAATGTCACCACTGCTGTTTTAGAAGGATGGATTTGGCATTAAATAACCCAAGAAGTTTCATATACCATTAAAAAACAAACAACTTTTCAAAGAATATAAGTCCAGAAGAGAACATAATTACGCGTTTTTACTTTGAACTCATCATACCGGCCCATTGCCATAATGGTTATAGAGTTTCCCCATTGGCCCACGAGACCAGGGTTCAATCACAGCTCGTGTCTCAAAAAATGATACTTGATACCAACTTACTCAGTACTGTAAGGTACGTATCAAGGGTAAAGTGGAGCTATCCGAGGAAAAAAGTAGCGTCCTCCCCCACGCCTCTGTGTAATAGCTATTGAAAAGGGAGCCTTCGGGTAAACCTTGATTACGGTTGCCAACTTTAACTTCTAAGTTTGAAGTCGGTTATAAAAGATTCCGCAATCCTGCACTTTAACTGCGATGGGCTTTTGGGCTGGGAGCCTGGCATTCATGTCAGGTATTTCTGTTTGCCTATTATGACACCTTGTCCTCATAGAGCAACCTCCAGGTTTTGCCTGCTTGCAGGACTAAGTTTACTAAATAGTTCCCAATGTGCTCCATTTGGGCAATGCCGACGGGGCCAAGAATTTTTATACGTACCAAGCATGAGTCTCCATTCGTGCGATGCCCCCGCAATAAAACGGCCCTGTGCTATATTTTGACACAGTGGGATGTCAGATAAATTGCGTCCAGCACTTTAACCATTACGCCAAAGGAACCTACTCCATGATTGCTTTGCTGTTTTTCTATTAGAAAATAATTATGATGTTGATTTTCTAAGCTTTCTTTTTTAGCATATTCGTTTTCGGTTGTGTCTGTGTCTTCAGGAAAAGAGAAAAATTTATATGATATTGTGTTTTCAAAAAAAATTTTATAATTTGAAATCGCAAAAAAAAAAAAAAAAAAATTATATCAATTGGCCTAATGAGTAGAGTGTTCGCCAATGGTCCGGAAGACCGGGGTTCAATATCAGGTCGAGTCATACCAAAGACTCAAAAAAGGGTACTTGAATCCGCCTTGCTTAACACTCAGTATTATAAGGTAAGGATCAAGGGTAAAGTGGAGCAATTCAGGGAAAGGAGTAGCGCCTTCCCTACAATTTGGTGAAGTAGCAATTGAAAAGGGAGCCTTCGGGTCACTCTCGACTGAGGTCACCTACTTTATTTTACACCCTCAAAAACAAGACAAAAAAAATTAGAAAATTGATAAATGCTAAATATTTTACAGAATTTTGTTTGCTTTTTCTCTTTCGTATTTTTTTAATTTTTTTTTTTATTTTGCTGATGAATATTCTCGTTACGGATGTCCAAACGAGAAACGATTTGTTATCTCGACGAGAATCTGTGACGACTGACGCCTGCCGGCTGCGAAACAACTTGGTGGCTGTGCATTTCTTCTTCAAGAATATTTTCTTCTATTTTCATTTCAGTGTATAAGATACTTCAGGTAAAGTTTTAGAGTAATTTTTCTAATTATCTTTATTGAATTATCAACTTTGTTTTTATATTTCACAACTTTACGTATTTTTCAGACATTGAGATATTTTCGTTAAAAAAATCTGTTAAATGTTGGTTAAAAAGTTTGCATAAAAACCATGATTTTTCAAAGTATTTTTTCGATCGGTTCTCAGAAAAATTAAAAATAGGAAAGCTGCAGGGCTGGACGAAATTCCCCCGGAAGTATGGAAGACCAGACAATTCGACGACATACTGCTCCGACACTGCAACGCAGTATACAATCAAAATCCGATAGATAGATGGATGAAGGGATGCATACTCCCCTTCCCTAAAAAGGGGGACCTCGGATTAGCCAAAAACTACCGAGGCATAACACTTACATCCATAGCTGCCAAAATCTACAATGCCCTACTACGAAACCGAATAGAAAGCAAAATCGACAACATACTTAGAAAAAAACAAAATGGCTTCCGAAGAAATAGATCCACGACCTCACAAATATTAACCATCCGCAGAATCCTTGAAGGTGTACGGGCAAAGAACCTACAAGCGACATTAATATTTGTCGACTTTACCAAGGCTTTCGACTCCATTCACAGAGGAAAGATGGAACAAATACTACTAGCGTACGGCATACCTAAAGAAACCGTAGCGGCAATAACGATTCTCTATAGAAACACTAAAGTAAAAGTACGATCACCGGATGGAGACACAGAATACTTTGACATTGTAGCAGGAGTACTACAAGGGGACACGCTGGCCCCGTACCTCTTTATCGTTTGTCTAGACTACGTACTTAGAACATCGATTGACAAAATCAAAGAGAATGGCTTCGAACTGACGAAGAAAAGAAGCAGAAGGTACCCCGCAACAACAATTACCGATGCCGACTACGCCGATGACATAACGATACTGGCAAATACACCTGACCAAGCCGAAACACTTCTGCATAGTTTGGAACGAGCAGCAGCAAGCATAGGCCTCTATGTTAATGCACACAAAACGGAATATATGTGCTATAACCAAACGGGGGACATCTCCACTCTAGAAGGAACCCCACTTAAACTAGTAGACAAATTCACGTACCTAGGAAGCAGCGTCGAATCAACCGAAAAGGACATCGAAACGAGGCTAACGAAAGCATGGACAGCTATCAATAGGCTATCGATTATATGGAAATCAGACCTAACCGATAAAATGAAACGCAGTTTCTTCCAGGCAGCGGTCACATCGATACTGCTATATGGATGCACTACATGGACGCTAACAAAACGGCTGGAGAAGAAACTAGATGGCAATTACACAAGAATGCTGCGTGCAATCCTGAACAAGTCCTGGCAGCAACACCCCACAAGACACCACCTGTACGGCCACCTGCCCCCTATCACGAAAACTATTCAAGTTAGACGAACCAGACATGCAGGACACTGCTGAAGAAGCAGAGATGAACTCATAAGAGATGTACTCTTATAGATCCCCACACATGGCCGCGCAAAAGCAGGACGACCAGCTCGAACGTACATTCAGCAGCTATGTGAGGATACAGGATGTTGTCCTGAAGACCTACCTAGGGCGATGAACGATAGGGAGGAGTGGCGAGAGAGGGTCAGGGATATCCGTGCTGCCAGCACGATATGATGATGATGATTAAATGTTAATTGAACTTAAGTTTGTGGTAATTTAGTTAGTACCCGCATTGTTTTCCTTGAAAACTATTCATTGGGAAACACTGTTTATTTCCACTGGAAAAACAACTCATAAGCGTATGGTCCCTATTTATCATAATCACAATTTCTTGAATAATGACAGTGTAAGGTATTTCATGTTTGGATAAAATCCATTAAAATTTTAAAAATGGTTATACTATTACCTTCATATGGGATGGAAAATATCTTAGAAATAAAAAGACGTGAAAACAAACAAATAAAACCTATAAAATTAACTAAAATTTATCGAGAAAAAATACCTTCTCTTATCCAAAGAATTTCTACATTAGTTTTCAGAAGAATTACTTAAGGTATTAGAAGGTAATTTGGTTGGTAGGAATATTAAACATTTATTTAAAATAGACGAAGAAAATATAAGATTTAATTGAAATAATAATAACACGTAGAAGGACTGAGTACAGCCATCAGAAACGATACGGACAACACGGCGACCAACAGAATGACAATAACTAGAAAACAAAAATGGGAAAAAATAACAACTCCATAGACGCTTTAAACGATTAATAAACAACATCTCACACGAGAAAACCTGGACGTGGCTAAGAAAAGGAAACCTTAAAAGAGAAACAAAATCTCTCTTAATAACAACAACACAAAACAACGCCATAAGAACCAATCAAATCAAAGCGAGAATAGATAAGACGCAACAAAATAGCAAATGTAGGTTATGTGGTGATAGAGACGAAACCATCAATCACATAATAAGAAAATGCAGTAAATTAGCACAGAAGGAGTATAAGACTATATACGACTGGGTGGGCAAGGTAATCCACTGGGAGATGTGCAAGAAATCTAAATTTGACCATACGAACAAATGGTATATGCACAAGTCAGCAGGTGTCCTGGTGAATGACACACACCAACTCCTATGGGACTCTGACATACAAACGGATCCCCTAATCTCGGCCAGAAGACCAGACATTATAGTAATCGACAAAAAAAAAAAAAAAAGAGAACTTGCAAAATTGTAGACTTTGCTGTACCGGGTGACCACAGAATAAAACTGAAAGAAAGTAAGAAGAAGTATAAGTACCTCGACCTTGCTAGGGAATAGAAAAACTGTGGAACATTCAGATGACAATCATACCAATTATGATTGGTGCTTTTGGTACAGTAACTAAAGGATTATTAAAGGGACTGGAGGACTTGGAAGCTGGAGAATAAGTGGAGACCATCCAAACTCCTGCATTATTGTGAACGGCTAGAATAATGAGAAGAATCCTGGAAACTTGAGGAGGCTTGCTGTCACCCAAACTCCAGTGAAAAACCGTCAGTTAAAACTGGTGTTAAAAACTCTCAATTAGTAAATAATAATAATTGTAATAATAATGATTATGACGTGACTACTGAATGGAAACTTTGACAAAAATTAGATCTCTTCTAAAGCAACACAAATATCGCCACAAGGACTAATTCTGTTAAAGCGAAAATAGATGATATGCAACAGAATGGCAAGTGTCAGTTATGTGGTGTAAGGCAAGAAACGATTGATCTTAAAATAAGCGTATTTAGTAAACTAGTGCAAAAGGAGTATTAGACAAGACATGACTGGGTGGGAAAGGTGATCCACTAGGAATTGTGCAAGAAATGTGAGCATATTATCAAATAGTACCTGCACAAACCAGAATCTTTCTTGGAGAATAAGACACAAAATTTTCTGGGATTTCGAGATAGAAATATAACCACCCAATAACGACCAGAAGACAAGACGCAGTGATAATTAACAACAAAAAAAAAAATAGACAGAACCAGTATTACAAGGAACTTTACAGTTCCAGAGGACCAAAGCGTGAAAATTTTAAAAAAGCAAAAAGAGAGACGTGTACTAGAACCTTGACAGAGAACTAAAATCCCTGAGGAACATGAGAGTGACTGTGATACCAATTGTAATTGGCGCGTTTGCAACAGTTCTTATAAAGGCTTGGAAAAGTGACTCGAAGAATAGAAAAATGTGCCGTGCTAATAGAGAGGAACGGAAAAGGACAAATTCAGGAAGGAATAGAACTACCTAATGAAGAAAAAATCAGAGCGCTCGGAGAAAAGTGAACTTACGCGTACTTGGGAATATTGGAAGTGGACACCATCAAACGAGCGGAGATGAAAGAAAAAAAATGAAAAATAAAGTTTCTCAGGAGAACGAGGACACTGCTGGAGAAGCAGAGTCGAGCTCATAAGTGATGTACTCCTATGGACCTCCACATATGGCCGAGAAAAAGTAGGACGGCCAGTTCGAACATACATACAGCAGCTCTGTGAGGATACGGAATGTAGCCCTGAAGACCTGCCCGAGGCGATGAACGATGGGGAGAAAAGGCGAGAGAGGGTCAGGGATATCCGTGCTAGCGGCACGACATGATGGTGATGAAACTATATAGCAGAAACTAGAAACCTCATCAAGGGAATTAACACCTTTTAAGATACTCCAGATGACTAGAAGACTACCTAAAAAAGAACCAAGAAAGAGAAATTCCAACGACCACAAACAATACAAACAACGCAAGAATCAACAGAACAACTTTTAGTAGGAAACACATTTTGGTGGGAAAGTAATTGTATTGATATTTTAAGCTATAAACAAGCAAAATCTCACACGAAAAAACTTGGATATGGTTAAGAAAAAGAAACAGAGTCTCTTCTTATAGCAGCACAAAACATCATCATAAAAAGACAAACTACATTAAAGCAAAAATAGATAAGACACCAGAAAATAGAAAGTGCAGTTTATGTGCTGATAAAGACGGAACGATCTATCCTATAATAAGCGAATGCAGCGAATTTGCGTAAAAAGAGTATAAGATTACTCACAACTCGGTGGGGAAGGTGATCCACTTGAAATTGTGCAAAAAAAAAAAAAAAAAAAAAAGAATGGAAATTCAACCAACGGAACAAGTGGTATATGCACAGCCCGAGATCTACCCTGGAGAATGAGACGCACAAAGTTCTCAGAGGTTTTGATGGTTTGGTTGGTTGGGTTTCTTTATTTAATGGCATATCAACCTTTATAGGTTATTTAATGCCAAAGCTATTCTCGTAGAAGAACAGTAGTGGTACTATTTAACCCATAGCTGGGAGGATACGGGGGTTCATACCTTTCCCAAGGGTATTTGCCCGAAAGTGAACGTAATAGCGCGACTGAAGTACGAACTCGCTTACTATGATTCCGCAATCCATCGCTTTAACCATTACACCACGAGGACACCTCCAGAGGTTTTGAGATGCTAACAGATCACTTAACCTCGGCCAGACGACCAGACCTAGTGACAGTCAATAACAAAAGGAATAGTGAACTATGTCGTCCTGGCCGATAATAAAGTGAAATTAAAAGAAAGTGAAAAGAGAGATAGATATTTAGATTTTGCTAGAGAACCAAAAAACTATGGAACATGAAAATGACGGTGATACCAGTTGTAATTGGTGCACTTGGAACAATCTCCAAAGGACTGTCAAAGGGATTAGAAGACTTAGAAATCAGAGGACAAGTAGAAACCATCCAAACTACTGCATTTCTAAGAACGGAAGAATACTGAGAAGAGTCCTGGAGAATTAAGGAGATTTGCTGTCAATCGAATTCCAGTGAGAAACCATCAGTTAAGCTGATTTGAAAAACTTTCAAAAGAGTACAGTAATAATAAAATCTACTTTATAAAAGTATTGTATAGCCATGACCATGATTACTATACAAACACATAATACATATTGACGCAATGAATAAAGACGAGTGAAAACTTCTTTATAAAAATATACCTCTAACTTTATTTGTAACGTTTGCGTGTGAGAGGGAGTTGGAGACCGAACAGAAACTGCAATATATTGACCCCCACTCTTATGGCCATCAGCGTTGTGTCTTTCTCGTTCTCCTGATGCTCAACCGGAGGCCCACTCTGCTGGCTTTCTCTATTGCATCTTATCACCAACTGGTCTGGTCCCCCAAAATCCATCGGGGGTCCCGAGGGCCTCTTCTGCTGGGTGGTGGCTTTCCTTACCATATCTGATGTCCAACTTGTCTGATCTCCAACTCGTCTGACTTCCTGTCTTCCCCGAGTTATATAATAGTTCAATCGCCCACTCAATCGCCCACTCAATCTTTGAAATGGCATGTTTGATCGTCATCAAGCGGAAATAACTGTCACGCAGTTCAGAGGTCACTCTCTTCCGGTGCATCAGTCTATGAGTGTATCATGGGCTTTTACCTTGTCCCATTTCGTTAGCCAAGTCTGCCTACGTGATTTCTTTCGATTACTGGCCATTGGAATGTATCACTTCCTTCCGGTTTATCACTTTGGAATGGCATGTTTGGCCGGGTCGAAGGTCAATATACAACAAAAGTAGCAGATGAAGATATATTATGTAAATATGAGATAGGGTCAAAAAACAGAACCCATAGAATTTTTTATTTCTTCTACAAAAATAAAGGAAAATAATTGTAATTTTGTACACTCGAACTTCTGGACATGTTGGTGAATACTATGGTCCCAATTTTTCATGCACAAAATCTACTTCATATCCTAAAAAAAAAGAAAAGGCTAGAATTAAATTTATGAATTTCAGTCAAAAATATATGGGTTCTATTTTTTTTTCTTTTTCGGGTCACCCTGTACCTGAATAAGTATTTTTTTTCCATGTAGTTTCAAAATGTTACAATTAACTGCTTTTCAGGGCAGATTAATATAAATTCAGAAAATTTCTAAATATTTGAACATTTATAAAATTCTACTTTAATTTCACTTTTAATATTTGCCTTAAAAATTTTTTAATTATGATCTGAAATTTAAAACTTACCTCATAATAGACATTTTATAAAAATTAATAAACACAAAAATGTCGTTATTTACGAACAAATGAAAGAGATTAGCAATAAAAATTGGAAACTTTAAAAGCCAAAAAATTGTATTCCGTAACACAGAATATTACACCTTTTGATCACCATACTTTTGTAAGCCTCGCCCATTTTCTTGTGTTTATGTTTTGATGCAGAAGACAACTTTAAAACAAATCCAGTTCGGATAGGTATCTGATGTTTGTTTATTTTACGCATGAGTTTGTACACCTACATTCTATAGAAAGAAAGAAATTTAAAAACAGCATATTAACATTTTTAATTTAAGATTTTTTTTCGATTTTTGCATTATTTTATCGTTTTTTCGTACGTAATATATATATATACATATATATGAATACATATATATATATATATATATATATATATATATATATATATTTCTGGGTATAAGAGGAAATATACGGCTCCTTTATAAATTCATTAGATTACCAGGTCAAACGACTCTTACGGAGACTTAAACAGATCAAAGACAGAATAGACAAATATGAAGTGTCTATTCCATTTCACCAAACATGTTTTAGAGAGAAAATGCTGGGCGTGCGTACCATCATATATATATATGTATGTATGTATGTATGTATGTATGTATGTATGTATGTATAAATTGGTGTTGTTCCTACGAGAGAAAAGTAAATATTTTAAAATTAAAAAGTTTGCAAGTGATTTCCATTTTGTTGTTAATTTATTTTTTAACGAATAAATGAATGAAGCAAGCTCGTTAAGAATCTATCTATCTATCTATCTATCTATCTATCTATGTCTGTTCATATCTATCTATCAATCTATCTATCTCAATCTGTTCATATCTATCAATCTATCTATCTAGCTATCTATCTATGTCTGTTCATATCTATCTATCAATCTATCTATCACGCCGAATTTCTCTGTATCTGGCTACGAACGAAAAAAATGAAATCGGTTCAGATTGGAAAGCTGACAAAAATGAAACTCTGAATGAAAAATTAAAAATATTCTAAAATAGCAAGAATAAAAGGAGAGAAGAAAGAAAAAAATATGATTATAAATGAGAAAGAGAAAAAGAAGTTGTCTTTTTTGGGGTTAGAAAAGAAAAAAGTAATAAATTAAAAAATGTAGCAGTTCCCAGAAACCTAAGACAGGAATCGAAATCTGTGCATACCTGAAAAACAGATTTACTACCACCAAAGAGAAATCCAGTCTCACTTCAGACTTCACCGTTTGTACTGAAAATATCCTCTTTCACTAGGCTGCTGGCAGGTAGCACACGTGCTCACCTAGTCTTGGACTTAGCGGTAGGTTTCGTCTGCTGTTAGCGGTGGCCTCTATTGAAGACACCAACGGGACATAACACAAAATTAAACCTCATGAACCTACCAAAAATAGCTTACTGTATTTTAACAACTGGTCTGGGAGACGCGACTATTTCCGCTGGTTTCAGGAAGAATTTCCAAGCCCACAGTATAGCCGTTTAACCCAAAAATAAAGTTTAAGTTAAAAGGTATCATCGTCGCTTTTTTTCATTCCTTCCGCAGACAAAAAAAAATTTAAATAGGGTAAGATGAAGAAAAAAGCAGTCAGGTACTAAAACCTAAAATCAACGACCATAGCCCAACAACAACGACGAGGAAAACAAATGAATAACCAACAAATCTTCACAGCCCCATACCTCTTAGTCTCACGAATTTGTCTTAGTGCTTCATACGGACAACGGCTTTTGAGATCAAATATTCTAAGTGAATTCTTCCTAGATTCTCCCTTCGTCTTTTACTTGCTTTTAGTAATTGTCAGACTGTTTTTGGTTGTCTTAAACGCTACCTCTTTCTGCTTTTGTTTTCATCATAATTAGCTGGTATTCATTTCCTGGTTTCATTTCACAGTTAACTTGGTCTATTTCAAATGCATATATCTTTTATATATCCCGAAAGCATTCAACTTCTTGTCTTTGACTATTAACTGCATTTCCATAATCTGACATTACATATAACACAAGGTTAAAAAAAAGAACCATGCTCCTGTTAAAAAAGAGATATTAGTGTAGCATTTCCACGTCCAAAAATACGACCAAGATACGTGAAATGTACGTATGTTCAAAAGCGTATAGGAATCCGAAAAACACGAAATTGGTTCAGGTACGAAACTTTTTATTACCTTTTTGAGTTTAATTTTTTTCGACATGAGGAGAGAGAGAGAGACACAATTTCTTCAATAAACGCACGACACATTTCGTTGACCCCAACTGGTCTCGCCGAGGTGAGACCAAAAATCGACTAACTTTCTCTAGACTCGAATCTCAACTCCCCCGTTCAGAGTTTAAATCTCAACGAACTGGTTTTTTTTTTTTCAAATTCCAAAATCGTCAGCGCTTCCGGACATGGCGCCATTCACGTCACCGGTTTTATTTCCTATCTGGGGTCTTTATTGTGACATCTCTGATTGTCACATCCGCCCCGCACGCGCGTGAACACCTGCACTCTATGTGTGCACCCAACTAACCCATGTACTAAGCCGAAAGGTTCTCAGCCTAACTAAACCGAAAGGCAAGATATTTAAAACGAAAAATGATAATATAAAAAAATTCCTCCGCAATTATATTACATTAAGCTTCTTTTGATCTTATCAACATGGTCGTCTCTCTTCCTTGTTCTTGTGATAAGCACGTCGATTTCGTTCGAAGGGTTCGATCCCCTTTCACGTCTGGTGGACAAAGAATGCAATGGTTTTAAAATCACGTGAGAACTGTTCGATTGTTAGTGATTCATTCGATGTGTAATTAAATTAGTAAATAAATGATTAAAATAAAACGAAATCTCCACCCCCCAAAAAAAAAGAAAGATAAAAAGAAAATCTATGTATCTATCTCCATATTATCATACCTGTTGTGTTCTGGTTAGTGAACACAAGTAGTAGTAATAATAAGACAAACCACAATATGTTAGGAAAATAGTTATATTTATAGGTAAGAGTATTTACAATAAGAACATAGGATTCGTGATAGAGTAAGGATATACTTCAACAATATGAACGGCTCTTCTGGTCTGACTCGTAGGCTTATCCTTCCCAGACTGATCTTCGCTACTGCCATATATGGCAGCTGGAAACAGCTCGTTATGCTGAAAAGGTAGGTGATGTCCAAAAATAACAATACCTTTCTTAATGTTTTCATTATTATCAATCTGAGATTGTTCATATGTATTTGAAATTGTTCATATCTATCGATCTATCTATCTCTCAGCATTATTAGAATGCATCAAAATATGACCAGGGCCCGAGAAAGAGGTGTTGTACTCTTTCCATGCTCATAATGAATCTATCTACCTCAATATTTTCATATCTATCTTAGTTCTTTCATATCTATGAATCAGAGATTAGGGAAGTGCCCTGAGTGTAATGGTTATCGTCGCAGGAAATGGACATGACGACACGAGTTCAAATCCTGGACGAGACTAATTGCATTTCCCATAGCACTAATACCCTTGGGAAAGGTATGAATCCAATAATTCTCCCTCCAGCTATGGGTGAATAGTAGGGCAGACTAGGTTCTTCAGCCTTGGTGAAGCAACTAGTCTAGAAGGAAAACTCTGAATTCAAACCTGTTAAACTTCGCTTAAAAATTGACCTTGTGTCATATCCTGCCCGAGCGGAGGGGTTTGGTAAATATGATAAATCAGAGATTCTCAATATCTATCTATCTATCCACACACACACACACACATCGACACGAGGTTAACGAAAGCATGGACAGCTATCAATAGGCTATCGATTATATGGAAATCAAACCTAACCGATAAAATGAAACGCAGTTTCTTCCAGGCAGCGGTCACATCAATACTGCTATATGGATGCACTACATGGACTCTAACAAAATGGCTGGAGAAGAAGCTAGACGACAGTTACACAAGAATGCTGCGAGCAATCTTGAACAAGTCTTGGCGGCAACACCCCACAAGACACCAACTGTACGGCCACCTGCCTCCTATCACGAAAACTATTCAAGTTAGACGAACTAGACAAGCAGGACACTGCTGGAGAGGCAGGGACGAACTCATAAGTGATGTACTCTTATGGACCCCCATATATGGTCGTGCAAAAGCAGGACGACCAGCACGAACATACATTCAGCAACTATGTGAGGTTACAGGATGTTGTCCAGAAGACCTGCCTGAGGCGATGAACGATAAAGAAAAGTGGCGAGAGAGGGTCAGGGATATCCGTGCTACCAGCATGGCATGATGATGATGATGATATATATGTATATATATATTTATATCTAGCGTCTTTTACTGACATGTCATCTATTATCTTTAATCAATTCATTACAGTTCATTTCAATATTTATTCTCTCCTTACTGCCTGTTTTATTCTTGATATGAGAAGGAGATAGAGTAATGAGCAAATTAATCCTCTTTATCTTCATTCTAGAATTATATCTTAATAGTATCGGATTATCATAACTTCCATAAAACTTAGTCTCCTTTCTCCTCGTATTACACATCGTGGAGTGGTTAGAATGTCCACTATTATATTCTAGAAGACAACCAACAACAAAAAAATAAAAAAAATGTCCGTAATGTTCATTATTAAAGAAAAAAAAACTCATTTCTTCTTGGTCTTTATTCAACAGCCATTTTTGCCGCTTGACGCTTGACGGCACACAAATGGTAACTTTTGCAAAGATCTTTTGGAGGCGGTTCTCACTGAGTGTTTATAGGCGTTGATAATCCTTTTAAATTCTTTGGCTATCAGCCAACGTTTTGATTGTAACTTGTTTTTTTTACTTTCATCTGAGTTATTTGATAGTCAACGCTGAAATATCAAGTAAATGCAATCCCCCAAATATTAAAGTGTTCGAAAAGTAATAATGTTTTACCCGAGTGGATATAAAAACAAATGCTCCACAATAACAGTCAAGCAAACGCCCTCAAAAGATAACATCATTAGGAAGGGAGGTTCGTCTACTCCCTACGTACTCGCCCGATTTAGTACTAATAGATTTTGGTATGTTTTGGTAACTATTAACAGAGCATTCAGAAACAATGAACCTTAAAAGCGTCTTTAAGAATGTTTTCGGGGAAAATATCAGATTTTTTAAACGGGAAATCGAAACTTTCTCTTGCAGTTAGGTTGCAGTCATTGAAAATAATTGAATGGTTATGCTTTTTGGCATATCAAACATCTTGTGTTATTTAATGTCAAATACGTGATCTTTATGTTTGTAGATAACAATTTTCAAACGAGCCTGCTTAGTTAAATTATTTCAAAGATTACTATTGTTTGCACACAGTTAAATCGTTTGAAGTATTGCTACCCAACACTAATAGTTCTATTTACACACAGTTAAATGATTTCACGCTTTGCTTGGTAATACTGATTGATCAATTTAACAATAATCATCTGTTTGCTTGCCCAGTCGGCTGGGGCTCTAGAATACACCAACTGCACCTTTGCCGAAGGGTAAGACACACCAAAGAATGTCCTGTATATGACACTAAACAATCTGATGGTGAGGTTCCAGTAATGTTGGAGCTTTGGGGAATGCGGAATACCCATTCATCGTTATCTGGTCTACATTGGCCCGGAGTGGTAGCACCTGATAGAGTACTATCTATGGGTCAAATAGGACTAAACTGTGTGCTTATGCTAAACTGAATTGTTTGAACTAGAACTGTTTGACTAAACTAAATAGCTTGATATAGATATATTTTTGATAATTAAACTGTGTATTTATGCTAAACTGAATTGTTTGAATTAGAACTGTTTGACTAAACTAAATAGCTTGATATAGATATATTTTTGATAATTAAACTGTGTATTTATGCTAAACTGAATTGTTTGAATTAGAATTGTTTGACTAAACTAAATAGCTTGATATAGATATATTTTTGATAATTAAACTGTGTATTTATGCTAAACTGAATTGTTTGAAATCGTACTGTTTATTTGTATAAAAATAGATTTTGCATTAAATAACTTACAGTGGTTGATATGTCATAAAAAACAAGCAAACAAGCAAGTAAACAAGCAATGAAATGATTTAGAGTAAATTTTGGAATATAAAAGAATCTAAAGTAAAATTGCAATGTTAGAGAATTTAAAGAACAAAATTTGATATGAAAGAATTTAAAAGAATAAAAATTAATGTAAAGAGAATGACACTAAAACCATATTTATCATTTAAAGGGTAATGGTTTTAGTGGGCTTTAGAGTGTACTTTTAAACGTTTTAGCAGCTTTGTGGTTCAGATACTGATTCAAAAAGATAACATAGACAATAAAGTTTTAGAAAGGAATTTTATACAAAAGAAACAAGAAAGAAAGGGAGAGAAAGATAAAGCTTTGCAAATTTTAGTGTAATTTGTGAGACTTATCTGAGAGAGTGGCCGGAAAACAAAGTTCTTCTGAAAAGTTATTTTTTTCGGCTGAGTGCACGAGTTAAATTTTATCTTTCAGTTGATTTTAATTGAATCTTTTTAATTTTCTTTTAATTTCCATTGAGTCTTAAATAAGTTATCATTTCAGCAGAATTTTCAGGTTGAATTTTCTTTCAATTGTTTAACTTCATAGAATTTCGCTAGTCGACTTTCGTTTGATTTTAGTTTTATTTTTTGAGAAGTTTCATACCAGTTTGAATACTTATCGGCTATTTAAGAAGCGAGTGACGAAAACTTTTTGCTGGTTATTTTTTCTTACCTTAACAATCTGGTTCGTACTGAGGCCCAATAGTAGTTTTTGACAAATAATGGGGAGGTAGCATTTTGATGCCGTATTGTCTGGGATTACTTCTCCCTTTTCCACTTGGGCCAAAATCAAAAGTCGTATGTGATCGGTTTGTTTCTTTGTTAAAAATAAATTTTTATACAATCTAAGAACCAATATTAGCATTAATATATCCACGATTTACTAATGCTGAATACAACGGACGGAAAGACAAAATGAACGCATTTGTACGGATAAGAAAATATAAGCTTCTATCTAGATGGCGTACATACAGTAGTTTACGGCAAATAGTAGGAGGTAGATTTTGGTGTCGTATTGTTGGGAATACTTCTCCATTTTCACTCTGTCCAAAATCAAGTGCCACACGTGGTCGGTTTGTTTCCTTATTAGACATAAATTTTTATTACAAAGAAAGAAAGAAACAAACAAACAAAGAGGCAAATAAACAAACAAATACACATTTGTCTGCATACAGGTAAATGGTTTCAAGTATTGTTGTTATATAGTGACCCTCGACTGAGCCGTCAATCAAGAGATGCACCTGTGTAAAAAAGCGGAAGAACAGCGGAAGCAGGTGGATGTTAGACAATAATAAAACCAGGTGCCCAGACGGTTTGAGACAGTCGGAGACTGGATGCCAGCGTAAAGAACCAGCTTGCAGACTGAGGACTTTGCGACCCTCAGCGACTCACGGTTGAGCAACCCAAGCCAAGATGAGAAAGAAATGCTGCTATGGTCACGAGGGGAACTTGGGTCAATATTGCAGTCCGTCCACTGTCTCCAAGTCATCTCTCACACAAAACGAACAACACCCTTTCGAAAATAAAGTGTGAGAAATTTATATTTTTTGTAAAGAAGTGTATTCGTTCGTTATTGAAGTCGTCATTATTAGTTGATTATGTTCCTGCATATACAGGGTCAGGCAAAATGATCTGACACACCTGATTTAAATCCATGTGATGTTTTTCTCTGGGGATACTTCAAGTCAAAGGTTTACTGTAATTGCCCTCAATCTATTGAACGACTTAAAGATGCAATTCGTCAAGGAATTACTGCCATTCCACATGAAAGGACACGCAGAGTTATAGACAACTTTTGTGAACACCTTCGACAATGTGTAGACAATAACAGATCCCATTTGGCTGATTTAATTTTCAAAACCCAATGAAAAAGAATGACATTATATGTACTTTTCGAGAATAAAAACACCTTTTTCTTTCTTTACATGGCAATCTAACATTAGTGATTCTATCTGCACATAGTTCAATAGTTTCAGGTATGGCAATCTAACATTAGTGATTCTATTGGCACACAGTTCAATGGTTTCAAGTATGGCAATCTAACATTGGTGATTCTATTTGCACACAGTTCAATGGTTTC
The DNA here is from genome assembly GCA_963585895.1 of Sepioteuthis lessoniana. Lineage (NCBI taxonomy): Eukaryota > Metazoa > Mollusca > Cephalopoda > Myopsida > Loliginidae > Sepioteuthis > Sepioteuthis lessoniana. Next base: position 87,417,552 of record OY757917.1, on the reverse strand, counting down.
AAGTATGGCAATCTAGCATTAGTGATTCAATTTGCACACAGTTCAACGGTTTCAAGTATGGCAATCTAACATTAGTGATTCTATCTGAGAATAGTTCAATGGTTTCAAGTATGGCAATCTAAAATTAGTGATTCTATTTGGACACAGTTCAATGGTTTCAAGTATGGCAATCTAACATTAGTGATTGTATTTGCACACAGTTCAATGGTTTCAAGTATGACAATCTAACATTAGTGATTCTATTGGCACACAGTTCAATGGTTTCAAGTATGGCAATCTAACATTGGTGATTCTATTGGCACACAGTTCAATGGTTTCAAGTATGGCAATCTAACATTAGTGATTCTATCGGCACACAGTTCAATGTTGAATGGTTTCAATTCTATTTCAAGTATGGCAATCTAACATTAGTGATTCTATTGGCACACATTTCAATGGTTTCAAGTATGGCAATCTAACATTAGTGATTCTATTTGCACACAGTTCAATGGTTTCAAGTATGGCAATCTAACATTAGTGATTCTATTGGCACACAGTTCAATGGTTTCAAGTATGGCAATCTAACATTAGTGATTCTATTGGGACACAGTTCAATGGTTTCAAGTATGGCAATCTAACATTAGTGATTCTATTTGCACACAGTTCAATGGTTTCAAGTATGGCAATCTAACATTAGTGATTCTATCTGCACATAGTTCAATGGTTTCAAGTATGGCAATCTAACATTAGTGATTCTATTGGCACACAGTTCAATGGTTTCAAGTATGGCTATCTAACATTAGTGATTCTATTGGCACACAGTTCAATGGTTTCAAGAATGGCAATCTAACATTAGCGATTCTATTGGCACACAGTTCAATGGTTTCAAGTATGGCAATCTAACATTAGTGATTCTATTTGCACACAGTTCAATGGTTTCAAGTATGGCAATCTAACATTAGTGATTCTATTGGCACACAGTTCAATGGTTTCAAGTATGGCAATCTAACATTAGTGATTCTATTGGCACACAGTTCAATGGTTTCAAGTATGGCAATCTAACATTAGTGATTCTATCCACACACAGTTCAATGGTTTCAAGAATGGCAATCTAACAAGAGTTATTCTATTGGCACACAGTTCAATGGTTTCAAGTATGGCAATCTAACATTAGTGATTCTATCTGCACATAGTTCAATGGTTTAATGTATGGCAATCTAACATTAGTGATTCTATTTGCACACAGTTCAATGGTTTCAAGTATGGCAATCTAACATTAGTGATTCTATTGGCACACAGTTCAATGGTTTCAAGTATGGCAATCTAACATTTGTGATTCTATCTGCACATAGTTCAATGGTTTCAAGTATGGCAATCTAACATTAGTGATTCTATTGGCACACAGTTCAATGGTTTCAAGTATGGCAATCTAACATTAGTGATTCTATTGGCACACAGTTCAATGGTTTCAAGTATGGCAATCTAACATTAGTGATTCTTTTGGCACACAGTTCAATGGTTTCAAGTATGGCAATCTAACATTAGTGATTCTATTTGCACACAGTTCAATGGTTTCAAGTATGGCAATCTAGCATTAGTGATTCTATTGGCACACATTTCAATGGTTTCAAGTATGGCGATCTAACAATAGTGATTCTATTTGCACACAGTTCAATGGTTTCAAGTATTGCAATCTACCATTAGTGATTCTATTTGCACACAGTTCAATGGTTTCAAGTATGGCAATCTAACATTAGTGATTCTATTTGCACACAGTTCAATGGTTTCAAGTATGGCAATCTAACATTAGTGATTCTATCTGCACATAGTTCAATAGTTTCAAGTATGGCAATCTAACATTAGTGATTCTATTGGCACACAGTTCAATGGTTTCAAGTATGGCAATCTAACATTAGTGATTCTATTGGCACACAGTTCCATGGTTTCAAGTATGGCAATCTAACATTAGTGATTCTATCTGCACATAGTTCAATGGTTTCAAGTATGGCAATCTAACATTAGTGATTCTATTGGCACACAGTTCAATGGTTTCAAGTATGGCAATCTAACATTAGTGATTCTATTTGCACACAGTTCAATGGTTTCAAGTATGGCAATCTAACATTAGTGATTCTATTGGCACACAGTTCAATGGTTTCAAGTATGGCAATCTAACATTTGTGATTCTATCTGCACATAGTTCAATGGTTTCAAGTATGGCAATCTAACATTAGTGATTCTATTTGCACACAGTTCAATGGTTTCAAGTATGGCAATCTAACATTAGCGATTCTATTGGCACACAGTTCAATGGTTTCAAGTACGGCAATCTAACATTGGTGATTCTATCTGCACATAGTTCAATGGTTTCAAGTATGGCAATCTAACATTAGTGATTCTATTGGCACACAGTTTAATGGTTTCAAGTATGGCAATCTAACATTAGTGATTCTATTGGCACACAGTTCAATGGTTTCAAGTATGGCAATCTAATATTAGTGATTCTATTTGCACAAAGTTCAATGGTTTCAAGTATGGCAATCTAACATTAGTGATTCTATCTGCACATAGTTCAATGGTTTCAAGTATGGCAATCTAACATTAGTGATTGTATTTGCACACAGTTCAATGGTTTCAAGTATGGCAATCTAACATTACTGATTCTATTTGCAAACAGTACAATGGTTTCAAGTATGGCAATCTAACATTAGTGCTTCTATCTGCACATAGTTCAATGGTTTCAAGTATGGCAATCTAACATTAGTGATTCTATTGGCACACAGTTCAATGGTTTCAGGTATGGCAATCTAACATTAGTGTTTCTATTGGCACACAGTTCAATGGTTTCAAGTATGGCAATCTAACATTAGTGATTCTATCTGCACATAGTCCAATGGTTTCAAGTATGGCAATCTAACATTAGTGATTCTATTGGCACACATTTCAATGGTTTCAAGTATGGCAATCTAACATTAGTGATTCTATTTGCAGACAGTTCAATGGTTTCAAGTATGGCAATCTAACATTAGTGATTCTATCTGCACATAGTTCAATGGTTTCAAGTATGTTAATCTAACATTAGTAATTCTATTGGCACACAGTTCAATGGTTTCAAGTATGGCAATCTACCATTAGTGATTCTATTGGCACACAGTTCAATGGTTTCAAGAATGGCAATCTAACATTAGCGATTCTATTGGCACACAGTTCAATGGTTTCAAGTATGGCAATCTAACATTAGTGATTCTATTTGCACACAGTTCAATGGTTTCAAGTATGGCAATCTAACATTAGTGATTCTATTGGCACACAGTTCAATGGTTTCAAGTATGGCAATCTAACATTAGTGATTCTATTGGCACACAGTTCAATGGTTTCAAGTATGGCAATCTAACATTAGTGATTCTATCCACACATAGTTCAATGGTTTCAAGAATGGCAATCTAACAATAGTGATTCTATTGGCACACAGTTCAATGGTTTCAAGTATGGCAATCTAACATTAGTGATTCTATCTGCACATAGTTCAATGGTTTAATGTATGGCAATCTAACATTAGTGATTCTATTTGCACACAGTTCAATGGTTTCAAGTATGGCAATCTAACATTAGTGATTCTATTGGCACACAGTTCAATGGTTTCAAGTATGGCAATCTAACATTAGTGATTCTATCTGCACATAGTTCAATGGTTTCAAGTATGGCAATCTAACATTAGTGATTCTATTGGCACACAGTTCAATGGTTTCAAGTATGGCAATCTAACATTAGTGATTCTTTTGGCACACAGTTAAATGGTTTCAAGTATGTCAATCTAACATTAGTGATTCTATTTGCACACAGTTCAATGGTTTCAAGTATGGCAATCTAACATTAGTGATTCTATTGGCACACATTTCAATGGTTTCAAGTATGGCGATCTAACATTAGTGATTCTATTTGCACACAGTTCAATGGTTTCAAGTAATGCAATCTAACATTAGTGATTCTATTTGCACACAGTTCAATGGTTTCAAGTATGGCAATCTAACATTAGTGATTCTATTTGCACACAGTTCAATGGTTTCAAGTATGGCAATCTAACATTAGTGATTCTATTTGCACAGAGTTCAATGGTTTCAAGTATGGCAATCTAACATTAGTGATTCTATTTGCACACAGTTCAATGGTTTCAAGTATGGCAATCTAACATTAGTGATTCTATCTGCACATAGTTCAATGGTTTCAAGTATGGCAATCTAACATTAGTGATTCTATTGGCACACAGTTCAATGGTTTCAAGTATGGCAATCTAACATTAGTGATTCTATTGGCACACAGTTCCATGGTTTCAAGTATGGCAATCTAACATTAGTGATTCTATCTGCACATAGTTCAATGGTTTCAAGTATGGCAATCTAACATTAGTGATTCTATTGGCACACAGTTCAATGGTTTCAAGTATGGCAATCTAACAGTAGTGATTCTATTTGCACACAGTTCAATGGTTTCAAGTATGGCAATCTAACATTAGTGATTCTATTGGCACACAGTTCAATGGTTTCAAGTATGGCAATCTAACATTAGTGATTCTATTGGCACACAGTTCAATGGTTTCAAGTACGGCAATCTAATATTAGTGATTCTATTTGCACAAAGTTCAATGGTTTCAAGTATGGCAATCTAACATTAGTGATTCTATCTGCACATAGTTCAATGGTTTCAAGTATGGCAATCTAACATTAGTGATTCTATTTGCACACAGTTCAATGGTTTCAAGTATGGCAATCTAACATTACTGATTCTATTTGCACACAGTACAATGGTTTCAAGTATGGCAATCTAACATTAGTGCTTCTATCTGCACATAGTTCAATGGTTTCAAGTATGGCAATCTAACATTAGTGATTCTATTGGCACACAGTTCAATGGTTTCAAGTATGGCAATCTAACATTAGTGTTTCTATTGGCACACAGTTCAATGGTTTCAAGTATGGCAATCTAACATTAGTGATTCTATCTGCACATAGTCCAATGGTTTCAAGTATGGCAATCTAACATTAGTGATTCTATTGGCACACAGTTCAATGGTTTCAAGTATGGCAATCTAACATTAGTGATTCTATTGGCACACAGTTCAATGGTTTCAAGTATGGCTATCTAACATTAGTGATTCTATTGGCACACAGTTCAATGGTTTCAAGAATGGCAATCTAACATTAGCGATTCTATTGGCACACAGTTCAATGGTTTCAAGTATGGCAATCTAACATTAGTGATTCTATTTGCACACAGTTCAATGGTTTCAAGTATGGCAATCTATCATTAGTGATTCTATCTGCACATAGTTCAATGGTTTCAAGTATGGCAATCTAACATTAGTGATTCTATTGGCACACAGTTCAATGGTTTCAAGTATGGCAATCTAACATTAGTGATTCTATTGGCACACAGTTCCATGGTTTCAAGTATGGCAATCTAACATTAGTGATTCTATCTGCACATAGTTCAATGGTTTCAAGTATGGCAATCTAACATTAGTGATTCTATTGGCACACAGTTCAATGGTTTCAAGTATGGCAATCTAACAGTAGTGATTCTATTTGCACACAGTTCAATGGTTTCAAGTATGGCAATCTAACATTAGTGCTTCTATCTGCACATAGTTCAATGGTTTCAAGTATGGCAATCTAACATTAGTGATTCTATTGGCACACAGTTCAATGGTTTCAAGTATGGCAATCTAACATTAGTGTTTCTATTGGCACACAGTTCAATGGTTTCAAGTATGGCAATCTAACATTAGTGATTCTATCTGCACATAGTCCAATGGTTTCAAGTATGGCAATCTAACATTAGTGATTCTATTGGCACACATTTCAATGGTTTCAAGTATGGCAATCTAACATTAGTGATTCTATTTGCAGACAGTTCAATGGTTTCAAGTATGGCAATCTAACATTAGTGATTCTATCTGCACATAGTTCAATGGTTTCAAGTATGTTAATCTAACATTAGTAATTCTATTGGCACACAGTTCAATGGTTTCAAGTATGGCAATCTACCATTAGTGATTCTATTGGCACACAGTTCAATGGTTTCAAGTATGGCAATCTAACATTAGTGATTCTATTTGCACACAGTTCAATGGTTTCAAGTATGGCAATCTAACATTAGTGATTCTATCTGCACATAGTTCAATGGTTTCAAGTATGGCAATCTAACATTAGTGATTCTATTTGCACACAGTTCAATGGTTTCAAGTATGGCTATCTAACATTAGTGATTCTATTGGCACACAGTTCAATGGTTTCAAGAATGGCAATCTAACATTAGCGATTCTATTGGCACACAGTTCAATGGTTTCAAGTATGGCAATCTAACATTAGTGATTCTATTTGCACACAGTTCAATGGTTTCAAGTATGGCAATCTAACATTAGTGATTCTATTGGCACACAGTTCAATGGTTTCAAGTATGGCAATCTAACATTAGTGATTCTATTGGCACACAGTTCAATGGTTTCAAGTATGGCAATCTAACATTAGTGATTCTATTGGCACACAGTTCAATGGTTTCAAGTATGGCAATCTAACATTAGTGATTCTATCTGCACATAGTTCAATGGTTTCAAGTATGGCAATCTAACATTAGTGATTCTATCTGCACATAGTTCAATGGTTTAATGTATGGCAATCTAACATTAGTGATTCTATTTGCACACAGTTCAATGGTTTCAAGTATGGCAATCTAACATTAGTGATTCTATTGGCACACAGTTCAATGGTTTCAAGTATGGCAATCTAACATTAGTGATTCTATCTGCACATAGTTCAATGGTTTCAAGTATGGCAATCTAACATTAGTGATTCTATTGGCACACAGTTCAATGGTTTCAAGTATGGCAATCTAACATTAGTGATTCTTTTGGCACACAGTTAAATGGTTTCAAGTATGTCAATCTAACATTAGTGATTCTATTTGCACACAGTTCAATGGTTTCAAGTATGGCAATCTAACATTAGTGATTCTATTGGCACACATTTCAATGGTTTCAAGTATGGCGATCTAACATTAGTGATTCTATTTGCACACAGTTCAATGGTTTCAAGTATTGCAATCTAACATTAGTGATTCTATTTGCACAGAGTTATATGGTTTCAAGTATGGCAATCTAACATTAGTGATTCTATTTGCACACAGTTCAATGGTTTCAAGTATGGCAATCTAACATTAGTGATTCTATCTGCACATAGTTCAATGGTTTCAAGTATGGCAATCTAACATTAGTGATTCTATTGGCACACAGTTCAATGGTTTCAAGTATGGCAATCTAACATTAGTGATTCTATTGGCACACAGTTCCATGGTTTCAAGTATGGCAATCTAACATTAGTAATTCTATCTGCACATAGTTCAATGGTTTCAAGTATGGCAATCTAACATTAGTGATTCTATTGGCACACAGTTCAATGGTTTCAAGTATGGCAATCTAACATTAGTGATTCTATTTGCACACAGTTCAATGGTTTCAAGTATGGCAATCTAACATTAGTGATTCTATTGGCACACAGTTCAATGGTTTCAAGTATGGCAATCTAACATTTGTGATTCTATCTGCACATAGTTCAATGGTTTCAAGTATGGCAATCTAACATTAGTGATTCTATTTGCACACAGTTCAATGGTTTCAAGTATGGCAATCTAACATTAGCGATTCTATTGGCACACAGTTCAATGGTTTCAAGTACGGCAATCTAACATTGGTGATTCTATCTGCACATAGTTCAATGGTTTCAAGTATGGCAATCTAACATTAGTGATTCTATTGGCACACATTTCAATGGTTTCAAGTATGGCAATCTAACATTAGTGATTCTATTGGCACACAGTTCAATGGTTTCAAGTATGGCAATCTAATATTAGTGATTCTATTTGCACAAAGTTCAATGGTTTCAAGTATGGCAATCTAACATTAGTGATTCTATCTGCACATAGTTCAATGGTTTCAAGTATGGCAATCTAACATTAGTGATTCTATTTGCACACAGTTCAATGGTTTCAAGTATGGCAATCTAACATTACTGATTCTATTTGCACACAGTACAATGGTTTCAAGTATGGCAATCTAACATTAGTGCTTCTATCTGCACATAGTTCAATGGTTTCAAGTATGGCAATCTAACATTAGTGATTCTATTTGCACACAGTTCAATGGTTTCAAGTATGGCAATCTAACATTAGTGATTCTATTGGCACACAGTTCAATGGTTTCAAGTATGGCAATCTAACATTTGTGATTCTATCTGCACATAGTTCAATGGTTTCAAGTATGGCAATCTAACATTAGTGATTCTATTTGCACACAGTTCAATGGTTTCAAGTAGGGCAATCTAACATTAGCGATTCTATTGGCACACAGTTCAATGGTTTCAAGTACGGCAATCTAACATTGGTGATTCTATCTGCACATAGTTCAATGGTTTCAAGTATGGCAGTCTAACATTAGTGATTCTATTGGCACAGTTTAATGGTTTCAAGTATGGCAATCTAACATTAGTGATTCTATTGGCACACAGTTCAATGGTTTCAAGTATGGCAATCTAATATTAGTGATTCTATTTGCACAAAGTTCAATGGTTTCAAGTATGGCAATCTAACATTAGTGATTCTATCTGCACATAGTTCAATGGTTTCAAGTATGGCAATCTAACATTAGTGATTGTATTTGCACACAGTTCAATGGTTTCAAGTATGGCAATCTAACATTACTGATTCTATTTGCACACAGTACAATGGTTTCAAGTATGGCAATCTAACATTAGTGCTTCTATCTGCACATAGTTCAATGGTTTCAAGTATGGCAATCTAACATTAGTGATTCTATTGGCACACAGTTCAATGGTTTCAGGTATGGCAATCTAACATTAGTGTTTCTATTGGCACACAGTTCCATGGTTTCAAGTATGGCAATCTAACATTAGTGATTGTATCTGCACATAGTCCAATGGTTTCAAGTATGGCAATCTAACATTAGTGATTCTATTGGCACACATTTCAATGGTTTCAAGTATGGCAATCTAACATTAGTGATTCTATTTGCAGACAGTTCAATGGTTTCAAGTATGGCAATCTAACATTAGTGATTCTATCTGCACATAGTTCAATGGTTACAAGTATGTTAATCTAACATTAGTAATTCTATTGGCACACAGTTCAATGGTTTCAAGTATGGCAATCTACCATTAGTGATTCTATTGGCACACAGTTCAATGGTTTCAAGAATGGCAATCTAACATTAGCGATTCTATTGGCACACAGTTCAATGGTTTCAAGTATGGCAATCTAACATTAGTGATTCTATTTGCACACAGTTCAATGGTTTCAAGTATGGCAATCTAACATTAGTGATTCTATTGGCACACAGTTCAATGGTTTCAAGTATGGCAATCTAACATTAGTGATTCTATTGGCACACAGTTCAATGGTTTCAAGTATGGCAATCTAACATTAGTGATTCTATCCACACATAGTTCAATGGTTTCAAGAATGGCAATCTAACAATAGTGATTCTATTGGCACACAGTTCAATGGTTTCAAGTATGGCAATCTAACATTAGTGATTCTATCTGCACATAGTTCAATGGTTTAATGTATGGCAATCTAACATTAGTGATTCTATTTGCACACAGTTCAATGGTTTCAAGTATGGCAATCTAACATTAGTGATTCTATTGGCACACAGTTCAATGGTTTCAAGTATGGCAATCTAACATTAGTGATTCTATCTGCACATAGTTCAATGGTTTCAAGTATGGCAATCTAACATTAGTGATTCTATTGGCACACAGTTCAATGGTTTCAAGTATGGCAATCTAACATTAGTGATTCTTTTGGCACACAGTTAAATGGTTTCAAGTATGTCAATCTAACATTAGTGATTCTATTTGCACACAGTTCAATGGTTTCAAGTATGGCAATCTAACATTAGTGATTCTATTGGCACACATTTCAATGGTTTCAAGTATGGCGATCTAACATTAGTGATTCTATTTGCACACAGTTCAATGGTTTCAAGTATTGCAATCTAACATTAGTGATTCTATTTGCACACAGTTCAATGGTTTCAAGTATGGCAATCTAACATTAGTGATTCTATTTGCACACAGTTCAATGGTTTCAAGTATGGCAATCTAACATTAGTGATTCTATTTGCACAGAGTTCAATGGTTTCAAGTATGGCAATCTAACATTAGTGATTCTATTTGCACACAGTTCAATGGTTTCAAGTATGGCAATCTAACATTAGTGATTCTATCTGCACATAGTTCAATGGTTTCAAGTATGGCAATCTAACATTAGTGATTCTATTGGCACACAGTTCAATGGTTTCAAGTATGGCAATCTAACATTAGTGATTCTATTGGCACACAGTTCCATGGTTTCAAGTATGGCAATCTAACATTAGTGATTCTATCTGCACATAGTTCAATGGTTTCAAGTATGGCAATCTAACATTAGTGATTCTATTGGCACACAGTTCAATGGTTTCAAGTATGGCAATCTAACAGTAGTGATTCTATTTGCACACAGTTCAATGGTTTCAAGTATGGCAATCTAACATTAGTGATTCTATTGGCACACAGTTCAATGGTTTCAAGTATGGCAATCTAACATTAGTGATTCTATTGGCACACAGTTCAATGGTTTCAAGTACGGCAATCTAATATTAGTGATTCTATTTGCACAAAGTTCAATGGTTTCAAGTATGGCAATCTAACATTAGTGATTCTATCTGCACATAGTTCAATGGTTTCAAGTATGGCAATCTAACATTAGTGATTCTATTTGCACACAGTTCAATGGTTTCAAGTATGGCAATCTAACATTACTGATTCTATTTGCACACAGTACAATGGTTTCAAGTATGGCAATCTAACATTAGTGCTTCTATCTGCACATAGTTCAATGGTTTCAAGTATGGCAATCTAACATTAGTGATTCTATTGGCACACAGTTCAATGGTTTCAAGTATGGCAATCTAACATTAGTGTTTCTATTGGCACACAGTTCAATGGTTTCAAGTATGGCAATCTAACATTAGTGATTCTATTTGCACACAGTTCAATGGTTTCAAGTATGGCAATCTATCATTAGTGATTCTATCTGCACATAGTTCAATGGTTTCAAGTATGGCAATCTAACATTAGTGATTCTATTGGCACACAGTTCAATGGTTTCAAGTATGGCAATCTAACATTAGTTATTCTATTGGCACACAGTTCCATGGTTTCAAGTATGGCAATCTAACATTAGTGATTCTATCTGCACATAGTTCAATGGTTTCAAGTATGGCAATCTAACATTAGTGATTCTATTGGCACACAGTTCAATGGTTTCAAGTATGGCAATCTAACAGTAGTGATTCTATTTGCACACAGTTCAATGGTTTCAAGTATGGCAATCTAACATTAGTGATTCTATTGGCACACAGTTCAATGGTTTCAAGTATGGCAATCTAACATTAGTGATTCTATTGGCACACAGTTCAATGGTTTCAAGTATGGCAATCTAATATTAGTGATTCTATTTGCACAAAGTTCAATGGTTTCAAGTATGGCAATCTAACATTAGTGATTCTATCTGCACATAGTTCAATGGTTTCAAGTATGGCAATCTAACATTAGTGATTCTATTTGCACACAGTTCAATGGTTTCAAGTATGGCAATCTAACATTACTGATTCTATTTGCACACAGTACAATGGTTTCAAGTATGGCAATCTAACATTAGTGCTTCTATCTGCACATAGTTCAATGGTTTCAAGTATGGCAATCTAACATTAGTGATTCTATTGGCACACAGTTCAATGGTTTCAAGTATGGCAATCTAACATTAGTGTTTCTATTGGCACACAGTTCAATGGTTTCAAGTATGGCAATCTAACATTAGTGATTCTATCTGCACATAGTCCAATGGTTTCAAGTATGGCAATCTAACATTAGTGATTCTATTGGCACACAGTTCAATGGTTTCAAGTATGGCAATCTAACATTAGTGATTCTATTGGCACACAGTTCAATGGTTTCAAGTATGGCTATCTAACATTAGTGATTCTATTGGCACACAGTTCAATGGTTTCAAGAATGGCAATCTAACATTAGCGATTCTATTGGCACACAGTTCAATGGTTTCAAGTATGGCAATCTAACATTAGTGATTCTATTTGCACACAGTTCAATGGTTTCAAGTATGGCAATCTATCATTAGTGATTCTATTGGCACACAGTTCAATGGTTTCAAGTATGGCAATCTAACATTAGTGATTCTATTGGCACACAGTTCAATGGTTTCAAGTATGGCAATCTAACATTAGTGATTCTATCCACACATAGTTCAATGGTTTCAAGAATGGCAATCTAACAATAGTGATTCTATTGGCACACAGTTCAATGGTTTCAAGTATGGCAATCTAACATTAGTGATTCTATCTGCACATAGTTCAATGGTTTAATGTATGGCAATCTAACATTAGTGATTCTATTTGCACACAGTTCAATGGTTTCAAGTATGGCAATCTAACATTAGTGATTCTATTTGCACACAGTTCAATGGTTTCAAGTATGGCAATCTAACATTAGTGATTCTATTGGCACACATTTCAATGGTTTCAAGTATGGCGATCTAACATTAGTGATTCTATTTGCACACAGTTCAATGGTTTCAAGTATGGCAATCTAACATTAGTGATTCTATTTGCACACAGTTCAATGGTTTCAAGTATGGCAATCTAACATTACTGATTCTATTTGCACACAGTTCAATGGTTTCAAGTATGGCAATCTAACATTAGAGATTCTATGAGCACATAGTTCAATGGTTTCAAGTATGGCAATCTAACATTAGTGATTCTATTGGCACACAGTTCAATGGTTTCAAGTATGGCAATCTAACATTAGTGATTCTATTGGCACACACTTCCATGGTTTCAAGTATGGCAATCTAACATTAGTGATTCTATCTGCACATAGTTCAATGGTTTCAAGTATGGCAATCTAACATTAGTGATTCTATTGGCACACAGTTCAATGGTTTCAAGTATGGCAATCTAACATTAGTGATTCTATTTGCACACAGTTCAATGGTTTCAAGTATGGCAATCTAACATTAGTGATTCTATTGGCACACAGTTCAATGGTTTCAAGTATGGCAATCTAACATTTGTGATTCTATCTGCACATAGTTCAATGGTTTCAAGTATGGCAATCTAACATTAGTGATTCTATTTGCACACAGTTCAATGGTTTCAAGTATGGCAATCTAACATTAGCGATTCTATTGGCACACAGTTCAATGGTTTCAAGTACGGCAATCTAATATTAGTGATTCTATTTGCACAAAGTTCAATGGTTTCAAGTATGGCAATCTAACATTAGTGATTCTATCTGCACATAGTTCAATGGTTTCAAGTATGGCAATCTAACATTAGTGATTCTATTTGCACACAGTTCAATGATTTCAAGTATTGCAATCTAACATTACTGATTCTATTTTGCACACAGTACAATGGTTTCAAGTATGGCAATCTAACATTAGTGCTTCTATCTGCACATAGTTCAATGGTTTCAAGTATGGCAATCTAACATTAGTGATTCTATTGGCACACAGTTCAATGGTTTCAAGTATGGCAATCTAACATTAGTGTTTCTATTGGCACACAGTTCAATGGTTTCAAGTATGGCAATCTAACATTAGTGATTCTATCTGCACATAGTCCAATGGTTTCAAGTATGGCAATCTAACATTAGTGATTCTATTGGCACACAGTTCAATGGTTTCAAGTATGGCAATCTAACATTAGTGATTCTATTGGCACACAGTTCAATGGTTTCAAGTATGGCAATCTAACATTAGTGATTCTATCCACACATAGTTCAATGGTTTCAAGAATGGCAATCTAACAATAGTGATTCTATTGGCACACAGTTCAATGGTTTCAAGTATGGCAATCTAACATTAGTGATTCTATCTGCACATAGTTCAATGGTTTAATGTATGGCAATCTAACATTAGTGATTCTATTTGCACACAGTTCAATGGTTTCAAGTATGGCAATCTAACATTAGTGATTCTATTTGCACACAGTTCAATGGTTTCAAGTATGGCAATCTAACATTAGTGATTCTATTGGCACACATTTCAATGGTTTCAAGTATGGCGATCTAACATTAGTGATTCTATTTGCACACAGTTCAATGGTTTCAAGTATGGCAATCTAACATTAGTGATTCTATTTGCACACAGTTCAATGGTTTCAAGTATGGCAATCTAACATTACTGATTCTATTTGCACACAGTTCAATGGTTTCAAGTATGGCAATCTAACATTAGAGATTCTATGAGCACATAGTTCAATGGTTTCAAGTATGGCAATCTAACATTAGTGATTCTATTGGCACACAGTTCAATGGTTTCAAGTATGGCAATCTAACATTAGTGATTCTATTGGCACACACTTCCATGGTTTCAAGTATGGCAATCTAACATTAGTGATTCTATCTGCACATAGTTCAATGGTTTCAAGTATGGCAATCTAACATTAGTGATTCTATTGGCACACAGTTCAATGGTTTCAAGTATGGCAATCTAACATTAGTGATTCTATTTGCACACAGTTCAATGGTTTCAAGTATGGCAATCTAACATTAGTGATACTATTGGCACACAGTTCAATGGTTTCAAGTATGGCAATCTAACATTTGTGATTCTATCTGCACATAGTTCAATGGTTTCAAGTATGGCAATCTAACATTAGTGATTCTATTTGCACACAGTTCAATGGTTTCAAGTATGGCAATCTAACATTAGCGATTCTATTGGCACACAGTTCAATGGTTTCAAGTACGGCAATCTAACATTGGTGATTCTATCTGCACATAGTTCAATGGTTTCAAGTATGGCAATCTAACATTAGTGATTCTATTGGCACACAGTTTAATGGTTTCAAGTATGGCAATCTAACATTAGTGATTCTATTGGCACACAGTTCAATGGTTTCAAGTATGGCAATCTAATATTAGTGATTCTATTTGCACAAAGTTCAATGGTTTCAAGTATGGCAATCTAACATTAGTGATTCTATCTGCACATAGTTCAATGGTTTCAAGTATGGCAATCTAACATTAGTGATTCTATTTGCACACAGTTCAATGATTTCAAGTATTGCAATCTAACATTACTGATTCTATTTTGCACACAGTACAATGGTTTCAAGTATGGCAATCTAACATTAGTGCTTCTATCTGCACATAGTTCAATGGTTTCAAGTATGGCAATCTAACATTAGTGATTCTATTGGCACACAGTTCAATGGTTTCAAGTATGGCAATCTAACATTAGTGTTTCTATTGGCACACAGTTCAATGGTTTCAAGTATGGCAATCTAACATTAGTGATTCTATCTGCACATAGTCCAATGGTTTCAAGTATGGCAATCTAACATTAGTGATTCTATTTGCACAGAGTTCAATGGTTTCAAGTATTGCAATCTAACATTAGTGATTCTATTTGCACACAGTTCAATGGTTTCAAGTATGGCAATCTAACATTAGTGATTCTATTTGCACACAGTTCAATGGTTTCAAGTATGGCAATCTAACATTACTGATTCTATTTGCACACAGTTCAATGGTTTCAAGTATGGCAATCTAACATTAGTGATTCTATTTGCACACAGTTCAATGGTTTCAAGTATGGCAATCTAACATTAGTGATTCTATCTGCACATAGTTCAATGGTTTCAAGTATGGCAATCTAACATTAGCGATTCTATTGGCACACAGTTCAATGGTTTCAAGTATGGCTATCTAACATTAGTGATTCTATTGGCACACAGTTCAATGGTTTCAAGAATGGCAATCTAACATTAGCGATTCTATTGGCACACAGTTCAATGGTTTCAAGTATGGCAATCTAACATTAGTGATTCTATTTGCACACAGTTCAATGGTTTCAAGTATGGCAATCTAACATTAGTGATTCTTTTGGCACACAGTTCAATGGTTTCAAGTATGGCAATCTAACATTAGTGATTCTATTTGCACAGAGTTCAATGGTTTCAAGTATGGCAATCTAACATTAGTGATTCTATTTGCACACAGTTCAATGGTTTCAAGTATGGCAATCTAACATTAGTGATTCTATCTGCACATAGTTCAATGGTTTCAAGTATGGCAATCTAACATTAGTGATTCTATTGGCACACAGTTCAATGGTTTCAAGTATGGCAATCTAACATTAGTGATTCTATTGGCACACAGTTCCATGGTTTCAAGTATGGCAATCTAACATTAGTGATTCTATGTGCACATAGTTCAATGGTTTCAAGTATGGCAATCTAACATTAGTGATTCTATTGGCACACAGTTCAATGGTTTCAAGTATGGCAATCTAACATTAGTGATTCTATTGGCACACAGTTCAATGGTTTCAAGTATGGCAATCTAACATTAGTGATTCTATTGGCACACACTTCCATGGTTTCAAGTATGGCAATCTAACATTAGTGATTCTATCTGCACATAGTTCAATTGTTTGAAGTATGGCAATCTAACATTAGTGATTCTATTGGCACACAGTTCAATGGTTTCAAGTATGGCAATCTAACATTAGTGATTCTATTTGCACAGAGTTCAATGGTTTCAAGTATGGCAATCTAACATTAGTGATTCTATTTGCACACAGTTCAATGGTTTCAAGTATGGCAATCTAACATTAGTGATTCTATCTGCACATAGTTCAATGGTTTCAAGTATGGCAATCTAACATTAGTGATTCTATTGGCACACAGTTCAATGGTTTCAAGTATGGCAATCTAACATTAGTGATTCTATTGGCACACAGTTCCATGGTTTCAAGTATGGCAATCTAACATTAGTGATTCTATCTGCACATAGTTCAATGGTTTCAAGTATGGCAATCTAATATTAGTGATTCTATTGGCACACAGTTCAATGGTTTCAAGTATGGCAATCTAACAGTAGTGATTCTATTTGCACACAGTTCAATGGTTTCAAGTATGGCAATCTAACATTAGTGATTCTATTGGCACACAGTTCAATGGTTTCAAGTATGGCAATCTAACATTTGTGATTCTATCTGCACATAGTTCAATGGTTTCAATTATGGCAATCTAACATTAGTGATTCTATTTGCACACAGTTCAATGGTTTCAAGTATGGCAATCTAACATTAGCGATTCTATTGGCACACAGTTCAATGGTTTCAAGTACGGCAATCTAACATTGGTGATTCTATCTGCACATAGTTCAATGGTTTCAAGTATGGCAATCTAACATTAGTGATTCTATTGGCACACATTTCAATGGTTTCAAGTATGGCAATCTAACATTAGTGATTCTATTGGCACACAGTTCAATGGTTTCAAGTATGGCAATCTAATATTAGTGATTCTATTTGCACAAAGTTCAATGGTTTCAAGTATGGCAATCTAACATTAGTGATTCTATCTGCACATAGTTCAATGGTTTCAAGTATGGCAATCTAACATTAGTGATTCTATTTGCACACAGTTCAATGGTTTCAAGTATGGCAATCTAACATTACTGATTCTATTTGCACACAGTACAATGGTTTCAAGTATGGCAATCTAACATTAGTGCTTCTATCTGCACATAGTTCAATGGTTTCAAGTATGGCAATCTAACATTAGTGATTCTATTGGCACACAGTTCAATGGTTTCAAGTATGGCAATCTAACATTAGTGTTTCTATTGGCACACAGTTCAATGGTTTCAAGTATGGCAATCTAACATTAGTGATTCTATCTGCACATAGTCCAATGGTTTCAAGTATGGCAATCTAACATTAGTGATTCTATTGGCACACAGTTCAATGGTTTCAAGTATGGCAATCTAACATTAGTGATTCTATTGGCACACAGTTCAATGGTTTCAAGTATGGCTATCTAACATTAGTGATTCTATTGGCACACAGTTCAATGGTTTCAAGAATGGCAATCTAACATTAGCGATTCTATTGGCACACAGTTCAATGGTTTCAAGTATGGCAATCTAACATTAGTGATTCTATTTGCACACAGGTCAATGGTTTCAAGTATGGCAATCTAACATTAGTGATTCTATTGGCACACAGTTCAATGGTTTCAAGTATGGCAATCTAACATTAGTGATTCTATTGGCACACAGTTCAATGGTTTCAAGTATGGCAATCTAACATTAGTGATTCTATTTGCACAGAGTTCAATGGTTTCAAGTATGGCAATCTAACATTAGTGATTCTATTTGCACACAGTTCAATGGTTTCAAGTATGGCAATCTAACATTAGTGATTCTATCTGCACATAGTTCAATGGTTTCAAGTATGGCAATCTAACATTAGTGATTCTATTGGCACACAGTTCAATGGTTTCAAGTATGGCAATCTAACATTAGTGATTCTATTGGCACACAGTTCCATGGTTTCAAGTATGGCAATCTAACATTAGTGATTCTATGTGCACATAGTTCAATGGTTTCAAGTATGGCAATCTAACATTAGTGATTCTATTGGCACACAGTTCAATGGTTTCAAGTATGGCAATCTAACATTAGTGATTCTATTGGCACACAGTTCAATGGTTTCAAGTATGGCAATCTAACATTAGTGATTCTATTGGCACACACTTCCATGGTTTCAAGTATGGCAATCTAACATTAGTGATTCTATCTGCACATAGTTCAATTGTTTGAAGTATGGCAATCTAACATTAGTGATTCTATTGGCACACAGTTCAATGGTTTCAAGTATGGCAATCTAACATTAGTGATTCTATTTGCACAGAGTTCAATGGTTTCAAGTATGGCAATCTAACATTAGTGATTCTATTTGCACACAGTTCAATGGTTTCAAGTATGGCAATCTAACATTAGTGATTCTATCTGCACATAGTTCAATGGTTTCAAGTATGGCAATCTAACATTAGTGATTCTATTGGCACACAGTTCAATGGTTTCAAGTATGGCAATCTAACATTAGTGATTCTATTGGCACACAGTTCCATGGTTTCAAGTATGGCAATCTAACATTAGTGATTCTATATGCACATAGTTCAATGGTTTCAAGTATGGCAATCTAATATTAGTGATTCTATTGGCACACAGTTCAATGGTTTCAAGTATGGCAATCTAACAGTAGTGATTCTATTTGCACAGAGTTCAATGGTTTCAAGTATGGCAATCTAACATTAGTGATTCTATTGGCACACAGTTCAATGGTTTCAAGTATGGCAATCTAACATTTGTGATTCTATCTGCACATAGTTCAATGGTTTCAAGTATGGCAATCTAACATTAGTGATTCTATTTGCACACAGTTCAATGGTTTCAAGTATGGCAATCTAACATTAGCGATTCTATTGGCACACAGTTCAATGGTTTCAAGTACGGCAATCTAACATTGGTGATTCTATCTGCACATAGTTCAATGGTTTCAAGTATGGCAATCTAACATTAGTGATTCTATTGGCACACATTTCAATGGTTTCAAGTATGGCAATCTAACATTAGTGATTCTATTGGCACACAGTTCAATGGTTTCAAGTATGGCAATCTAATATTAGTGATTCTATTTGCACAAAGTTCAATGGTTTCAAGTATGGCAATCTAACATTAGTGATTCTATCTGCACATAGTTCAATGGTTTCAAGTATGGCAATCTAACATTAGTGATTCTATTTGCACACAGTTCAATGGTTTCAAGTATGGCAATCTAACATTACTGATTCTATTTGCACACAGTACAATGGTTTCAAGTATGGCAATCTAACATTAGTGCTTCTATCTGCACATAGTTCAATGGTTTCAAGTATGGCAATCTAACATTAGTGATTCTATTGGCACACAGTTCAATGGTTTCAAGTATGGCAATCTAACATTAGTGTTTCTATTGGCACACAGTTCAATGGTTTCAAGTATGGCAATCTAACATTAGTGATTCTATCTGCACATAGTCCAATGGTTTCAAGTATGGCAATCTAACATTAGTGATTCTATTGGCACACAGTTCAATGGTTTCAAGTATGGCAATCTAACATTAGTGATTCTATTGGCACACAGTTCAAGGGTTTCAAGTATGGCTATCTAACATTAGTGATTCTATTGGCACACAGTTCAATGGTTTCAAGAATGGCAATCTAACATTAGCGATTCTATTGGCACACAGTTCAATGGTTTCAAGTATGGCAATCTAACATTAGTGATTCTATTTGCACACAGGTCAATGGTTTCAAGTATGGCAATCTAACATTAGTGATTCTATTGGCACACAGTTCAATGGTTTCAAGTATGGCAATCTAACATTAGTGATTCTATTGGCACACAGTTCAATGGTTTCAAGTATGGCAATCTAACATTAGTGATTCTATCCACACATAGTTCAATGGTTTCAAGAATGGCAATCTAACAATAGTGATTCTATTGGCACACAGTTCAATGGTTTCAAGTATGGCAATCTAACATTAGTGATTCTATCTGCACATAGTTCAATGGTTTAATGTATGGCAATCTAACATTAGTGATTCTATTTGCACACAGTTCAATGGTTTCATGTATGGCAATCTAACATTAATGATTCTATTTGCACACAGTTCAATGGTTTCAAGTATGGCAATCTAACATTAGTGATTCTATTGGCACACATTTCAATGGTTTCAAGTATGGCGATCTAACATTAGTGATTCTATTTGCACACAGTTCAATGGTTTCAAGTATGGCAATCTAACATTAGTGATTCTATTTGCACACAGTTCAATGGTTTCAAGTATGGCAATCTAACATTACTGATTCTATTTGCACACAGTTCAATGGTTTCAAGTATGGCAATCTAACATTAGAGATTCTATGAGCACATAGTTCAATGGTTTCAAGTATGGCAATCTAACATTAGGGATTCTATTGGCACACAATTCAATGGTTTCAAGTATGGCAATCTAACATTAGTGATTCTATTGGCACACACTTCCATGGTTTCAAGTATAGCAATCTAACATTAGTGATTCTATCTGCACATAGTTCAATGGTTTCAAGTATGGCAATCTAACATTAGTGATTCTATTGGCACACAGTTCAATGGTTTCAAGTATGGCAATCTAACATTAGTGATTCTATTTGCACACAGTTCAATGGTTTCAAGTATGGCAATCTAATATTAGTGATTCTATTTGCACAAAGTTCAATGGTTTCAAGTATGGCAATCTAACATTAGTGATTCTATCTGCACATAGTTCAATGGTTTCAAGTATGGCAATCTAACATTAGTGATTCTATTTGCACACAGTTCAATGATTTCAAGTATTGCAATCTAACATTACTGATTCTATTTTGCACACAGTACAATGGTTTCAAGTATGGCAATCTAACATTAGTGCTTCTATCTGCACATAGTTCAATGGTTTCAAGTATGGCAATCTAACATTAGTGATTCTATTGGCACACATTTCAATGGTTTCAAGTATGGCAATCTAACATTACTGATTCTATTTGCACACAGTTCAATGGTTTCAAGTATGGCAATCTAACATTAGTGATTCTATCTGCACATAGTTCAATGGTTTCAAGTATGTTAATCTAACATTAGTAATTCTATTGGCACACAGTTCAATGGTTTCAAGTATGGCAATCTAACATTAGTGATTCTATTGGGACACAGTTCAATGGTTTCAAGTATGGCAATCTAACATTAGTGATTCTATTTGCACACAGTTCAATGGTTTCAAGTATGGCAATCTAACATTAGTGATTCTATCTGCACATAGTTCAATGGTTTCAAGTATGGCAATCTAACATTAGTGATTCTATTGGCACACAGTTCAATGGTTTCAAGTATGGCTATCTAACATTAGTGATTCTATTGGCACACAGTTCAATGGTTTCAAGAATGGCAATCTAACATTAGCGATTCTATTGGCACACAGTTCAATGGTTTCAAGTATGGCAATCTAACATTAGTGATTCAATTTGCACACAGTTCAATGGTTTCAAGTATGGCAATCTAACATTAGTGATTCTTTTGGCACACAGTTCAATGGTTTCAAGTATGGCAATCTAACATTAGTGATTCTATTTGCACAGAGTTCAATGGTTTCAAGTATGGCAATCTAACATTAGTGATTCTATTTGCACACAGTTCAATGGTTTCAAGTATGGCAATCTAACATTAGTGATTCTTTTGGCACACAGTTCAATGGTTTCAAGTATGGCAATCTAACATTACTGATTCTATTTGCACACAGTTCAATGGTTTCAAGTATGGCAATCTAACATTAGAGATTCTATGAGCACATAGTTCAATGGTTTCAAGTATGGCAATCTAACATTAGGGATTCTATTGGCACACAATTCAATGGTTTCAAGTATGGCAATCTAACATTAGTGATTCTATTGGCACACACTTCCATGGTTTCAAGTATGGCAATCTAACATTAGTGATTCTATCTGCACATAGTTCAATGGTTTCAAGTATGGCAATCTAACATTAGTGATTCTATTGGCACACAGTTCAATGGTTTCAAGTATGGCAATCTAACATTAGTGATTCTATTTGCACACAGTTCAATGGTTTCAAGTATGGCAATCTAATATTAGTGATTCTATTTGCACAAAGTTCAATGGTTTCAAGTATGGCAATCTAACATTAGTGATTCTATCTGCACATAGTTCAATGGTTTCAAGTATGGCAATCTAAATTTAGTGATTCTATTTGCACACAGTTCAATGATTTCAAGTATTGCAATCTAACATTACTGATTCTATTTTGCACACAGTACAATGGTTTCAAGTATGGCAATCTAACATTAGTGCTTCTATCTGCACATAGTTCAATGGTTTCAAGTATGGCAATCTAACATTAGTGATTCTATTGGCACACATTTCAATGGTTTCAAGTATGGCAATCTAACATTACTGATTCTATTTGCACACAGTTCAATGGTTTCAAGTATGGCAATCTAACATTAGTGATTCTATCTGCACATAGTTCAATGGTTTCAAGTATGTTAATCTAACATTAGTAATTCTATTGGCACACAGTTCAATGGTTTCAAGTATGGCAATCTAACATTAGTGATTCTATTGGGACACAGTTCAATGGTTTCAAGTATGGCAATCTAACATTAGTGATTCTATTTGCACACAGTTCAATGGTTTCAAGTATGGCAATCTAACATTAGTGATTCTATCTGCACATAGTTCAATGGTTTCAAGTATGGCAATCTAACATTAGTGATTCTATTGGCACACAGTTCAATGGTTTCAAGTATGGCTATCTAACATTAGTGATTCTATTGGCACACAGTTCAATGGTTTCAAGAATGGCAATCTAACATTAGCGATTCTATTGGCACACAGTTCAATGGTTTCAAGTATGGCAATCTAACATTAGTGATTCAATTTGCACACAGTTCAATGGTTTCAAGTATGGCAATCTAACATTAGTGATTCTTTTGGCACACAGTTCAATGGTTTCAAGTATGGCAATCTAACATTAGTGATTCTATTTGCACAGAGTTCAATGGTTTCAAGTATGGCAATCTAACATTAGTGATTCTATTTGCACACAGTTCAATGGTTTCAAGTATGGCAATCTAACATTAGTGATTCTATCTGCACATAGTTCAATGGTTTCAAGTATGGCAATCTAACATTAGTGATTCTATTGGCACACAGTTCAATGGTTTCAAGTATGGCAATCTAACATTAGTGATTCTATTGGCACACAGTTCCATGGTTTCAAGTATGGCAATCTAACATTAGTGATTCTATGTGCACATAGTTCAATGGTTTCAAGTATGGCAATCTAACATTAATGATTCTATTGGCACACAGTTCAATGGTTTCAAGTATGGCAATCTAACATTAGTGATTCTATTGGCACACAGTTCAATGGTTTCAAGTATGGCAATCTAACATTAGTGATTCTATTGGCACACACTTCCATGGTTTCAAGTAGCGCAATCTAACATTAGTCATTCTATCTGCACATAGATCAATTGTTTGAAGTATGGCAATCTAACATTAGTGATTCTATTGGCACACAGTTCAATGGTTTCAAGTATGGCAATCTAACATTAGTGATTCTATTTGCACAGAGTTCAATGGTTTCAAGTATGGCAATCTAACATTAGTGATTCTATTTGCACACAGTTCAATGGTTTCAAGTATGGCAATCTAACATTAGTGATTCTATCTGCACATAGTTCAATGGTTTCAAGTATGGCAATCTAACATTAGTGATTCTATTGGCACACAGTTCAATGGTTTCAAGTATGGCAATCTAACATTAGTGATTCTATTGGCACACAGTTCCATGGTTTCAAGTATGGCAATCAAACATTAGTGATTCTATCTGCACATAGTTCAATGGTTTCAAGTATGGCAATCTAACATTAGTGATTCTATTGGCACACAGTTCAATGGTTTCAAGTATGGCAATCTAACAGTAGTGATTCTATTTGCACACAGTCCAATGGTTTCAAGTATGGCAATCTAACATTAGTGATTCTATTGGCACACAGTTCAATGGTTTCAAGTATGGCAATCTAACATTTGTGATTCTATCTGCACATAGTTCAATGGTTTCAAGTATGGCAATCTAACATTAGTGATTCTATTGGCACACAGTTCAATGGTTTCAAGTATGGCAATCTAACATTAGTGTTTCTATTGGCACACAGTTCAATGGTTTCAAGTATGGCAATCTAACATTAGTGATTCTATCTGCACATAGTCCAATGGTTTCAAGTATGGCAATCTAACATTAGTGATTCTATTGGCACAAATTTCAATGGTTTCAAGTATGGCAATCTAACATTACTGATTCTATTTGCACACAGTTCAATGGTTTCAAGTATGGCAATCTAACATTAGTGATTCTATCTGCACATAGTTCAATGGTTTCAAGTATGTTAATCTAACATTAGTAATTCTATTGGCACACAGTTCAATGGTTTCAAGTATGGCAATCTAACATTAGTGATTCTATTGGGACACAGTTCAATGGTTTCAAGTATGGCAATCTAACATTAGTGATTCTATTTGCACACAGTTCAATGGTTTCAAGTATGGCAATCTAACATTAGTGATTCTATCTGCACATAGTTCAATGGTTTCAAGTATGGCAATCTAACATTAGTGATTCTATTGGCACACAGTTCAATGGTTTCAAGTATGGCTATCTAACATTAGTGATTCTATTGGCACACAGTTCAATGGTTTCAAGAATGGCAATCTAACATTAGCGATTCTATTGGCACACAGTTCAATGGTTTCAAGTATGGCAATCTAACATTAGTGATTCTATTTGCACACAGTTCAATGGTTTCAAGTATGGCAATCTAACATTAGTGATTCTTTTGGCACACAGTTCAATGGTTTCAAGTATGGCAATCTAACATTAGTGATTCTATTTGCACAGAGTTCAATGGTTTCAAGTATGGCAATCTAACATTAGTGATTCTATTTGCACACAGTTCAATGGTTTCAAGTATGGCAATCTAACATTAGTGATTTTATCTGCACATAGTTCAATGGTTTCAAGTATGGCAATCTAACATTAGTGATTCTATTGGCACACAGTTCATTGGTTTCAAGTATGGCAATCTAACATTAGTGATTCTATTGGCA
The DNA here is from genome assembly GCA_963585895.1 of Sepioteuthis lessoniana. Lineage (NCBI taxonomy): Eukaryota > Metazoa > Mollusca > Cephalopoda > Myopsida > Loliginidae > Sepioteuthis > Sepioteuthis lessoniana. The sequence continues at coordinate 87,391,897 of OY757917.1, read as the reverse complement.
CACAGTTCCATGGTTTCAAGTATGGCAATCTAACATTAGTGATTCTATGTGCACATAGTTCAATGGTTTCAAGTATGGCAATCTAACATTAGTGATTCTATTGGCACACAGTTCAATGGTTTCAAGTATGGCAATCTAACATTAGTGATTCTATTGGCACACAGTTCAATGGTTTCAAGTATGGCAATCTAACATTAGTGATTCTATTTGCACACAGTTCAATGGTTTCAAGTATGGCAATCTAACATTAGTGATTCTATTGGCACACAGTTCAATGGTTTCAAGTATGGCAATCTAACATTAGTGATTCTATTTGCACACAGTTCAATGTTTTCAAGTATGGCAATCTAACATTAGTGATTCTATTTGCCCACAGTTCAATGGTTTTAAGTATGGCAATCTAACATTAGTGATTCTATTTGCACACAGTTCAATGGTTTCAAGTATGGCAATCTAACATTAGTGATTCTATTGGCACACAGTTCAATGGTTTCAAGTATGACAATCTAACATTAGTGATTCTATCTGCACATAGTTCAATGGTTTAAAGTATGTCAATCTAACATTAGTGATTCTATTTGCACACAGTTCAATGGTTTCAAGTATTGCAATCTAACATTAGTTATTCTATCTGCACATAGTACAATGGTTTCAAGTATGGCAATCTAACATTAGTGATTCTATTGGCACACAGTTCAATGGTTTCAAGTATGGCAATCTAACATTAGTGATTCTATTGGCACACAGTTCAATGGTTTCAAGTATGGCAATCTAACATTAGTGATTCTATTGGCACACAGTTCAATGGTTTCAAGTATGGCAATCTAACATTAGTGATTCTATTTGCACACAGTTCAATGTTTTCAAGTATGGCAATCTAACATTAGTGATTATATTTGCCCACAGTTCAATGGTTTTAAGTATGGCAATCTAACATTAGTGATTCTATTTGCACACAGTTCAATGGTTTCAAGTATGGCAATCTAACATTAGCGATTCTATTGGCACACAGTTCAATGGTTTCAAGTATGACAATCTAACATTAGTGATTCTATCTGCACATAGTTCAATGGTTTAAAGTATGTCAATCTAACATTAGTGATTCTATTTGCACACAGTTCAATGGTTTCAAGTATTGCAATCTAACATTAGTGATTCTATCTGCACATAGTACAATGGTTTCAAGTATGGCAATCTAACATTAGTGATTCTATTGGCACACAGTTCAATGGTTTCAAGTATGGCAATCTAACATTAGTGATTCTATTGGCACACAGTTCAATGGTTTCAAGTATGGCAATCTAACATTAGTGATTCCATTGGCACACAGTTCAATGGTTTCAAGTATGGCAATCTAACATTAGTGATTCTATTTGCACACAGTTCAATGTTTTCAAGTATGGCAATCTAACATTAGTGATTCTATTTGCCCACAGTTCAATGGTTTCAAGTATGGCAATCTAATATTAGTGATTCTATTGGCACACAGTTCAATGGTTTCAAGTATGGCAATCTAGCATTAGTGATTCTATTTGCACACAGTTCAATGGTTTCAAGTATGGCAATCTAACATTAGTGATTCTATTTGCACACAGTTCAATGGTTTCAAGTATGGCAATCTAACATTAGTGATTCTATTTGCACAGAATTCAATGGTTTCAAGTATGGCAATCTAACATTAGTGATTCTATTTGCACACAGTTCAATGGTTTCAAGTATGGCAATCTAACATTAGTGATTCTATTTGCACACAGTTCAATGTTTTCAAGTATTGCAATCTAACATTAGTGATTCTATCTGCACATAGTACAATGGTTTCAAGTATGGCAATCTAACATTAGTGATTCTATTTGCACACAGTTCAATGGTTTCAAGTATGGCAATCTAACATTAGCGATTCTATTGGCACACAGTTCAATGGTTTCAAGTATGACAATCTAACATTAGTGATTCTATTGGCACACAGTTCAATGGTTTCAAGTATGGCAATCTAACATTAGTGATTCTATTGGCACATAGTTCAATGGTTTAAAGTATGTCAATCTAACATTAGTGATTCTATTTGCACACAGTTCAATGGTTTCAAGTATTGCAATCTAACATTAGTGATTCTATCTGCACATAGTACAATGGTTTCAAGTATGGCAATCTAATATTAGTGATTCTATTGGCACACAGTTCAATGGTTTCAAGTATGGCAATCTAACATTAGTGATTCTATTGGCACACAGTTCAATGGTTTCAAGTATGGCAATCTAACATTAGTGATTCTATTGGCACACAGTTCAATGGTTTCAAGTATGGCAATCTAACATTACTGATTCTATTTGCACACAGTTCAATGTTTTCAAGTATGGCAATCTAACATTAGTGATTCTATTTGCCCACAGTTCAATGGTTTTAAGTATGGCAATCTAACATTAGTGATTCTATTTGCACACAGTTCAATGGTTTCAAGTATGGCAATCTAACATTAGCGATGCTATTGGCACACAGTTCAATGGTTTCAAGTATGACAATCTAACATTAGTGATTCTATCTGCACATAGTTCAATGGTTTAAAGTATATCAATCTAACATTAGTGATTCTATTTGCACACAGTTCAATGGTTTCAAGTATTGCAATCTAACATTAGTGATTCTATCTGCACATAGTACAATGGTTTCAAGTATGGCAATCTAACATTAGTGATTCTATTGGCACACATTTCAATGGTTTCAAGTATGGCAATCTAACATTAGTGATTCTATTGGCACACAGTTCAATGGTTTCAAGTATGACAATCTAACATTAGTGATTCCATTGGCACACAGTTCAATGGTTTCAAGTATGTCAATCTAACATTAGTGATTCTATCTGCACATAGTTCAATGGTTTCAAGTATGGCAATCTAATATTAGTGATTCTATTTGCACACAGTTCAATGGTTTCAAGTATGGCAATCTAACATTAGTGATTCTATTGGCACACAGTTCAATGGTTTCAAGTATGGCAATCTAATATTAGTGATTCTATTGGCACACAGTTCAATGGTTTCAAGTATGGCAATCTAGCATTAGTGATTCTATTTGCACACAGTTCAATGGTTTCAAGTATGGCAATCTAACATTAGTGATTCTATTTGCACACAGTTCAATGGTTTCAATTATGGCAATCTAACATTAGTGATTCTATTTGCACAGAGTTCAATGGTTTCAAGTATGGCAATCTAACATTAGTGATTCTATTTGCACACAGTTCAATGGTTTCAAGTATGGCAATCTAACATTAGTGATTCTATCTGCACATAGTTCAATGGTTTCAAGTATGGCAATCTAACATTAGTGATTCTATTGGCACACAGTTCAATGGTTTCAAGTATGGCAATCTAACATTAGTGATTCTATTGGCACACAGTTCCATGGTTTCAAGTATGGCAATCTAACATTAGTGATTCTATCTGCACATAGTTCAATGGTTTCAAGTATGGCAATCTAACATTAGTGATTCTATTGGCACACAGTTCAATGGTTTCAAGTATGGCAATCTAACAGTAGTGATTCTATTTGCACACAGTTGAATGGTTTCAAGTATGGCAATCTAACATTAGTGATTCTATTGGCACACAGTTCAATGGTTTCAAGTATGGCAATCTAATATTAGTGATTCTATCTGCACATTGTTCAATGGTTTCAAGTATGGCAATCTAACATTAGTGATTCTATTTGCACATAGTTCAATGGTTTCAAGTATGGCAATCTAACATTAGTGATTCTATTGGCACACAGTTCAATGGTTTCAAGTATGGCAATCTAACATTAGTGATTCTATTGGCACACAGTTCAATGGTTTCAAGTATGGCAATCTAACATTTGTGATTCTATCTGCACATAGTTCAATGGTTTCAAGTATGGCAATCTAACATTAGTGATTCTATTTGCACACAGTTCAATGGTTTCAAGTATGGCAATCTAACATTAGCAATTCTATTGGCACACATTTCAATGGCTTCAAGTACGGCAATCTAACATTAGTGATTCTATCTGCACATAGTCCAATGGTTTCAAGTATGGCAATCTAACATTAGTGATTCTACTGGCACACAGTTTAATAGTTTCAAGTATGGCAATCTAACATTAGTGATTCTATTGGCACACAGTTCAATGGTTTCAAGTATGGCAATCTAATATTAGTGATTCTATTTGCACAAAGTTCAATGGTTTAAAGTATGGCAATCTAACATTAGTGATTCTATCTGCACATAGTTCAATGGTTTCAAGTATGGCAATCTAACATTAGTGATTCTATTTGCACACAGTTCAATGGTTTCAAGTATGGCAATCTAACATTAGTGATTCTATTTGCACACAGTACAATGGTTTCAAGTATGGCAATCTAACATTAGTGCTTCTATCTGCACATAGTTCAATGGTTTCAAGTATGGCAATCTAACATTAGTGATTCTATTGGCACTCAGTTCAATGGTTTCAAGTATGGCAATCTAACATTAGTGATTCTATTGGAACACAGTTCAATGGTTTCAAGTATGGCAATCTAACATTAGTGATTCTATCTGCACATAGTTCATTGTTTTCAAGTATGTTAATCTAACATTAGTAATTCTATTGGCACACAGTTCAATGGTTTCAAGTATGGCAATCTAACATTAGTGATTCTATTGGCACACAGTTCAATTGTTTCAAGTATGGCAATCTAACATTAGTGATTCTATTGGCACACAGTTCAATGGTTTCAAGTATGGCAATCTAACATTAGTGATTCTATCTGCACATAGTACAATGGTTTCAAGTATGGCAATCTAACATTAGTGATTCTATTGGCACACAGTTCAATGGTTTCAAGTATGGCAATCTAACATTAGTGATTCTATTGGCACACAGTTCAATGGTTTCAAGTATGGCAATCTAACATTAGTGATTCTATTGGCACACAGTTCAATGGTTTCAAGTATGGCAATCTAACATTACTGATTCTATTTGCACACAGTTCAATGTTTTCAAGTATGGCAATCTAACATTAGTGATTCTATTTGCCCACAGTTCAATGGTTTTAAGTATGGCAATCTAACATTAGTGATTCTATTTGCACACAGTTCAATGGTTTCAAGTATGGCAATCTAACATTAGCGATTCTATTGGCACACAGTTCAATGGTTTCAAGTATGACAATCTAACATTAGTGATTCTATCTGCACATAGTTCAATGGTTTAAAGTATATCAATCTAACATTAGTGATTCTATTTGCACACAGTTCAATGGTTTCAAGTATTGCAATCTAACATTAGTGATTCTATCTGCACATAGTTCAATGGTTTCAAGTATGGCAATCTAACATTAGTGATTCTATTGGCACACATTTCAATGGTTTCAAGTATGGCAATCTAACATTAGTGATTCTATTGGCACACAGTTCAATGGTTTCAAGTATGACAATCTAACATTAGTGATTCCATTGGCACACAGTTCAATGGTTTCAAGTATGTCAATCTAACATTAGTGATTCTATCTGCACATAGTTCAATGGTTTCAAGTATGGCAATCTAATATTAGTGATTCTATTTGCACACAGTTCAATGGTTTCAAGTATGGCAATCTAACATTAGTGATTCTATTGGCACACAGTTCAATGGTTTCAAGTATGGCAATCTAATATTAGTGATTCTATTGGCACACAGTTCAATGGTTTCAAGTATGGCAATCTAGCATTAGTGATTCTATTTGCACACAGTTCAATGGTTTCAAGTATGGCAATCTAACATTAGTGATTCTATTTGCACACAGTTCAATGGTTTCAAGTATGGCAATCTAACATTAGTGATTCTATTTGCACACAGTTCAATGGTTTCAAGTATGGCAATCTAACATTAGTGATTCTATCTGCACATAGTTCAATGGTTTCAAGTATGGCAATCTAACATTAGTGATTCTATTGGCACACAGTTCAATGGTTTCAAGTATGGCAATCTAACATTAGTGATTCTATTGGCACACAGTTCCATGGTTTCAAGTATGGCAATCTAACATTAGTGATTCTATCTGCACATAGTTCAATGGTTTCAAGTATGGCAATCTAACATTAGTGATTCTATCTGCACATAGTTCAATGGTTTCAAGTATGGCAATCTAACATTAGTGATTCTATTTGCACACAGTTCAATGGTTTCAAGTATGGCAATCTAACATTAGTGATTCTATTGGCACACAGTTCAATGGTTTCAAGTATGGCAATCTAATATTAGTGATTCTATTGGCACACAGTTCAATGGTTTCAAGTATGGCAATCTAGCATTAGTGATTCTATTTGCACACAGTTCAATGGTTTCAAGTATGGCAATCTAACATTAGTGATTCTATTTGCACACAGTTCAATGGTTTCAAGTATGGCAATCTAACATTAGTGATTCTATTGGCACACAGTTCAATGGTTTCAAGTATGGCAATCTAACATTAGTGATTCTATTTGCACACAGTTCAATGGTTTCAAGTATGGCAATCTAACATTAGTGATTCTATCTGCACATAGTTCAATGGTTTCAAGTATGGCAATCTAACATTAGTGATTCTATTGGCACACAGTTCAATGGTTTCAAGTATGGCAATCTAACATTAGTGATTCTATTGGCACACAGTTCCATGGTTTCAAGTATGGCAATCTAACATTAGTGATTCTATCTGCACATAGTTCAATGGTTTCAAGTATGGCAATCTAACATTAGTGATTCTATTGGCACACAGTTCAATGGTTTCAAGTATGGCAATCTAACAGTAGTGATTCTATTTGCACACAGTTGAATGGTTTCAAGTATGGCAATCTAACATTAGTGATTCTATTGGCACACAGTTCAATGGTTTCAAGTATGGCAATCTAATATTAGTGATTCTATCTGCACATTGTTCAATGGTTTCAAGTATGGCAATCTAACATTAGTGATTCTATTTGCACATAGTTCAATGGTTTCAAGTATGGCAATCTAACATTAGTGATTCTATTGGCACACAGTTCAATGGTTTCAAGTATGGCAATCTAACATTTGTGATTCTATCTGCACATAGTTCAATGGTTTCAAGTATGGCAATCTAACATTAGTGATTCTATTTGCACACAGTTCAATGGTTTCAAGTATGGCAATCTAACATTAGCGATTCTATTGGCACACATTTCAATGGCTTCAAGTACGGCAATCTAACATTAGTGATTCTATCTGCACATAGTCCAATGGTTTCAAGTATGGCAATCTAACATTAGTGATTCTACTGGCACACAGTTTAATGGTTTCAAGTATGGCAATCTAACATTAGTGATTCTATTGGCACACAGTTCAATGGTTTCAAGTATGGCAATCTAATATTAGTGATTCTATTTGCACAAAGTTCAATGGTTTAAAGTATGGCAATCTAACATTAGTGATTCTATCTGCACATAGTTCAATGGTTTCAAGTATGGCAATCTAACATTAGTGATTCTATTTGCACACAGTTCAATGGTTTCAAGTATGGCAATCTAACATTAGTGATTCTATTTGCACACAGTACAATGGTTTCAAGTATGGCAATCTAACATTAGTGCTTCTATCTGCACATAGTTCAATGGTTTCAAGTATGGCAATCTAACATTAGTGATTCTATTGGCACTCAGTTCAATGGTTTCAAGTATGGCAATCTAACATTAGTGATTCTATTGGAACACAGTTCAATGGTTTCAAGTATGGCAATCTAACATTAGTGATTCTATCTGCACATAGTTCATTGTTTTCAAGTATGTTAATCTAACATTAGTAATTCTATTGGCACACAGTTCAATGGTTTCAAGTATGGCAATCTAACATTAGTGATTCTATTGGCACACAGTTCAATTGTTTCAAGTATGGCAATCTAACATTAGTGATTCTATTGGCACACAGTTCAATGGTTTCAAGTATGGCAATCTAACATTAGTGATTCTATCTCCACATTGTTCAATGTTTTCAAGTATGGCAATCTAACATTAGTGATTCTATTTGCACACAGTTCAATGGTTTCAAGTATGGCAATCTAACGTTAGTGATTCTATTGGTACACAGTTCAATGGTTTCAAGTATGGCAATCTAACATTAGTGATTCTATTGGCACACATTTCAATGGTTTCAAGTATGGCAATCTAACATTAGTGATTCTATTGGCACACAGTTCCATGGTTTCAAGTATGGCAATCTAACATTAGTGATTCTATTTGCACACAGTTCAATGGTTTCAAGTATGGCAATCTAACATTAGTGATTCTATTGGCACACATTTCAATGGTTTCAAGTATGGCAATCTAACATTAGTGATTCTATTTGCACAGAGTTCAATGGTTTCAAGTATGGCAATCTAACATTAGTGATTCTATTTGCACACAGTTCAATGGTTTCAAGTATGGCAATCTAACATTAGTGTTTCTATTTGCACAGAGTTCAATGGTTTCAAGTATGGCAATCTAACATTAGTGATTCTATTTGCACACAGTTCAATGGTTTCAAGTATGGCAATCTAACATTAGTGATTCTATCTGCACATAGGTCAATGGTTTCAAGTATGGCAATCTAACATTAGTGATTCTATTGGCACACAGTTCAATGGTTTCAAGTATGGCAATCTAACATTAGTGATTCTATTGGCACACAGTTCCATGGTTTCAAGTATGGCAATCTAACATTAGTGATTCTATCTGCACATAGTTCAATGGTTTCAAGTATGGCAATCTAACATTAGTGATTCTATTGGCACACAGTTCAATGGTTTCAAGTATGGCAATTTAACATTAGTCTTTCTATTGGCACACAGTTCAATGGTTTCAAGTATGGCAATCTAACATTAGTGATTCTATCTGCACATAGTCCAATGGTTTCAAGTATGGCAATCTAACATTAGTGATTCCATTGGCACATATTTCAATGGTTTCAAGTATGGCAATCTAACATTAGTGATTCTATTGGCACACAGTTCAATGGTTTCAAGTATGGCAATCTAACATTAGTGATTCTATATGCACATTGTTCAATGGTTTCAAGTATGGCAATCTAACATTAGTGATTCTATTTGCACACAGTTCAATGGTTTCAAGTATGGCAATCTAACGTTAGTGATTCTATTGGCACACAGTTCAATGGTTTCAAGTATGGCAATCTAACATTAGTGATTCTATTTGCACACAGTACAATGGTTTCAAGTATGGCAATCTAACATTAGTGCTTCTATCTGCACATAGTTCAATGGTTTCAAGTATGGCAATCTAACATTAGTGGTTCTATTGGCACACATTTCAATGGTTTCAAGTATGGCAATCTAACATTAGTGTTTCTATTGGCACACAGTTCAATGGTTTCAAGTATGGCAATCTAACATTAGTGATTCTATCTGCACATAGTCCAATGGTTTCAAGTATGGCAATCTAACATTTGTGATTCTATTGGCACACATTTCAATGGTTTCAAGTATGGCAATCTAACATTAGTGATTCTATTTGCACACAGTTCAATGGTTTCAAGTATGGCAATCTAACATTAGTGATTCTATCTGCACATAGTTCAATGGTTTCAAGTATGGCAATCTAACATTAGTGATTCTATTGGCACACAGTTCAATGGTTTCAAGTATGGCAATCTAACATTAGTGATTCTATCTGCACATTGTTCAATGGTTTCAAGTATGGCAATCTAAAATTAGTGATTCTATTTGCACACAGTTCAATGGTTTCAAGTATGGCAATCTAACGTTAGTGATTCTATGGGTACACAGTTCAATGGTTTCAAGTATGGCAATCTAACATTAGTGATTCTATTGGCACACAGTTCAATGGTTTCAAGTATGGTAATCTAACATTAGTGATTCTATTGGCACACAGTTCAATGGTTTCAAGTATGGCAATCTAACATTAGTGATTCTATTGGCACACAGTTCAATGGTTTCAAGTATGGCAATCTAACATTAGTGATTCTATTGGCACACAGTTCAATGGTTTCAAGTATGGCAATCTAACATTAGTGATTCTATTGGCACACAGTTCAATGGTTTCAAGTATGGCAATCTAACATTAGTGATTCTATCTGCACATTGTTCAATGGTTTCAAGTATGGCAATCTAACATTAGTGATTCTATTTGCACACAGTTCAATGGTTTCAAGTATGGCAATCTAACATTAGTGATTCTATTTGCACATAGTTCCATGGTTTCAAGTATTGCAATCTAACATTAGTGATTCTATCTGCACATATTTCAATGGTTTCAAGTATGGCAATCTAACATTAGTGATTCTATTTGCACACAGTTCAATGGTTTCAAGTATGACAATCTAACATTGGTGATTCTATTTGCACACTGTTCAATGTTTTGAAGTATGACAATCTAACATTAGTGATTCTATTTGCACACAGTTCAATGGTTTCAAGTATGGCAATCTAACATTAGTGATTCTATTTGCACACAGTTCAATGGTTTCAAGTATGACAATCTAACATTAGTGATTCTATTTGCACACAGTTCAATGGTTTCAAGTATGACAATCTAACATTAGTGATTCTATTTGCAAACAGTTCAATGGTTTCAAGTATGACAATTTAACATTAGTGATTCTATTTGCACACAGTTCAATGGTTTCAAGTATGGCAATCTAACATTAGTGATTCTATTGGCACACAGTTCAATGGTTTCAAGTATGGCAATCTAACATTAGTGATTCTATTGGCACACAGTTCAATGGTTTCAAGTATGGCAATCTAACATTAGTGATTCTATCTGCACATTGTTCAATGGTTTCAAGTATGGCAATCTAACATTAGTGATTCTATTGGCACACAGTTCAATGGTTTCAAGTATGGTAATCTAACATTAGTGATTCTATTGGCACACAGTTCAATGGTTTCAAGTATGGTAATCTAACATTAGTGATTCTATTGGCACACAGTTCAATGGTTTCAAGTATTGCAATCTAACATTAGTGATTCTATCTGCACATAGTTCAATGGTTTAAAGTATGGCAATCTAACATTAGTGATTCTATTTGCACACAGTTCAATGGTTTCAAGTATGGCAATCTAACATTAGTGATTCTATTGGCACACAGTTCAATGGTTTCAAGTATTGCAATCTAACATTAGTGGTTCTATTTGCACACAGTTCAATGGTTTCAAGTATGGCAATCTAACATTAGTGATTCTATTTGCACACAGTTCAATGGTTTCAAGTATGGCAATCTAACATTAGTGATTCTATTTGCACACATTTTAATTGTTTCAAGTATGGCAATCTAACATTAGTGATTCTATTTGCACACAGTTCAATGTTTTCAAGTATGGCAATCTAACATTAGTGATTCTATTTGCACACAGTTCAATGGTTTCAAGTATGGCAATCTAACATTAGCGATTCTATTTGCACACAGTTCAATGGTTTCAAGTATGGCAATCTAACATTAGTGATTCTATTTGCACACAGTTCAATGGTTTCAAGTATGGCAATCTAACATTAGTGATTCTATTTGCACACAGTTCAATGGTTTCAAGTATGGCAATCTAACATTAGTGATTCTATTTGCACACAGTTCAATGGTTTCAAGTATGGCAATCTAATATTAGTGATTCTATTTGCACACAGTTCAATGGTTTCAAGTATGGCAATCTAACATTAGTGATTCTATCTGCACACAGTTCAATGGTTTCAAGTATTGCAATCTAACATTAGTGGTTCTATTTGCACACAGTTCAATGGTTTCAAGTATGGCAATCTAACATTAGTGATTCTATTTGCACACAGTTCAATGGTTTCAAGTATGGCAATCTAACATTAGTGATTCTATTGGCACACATTTCAATGGTTTCAAGTATGGCAATCTAACATTAGTGATTCTATTTGCACACAGTTCAATGGTTTCAAGTATGGCAATCTAACATTAGTGATTCTATTTGCACACATTTTAATTGTTTCAAGTATGGCAATCTAACATTAGTGATTCTATTTGCACACAGTTCAATGTTTTCAAGTATGGCAATCTAACATTAGTGATTCTATTTGCACACAGTTCAATGGTTTCAAGTATGGCAATCTAACATTAGTGATTCTATTTGCACACAGTTCAATGGTTTCAAGTATGGCAATCTAACATTAGCGATTCTATTGGCACACAGTTCAATGGTTTCAAGTATGACAATCTAACATTAGTGATTTTATCTGCACATAGTTCAATGGTTTAAAGTATGGCAATCTAACATTAGTGATTCTATTTGCACACAGTTCAATGGTTTCAAGTATTGCAATCTAACATTAGTGATTCTATCTGCACATAGTTCAATGGTTTCAAGTATGGCAATCTAACATTAGTGATTCTATTGGCACACTGTTCAATGGTTTCAAGTATGGAAATCTAACATTAGTGATTCTATTTGCACATTGTTCCATGGTTTCAAGTATGGCAATCTAACATTAGTGATTCTATCTGCACATAGTTCAATGGTTTTCAAGTATGTCAATCTAACATTAGTGATTCTATTTGCACACAGTTCAATGGTTTCAAGTATGACAATCTAACATTGGTGATTCTATTTGCACACTGTTCAATGTTTTCAAGTATGACAATCTAACATTAGTGATTCTATTTGCACACAGTTCAATGGTTTCAAGTATGGCAATCTAACATTAGTGATTCTATTTGCACACAGTTCAATGGTTTCAAGTATGACAATCTAACATTAGTGATTCTATTTGCACACAGTTCAATGGTTTCAAGTATGACAATCTAACATTAGTGATTCTATTTGCAAACAGTTCAATGTTTTCAAGTATGACAATTTAACATTAGTGATTCTATTTGCACACAGTTCAATGGTTTCAATTATGGCAATCTAACATTAGTGATTCTATTTGCACACAGTTCAATGGTTTCAAGTATGGCAATCTAACATTAGTGATTCTATTTGCACACTGTTCAATTGTTTCAAGTATGGCAATCTAACATTAGGGATTCTATTTGCACACAGTTCAATGGTTTCAAGTATGGCAATCTAACATTAGTGATTTTATTTGCACACAGTTAAATGTTATACAAATAGATAAATTGAACATTAATCCTTTGTTTGCACACAGTTTACTGGTTTCTAGTATTGCTATGTAATACTAATAGTTCCATTAAACAGATTTGTTTATATACTGAGAAAAGGTTTCAAGTATATTAAATGAGTCTGAGTGGAATTGTGAGTAATGGCAATGAAGGGGTACTTCACATTCCCAAAAGCTCCTTGTTTAAATCCTCACCATAAGATGGTTAGTGTTACAAACAGGACACTCGTCTTACTCCTCTGCTTCAATGCCGTCAGCATATTCTACAGCCCCAGCCGACTAGGCTGGTTTCAAAATGAAGGAGATTACATTTTTGATAATAATTTTCATAGAAATTTAACAGATATCCGTTTTTATAAACACTCTGGGAAATATAGGTACTTTGTGAACATCCTAATATAGTATTACTTGCAAAGGTCATTGAGGATGGTCCTAAGTAATTATCAGCCAAGTCGACTGAGGCTGTAGAATACACCGACTGCATCTCTATTGAGGGGTAAGACCCTGCTCAAACTAGTGTTCTGGATAGGACATTAAACAATCCGATGTTGAGGCTTCAGTAATACTGGAGCCTTGGGGAATGTGGAGTACCCCTTTCTCTGCCATCACTCTCAGGTCCACTTTGACTCAGAGAGAATCAATCAATCAATATATATATATATATATATATATATATATATATATTACATTTTTTTTTAATGTGATTTCATTCTTTTCTTCTTAGGATGTAATTTAAGCAATCTAAGAAAAAAAGGTTATCATCCTGCAGTTCTTTTTAAAAAATATGTTAGTCTTTCTTATATATTATTTTCTTGCTTTAAAACATTAATGCTAGCACTCAGAAGGTACCCATGTTTTTGATAGTTTATTATATTGGCGACTATGTTTCGCCACCGACATTGAAATTCCCTTTGTTATTTACTTAATATTCTCAATGATTATTAAATAATCATTACTTAATCTTTTAATTATCTTATTTCTTAACAATATCTAATAATGTCTGAGTCAGGTTTCCTTAAATTAACCCATGTTATTGTTGCGTTTAAAATCATGCAATGTGTGTAGTTTGAACTCGCTTACTACAATATCTTAGACTTGTACGTTAACCATTACACCACGAAGTCCTGCCACAAAGTGCCTTATATATCACATAAAAATAAAGTTTTACAAAATCTGCGAGGATAATTGTCTTTTAGTAATTTTTACATAATTTATTTGAAAGTTTATGAAATCTTAAGAATCGATTTGCAAAGTGAGTTGGACTGCCAGATAAATATGTGGAAAAGCTAGGACGTTTTCTGGAGGTTCTTTTGACGTAACAATTATTGTCGGGGGAAGTAATTTCAACAACTCGAGATCAAATCCTAAACGAGGCTCTTTGCATTTCCCATGACGCAAATACTCCTGGGAAATACATGAATCTAACAATTACGCCTCCACGTAAATTAGTAGGGCAGACTGAAATCTAGAAATTATTAGTCTAAAAGTGAACATTATTGCGCGATTGGAATTCGATTTCATTCACAATCCATCATATTACCAAAAAGCCAGGAGAATCCCCTTGCTGAGATCGATATAAACACTGAAAAAGTAGATAGATATTAAAATCCTCTCTCTCTCTCTCTCTCTCACACACACACACACACACACACACACATATATATATATATATATATATATATATATATATATATCGTGTTTTAATGTCTATCGCTATATATATATACAGATAAATACATTGATAAATATGAACAGTCTGAGATAGACATATAGTTACATAGCTAGCTGGCAAGCAAGCTTGTTTTTATACACACACACACACACACACACACACACAGATAGATAGATAGATTCATTCATTATTGTTGACTTGTTTTCGTGTAGGTTTATGAGCAAATGAAATGAAACTTGGTTGAAACATAAGCTGGGGACACTATAGAAATATGTAAGGTTAAACATTTCAATTTGTTTCCCTTAAGTGCTTCCTTCCCGTTTTATATCCTACCATCGCACAACTTGAAAAAAATGAGAAAGATTAAATGGCTTCTTTAATATTTATATTTCCAACGAGCAGAAAATGTCTATCAACCAAAGGAGACAGTAACGGTGCAAATTTCATTTAGTTATGGAGACCAGATTTTTCTTGTAACCATGATTCTGAGTTCATTCCTAAGCCTCATTGCCTAGTTGGCTGAGGCTATAGAATAAACCGACTGCATTTCTACAGATGTAACATACCCATGATACGGATATGTGAAATAGACATATTCATACCGGTATGCAAAACGTTCATAATGTCCATAACGCACATAGATAACATAGGAATCCCGAAACACGAAAAACACTTGACGACTTCTTAGTTCATGTATGAAACTTTTTATTAACTTTGAGTTAAAAGGTTTTTCGACATAAGGAAGAAAGAGGCACAATCCTTCTATGCTGACTGCTTTTACATCGTCAGCTCTCAACCCAACTAACGCACGAATTCGTCTGGCCACGACGAGCCCCGAAAGTCAACCTTCTTCTTCCCCGGCTGGAACTCAACTAACTGACTTTTCTCAAATCTCAGCCGACGCTTCCAGTGCTTGACGTCACTCACATCCCTGGTTATATCCCCTATCTGGGATTTTTATAGTGACATCTTTGAATGACACGTCCGCTCCGCGCGCGCGAGAACACCTGCACTCATGTTTGCACCTAACTAACCCATGCACTGAGCCGAAAGGTTCTCAGCCTTACTAAACTCAAAGGCAAGATATATAAATCGAAATCCCTCGGCCATTATATTACACAGAGAGGTAAGACCCCTGTCAAACGAGTGTTCAAGATATGACATTAAACAATCTGATGTTGAGGCTTCAGTAATACGGGAGCTTTGGGAAATGCAGTGTACCCTTTCATTGCTGTCGCTTCTAGGTCCACTCAGGCCCTGAGAGGTAGCACCGGAAAGATTCTGATCTATGGGTCAAATAGAACTGTCTGAAATTTGAACTGAGTGCAAATAAACGACTTATGCTAAATTGAATTGTCAGAAATGGAACTGTTTGATCATTTGACTGTTTTATAAACAAACGACAGCTGTTTAATTGAATTATTCATGATACATTGCAATACTTGGAACTATTTATCTTCGTTGACTTATGCTTAACTGAATTATTTGAAATAGAACTGTTTGATCATTGAATTGTGTGTATTTCCAAAATGTGTTTGCGAATCTTATATTTAATATTCATGTAAAAACAGGATTTGGCATTAAATAATCAATAATGGTTGATGTGCCAGCAAACCAGATCAAACTAAACCCAACCCTTATGATTGGGTGACCTCGAGGAGTCATATTAAAAGTACTAGACAGCAGCCAAGAAGCTAGCGTGTTTGAACCCCACTTGCAGTATTACGTTCATTCGTGCTGTAATGGCTAAAGGTAATGGACTGCGAAATCGTAGTAAACAAGATCGAACCCCAGTCACGATATTAAATTCACTTCCAGACTAATACTCCTGGGAAAGGTATACAACTCCTCATCTCCGCTTCCATTTATGGGTTGAATTGTATCATCACTTCTACGGCTGGGGCTGTAGAATACACCGACTGCTTCTCTGCAGAGGGGTAAGACCCCCTCCAACGAGTGTCCTGGATATGACACTAAACAATCTGATGGTGAGGTTCCAGCAGTGCTGGAGCTTTGGGGAATGCGGAGTAACCCTTCATTGCCCTCACTCCCAGGTCCACTCTGGCCCGGAGTGGTAGTACCTGATAAGGGCCCTATCTATGGGTTAAATAGAACTAACAACTTACTTATGCTAAACTGATTTGTTTGAGTAAACTGAATAGCTTGAAATAGAAATGTTTTTGACAATTAAACCGTACTTACATTTAAACTGCAGGCTTATGCTTAACTGAATTATTTCGACATTAAAACTATATTTACACTTAACTGAATTGTTATATATAACTGCTTGAATAGTCTGAAATGGAAATGTTTTTGACAATTAAACTGTGTACTTATGCTGAACTGAATTGTTTTCAATAGAACAGATTATTTACATAAAAATGGATTTGGCGTTAAATAACCTAGAAAGATTGATATGCCATAAAACCCAACAAACCAAACCATATCATCACTTTCCTTTTATATAGATGGCCTTGGCATTAAAGAGCCCATGAAGTTAGATATGCCATTAAAACAATGAAACCAAACCAACCGATTCATATTAGATGGACTTTTTTAAAGTCAGGCTTGCCACATTTTTTACCAGCGAAAACCAACTGTCCGCTCATCGAGGATTACGATATGCTGACTGTATCCTCGGCAGAGGGGTAAGACTATCCTAAAGACGTGTCTGGAGTAAACTGAACATGGTAGTGAGGCTCTAGTTATGGATCTCTGGTGAGAGTGGAGCATCTGTTTTTTACTATTACCCCCATATCATCTGTGACCCGGTGTGATTGTACTTCTCAGGGTCCCATCATTGGGTCAAATATTTCTGTTAAAAAAATTATTATCAATTAATACTAGATACAATAACGGTAAATTAATTAGCTGGTTTGGTTTCTTGTTTGATGACATATCAACCTTCGTGTGTCATTTAAAGACTAAGTCAATCTTGAAGTGGAACAGTCATGGTACTATTTAACCCATACCCGGGGTGGGGGGCTCATAATTTTCTCAAGGGTTTTGATCTGAAAGTGAACTTGAGTTCGGACTTGTATGTTTGTTTGTTTGTTTTTCTTTTATGGCATATCAACCTTTGTAGGTTATTTAATACAAAATCCATTTTTACACAAACAAACTGTTCTATTTCAAACTATTCAGTTTGGCATAAGTATACAGTTTAATTGTCAAAAACCTTATTATTTCAAGCTATTCAGTTTAGTCAAACAGTATTAATTCAAAAAATTCAATTTAGTGTTAGTATAGGTTTTGTTTACACACAGTTAAATGTCAAAACAGTTCTATTTCAATCAATTCAGTTCAGCATAAATACGTTGTTTAAATATCAAAACAGTTCTATTTCAAACAAATCAGTTTTTCGTAAGTACACATTTTAGTTCTATTTGACCCATAGATAGGACCCTATCAAGTGCAACCAGTTCGGGCCAGTGTGCACCTGGGACCGATGGCAATGAAGGGGTGCTCTGTATTCCTTAAAGCTCGAGGATTACTGGAACTTCACCATTAGATTGTTAAGTGTCATATCAGGACACTTATTGGTCGGGGTGTCTTACTCCGCGTGCAGAAAAGCAGTCGTTGTATTGTACAACCCCAGTCGATTGGGCAAGATCCCATCTCTGAGTCAAATAGACCTATTTAATTATTTACAATACTGGAAACCATATAACTGTATGCAAGCAGATGATTTTAATTAAATTGAAGCTGTTACTTAAAACCATAAAATAGTGAATGAATCAGTAAATTAGATAAGCATACTTAATATTATATAACGATATGCAATAAACTAAACAAAAAAACAATGGAAATATAAACATACAATATAAGTTATTCTCTAAATTCTTGGCATAGAATAACCCCAGATGGGTTGGCATACCGTTAAAATCAATCAATCTTTAAAAAATGCAAATATAATTATAAATGCATGATATACGTGATTCACTAACTTCTTGGCATAAAATAACCCCAGATAGGTCGGCATAACTTTAAAATCACTCAATCAGAAAGCCTCAGAACTAGAAAAACAAAGAATCCAGAATTTTATCTATCTTGTAAATAAAATAGTTTGATGTAATTAAACTGCTCCGAAAGTTATGCACCGTATTTATTTCCACAAAAAGTGCTGATATATTTAAAAAAAATAACACAATTAGATGGATTGAGTTTTCAGTTAAAAAATACTACATTTTCTTTTTGTAAACACCATAGTCCCTGCACTTTGAAGAATGATCAACAAGTTGGTAACCGTGCAAAGAAACGATATTTAGTGAGTTCGATTCGCACTGAGAGCTCCATATTTCCTTTTTTTTTAATTTTTTCTTTCCTTTTTAACTTTGTTTTTTTTTTTCGTTTTTATTATCTCTTTATTCTTTTTTTTGTTTTTGTTTTTCTCTTTCCTTTTCTTCTTTCTTTTCCTTTGTTTTTCTTATTCCTTTTTTCTTTTCCTTTCTGTTTTTGGTTTTGGTTTTTGGCTTTTGGGTTTTGTTATGTTTTTTTTTTCCTCTTTTTGTTCTTTTCTATTTTTCTTTAACTTTGTTTTTTTTTGCGGGGGGGGGGGCTAAACTAAGTTAAAGGAAATTGATTACTCCTCATGAATAAAGGTCGGCATGTCGTTGGTGACTTGATTTTCAAAAAGTCTTTAGTTTACGAACGATTTTTTTTAACCTACAACGAAAGAATACAGCTGAAGAATTGCAGAGTGCACAGTGGCTGAAACGTTAAGATTACTGAGACAAGGATAATAGTCTGAATTGATATAATGAGTTACAACCCTTTATTTCAGAAATTTTGTCTGTTAGTCCGTCTGTCTGTCTCATTCTATTTGCCAATCTCTTTTTCTATCTCCTTTACAAAAGGTGCGTATACCATTATTATCTATCTATCTATCTATCTATCTATCTGTTTTTCTGTCTGTTAGTCCGTTTATCTGTCTTATTCTATTTGCCAATCTCTTTTTCTATCTCCTTCACAAAAGGTGCGTATACCATATCTATCTATCTATCTATCTATCTATCTATCTATCTATCTATCTATCTATCAGCGAGTTCCCGTGGCATAGCGGTTAATGTTAGACTGTGACATCATAGTAAGTGAATTCGAAATCCACTCAAGCCATAACATTTACTTTCGGACTAATACCCTTGGGTAAGGTGGGAATCCCTTTATCGTCCAGCCATGGTTTTAATATCACAACTACTGTTCTTTTTTAAGAATGGCATTGGTGTTAAATAACCCAAGAAGTGTTGATATGCCATTACACAATCTATCTATCTATCTATCTATCTATCTATCTATCTATCTGTCTGTTAGTCCGTCTATCTGTCTCATTCTATTTGCCAATCTCTTTTTCTATCTCCTTCACAAAAGGTGCGTATACCATATCTATCTATCTATCTATCTATCTATCTCATTCTATTCCCCATCAGATAAAGTTTCTTAGGGGAGAGATCTTACTTCTCTTCTGGGGATTCAATCAACCGGTTGGAGGATATTTTGATCGCCACAACTTTTGATTGGTTCTATACAACTGTTCAAAGTTGCTGTCTTCTTCGAATAAGTCTGGTAAGGAGCAAGTATCAAATAATGTTTATGCATTCTCGGCAAAAAGTGTCGTAAAGAAAGGAAATGTCGAGGTCACGACTACAAATTGCACAACAAAACATTTAAAAAGAGACACCGCGGCGCTGGGTCGAGACAGCAGGCGGCGAATCCCCGGTGTTTAACTTAGTGAGAGTTTGTCTAAAGGAATTTCCTCTGCGCTTATTTACGTATGAGGGTGTTGGGTCGGTGGAACGATAGGTCACTGGGTAAGTAGGTATATATTATGTAGATTTTTATATTATTCTTTTTTGTTCTTTCGTTTTTATTTTTATTACAACACCTGACTTACTACAGCTAATACGTTAAAAATGCTCACAGCCGAAATCTCTGCATCAGGTATTTAACTAGAAAGGTTAAAACACACCCTTTTAACTAGTCAGGTTAAAAACACACCCTTTTTAATTTAAAAGCAGCAACTGCAAATTGGATTCTAAAGAACAAGATGGTTGGTTGGTTGGTTGTTTTTTCTAACGTCATATCAACTCTTGTAGGTTATTTAATGCCAAATCCTGTTTATACATATATGTTAAATATGTATGATTTGAAAACGATTGGTTTTTTGGTAACAATTTTTAAACGAATCAGGACTCGCTTCCGCACAGCTAAATGGATTCAAGTATTGCTGTCTAACACTAATAGTTGTATTTGTACACAGTGGAGTGATTTTAAGTTTAGTAACAAAAATGAATAGCTCTATTTTGATCCATAGATGTGACCTTAACAGGTTGTATAACTTCCGGTCTAAATGGACCTGGGATTAATGGTAATGAAGAAAAATGGACGGCAGCCATTGAAAATGATTAGTCAGTTGATTATGTTTTATGGCATATCAACTATTTTGACCTATTTAAAGCCAAATACTGTTTATGCATATATATGAAATATATAATTGGTTAACACATTTAGTAGATATCATTCTTAAACGAACCTGTACTCTTTTTCGTACCAGTCATTTGTTTGCACATAGTTTAAAGGAAATTTCTCTCATTTATTTACACACTAGTTTTGGTATTGTTTCTACCCAGATAAATGGTTTCAATTATTGCTAACACTTATTATTCCATTCAATATTAATCATTTGTTTGCAGACAGTAAAGTGGTTACAAGAAATTTCTAGGCATCACTAACAATTCAATTAAACATTAATAATCTGCATACGCACAGTTAAATGATCGAACAGTTCTATTTCAAACAATTCAATTTAGCATAAGCCATTTGTTTGCATAGAGTTTAAATGTCAAGTATGTTGCCAAATCCTCTTTATACATATATATTAGATATATAATTTGGTTTGGTTGGGTTTTATGGCATATCAACCATTGTAGGTCATTTAATGCCAAATCCTCTTTATACATATAAATTGAATATATAGGATTTGGTTTGGTTGGGTTTTATGGCATTTCAACCATTGTAGGTTATTTAATGCCAAATCCTCTTTATACATATATATTGAATATATAGGATTTGGTTTGGTTGGGTTTTATGGCATATCAACCATTGTAGGTTATTTAATGCCAAATCCTCTTTATACATATATATTGAATAAATAGGATTCGGTTTGGTTGGGTTTTATGGCATATCAACCATTGTAGGTTATTTAATGCCAAATCCTCTTTATACATATATATTGAATATAAAGGATTTGGTTTGGTTGGATTTTATGGTACATTAATCATTGTAGGTTTTTATTGCCAAACCCTCTTTATATATATTCATTTGATTTTTATGATTTTGTTTGGTGGAGTATTATGGCATATCAACCATTGTAGGTTATTTAATCCTATTTACCAACCTCTCCGCTCGGGCAGGATATGACACAAGGTCAATTTTTAAGCAGAGTTTAACAGGTTTGAATTCAGAGTTTTCCTTCTCCTAGACTAGTTGCCTCACCAAGGCTGAAGAACCTAGCCTGTCCTACTATTTACCCATAGCTGGAGGGAGAATAATTGGATTCATACCTTTCCCAAGGGTATTAGTGCTATGTGAAATGCAATCATTCTCGTCCAGGATTTGAACTCGAGTCACCGTGTCCATTTCCTACGACGATAACTATTACACCATGGGCACCTCCTTGTTGTAGGTTATTAATGCCAAATACTATTTATCCATATATATTAGATATATATGATTTGATTTGGTTGGGTTTTATGGCATATTAACCATTGTTGGTTATTTAATACCAAATCTTCTTTATACGTATATATTAGATATATATGATTTGGTTTGGTTTAGTTTTATGGGTATCAATCATTGTAGGTTATACAATCCCTTATACTGTTTATATGTATGATTTTTTAGTAAATAATTAGTAACGTTTTTTAAATGAACCAGAACTCATTTCCTTGGACAGTGAAATGATTTCAAGTATTATCATTATTACCACACAGTTAAAGGATTTCAAGTATTGCTATCTAACAGAAATAGTTCTATTTGAATACAGTTAAATATTTTTGAAGCATTGCTATATAATACTTATCGTTCAGTTTAACAATAATCGTTCGTACATAGTTCAATGGTTTTAAGTATTGCACTCTAACACTAATAATTGTATTTGCTCAGTTAAATGGTTTCAGGAATAGTAAATGATTAAACAGTTCTATTTGATCCATAGATGGGACCCTAACTGAGAGTAATAACGATCCCTTAAGCTCCAGAACTGGATTTGTTATATAACATATGAAATGGATTTTCGGTTCGTTCCTAATGACCCCGTGTGCTTTGACAAGCTGTCAGGTTGTGATTAGTAAACAGGGGGATGCCAGCGCGTCATAGCAGTCAGGTTCGACAGGTGTGTAACTAGAAGGAGACCACGTGATAAACACGCGGTCGGATTTAGACAGAGACAGAGAATCGGAATCGAGCTAGGGACACGCAGCTGATCAGAGGGTTAGGTCGTCTCTGACGATACGGCTTGCATGGGGGTGCAAGCGTTGGCACCCCCTGGCTCCCGGAAGAAGATATGAGACAAGAAGAAGTCACCTGAGTATATGTCTCTCCATCTATCTTTCAAACTGACAAAAAAAGGTGGGTTCTTTTCGAGAATAAAATGAGAGATATATTTTTATAAAGAAGTGTTTCGTCCTTTCATTGAATTTCGTAAGTCATAATTGATTACTATAGAAAAGATTCTCTTAATCAGATGTTGTTTAGTACTAAACCCATGCAGAGGTACAGTTAGTGTATTTTACAGCCCTTTTTGATTATATTCTTTACTCATATCTAAAAAGAATTTTTTCTTATTTTTTTGCTTATTTAACAATTTTCTAAAAAGTAAAATATTACATTCATTATATAATGCTATTACCATAATTATCAGATTCTAGTTAAATTATCAGTGTATTTTAATAAAGATTAGCAGAAATAGATTTGAATCAATCAATGGCGTCTTTATTCAGTTCTATGAAAAATATTTAACTATTTATTAAGCTTTTCTTAGTTGTGCCACAAAGCTAGATGTATAAGTCACCTAGTGAGTTTCAAAATCACTGTTAATGGTTTGCAAGTCCCTTTTTACGAAGGACAAAGTGGGGACCAACTTATAAGTGAAATTGGCCAATAAATATGGGCGATAAAGATCCGCGTTGAAGTCTATCCATTAATCATTGGAGTTGACCTCAAGATTCTCGCTTCAAAGTTTAGATTTACGCTTCTTAATAAACTGTGGCAATACTAATAAGGTGGGTTTGGTTGTTGCTCGATCGTCTGTCTTTCTAGTGAAGACCCGGATTTTACTTCTTACACTCGGCATTTCACAAGTTGAACAAAAACCTAAAAAAAAAAAAATCAGAGGGAGGAAGGAAGAAAAGACAAAAGACAGATTTAGTACAGCAAAACAACAGAAAGTGAAGTCTTTGGCATCTTTGACACTCAGCGTGTATGTATGTGTTTAGCTATCACAAATGCCTTGCGAAACTCCCAAAAGTTACCAAAAATGCTGACTCATCTCTCTGCTCGGATCACGGTCTCTGCTTGGCCATTGCCTTCACAGATTCTGCTCTGCCTTCGGATTTTCCGAGACTCTTTTTTCCTGGGTCTCTCCAAAGTACTCAAGACCCTTTGCTCCTGGGTCTCTCCCCAACAGCTAGACTCTTTGACTGCAGGTCTCTTCATCTCCAAGTCTTAGATTCAACTGACCAACGTTCTTGGTCCTTTCACACTCCTACTTCCGGTCTCGAGCCTTCAAACAGGTTCGCATATATTCACGCAGGCACAGCTCTTTGTGTGGTCTTTGCCCCACAATAGACTGACAAAGAAAGATCTTCCACCCATCGGCGAACACACACAGAAACCTTCATACATACGTCTCTCCCCCCCCCTCTCTCTCTATATATATATATTGGCAGAATTTCTTCATTGATACATATTTGACTGAACATAATAGATATTTTTTGTCTCCATATTTTTTTAATCCTTTCGAATTGCCGTATTGATCTTAAGATATTCGGCGGTAATTGGTTGATAAACCTTCCATAATTAGTTATTTCCAAAGTACTTTCTGCCCAACTGTAGGCCATCATTAGGAGAGGATGTATTACAAAAGTGATGTGACTTTTTTGTGTACATTACTACTTTGTAAGAAGAACAACTGTACTGTTGTATAGTGTGGCGTTTACTTTTCGAATTTGTTTCTATAAATAGCGTCAGTAGCTAAAGTCATTTAAGTACATTAGCACTGTGTTTTTGGTAAGGAGACTGTATATAAGTAAACGACAATATATATGTTGTTTAACTTCAACTACCCTATCGAGAAAAGTTACAATGCCCTTTTCTGATACAAGTTCCATAGCACAGCATTTAAAAAAGCATTCATGCCCAACAACAGAATTACAGAAAATTCTTACCGAAAACACAATATTTGAACAACAAAATAACGGGCAAAAACTACAGATTCTCGAGGCACTATTTGGAACATACAACCCAAACTTAACAGAATTAATTTTGAACCCAGTGCTCATACACTTAAATGTCTTTAGCTACTGACGCTATTTATAGAAACAAATTTGAAAAGTAAACGCTACATAATACACCAGTACAAACGCTCATTCTTACAAAGTAGTAATGTACATACAAAAGTCTCACCATTTTTGTTCTAAATCCTCCCTAGATGATGGCCTAAAGTTGGGCAGAAAGTACTAGGGAAATAACTAATTATGGAAGATTTATCAACCAATTCCCGCCGAATATCTTAAGATCAATACGGCAATTCGAAAGGATTAAGAAATATGTAGACAAAAAATATCTATTATGTTCAATCAAATATATATATATATATATATATATATATATATATATATATATATATATATTCATTATTGTGCTACGTAGTTTCATGGTTGTATATCACCAGATATAGAGAAGATCTCTTCAGAGATATATGTCAAGTCTGTTGCTAATTAACCATTACGCCACGTGAGCCACCTTAGATACAAAATATTTACTTTTCTAAAATTTATGACTGTATCTCTTAGCCTTACCTAAGATAGTAACAAAAATGATATTACTGAAAGCGTTTGCTCAAAATTTGTGGTGGTAGGGGCTCTAAAATATACCGGCTGCATCTCTGCAGAGGGGTACGATCCCGTCCTCCTACAAATATCCTGGATGTGATATTAAACAATCTGATGGTGAGGCTCTAGTAATGCTGGAGCTTTGAGGAATGCGGAGTAGCCTTTCATTGCTATCGCTCTAGCTCGAAGTGGTAGCACCTATCTATAGATCAAATAGGATTGTTTGACATTTAAACAAAAGACTTACGTAAAATTGAATTGTTAGATATTGGGCTATTGGATTATTTAACTGCGTTTGAACAAATGACTGATGTTAAATTGAATTGTTGTTGATATATAGCAATACTTGTAACTGATTTACGGTTTACTAACAAATGATTGATATTGATTAAAATTATAAGCGTCAGTATTCAATAATTGAAACCATTCAATCCTGCAGAAAAAAATAGCAATACTAGATTATAAACAAATTATTTATAACTCTATTTAAATTTGTTTGATTGGGTTTTTATAGCATATCAATCTTTGTAGGTTATAAAAATTAACGGTTCTATTTCAAATAATTCATTTTAGCATTAGTACACAGTTTAATTGTCAAAAAGCATTTCTATTCCAAGCGCTTGAGTTTAGTCAGTTCTAATTTTTAAAAATTACTTCAGTATTGTGGCCCCGGAAAGAGTCACTAATGAAAACGCAAACACGGATATTAGATAACAGATTATATTACAAAAGAAAAATAGAGTTACATAGAAAAGGTAAGAAGTCTCGTACAGTTCGGATAACACCAATATTGATCTCTCAGTACTAATAATGGTGAGAAGAGTCCATTATAGTGTGATGGGTAAGGGTCCCACAACATTCAGTATAAGTATAGTTATTGTTTACACACAGTTAAATGTCAAAACAGTTCTATTTCAAACAACTCAGTTTAGCGTAAGTACAGTTTCAATGTCAAAATAGTTCTAGTTCAAATAACTCCGGTAAGCATAAGTACGCAGTTTAGTTCTACCTGTCCAATAGATAGGACCCTATCAGGTGCAACCACTTCAGGCCAGAGTGCACCTGGGAGCGATGACAATGAAGGGGTGCTTCGTATTCTCCAAAGTTCCAACATTACTGGAACCTCACCATCGGATTGTTTAGTGTCATAATCAGAACACTTGTTGCGGGGGGGGTCTTACCCCTCTGCAGAGGTGCAGTCGGTGGATTTTATAGTCCCAGGGACTGTGCAGTCTATCTAAATGTGTGCAAATAAATGACTGGTGTTAAATCATTTCTGTTACATAGCTAAATACGAAACCATTTAACTGTACAAAAAGAAAAGAAAAAAAGAAAGAAAAATATGTGCTCAGACTCGTTTAAAAATCTTATTAAGAAAATTTGTTTACAAATCATATGTATTTGATATATATGTATAAACAGGATTTGTCATTAAATAACCTCCAATGGTTGATATGACATAAAACCAGACCAAAAAACAAAAACAACATCAAACTTTTGTCATATTGTAATTTTACCAACCAGTTTTTTTGTCATTTTCCCTGTACTTGTTAAAACTTTGTTGATAAGGGTTTGTGGACAGTTTTTAAAAAAAAATTTCTTGTTTTTGCGATTAACCCTTTCATTGTTAATGGCAAAGTAGATGTGTCTACTCACCACTTTTTCACAGGATTATATCCTTTGTTTTAAATATTGTTTGAGAGCCACATATGACCCTCGAACGTGTCACAGAAGACACTGTGTGTCACTCACTTAAAACAGTAAAAGATTTAAGTGTTGTATCGACAGAGATCTTGATTGAATCTGGCAATATACAGGCGGGAGGTTCGTTTATTTTTATCCAAATATAAACGAAATATTAAGTTCGAAATCAAAATCTTGAGGTTGACTTGATTGGTTGATTGATTTTAACTCTATATGAACCCGTCTAGGGTTATTTCATACCAAGAGGTTAGGGAATGGCGTTCATTTACTTTTACATCTATATTTTTTGTTTAGTTTTTGGCACTTGGTTATATGATATCAAATACAAATAATTTGGGCACATTTATATGATATCAAGTCATCATCATCATCATCTTGTCACGCTGCTAGCGGATTTCTCTGGCCCTCTTTGCCACCTGTCTCATCGCTCCCGGCAGGTCTTCCGAGCTACATCATATATCGGCACAGAGCTGCTGTACATAGGTTCTACCTGGTCGTCCAACCTTTGCTCGTCCATGTAAAAGGGTCCACAGGAGTTCATCACTTATGAATTCTCCCTTACTTCTCCTGCGGTGTCCCATAGTCTGGTTCGTCTAATTTTGATGGTTTTCGTGATAGGTGGCTGTTTTGTTGGGTGTTGCTTCCGGGACTTTTTCAATACAGCTCGTAGCATTCTTGTGTAATTGTCTTCAAGCTTTTTTTCCATATGCGTTGTTAGCATCCACGTGGTGCATACATATAGCAGTACTGATACGACCGCTGCTTGGAAAAAAAAACTGCGTTTTATTTTATCGGACAGTTCTGACTTCTATAGGACCGATATCCCATCAATAACTGTCCGTGCCTTCGCTAGTCACATGTTGATGTCATTTTCGGTTGATGAGACGCTGCTTCTGAGGTAGGTGAACTTGTCCACTAGTTTCAGAGGACCACTATTTGACTGTCGATAGATTTAATGAAAGAAAAAAGCTTCGCGCTGGCAAAGGAAATAAGCAGAAAATACCCCACACAAACTATTACGGACGCAGACTACAACGATGAAATAGTACTTTTGGCAAATATACCCACCCGAGCCGAATCTCAGTCACATAGTCTGGAACGGGCAGCAGGTGGCATAGAACTCCATGTGAACGCAAACAAAACAGAATCTTTAATCAAAGAGGCAACATCTGATATCAAGTAATTCTATTAAATACAAATAATTTTAAGGCTTCAAGTATTCCGACCTAGTATTAGTATTGTATGATTTCAATGAATTATTTCTATTTCGTAATAGTCATTTGTTTGCACACAGTTCTATGGTTTCATTTAACTCAAAATAATCATTAGCAAAAAATTGTAGCTTCCAGTAACTATTTTTTTAGTTGACCAACCGTTGTCTAAGCCGACCCGAAGGCTCCCTTTTCAATAGCTACTCTATCAAAATGCAGGAAAGATCGCAACTCATTGACCTGGATTGCTCCACTTACCCTTGATCAATACCTTATAATGCTGAGGATTAAGCAAGGAGGCATCAAGCACGATTTTTGAGTCATTGATATGATTCCACCTGGGATAG
>OY757917.1:87352785-87357785 GCA_963585895.1 Sepioteuthis lessoniana | reverse complement strand
TGGACTTCAGGGCACGATAAAGAAAGTTAACTCTCTTTCAGCAGAGACCGTTTGATTGAAAAGACCCACTTTCTATTTGCTGCTGGTGGGAAAACCACGTGTCCACTTAGCGGCATGTTAGCTCACTCTCTCACCAGTTGTAGCCATCTCTGTTAACAACAGCCAATATTAAAAGCACCTAATGGACTTATCACTCACTACTAAAACATCGAATTTAGACATATCTACCAGAAAACAACTTGCATATTTTTAACACCTTATCTGAGAGACTTAACCATTTCATTTGGATTCTGGATAATTTTTTTTATCCACAGAAGGGTTATTGAACCGAGAAATAAAGTTGAAATTTAAAAGATATCGTCGTCTCCTTTCTTTTCTTCATTCAGGAATCTTTTTGCTGCCTTCTACAGGCAAGAAGACGCCCAGCGAATTAATATGGGGTAAAAAGAGACGAACAAGAGTCAGAAATCTAAAAACCAAATAAATAACCAACAAAGACCAAATCTCCAGTAACCCCTACACAAGAAGGTGAGGAACAAATACGAAAAGTCTTAATGATAAACTTCAATGGATCAGAGTCAGAGCAGTCCTGATGATCCGTTTTTGTGAAACCTAGGTAGATTTTTTCTGATTCTCCAGCCATATATATATATAAATAAACGAAAAAAAAAATCAATTTTGTAGTTCGATTATGAATTAATTTCAGGTCGATAAAATGAGTTCGATATATTTTTAATCTGAAATTAATGATATATTCGATAGCCGTTGACATGGAGCACTTAACTGGATATTTCTAATCACCTTGGATTGCTACTTTATAGTCTAACCCTTAGACTATTTTCCTCAGATTATATATATATATATATATATATATATATACTGAGTATTTATATACAAGGGCATATTAAATAAGTTTGCAGACTTTTTTGTACAGGCATTTAAAATTGTCGTCAACTCTTGAAAATTCAGTATGTTATTGCTATAAATCTTACGAGATGACTAACCAATTTTCATGATTTCAGGTTCAAATGAACAGCTACAGCAGCAATTGGAATACACCCTACTAAAGCCTGAGTGTCATAGCTGGTGAATTTCAAAAATGCAATCTGGACGTGAGGAGATTTTAGAAGAACGATATGCAATAAAATTCTGTTTTAAACTTGGAAAAAATGCCACAGAAACGTATGGAATGCTTCAGACTACTTTTGGAACATCTTGCATGAATCGAGCATCAGTTTTTGAGTGGCATAAGAGATTCAAGGAAGGTTAATTTTGAGCGAAGTTTAACAGGTTTTAATCCAGAGTAATGATCCTCCTTGACCAGTTGCCATACCAAGGCAAAAGAACCCACTCTGCTCTACTATTAACCCGTAGCTGAATTGAGAACAGTTGGATTTGTACATTTCTTAAGGGTATTAACGCCAAGTGAAATGTAAACAGCATCGTCCAGGAGTTGAACTCAGGTCGCCATGTTGATGTCCTATGATGATAATCATTACACCACAAGTGAATATATACAATATATATTCACATACCTTGTTTGGTTGTGTTTATTTGGGTTTTATGGCATATCAACCTTTGTAGTTATTAATGACAAATCCATTTTTATACGGATAAACAGTGCTATTTCAAACAATTCAGTTTCGCATCAGTTCACAGTTTGATTGTCAAAAACATTTCTATTTCAAGTTATCTGGTCTATTCAAACAGTGCTAATTCAAACAATTCAGTTTAGTATAAGTATAGTTTTTATTTATACACAGTAAAGTTTCAAAACAGTTCTACTTCCAATCATTCAGTTTAGGTTGTACGGTTTCAATATCAAAAATAGTTCTATTTCGAGCAATTCAGTTGAGCATAAGTTTAGTTGTATTTGACTCATAGATAGGGTTCTAACGGGTGCTACCACTACTGGCTAGAATGGACCTGAGAGTAATGGCAATGATGAGGTTCTCTGCGTTCCCCAAAGCTCCAGCATCACTGGAACCTCAACATCAGATTGTTTAGTGTCATATCCAGAACACTCGTCGGGGAGTCTTACCTCTATAACCCCAGCTGACTGGGAAATCGTGTACCTTGGTTCACTGAAGGAATCCGTACGTTAGAATACAAGTGATGACATTTTTTTATCACTATCTTACCTTAATCACTCGCTCTGAATGGGGCTAGCTAGGGTTGCATAGTCCGCACAGTGACTGCTACTACCCAGTTGCAAGCAGGTTACCAAGTGATCATAAGTCATGGTTGAACGGTAATAAGATTTAATCATGAAAAGACTGACTCGCATTAATGCTTACCATATTTACCAATCCCTCTGCTCGGGCAGGATATGACACAAGGTCAATTTTTAAGCGGAGTTTAACAGGTTTGATTTCAGAGTTTTCCTTCTCCTAGACTAGTAGCCTCGCCAAGGCTGAAGAACCTAGTCTGTCCTACTATTTACCCATAGCTGAAAGGAGAATAATTGGATTCATTCCTTTCTCAAGAGTATCAGTGCTATGTGAAAAGCAATCAGTCTCGTCTAGGATTTGAACTCGTATCGCCGTGTTCATTAATGCTTATGTTAGATAAGGAGGTTGAATGATCGGCTTATAGAAAAAAATTCTAATGGCGAGCGATCTACCACCACTTCTTTCTTAGGATACCGGTCAATAGCAGCCCTGCTATTGACCAAAAAGAACGAAATTTGTCTATAATAGGTACGACTCTTCATGGGCTTGGAATAATTATATTGCTCAACTCTAGGGAGTGTGTCTACTCCAAGCAGATATTTACTAAGCCTTGCACAAGGTCAGAAATATGTGACAATTAGTGCGACTCGAACTCACTATTAATAATATGCTCGTCTAGCTGTCAAACCACAACCCCACCCGAGACACCCTAGCTCACTCCAAATATCCCCAGCACTCATAGTGTTAAGGTAAATCCTTGATATTCAAGTTGCTCTCCCAAAAGTGAATGGTGATGGAACTGAGCTATTTTTGACATCACTACTTTTTCCTACATCAATCAACTCCTAGAGTAATATTTGCTTTTATGAAAAAACAGGGAGAATAATATCTATCTATCTATCTATCTATCAATTACAAAGAATCTCATAATATTTTGTATATAACACTTGTAATCGAATTTTATCAAGACTGAAAATTTAGATTTAATTTCAAAGTTTAATGTTCTTGGCTTCATGTCAATTTGAAAATTAAAGAAAAATGAAGCTTCTCTTAAAATATTTTTGGTAAAACACAATTTAATTTATCATTCAGATTTCTATGCTTAATAGCACATCAACCTTTTCAGGTTATTTAATAGCCAAAGCCATTCCTTTAGAAGAACTGTAGTGGTATAATTTAACCCATAGCTGGGAGGATAAGGGCGTTCATATATTTCCCAAGGGTATTTGTCCGAAAGTGAACGTAATAGCGCGACTGGAGTTCGAACTCGCTTACCAGGATTTCGCAGTCCATCGCTTTAACCATTACACCACGAGGACACCCCCTTTATCATTCAGTGGTAAACTTGTGCAAAGTTGAGGAACTTATATGGTGAAGTGACAATGTTTAAGCATAAACGCCATTAAAATTCTCGATATAAAGGCTGTAGAATACGCTGGCTGCATATTTGCAGATGGGTAAGACCCCCTCCCATCATGTGCTGGATATTGACACTAAATAATCTGACTGTAAGGCTCCAGTAATGCTGAAAATTTGGATAATACAGTGTACCCCTTAACTGCCGTCGCTTCCAGTTCCTCTCTGGCCTGGAGTGATAGCACCTGATAGAGTCCTATCTATGGGTCAAATAGAATTATTTGCCATTTAAACCGAGTGCAAATAAATGACTTAGGCTAAATTACATTGTTAGAAATTGAATTATTTGATCATATAACTGTGTGTAAAAAAATGACTGATATTGAATTGAATTTTTAGAGATATATAGCAGTACTTGGAACCATCTAACTTTGTTAACTAATGCTATTTTGAATCGTTAGAAATAGAACTGCTTAATTCTTTAACTGTTTGTATCTAAAAATGTGTTAACAAATCATATATTTAATATATATGTAAAACAGGATTTGGCATTGAATAACCAACAAGGTTTGATATGCCTTAAAACCAAACCAAACTAAATCAATATAACGGAGATATCTATAAAATCCTCCTTAGAATCCTTCAATTCTTTAATATAATCATGGAAAGCTGTCAGCACTGGAACCCCGCGCCTCACTGTCGTTTATTTATAGTTTATTTATATATATTCAATCAATAACTGTGTCAGATCTCGTACAAGTTGAATCGCCATCCAAATTTGGTCTCATCAGACTCGACTTATACACGAGTCTACACAGTCAACGATGTAAGAGTAAACCTAATAAAAAAAAGAGAAAGCAAAAAAAAAAAAAACAAAACAAAAAAAACCAGAAGTGTTAAAGAGAAAGAGTAAAAGAAAGGTAGTCGAGAGGCAATTAACTCAAGAAATACAGTCGCCTCGTTTTTACGCAGGTCTTTTAAAACCTCGTAAAACAGTTCATCATGTGGATGTAATGTTTACAGCCTTTAACTACTCACTGGCTCATAGTTTACGCCCATGTCTAGTCGATCTACTCGTAACCACGCTTCAACGCGCATGCGCCACTCTCATTCCGATTAACAAACACTGTTGCGAATTGGGGTTGATGGAGTTTCCAAATCTTCTGATCTGATCAGTATCTGCAAATCTTGAAAGATGAAAGTAACTCCGATAAATATGTTTGCTGACAGTTGATCTTTCCCGAACAAATAGAATATGCTAAGTGTTTTAAAATCCCTTTTCTGGTGAGATTCCTGCAGTTAAACACCGATGCACCTGTTCCTTTCTAAAATGGGTGACTGTTCAGGAACATCAGGTAATTTATGTATTTATTTACCCAACCCCTTCTCAGTGGGTAGGATGTGACAAGTCCGTGTATTTTTTAAGCGGTGTGAAGCTGATTTGAATTCAGCGGTTTCCTTCTTTTACACTGC
>OY757917.1:87346342-87352585 GCA_963585895.1 Sepioteuthis lessoniana | reverse complement strand
CCTGTGAGCTTAGGGAATAAGCAAAAGTCACAGGGAGCAATTTCTGGACTATAGGGAGAGTGAGGAACTGTCTTGATGCCCATCTTGGTCAAATAGTCTGTGACAAGGGTGGAGTTGTGTACTGGTGCATTGTCCTCGTAGAAATGCCACTGACCCGATTTGAAGAGTGCTGGACTCTTCCTACGGAATCTCTTCCTCAACTCCCCTAAAACCTCAACATAGTAACCCAAACCCTAACCCTTCGGCCAATCAACTCTAGTGTATTGACTTCCTTACTCCTCCCACGCCGCTCATCATCCCTCACAGATTCCCTGGCTTCCTTGAATCTCCTATGCCACTCAAAAACTCATGCTCGACTCATGCAAGATGGTCGAAAAGCATTCTGAAGCATTCCATAGGTTTCTGTGTCATTTTTTCCAAGTTTAAAACACAATTTTATTGCATATCGTTCTTCTAAAGTGTAAGATTGTATTTTTGAAATTCACCAGCTGTGACAATCAGGCTTTAGTAGGGTGTCTTCCAATTGCTGCTGTAGCAGTTCATTTGAACCTGAAATCATAAGATGTATAGCAATAAGATACTGAATTTTCTAGAGTCTACGACAATATTAGATGCCTGTACGAAAAGTTTGGAAACTTTTTGAAGGCACCACGTACATTCTTCAACCGTTCAATTATATTGTCCTTTGGCAAATTCAAATCGTTTTTCTGTTTCCTTGTCTTAGATAAAGTTTCATTCTTGCTTCTCGACCATGAAGGCCGTTTTTCACATGTACTCCTCTGAGGGTTGAAGAATGAACTTGGGGGCCAGATGTTTGAGGAAGATCTGAGCCTAATTCCAGATAAGATTTAGTTCCATTTCTTAAAGATGTTATCTTTAGATATTTACAATCATTTTTAGTTAATTTTGTTGGCCTTCCACTCTTCTTTCTCTTTTTGATATCCCAATTTCCTAATTTTTTCTTAATTACTTTTTGTACTGCACACCGAGAAACTTTCAATATTTTTTACATATTCGCCTGAAAAGTGCCCTGTTCCTTGCAGAATAAAATCTTTTTTCATCAATTATTCGTGGTATATTGATAATTTTTTTAGAAATATACAATGTCTGGTTCTGAAAGGAAAAATAGTGAGAATTTATTCAAGAAAATAAAACAGTTCTTTTAATAAATATTTAATGTTTGATCAATAGTAAAAATCAAAAAAATTTCATAATTATAATAAAGAAATAACAAAAATATTGCATAAAATCAACGCATTACATTAGATAAACGTCTTAGATCAAGCCTACATCTTATAAGAAAAACATGACTGAAATTAAGAATTCTTAATACTGCTAATTTTTGAATTGTTATAATTAATATATTGAAGAATTGTTCTTTGTAAATGTTTCTAAATGTATAAACTACGATATAATCATGGATTAACTTCAAAAACAGTATTCATTATTAATAAAAGTTAAAAATATTCATCAGCTTAATTCGTTTGCACAGTCCAATAATACATTTCAAGTACTTGTAGGAGCTCCTTAGTGATGTTCTGCCATCATTGCCGATTTCAAGGCATTAAACCGTAGTGCATATATATATATATATATATATATATATAGGGTGGAACGATAAAATTGTCGTCCTAAAGAAAACAACACTACAGCTTTATTTTAAAACTTTTATTGAAAAAATCAATTCAGGTAACTTGATTATGTAGTAGAGCAGACATCAATTCAATGTAGCCGCCTTCAGCCTCAATCACCACCTCGATACGGATCCGGAACTGCGAGCAGGCTTTTTCCACCAGCGCCAGCGGGAGCTTGGTGAATACTCGGCGGATGGAGGCGATCTGGCTGGTTTTGGTGTTGTGGGAGGTCATGTTGGTGATGTTCTCGACGTATGTCCAAACGAAGTAGTCCAGCGGGTTCAGGTCAGCAAACTGACGGACTTGATTAGCCTGAGGTTCTTTGTCTTCTCAGTCAAGATCTGGTTGTCTGGCGCCTGTATGACCTACACTTCAAGTCCTCCTTCACAAATGCATTCACAGTTGTGTGTGAGACGCCTAAATCTCTGACAATCTACCGAATAGGCTCCTGGGGAGTTTCATCAATGATTGCCTGGACCTTTTCGATGAATTCCTTGGTCCGGGTCTTCTTGGCGGTCTCCTCAGCCTAGGGCTTCCGCTCCACCACCTCCAAAGGGTCGTCTGATGCGTTAAGCTGTGTCCTCAAGCGTTGAACCGTCTGGATTTGCATTTTGATGGTGCTGGCAATGGTCCTGTTGTCATGACTTGGATCGGTAGAGAGCATGATTTGTACAGCGGCGCATCTCCGATCTCGCTCGTTGAACATTGTGTCACTTTCAGACATGATAGAAGGCTCCTATCACTCTTGGGATTTGTACACAAATGGCCAACTAGTAGATGGTCTGCATCAAAAAAAGAAAACCGATTTTCATTTAACGGAAATGGAATTATGTCGTCTTTTTTAGGGCTACAATTTTATCGTTCCACCCTGTCTATATATATATATACATATATATATATATAAAGAGAGAGAGAGACATATACTCACATACGCGCATATGTATATCCATCTTTGTACAAAAAAGATAATTTAATATGCGTGTGAAAACTGGGTGTATATTTGTACATTTTCATATATATATATATATATATATATCGCGTCATACCAAAGACTTGATACCTTCTTGCTTAACAACTCAGCAATATAAGATACGTATCAAGGGTAAAGTGGAGCAATCCAGAGAAAGGAGTGATGCCTTCCCCTACAACTCAGAGTAGTAGCTATTGAAAAGGGAGCCCTCTTGTCGCCAACTTTACTTACTTTTATATATATATATATATATATATATATATATATATATATATATATATATGCACTGGCGGAGACAATGAAACTAACACATCTGAAAAAGGACATATATATATATATATATATATATAATGCTTTACTATCTCGATCTATATATATATATATATATATACACTGACTCACACAGACACATAATCACATATATATCCAGCTTCTCATAAAAAAAAGTTATTTGATAAAACTAAATTTCCATGCATGGATTTGAACTTCGTCCCATGGGAATTAGATATATCCTTTTTCAATATCAGTGTTACAAAGCATGACCTCGCGTGCTTTATTGCCGTTACTCTTCCTCGATCAATGGTCTTCTCGTGTTTTCTCTCCGTCTTTCAACGGATACACCATGAAGCTACAAGACAGTTTCTTCTGTCCATAGACGGTTATTTACAAACATCATTCTGTCTGTGACAATTTCTGTTTATGTCTGTTCGTGTATCATATCGTTTGATCATATTATGCCAAGTGAAAATGTAAACTTTGAACAGCTTACTATTTCTTCGACAGAGCACGAAGTCGCTGTCAAACTCAGACGAGTTTTTGCGGCGACATAGATAGATAGATATATAATCAGGTAAAATGAAGACACTGATTTTTTGACGGCAGCAGGAAAAAAATACGTTGACGGATATATATATATATATATCATCATCATCATGTCACGCCGCCTGCGCGGATATCCCTGACCGTCTCTCGCCATTTCTCCCTATCATTCATTGCCTCCGGCAGGTCTTCAGGGTTACATCCCGCGTCCTCACATAGCTGCTGTATGTAAGTTCGTGCTGGTCGTCCCACTCTTGCACATCCATGTGTGGGGGTCCACAGGAGTACATCGCTTATGAGCTCGTCCTTGCTT
The DNA here is from genome assembly GCA_963585895.1 of Sepioteuthis lessoniana. Classification (NCBI taxonomy): domain Eukaryota; kingdom Metazoa; phylum Mollusca; class Cephalopoda; order Myopsida; family Loliginidae; genus Sepioteuthis; species Sepioteuthis lessoniana. Next base: position 87,348,849 of record OY757917.1, on the reverse strand, counting down.
CTCCAGCAGTGTCCTGTGTGTCTGGTTCGTCGAACTTGTATAGTTTTTGTGATGGGGGGCAAGTGTCCGTATAGTTGGAGTCTCGTGGGGTGTTGTCGCCAGGACTTGTTTAATACTGCTCTCAACATTCTTGTGTAATTTCCGTCCATGTGGTGCATCCATATAGCAGTATCGACACAACTGTTGCCTGGAAGAAACTGCGTTTCATTTTATCAGTTAGGTCCGACTTCCATATGATCGAGAGCCTATCGATAGCTGTCCATGCCTTCGTCAGTCGTGTGTCGATGTCTTTCTCGGTTGATGAGACGCTGCTTCCTAGGTAGGTGAATTTGTCGACTAGTTTCAGAGAGGCTCCGTCTAGTGTGGCAATGTTGCCCGTTTGGTTGTAACACGTATATTCGGTTTTGTTTGCATTGACATGGAGGCCAATGCCAGCTGCGGCTCGTTCCAGACTATGCAGTAGTGTCTCTGCTTGATTAGGCGTATTCGCTAGTAACGCCAAGTCATCAGCGTAGTCGGCGTCCGTGATTGTTTTTGCGGGGTACCTTTTGCTTCTTCTCTTAGTCAGCTGGAAGCCATTTTCTCTGATTTTGTCGATCGAAGTCCTAAGCACATAGTCTAGACAGATGATAAAGAGGTACGGGGCTAGTGTGTCTCCTTGTAGCACTCCTGCAACAATGTCGAAGTATTCCGTGTCTCCATCTGGTGAACGTACTTTCACTTTGGTGTTTCTGTAGAGAATCATTATCGCTGCTACGGTCTATGAATAGACTTAAAAAGGATTAATCCATTAAGAATCTATAGTATTTATACATTCGAATAGAGCACTCAATACACGGCGATTATTATATAAGAATATATAAAAAGCATATGAAAAATATATAAAAAACCCTCACATGCAGAGCAGACAGATAGACTAACAGACAGACTTGAGACGGTGTTAGATAGATTTGAACATTATATATATATATATATATAGAGAGAGAGAGAGGGAGAGAGAGAGAGACAGACAGACAGACAGACAGACAGAGAGCGACAGAGAGAGAGAGACAGGCAGACAGGCAGACAAACAGACTTGACACGGTAATAGATAGATAGATAGATAGATAGATTTGAACATGATATATATATATAGAGAGAGGGGGAGGGAGAGACAGACAGATGGACTGGAGACGTTAATTGATAGATAGATAGATAGATAGATAGATAGATAGATTTGAAATGATATATATATATATATATAAATACATATATATATATAGAGAGAGAGAGAGAGAAAGAGAGAGAGGAGGAGGAGGAGGGAGAGACAGACAGACAGATGGACTTGAGACGGTGATAGATAGATAGATAGATAGATTTGAATATGATAGATAGATAGATAGATAGATACAGACAGACAGACTGACAGATTTGAGACGGTGATAGATAGATAGATAGATAGATAGATATTAATTAGGCAACCTAAAAAATGAAATATCTACCTTTGAGTCAATGTTGTATTAACGGCCCTTGATGATACTCATGTTTCTATTAAAGAAAAATTTAAGGATTTCAATTAGTTTATCATCGTTTTCCATATAATACAGAGAATTTCGATCATTAAAAAAAGGACTTTGTACACATTGGATACTCCACAATCAATTATCAGTCGCAAATTGGACTAGAAATTCTTCATTCTATTAGTTAAGCCTACAAAGGTTGATATGCTGTAAAACTCAAGTTAAGCCATATAATATGTGCTACCTTAAAAAAAGTATCCTGGTGATTTGCAGTTCCTGTTGCGTTGTGGCAAAGGCACATACACACACATACACACACTCTCTCTCTCTCTCTCTCTCACACACACACACACACACATACACATGCACATTCACACGCACACACTCACTCACACATGCACACTCACACGCACACACATACACACATGACGTTACCCAGCCTTGGCCATCTGCCCAGATTATCAAATTCAAAACCAATAACCCCTGACACCATCACTCAAACTTAAATCTATTTCTTTCCCTTTCTTACCATATCTGTTTCTTTAGACCTTTTCCTTTTTTTTTAATATTTTTATCTTTATTTCATCTATGTCCTCAATTGCTGAAGTTTAGAAAAAACTCATTTTCCATCGGAGGAAGTTTTCTCTTCAATAAAGAACGAAATATCAAAACTGCTGAATCTGTTGTCAGTGTTGGTTTTTCCATTTTTCTAATCATTTTTATCATCTTGTCAGATTTACCAAAATCTGCTATTTCTCCATGTATACATACATACATATATATATATATATATATATACACGTGTGTGTGAGTGAGTGTGTGTGTGTGTGTGAGCTTGTTTGATCACAGAGGTAAAGCCACACACACACAAACACACACACTCATACGCACGAACACCCCCCATATATATATATATATATATATATATATATAGTCTTATATCTTAGATGCAAACAGCTATTGACGTAATTAAACACACAGGTGAATAAACACTGCGCTAGATATACA
>OY757917.1:87336342-87341342 GCA_963585895.1 Sepioteuthis lessoniana | reverse complement strand
CATAGGAATACTTGAAACCATTTAACCTTGTGGTGAAGAATGAATAGTGTTCACGGGAAAATTAGTGTTCGGTTTGGTTTCTTTGTTTTATGGTATATCAACCTTCTTAAGTTATTTAATGCCAAAGCCCTACTTCTAGAATGTAGTGGTACTATCTAAGCCATAACTGTGAGGTGAAAGGAGTCCATACATTTCTCAAGAGTATTTGTCCGAAAGTGAATGTAATTGTGCGACTGGAGTTCGAACTCGCTTACTACGATTCCGCAGTCCATCGCTTTAACCATTACACCACAAAGACACCCCAAAAAATTAGTATTGAATAGTAATACTTGTAACAACTTTACTATGTGCAAATAAATGATTAATACTAAATAGAATCATTCGTGTAGATAGAAATGCTTGAAACCATTTAACTGTGTGCAAAAAAAAAAAAAAAAGAAAAATGCACTCAAGCTTTTTGAAAAATTTTCATTGACAAAATGTGTTTACAAATCATGTTTTGATATACATGTATAAAAAGGGGTTGGCATTAAATAATCCATAATAGTTGATATACCATAAACCCCAATGACGAATCAACCAACCAACCATTACACACACACACACACACACACACATATATATATATATATATATATATATATATATATATATTTGATTTATAATGTACTTTATGTTTTCATAAATAAAATGTGTTCAAATATCGATGATAGAGAAACATACCTTACATTAGTTTTGATCCGATAGGCGAGAAACTGGCAGCTAACAAGCACAGTTGAATTTGTCTCCGCTATCTTAAGTGATGTATATATATATATGCCTTGCTATCTTTCTATCAGTGGTGCCTTTATTTATAAAGGAAACATGGCTAGTACTTATGTAAGGTCATCATTTCGGATTAAACTGATTGCAGCAGTAATGGACTGATATTTTTCAAACTTCTTCTTTACTTTGTCCCTCCTTGAATATTTTTAGGCTTGACATTGTTCAGTACAAGGCCATGAGATTTGAGTTATCTTGTTTTTACTTGCGATATCATTTCGCTTTCGGTTGCTCTATATAAATGGTTCTCAGAGATTTTAAGGCCGTATCCCCTTGCCTGGCACTATTCCCCACTCAACACAAGACGAATTCTAGCCAGATTAAAGGTTTAGATTAAACGGATTTCTTCTAAGCTGTAGCTATGTCAATAATACTATATGGTTGCAGCATATGGACGCTAACGAACCGTATGGAGAAAAAGCTTGACGGCAACTACACAAGAATGTTGCATGCTGTTTGGAACAAATCCTGGATGCAACACCCCGCAAAACAGCAGCTGTACAATCACTTTCATCTCATCTCACACATCATCAAAGAAAGACGAACAAAACATTCAGAGTACTGCTAGAGAAGCAAAGACTAGCTCATAAACGACGACATCAACATTGTGTGGAGACTAGACGTAGTTAGAAGGAACTTCCACGAGTGATGAATGAGACGAGCGGATTGTGAGAGTTTGGGTTTTATGACTTATCAACCTTTGTAGATTATTTAATACCAAATCCATTTTTATACTAAACAACAGTTCTGTTTCAAAGAATTCAGTTTAGCATAAGTACACAGTTTAATTGTCGAAAACATTTCTATTTCAAGCTATTCAGTTTAGACAAACAGTTCTATTTCAAACAATTCAGTTTAGTATAAGTAAAGCTTTTGTTTTCACACAGATAAATATCAAAACAGTTCTATTTCAAACAGCTCAATTTAGCATAAGTACGCAGTTTAAATGTCAAAACAATCCTATTTCAAGTAATTCAGTTTAGCATAAATACATAGTTTAGTTCTACTTGACCCATATATAGTACCCTATCCAGTGCTACTACTCCGGGCCAGAGTGGACCTGGGAGCAATAGCAATGAAGAGGTACTCCGCATTCCCCAAAGCTCCAGCATTAGTGGACCCTAACAATCAGATTTTTAGTGCCATATCCAGAACACTCGTTGGTGGGGGTTCTGCCCCTCTGCAGAAAAGCAGTCGGTGTATTCTACAGCCCCAGCCAGCTGAGCAAGAGAGAGAGAGAGAGAGAGAGAGAGAGAGAGAGAGAGAGAGGGGGGGGCTAGGGACAACCGGTTATCAATGTGATTTAATGTTGTTTAAATTTAAAACTGGTGAGACCGTGATCATATCAAACTCATGACTCGGCTCAAAAACACTATGATCTCCAGACACCACAGAGTCTACTTGGGCACCTCGGGTGGTGTAATGGTTAGTAAGGTAGACTAGCAAACCTACACGAGTGAGTTCGATTCTCATTGGGTGCCCAATTCATGAGGCCTTGTGCTACATCTAAGCAAAAACCTTAGTAAATTAACACCACAGAGTCTGCTGTCTGATGTGGTTGGCGTATGACGCATATCCTATCCAGAATACATCCCCAAGATATTAATACATTTTTTTCCGGCTTTAACTAAGATAAAATTGTCCTTTATTTTTGATGCCTCTAAATCAATTTCATTCCCTGCAAAGTATGTCTTTGTGATAAAGATGTTATCTCTCAGATTTATTACCAGTTCCAACGAAAATAAATAAATAAATAAAAATAAACTCCTTTAGTCGTTAGACCATGGACTCCTTTCTATCTGCTCTTAAAAGGTTAGGACTGCCCACTTTGGGATAACTACTGAAAATTTTCCTAATCTTATTATAGCCTGGTACAAGGCCACAACATCAGAGCGTCCTGTGAGGGTCTTAGGGAACATACGAACAATGGTCTACGAGATGATAAACTAAGCATCAGTCCATGCCTCTCGGTCGTTTGTGTATGTAAACTAAATCAATGTTTTGTGTCTGTGTGTGCGTGCAAGGCACTTAGAAGATTTCCAGCTAACCTTGTAAAAATGTGTGTATTTATTGGCCTGAATTTGCCGAGTGTGATACTTACATTGAACATGCGTGTGAGGAGAACTTAAGAGACGACAGGAAGAAGTGTTTAAGTCTATGGGGTGAGGGAAGTGTGGCTGATGATAGTCGGAGAGAGTCACGAAAAGAAAGAAAAAAAGGAAACGAACAAACGGGAAGGAAAAAAAGGAAAAGTGAAAGTAAAGATGAAAAAAAAAATGTATGCATAGATAACACACACACACACACACACACACACACACACACACACACACACACATTTATTTTATATATATATATATATATATATATATATATATATATATATATATATATATATATATATATATATATATATATATATATGAAAATAAATATATATTAGATATATGTATTTAATTCATGGAATTTAGACTGCAACCAACACTGTGATAATATAATATAATATAATATAATATATATATTAAAATAAGGTCTAGGAAGAGATTTCTATTTTTTTTTATTTATTCAAAAAATAAAAAAGTGAAAAAATAAAAAATAAAAAAATACAAATCTCTTCGTGGACTCTCTTATTTCAAAATATATCCTTGTGTGTGTGTGTGTGTGTGTATATGTGTGTGTGTGTGTGTATGTGTGTGTGTGTGTGTATGTGTGTGTGTGTGTGTGTGTGTGTGTGTGTGTAAAGAGAAAGAGAGAGAGGAGAGAGAGAGAAGAGAGAGAGGGGGGAATGGAGATAAAATTGAAAAGATGCATCGTCATTACCAGGCTGAGATCAATAGATAGAAAGTTTTAGATAGATAGATAGATAGATAGATAGATAGATAGATAGATAGATAGATTTATGGGTAGAAAAGAAGTGAAGAAAATACAAAGTAAGAAACTAGGTTAGAAAAAATGAGGAAAGAAAAAGACGAAAATGTCAAAAAGAACTTATATATATAAATCCTTTTTCCTAGATACAAACGGATATATATATATATATATATATATATATATATATATATATATATATATATATATATATATGTATATATATATATATATATATATATATATATATATATATATATATATATATATGAGCCAAGTCGATTGAGATTGTAGATTACACCGACTGCATCTCTGCACAGAAGTAAGACCCCATAACGAGTGTCCTGCATATGACACAAAACCATCTTATGGAGAGGCTCTATTTCTGGAGCTATGAGGGATGTGGAGTATCCCTTCATAGTCATTACTTCTATGTCCACACTGACCGGGAGCGGTAGTAACTTTTAGGGTCCCATCAAGGGATCCAATAGAACCGTTTGATTAAGAACTGTTCAACCATTCACCTGAGTGCAAATAAATGACTGATGTTAAATTGTTGCTACTACACAGAAATACTTTAACCCATTTAACTGTGTGCCAACAAATGAGCCCCGGCTCTTTTAAAAACACTATCAACAAATCATTATCTATCTATCTCTCTCTCTCTATCTATCTATCAACAAAATCTGGCATTAAATAACCCAGAAGAGTTGATATGCAATAAAAACCAGCAAACATAAATGTGAACCGAAGGAATGTTTGCAAAAAGAGAATGAAAGGAGGTATATAAAAAAGGAAACAGAAAGAATGAAGAGGAAAAGAATTGGAATAAAGAAACGAAAAGAGAAGAAAAAACAAATATGAAGGAAAAGCAAATTATCTCTGTTCAAAAGTCGCGAAAGAAAGAAAAATTAGGAAGGTTGTTTAAAAAGAGTAACAAAAACGAAAGTAGGAAGTAATTTGTTACTGATAGACGAAAGGAAGGAAAAAAAAAAAAAGAGGGAAAAAAATTGAAGGAAAAACAAAAGGGGACAAAAATAAGAGCAGAAAATTAACAAGGTAAAAATTTAAAAAAAAATTTTTTTTTAATTCGCTTTATTCTATAAAGAAAGAAAAATATGAAGAAAAAGAGTAATAGAAAGAATGAAGGAAAAATATTGAAATAAAAAGAAAGAAAACAAAGTGAAAAGTAGTGGGAAAAAAGAAAAAGAAAAAAATGACAAAATAGGAATGAAATGGCAAGAAAGAAAGGGAGAAGAGAGTGAACGAAAACGAAGATAGATAGACAGATAGATAGACAGATAGATAGA
>OY757917.1:87326342-87331342 GCA_963585895.1 Sepioteuthis lessoniana | reverse complement strand
AGTCCTCAACTCCATCCTTGTCACAGACTATATGACTTAGATAGGCATCAAGACAGTTCCTCACCGTCCCTATAGTCCAGACCTTGCTCCCCTTGACTTTTGCTTATTCCCTAAGCTCACAGGCTGTCGTTATGAGACAATTGAGGAGATGAAAGAGGCTGTAACGAAGGTCATTGACACGCTCACACAAGAGGACTTCCATGGGCCATTCCAGAAGTTATTGTAACAGTACAACAAGTACATTTCAGCTGGAGAAGATTACTTTGAAGGAGTCTAGAGTTTCATGTGTGTACTATCAATAAAGTGTCCAAACGAAAAAAGTCTGGGAACTTGTTTAATGATCCTCGTATATTGCGCAATTAGAAGGAAACTCAATCCTGGTTCCTTCTATTTGCACTATATACCTTCTGAATGTGAATTTTGTAATATACCTGAAAAGGAATAAGAGATGCAAAAATAGCCATACGTTGAGCACTCACATAGATTTATATGTTATTCCTCATATATTCTAATCCATACCCTCTGTCTTCGAACGCTGACTGGATATTCCCAATATATATATATATATAGTTGGTTGTATTTTACGGCATATCAACGCTATTTGGTTATTTAATGCTTAATCCTATTTATAAACATATTTTACTCATTTATGATTTGTAAACAAGTCGGTTGTCGATAATAATTTTAACACAAGCCAGAGTTCATTTGTTTGCACAAACTAAAATGCTTTCAAATATTGCTACGTAATACTAATCGTCCAATTTAATACACTTTAACGGTTTTCAGTAGAATAAAATATTAAATAGTTCTATTTGACCCATAATTTGAACACTAACAAGGTCAAAGTGGACCTGGGAGTAATGGTTATAAAGGAATACTCAACATTACCCAACACTCCAGGAATGGAGCCTCACCATCAGAGGGTTTAACATCATATCTAGGACAATTGGTAAAAAGGGGGTAGCTATCCCTTTCCTGAGATTCAATTGGCGTACTGTTTACCCCAGCTGACTGGGATATATATATATATATATATATATATATATATATATATATATATATATATATACCTGTCAGCAGGGGTGAACAGTATGCCAACTGAATATATATATATATATATATATATATATATATGCACGTGTGTATACATATATATATGAATATTTATAAATGTATGTTAATATATATGCATTTATATATATGGATATATATATGTGCATATTAATATATATGCAAATGTATATATATATATATATATATATATACATATATATATATATATATATGTATACATTTTATTTTTACTTTTTATTTTCAATTAGAGGAATTTTATATTATAAATTGAGTTATCATGACCAGAAAATCCAGAAAGCTTTTTGCGAACCACCATATATATATATATATATATATATATATATATGTATATATATATATATTGTGTGTGTGTGTGTGTGTGTGTGTGCGCGCGCACGTTTGAATTCAATTTTTTATCTACATTTAATCTAATGGTTTATTTTTCAAAATTATAATTGTTTATTTATTGGTGTGTATTTTGTCACTCGTTAATCTTGGCATAGTTTGGCATGCGGCCAGATGAATGTAGCACCTACCTCAAAGTTAAGGACTGTGTACTTATATCATCAACAATTGTTTGCCTTTTCCATATTTACACACACACACACAGGGTCACATGCTCGAATAAAATTTAATATGTACTCACGCACAAGAACACATACAATGATGTACACAAAGGTTTACACATAATTTTCCCACTGCCCAATGAGAAACACAAGATCTTTTATGTATTCGAAGCTGGGAGGGGAGGTAATATATAGTATAAGAATCAATCTACAGAGTAGCATCAAAAAGTTCCACGGCCCTCATGAATATTGTCCGTGTCTTCAGGATAAACGTCCAGATCCAACTCGCTAAGTACTTATAAAAGATACTTACATAATGACAATAATAATGATAATAATGATAATAGTTGCCGTACCGACAGACCGCAAAGTAAGCAAAAAAGAAATAAGTACCTTGAAACACAGGGTGCAAAAGTAAATTATGCTATAATTTTTAAAACGTTATTTTTTTAGTCTGATTAGTCCAGTTTTTGAAAAAATCCCAATAAATCTAAATTCCAATCATTAACTTAATTATTCAAACACATTTTTTCATAAAAATTCAGCTCAATATGAGGAGAAAAAGAAACGACAAAGAATCTATGATTTGCTTAACGCTGAAACTAAATAAAAAAAAAGATTCCGAAATAATTGGCCTCCACCAAGCCCAAACCTTAACCCCCTTGATTATGCTAGATGGGGTGTTTTAGAAAACAAAACAAATGCAACTCTCCATTCAAATATTGATTCGCTTAAGACTGCTATTGAGGAGGAATGGAATAAAATGTCTGAAAAATTTATTTTAAATTCATGCAAATCGTTTTGAAAGGTATTGATACAATAATTGAAAAAAAAAAAAATGATGGCCATATTGAGTAAATTTACAGTTATGTTTCTATCTTCTGATTTTGTTGTTTATTTTTAAAACTAAAAAATAATCTTGTCTAATAATAGAGTCGATTATTATTATATTAGAATATTTCTAATTTTATTTCCGCACCCTGTAAAAAGATATGGAACATGAAAGAGAGAATTATATCAATTGTAATTGGGGCGTTCGGAAAAATCCTTGAAGGTTTGGTAAAGAGACTGTAAGATTTAGAAACCAGCGGACAAATCGAGACCATATAGTCTCCAGCATTATCAAGATTAACCAGAATACTGAGAAGAGTCCTGGAGACTTGAGGACTTGCTGTCACTCAGACTCCCCTGAAAGACCACCCGCTAACGCTGGATTGAAAAACTCTTAAAGGAGTAAAATAATAAGTAAGTAAGTAAAGTTAGCGACCATAGTCGAGGGTGACCCGAAGGCTCCCTTTTCGATAGCTACTACACCAAGGTGTAGGGGAGGGCGCTACTCCATTCCCTGGATTGCTCCACTTTACCCTTGAACCGTACCTTATAATGCTGAGTGTTAAGCAAGTTGGTATCAAGTTCCATTTTTAAAGTCTTTGGTATGACTCGACCTGGGATTGAACCCAGGTCTCCCGGGCCATTGGCGAACGCTCTAACCGCTGGGCCAATGTCCCGGTAAAAGGCATGAATTTCTCAAGAGTTTTGGAATCACAGGCCAGAAAACCAGACCTAGACTTAATTAACAAAATTTTTTAAAAAATTTTAAAAAAGAAACAAAAAAAACTAAAAAAGAAACAGTCATATTGTAGATTTTGCTGAAGCACTGGGTGAAAGTGAAAAAAAAAAAACGAAAATTTTTACAAATAGCTGAAATTAGCCAAAGAAGCGAAAAAGCTGTGGAACATGACAGTGACAGTGAGACCAGTCGTTCGTTTGTTCCCTGATAGGGTCCTGTTTGACATTTAAACTGTGTGCAAACAAATGATTAAAATTAAATCGAATTGTATGGGAACCGATAATTAAAAAGGTTAGATAAGAAAATAAAATCTCAATATGAGCATAGGTAAAGAATCATACATAATAGTAGTAATCCTGGTTAAGAAGGATAATTAGGTATATAAGTCCCAAAAATTCACTCTAAACAGTCCAGCAGGACACATAGCGTAACCGTTATAGGCGTTGGTTCCCTAAGGAGACAATCATCTAGTGGTTGCTGGTTCAATTCTGCCTATAGGTGAGTAACAATACAGGAATACTTTACATGGTTATGGCTAATGGAATCAGAAAAGACAAATACCTGAAGAAGGCCGGAGGACATAGCGGCCGAAACGTTGTGGAAATAACAATAAAGATGAAGACAATAGTCCGAAAAACCTTAATGATAAAAAAAGTAGTATCACGTTTGACTGTTTCTCGATACCAGAATGAGAGTTGTTTTTGGTTACTTCACACAACAATTATGAAGCTTCATCTCAACGACTCAGACAACTTAAATCGAATTGTTAGAAGCAGAACTGTTTGATAATTTAACTGTATATAAACAAATGACTGATGTTTAATTGAATTGTTAGTGATGCATATCAATATTTGAAATCATTTAACTGTATACAAACGAATGAGTAATGATGAAGAGAATGATGAAATGTGTTTGATAGCAATATTTGAAGCTCTTTTACTGTGTGTTTAAATGGAATTATTTGTATTACATAACAATACTTGGAACCATATGACTTTGTGCAAATGAATGTACAGTGTTGAAATAGAATAATTAGGGTTAACTTTTAACCACTTTCACAGTCTGTAAACAAACGATTAATAATTAAAACCATTTAAATGTGTAGAAGCAGTAATAATTGCAATATGCAAACAAATAAGTTATAATTCATTTAAAAATGAAATTACCCATAAACTATCCCATTACAAATCCTATTTATATCCATTTAAATGGGTGCAAACGACTGACTGATGCTAAATTGTTACTGTTACATAGCAATACTTGAAACCATTTAAAGGTCAGCCCAGTCAGCTGGGGCTGTAAAATATACCGACTGCACTTCTGCAGAGGGGTAAGAACCCTCCAACGAGCGTCCTGGTGAGGATCCAGTAATGGTAAAGCTTTGGGGAATGCAGAGTACTCCTTCACTGCAATTGCTCCGAGGTTAAGTCTGTCCCAGAGTGGTAGCACCCGATAGGGTCCTATCTATGGATCAAATAGAAGTGTTTGATATTTACAATGAAAGCAAACAACTGACTTTAGTTAAATTGAATTGTTTGAAATAGAACTATTTGATCATTTAATTGTGTGTAAACAAATGACTGATGTTTAATTGAATTGGTAGTGATACATAACAATATTTGGAACCAATTAACTGTGTTAAAATGAACAGTTATGACTAGAATAAGTAGTGTTAAATAAAAATCTTAGTAACCACTTCACTGTGCGGAAACGAATGAATAATCTTGAATTGAATTATTAGTATTAGAAAGCAAAAATTGAAACCATTTAACTGTTTACAAATAATAGCA
>OY757917.1:87211342-87321342 GCA_963585895.1 Sepioteuthis lessoniana | reverse complement strand
ATTAGAGACTCGGTGGAAGATAGGCAATCCAGGATAGCCTGGCAAACAATAAACGAAGTAAGTGGAAGGAAGAGCACAGCCAAAGCAAAATTGAAAGCTGCAAGCCAACAAGAAAGAATAAAACTATGGGAACAGCATTTCAAAAATCTACTAGGAAACCCACCGGAAATAACGGATGAACCGATCACCAGAATTATTAGTAAGCAATTAGACGTAAAACTAGGTCCTTTCACCAAAGAAGAACTCGACACGGTTCTCAGAAGAATTAAAAATAGGAAAGCGGCGGGGCTAGACGAGATCCCCCCAGAAGTGTGGAAGACGAGACAATTCGACGATATACTGCTCCGGCAATGCAACGCAGTCTATAGTCAAAATAGGATAGAACGATGGACGAAGGGATGCATCCTTCCATTCCCTAAAAAAGGCGACCTCGGACTAGCCAAGAACTACCGAGGGATAACACTTACATCCATAGCAGCCAAAATCTACAATGCCCTACTACGAAACCGCATAGAACCCAAAATGGAAAACATCCTTAGGAAAAACCAAAATGGCTTCCGGAGAAATAGATCCACAACCTCACAAATACTGACCATTCGTAGAATCCTGGAAGGCGTTCAGGCAAAAAACTTACAGGCGACATTACTATTTGTCGACTTTACCAAGGCCTTCGATTCCATACACAGAGGGAAGATGGAGCAAATCCTACTAGCTTACGGCCTACCAAAAGAAACCGTAGCAGCGATAATGATTCTCTACAGAAACACCAAAGTAAAAGTACGTTCACCAGATGGAGACACGGAATACTTCGACATTGTTGCAGGAGTACTACAAGGAGACACACTAGCCCCGTACCTCTTTATCATCTGTCTAGACTATGTGCTTAGGACTTCGATCGACAAAATCAGAGAAAATGGCTTTGAGCTGACTAAGAGAAGAAGCAAAAGGTACCCCGCAAAAACAATCACGGACGCCGACTACGCTGATGACTTGGCGTTACTAGCGAATACGCCTAATCAAGCAGAGACACTACTACATAGTCTGGAACGAGCTGCAGCTGGCATTGGCCTACATGTCAATGCAAACAAAACCGAATATATGTGTTACAACCAAACAGGCAACATTGCCACACTAGACGGAGCCTCTCTGAAACTAGTCGACAAATTCACCTACCTAGGAAGTAGCGTCTCATCAACAGAGAAGGACATCGACACACGACTGACGAAGGCATGGACAGCTATCGATAGGCTCTCGATCATATGGAAGTCGGACCTAACAGATAAAATGAAACGCAGTTTCTTCCAGGCAGCGGTTGTGTCGATACTGCTATATGGATGCACCACATGGACGCTTACGAAGCGGCTGGAGAGGAGGCTGGACGGAAATTACACAAGAATGCTGAGAGCAGTATTAAACAAGTCCTGGCGACAACACCCCACGAGACTCCAACTATACGGACACTTGCCCCCCATCACAAAAACTATACAAGTTCGACGAACCAGACACGCAGGACACTGCTGGAGAAGCAAGGACGAGCTCATAAGCGATGTACTCCTGTGGACCCCCACTCATGGTTGTGCAAGAGTGGGACGACCAGCACGAACTTACATACAGCAGCTATGTGAGGACACGGGTTGTAATCCTGAAGACCTGCCGGAGGCGATGAATGATAGGGAGAAATGGCGAGAGACGGTCAGGGATATCCGCGCAGGCGGCGCGACATGATGATGATGATGACATTTATCACTCTGACCCTTAGGACAAGCAGGAAGTGACAAAAGGTCGCTGATTTAAGCGCTGGTTAGAAATTCGAGTTTTCATTCTTCTAGACGGGTTGACATACCATGGTTCAAGAGCTCTGTCAGTTCAACAACTTACTCATTGCTGGAACAAGACTAGTTGCCTGCATATCTTTTAAAAATGTTTTAGCACTATACATAATACACATAGGATTTGAACATAGGTCACGATTACCTATTACCTTCTACGATTGGCATTTCACAACGAGCACATATCTATCTATCTATCTATTGTATAAATAAGTTCAAATATAATAATTGGTAGAGTGTTCGCCAATGGACCTGGAGACCGGGGTTCAATCCCAGGTCGAATCATACCAAAGACTCAAAAAATAGTACTTGATGCCTCCTTGCTTAACACTCAGCATTATAAGGTATCTTTCCAGGGTAAAGTGCATCAATCAATGGAAAGGAGTAGCGCCCTCCCCTACACCTCGGTGTAGCTACTGGAAAGGGAGCCTTCGGGTCGTCCTCGTTTGCGATTGCCAACTTTACTTTACTACCTTTTCTAGCCAATCATGACTACTCCTGTGCTCTCTCTGGGTCAGCTTGTTGTGTTCGCTAATAATGTGGTCAATTGTTTTGTCTTTCTGGTTTATTTTAGCTTTTTAAAAATTGGTTCTAATGGTGTTTTTTTTTTTTTTTTTTTTTTAGTTTTTTGGGTTTTTTTGGACCCTTACTGATAATAATACCCTTTCTCTTAAAGTTTCCTTTTTGTAGTCGTGTCCTTATCATTTCCTGATTATATGATGTTTAAGTACCTGCAGTTACTAAGGAATCACCCATCTTGATCGGGAAATGGTTAAACTTGGTTTAGCTTTGATGATCTAACTGGGACTGTGTTTTACAATATTGCAATTGTGTTAAAAATGAAATGGATGAAAATAAGTATTAGTTATGTAATGTAAAAATACTTCTTTTAGCATGTAGGCCGCGAATTTTCAAAGCACTTACGCACGCACTTTCACACACACACACACACACACACACACACACACACACACACACACACACACACACACACACACACACACATATATATATATATATATATATATATACGCATATATATATATATATATATATATATATATATATATAAAGGTACATACATCCATATATATATAGATATATGCATGCATACATGTAAATATATTCACACACACATACATATATATATATATATAGAGAGAGAGAGAGATATCTACATATAAGTACACGTATAAACATATACACTCTCTCACACACAAACACATACACACACACGGAAGCAAAATATGGAATTATTTTTAAAACGATTTTTTTAGACTGATGAGTGCAATTTTTGAAAAAGATATGATAAATTAATATTTTCATTATTAGTCCTTTAATTCAAGCATTTCTAATTCATACTCAACCCAATATGAGAGAGCAAGAAAAGGACCGACGAATAATCTATAATTTGCTTAACGCAAACACCAAGCAATAAAAATTTCCGAAATAATTGGAGTTTCTTTATGGCCTCCATTAAACCCAGACCTTAACCCCTTTGATTACGCTATTTTGGGCGTTTCAGAAAACAAAACAAATGCAACTTCAAATCCAAATATTGGTTTGCTTAAGACTTCTATTGAGGAGGAATGGAATAAAATGTCTGAAAAATTTGTTTTGAATGCATACAAATCGTTTTAAAGATGTGTTGATACAATGATTTAAAAAAAATGACGGCCATATTGAGTAAATTTATTGTTTTGTGTCTACCTTCTAATTTTTTTTTTTTTTTGGTTTATTTTTTAAAATTAAAATTAATTTTATTTTATAATAGAGTCGTTTATTATTATGCAAGAATATTCCTAATTTTGCTTCCTCACCTATATATATATATATATATATATATATATATATATATATATATATATTACAAGAGATTAATAGGCGCTAAGATAAATTGATACTGTGTATATATAAATGTCGATGAACTTGTAGATACAATTACATAAACATTACTAAGAAAATCATACAAACACAAACCCTCTCCCTCTCTCTCTCTCTCTCACACACTCACACACACATACACACTTCTTTGTGACTGTTTATATAGGCGTGGTGTGTAAGTACGTGAATATCTATATGTATCTATTTCTCACTCTTTCTCTGTGTTTGTCTCTCTCTCCCTTTCTCTCTCTTTATATACATATATGAGATAATTTTTATTTACGCCAGATGTATCATAATGTACGCATAATACTGTATTATTCGACAAATATGAAAATAATCCTTAAAAGTTAAGAAGAGAATTTTGATGTTAATAAAAGTTGTGTACACGAACACACATTCAGGCAAACATTTCCATTCAAGTGAATTTAATTTGTGATATATTTGTGCATACATAGAGAGATAAATAATGATATTAACAATAATAATAAAAACTAACAATTGTGCAAGAAATTGAAATTTGACCATAGTATCAAATGCTATTTGCACAAACCCAAGTCCGTCTAAGAGAATGAGAAACATAATATTTCCTGGAATTTTGAGATACAAGCAGATCATCTAATCCAGTCAGAACCCAGACCAAGTGATAATCAAAAAAAAAAATAAAATAAAAAAAAATAAAAAAAGTGAACTCTCCATCTGGTGGGCGCTGCCGTCCCAACGGGCCACTGACTGAAAAATCAATAGAAGCGAAAAGAGACAAGTCCTGGGACCTTGCTAGAGAACAAAGAAATCTTTGGAATATGCGGGTGACGGTGATATCAGTTGTAATTAGCCCACTTGGAACGGTCCCCCAAAGCTTTGCAAAGGGTGATGAAAGAGAAATCACCGTTCGAATCGGGAATATCCAAACTACAGCATTGTTGAGATCAGCTAGAATACTGAGAAGAGTCCTGGAAAAGTTAGGATACATGTTGTCAATCAGACTCCAATGTAAAACGACCAGCTAAAGCTGGTGTGAAAAAATCGCAAGAAATTAAATAAAATAATTATAATAATAATAATCCTGGCCAGACGACCAGACCTTGTCAACAAAAAAGAGAACCTATGAAATTATGTACTTTTTAGTTTCAGCTGACCACAGGGTAAAACTGAAGGAAAGTGAAAAGATAGATAAATACCTAAACCTTGCTAAAGAACTGAAAAAAAACTAAGGAACATGAAAGTGACGGTGATACCAATTGTAATTGGCGCGTTCGGTACAGTCACGAAAGGGTTGATACAAGGACTGGGGGACTTGGAAATAAGAGCGAAGTGTATTGTTGGGATTGGTCAGAATACTAAGAAGAGCCCTGGAGACTTTAAAAGACTTGCTGTCTCTCAGTCTACAGTAGAAAACCATCAGCTAACGCTGGTATGAAAAACCCTCAAATGAGTAAAAATTGAGCTTAAATTTACGAGACTCGTGCGGAACTAAAAACGATTAATAATTCCTTGATCTGACTTTAGGAAGAGTGTTGTAATTATTTTAATTCAAATTTAAATTCATTCATCTAGTATTTATTTTCTTTTATTCAGAGATTACTATGCCAATAGAGTCCTTTTTGACTCGGAGGATTAACTTTTTTAATCCGGTAATCTGCGTTACGATTGTGTCGCTATTAGCACTTACAGCCAGATGTTAGCACTGATGTTTGGGATGGGGGTTGCAATTGACAGAACAAGAACAAAGAAAAAAAAGTGGTATGTAACTTTGGCTTTCAGTAATCTTCCTTAGCGTTTGAGTCTACCCTCCGCTTTGGGCTTAGAATACACCAACTTAGAATACAAAGTGTGGTAAGTACTTCCCACCATCCAAAAAAGATAGTGACCTGGGTATGACACAAAACTGCGTCTGATGGCTACGGTCCATTTCTGACCTGGAGTTGCAGTCCCATCAAATCTGTCCGAAAATTATTAGTATTTGAAAGGAATGCTCAATAACCTATCAGCCCCGTCGAATGGGCCTGCAGAATACACCGACTGCATCTCAGCAGAGGGGTAAGACCCCCGTCACTAAGAGTGTACTGATTATGACACTAAACACTCTTATGGTGAGACTCCAGGATTTCCAGAGCTTTGGGGAATGTATGTAATATAATTGCGGAGGGATTTCGTTTTGTATATCTTGCCTTTAGGTTTAGTTAGGATGAGAACCTTTCGGCTCAGTGCATGGGTTAGGTGTAAACATGAGTGCAGGTGTTCACGCGCGTGCGGGGAGGATACGTCATTCACAGATGTCAAAATAAAACCCCAGATAGGAAATGAGACCCAGAGGTGTGAATGACGTCATGCATCGGAAGTGTGGGCTGAGGATTTGGGGGATTTGCGAAAAAGCAGTGTGTTGAGTTCCTGCCTCCGAACGAGAGAGTCGAGATTCAGACCTGGGCGTGGTGCGTTGTTTGGGTTGAGAGCTGACGATGTAAAAGCAGTCAGCATAGAAAGATTATGTCTCTCTCTTCTCATGTCGAAAAACCCTAAACTCAAAGGTTATAAAGGTTTCGTACCTGAACCAATTTCGTAAAGTTTCGTGTTTTTAGATTCCCTATGTCTATTTCACACATCCGTATATCTGGCTATGTAACATGTAAAGTACATCCGTATATCTGGCTATGTAACATGTAAAGTACATCCGTATATCTGGCTATGTAACATGTAAAGTACATCCGTATATCTGGCTATGTAACATGTAAAGTACACCCGTATATCTTGCTATGTAACATGTAAAGTACATCCGTATATCTGGCTATGTAACATGTAAAGTACATCCGTATATCTGGCTATGTAACATGTAAAGTACATCCGTATATCTGGCTATGTAACATGTAAAGTACATCCGTATATCTTGCTATGTAACATGTAAAGTACATCCGTATATCTTGCTATGTAACATGTAAAGTACATCCGTATACCTTGCTATGTAACATGTAAAGTACATCCGTATATCTTGCTATGTAACATGTAGAGTACATCCGTATATCTGGCTATGTAACATGTAAAGTACATCCGTATATCTTGCTATGTAACATGTAAAGTACATCCGTATATCTTGCTATGTAACATGTAAAGTACATCCGTATACCTTGCTATGTAACATGTAAAGTACATCCGTATATCTTGCTATGTAACATGTAGAGTACATCCGTATATCTGGCTATGTAACATGTAAAGTACATCCGTATATCTTGCTATGTAACATGTAGAGTACATCCGTATATCTGGCTATGTAACATGTAAAGTACATCCGTATATCTTGCTATGTAACATGTAAAGTACATCCGTATATCTGGCTATGTAACATGTAAAGTACATCCGTATATCTTGCTATGTAACATGTAGAGTACCTAATCATTGCCATAGCTCCCAGGTCTGCACTGGCCCGAAGTGCAAGCACCTGATAGTATCCGAATTATGGGTCTAATAAAACTGTTTGCCATTTAAACTAAGTACAAATAAATGACTTATGCTAAATTGAATTATTTAAAATAGAACTGTTTGATTATTTAACTGAGTGTAAACAAATGACTGGTGTCTAATTGAATTGTTAGTGATAAATAGTAATACTCTGAACGATTTAACTTTGTTGTTTTACGTTTACAAATAATATATAACATATATAAATAAATCGGAATTGGCAATAAATAACCTAAAATGGTTGATATGCCATAAAACCAAACCAAACAAAACCATATCTTATTCCGTTTAAGAAGGGTTTAGAATATTTTACAAGGTAGATCACCCGGATACGAATACTTTTGATGAGATTTCTACAGCAGAATTTGGTTTTCAGAAGTTTTCTTGTTCTTCTTAGATACTCTTTTTATTACTTTTTTTTTCATCACCGATCGGATGATGGTTTATTCTTCTAAAATTTCTTGTTATTTTGCTTTTTTTTTCAAATAATTTGATACTGTTTTATTGAGCAGTTCTATTCTTTCAGTTGTTTCGCTTTTTCTTCTTTTCATTATTCGCCCAGTCGGCTGGGACTGTAGAATACACCGACTGTAGAGATACAGTCGGTGTATCTAATATAAATGTATAAAAAGTATTTGGCTTTAAATAACCTATAATGGTTGATATGCCATAAAACCCAACCAAACCAAATTCTATGTATTTAATATTTATGAATAAGCGGAATTTGACATTAAAAAACCTATAATGGTTGATATGCCGTAAAACCAAACCAAACCAAATTCTATGTATTTAATATTTATGAATAAGCGGGATTTGGCATTAAAAAGCCTACAATGGTTGATATGCCATAAAACCAAACCAAACCAAACCAAATTCTATGTATTTAATATTTAGGAATAAGCAGGATTTGGCATTAAAAAACCTACCATGGTTGATATGCCATAAAACCCAACCAAACCAAATTCTATGAATTTAATATTTATGAATAAGCGGGATTTGGCATTAAATAACCTACCATGGTTGATATGCCATAAAACACAACACACCCAAATTCTATGTATTTAATATTTATGAATAAGCGGGATTTGGCATTACATAATCTACCATGGTTGATATGCCGTAAAACCCAACCAAACCAAATTCTATGTATTTAATATTTATGAATAAGCGGGATTTGGCATTAAATAACCTACCATGGTTGATATGCCGTAAAACCAAACCAAACCAAATCTTATATATCTATTATAAATGTATAAAGAGGATTTGGCATTAAATAATCTACAATAGTTGACATGCCGTAAAACCAAACCAAACCAAATCATATATATTTAATGCATTTTTATAAAGAGGATTTGGCATTAAATAACCTACAATGGTTGATATACCATAAAACCCAACCAACCCAAATCATATATAGTTAATATATATGAATATAGAGGATTTGGCATTAAATAACCTTCAATGGTTAATACGCCATAAAACCAAACCAAACCAAATCCTATATATTTTATATAAATGTATAAAGAGTACTTGGCATCAAATAACCTACAATGGTTGGTATGCAAATTCTACTCCAAATTTTCGATTGCACTCGAGATCAGATTTATAATTATTATCCTTTTACTCATTAGAGAATTTTTCACACCAACGTTAGGAGATGGTTTTCCACTGAAGTACGAGTGACAGCAAGTCTCCAGAATTCTTCTTTGTATTCTGGCTGATCTCAATAATACTGTAGTTTGGCTTATCTCTACCTACTCACCCTTTAATTTCCAAGTCCTCTTGTTCCTTTGGTGATTGTACCAAGCACACCAATTACAACTGGTATCGCTGTCACTTTCATCTTCCATATTTTTTCTGTTCTCTAGCAAGGTTTAGGTACTTATCTCTCTTTTCGTTTTCTTTAAGTTTTACCCTGTGGTTAGCCAGAACGGCAAAATCCACTATTCGACAAGGTCTCTGTCTTTTGGTCATCTGGCCGAGATTAGATAATCTGTTTGTATCTCAAAATCCCAAAGAATTTAGCGCGTTTTATTTTTTAGGCCGGATTCTGGGTTGTGCATATACCATTTGGTCGTATGGTCAATTTTAAACTTCTTGCGCGATTCCCAGAGGACTATATTTCCTACTCAGTCGTGTTTAGTCTTATACTCTTTTTGTGTTAATTTACGGCGTTCGCTTATAACGCGATTGATAGTTTCATCTATATATCACATATTATTATTATTATTATGGTTGTTGTCGTTAATTCTTGTGCGTTTTTTCACACCAACGTTAGCTGATGGTCTTTCACTGGAGTCTGAGTGACAGGAAGTCTCCTTAAGTCTCCAGGGCTTTTCTCGGTATTCTGGTTTATCTTAATAATGCTGTACTTTGGATAGACTCCACTCATCCTGTTATTTCCGACTCTCTCAGTCCTTTTATTAATCATTTGGTGACTGTACCGAGGGCGCCAATTACAAATGGTATCACCTTCACTTTCATGTTCTACAGCTTTTTCAATTCTCTGGCAAAGTCGATGTATTTATTTATTTTTCGCTTTCTTTCACTTTTACTCTGCATTATTATTATTATTATTATTATTATAATTATTATTATTATTATTTTACTCCTGATAAGTTTTCCATACCGTCCCTAGTTGGTGGTCTTTCACTGGAGTCTATGTTACTGCTAGTGTCCCCAGGTATCCAGTATTCTTCGCAGTAATCTGGCTCGTTATCGTTAAAGAAAAGAAACACGGCGACCCAATTTAAAACCTTGGACGAGGCTGTTTGCATTTCACATATCATTAATATCCTTGAGAAAGTCATGAATCCAAATATTCTTCCTCCAGCGAAGGGTAATTCGTCGGGCAGACTGGGCTTTATAGCCTTAGTATGGCAACCGGTCTAGGAGAAGGAACGTTCTAAATTCAACTCAAGTGTAATCCGCTTAAATATTGACCTTGGGTCAAATTTTGTACCGGGAAATAAATTTCAGTCGTGTTTCTACTTTTACTTTTCAAATTTTAAATATGTAAGCAATTTACAACTTCATGTAACATTGATTATTCTCTTGAAATATTTTGATTGGATAACCACTGGAGGAGCCCGTGGTGTAATGGTTATCGTTGCAGGAAATGGACACGGCGACATGAGTTCAAATCTTGGACGAGACTGATTGCATTTCACATCGCAATAATACTCTTGGGAAAGGTATGAATCCAATTATTCTCCCTCCAGGTATGGGTAAATAGTAGGGTAGACTGAGTTCGTCAGCCATGGTTAGGCAACTAGTCTTGGAGAAGGAAAACTCTGAATTCAAACCTGTTAAACTCCGCTTAAAAATTAACTTTGTGTCATATCCTGCCCGATTGGACTGGTTGGTAAATATGGATAACCACTAAAAAGACCTTTATTTGAAGTTTCAATCGCTTTTCGATTCTTAAATATTGAATAAAATAAGAATAACCGATTTTTAGGTTTAATTTGTTTGTTTTTTACGGGATACCAACCCTTGTAGGTTAGTTAATGGTAAATATTGTTCATAACTATATACATATATAATATATATAATATGTAAGCGAATAGCTTTATGGGCAACATTATTTAAAATGAGCCAGAGCTTATTTGTTTGCACTCAGATAGTTCTAATTGACCCATAGATAGAATCCTGACAGATACTATCACTCAGGATCAGAGTGGACCTGAGAGTAATAACAATAATGGGACACTCTCGAAACCACAAGGATTGGAGCCGCATCATCTGATTTAGTTTTGAGTCATATCCAGAATACTCGCTGTGGGAGGGGCAGAGATATAGTCGACGTATTTCAGAACCTCAGCCTACTGTGCTGAAGAAAAACCAAATATGTCGCCTTCTGACATTTCTGATATTCATTAATAAAACCTCCCCAATTCGGAGAATTTCTTAGAAGACATATTTATATCACATTTGTGACATTAGGAAAATATGTTTAAAAGAAGTTATTTAAATTAAATGCTCATGATAGCATCTCGCAAAATTAAGAGAACGATTATATTGGCCAAACCAAAATATTAATTTATTGAACCTTGCCACACATGCCTTTTATCATATGGACTTTAACTATCACCGGTCAAATGATTAATAGTAAATACAAATGATTAATAGTAAATAGAATTATTCGTATTTGATAGAAATATGTGAAACCATTTAACTGAGTGCAAACAAATAATTAATAGTGAATAGAATGTTTCTTATTTGATAGAAATAAGTGAAACCATTAAACTGTGAGCAAAAAAGGAACTCAGACTCATTTAAGAATATTATCTACAAAACGTGTTTAGTAATTACATATCTAATATATATGTATAAAAATGATTTGGCATTAAATAACCTACAATGTTATACCTTCTTAAGCCATCTTGCAAAATTAAATACAATTGTCACCCCCCCCCCAATTTTAATTTATTGAACCTTGCTACACATGCCTTTTATCATATGGACTTTCTACATATTAAGTCACACCGGTCACTGAAAAGTTTTCTTTCATCTTGCTTATCTATTACGTAATATTTTCTTTTCTTAGAAGATAATACATTTACATATTTTTAACCTTCGTTATCTACTTTTTTTGTGATTCATTGCCAATAGATCTGTACACATTCAAAATGGCAGTGTAACCAACATACAAAGGAATTAATATCAGGATTTATCAAAACTGTCTTTGTCATTTGATCAATTGGAGGTTTTTGAAATAGTGAAATGATTTACGAATGGTATATTTTCATGTTTCTGGTTGTGCATGCATAAGGGCATGCGTATGCATCTATGTGTGGTTACTTATATATATATATATATATATATATATATATATATATATGTGTGTGTGTGTGTGTGTGTGTGTGTGCAGAGAGAAAGAGAGAGAGAGAGAGAGGGAGAGAAAGAGAGAGAGGGAGTGAGAGAGAGAGAGAGAAGGAGAGAGATATGAACAGATGGTGATCGATAAATCTGAATAGATTTCAATGGACAGATCCGACCAAACTTTGACAGATAGATCGATAGATATGAATAGAAAAGCATAGATAGATAGATAGATAGATAGATAGATAGATAGATAGATAGATAGATATGAATAGAAAAGCATACATAGATAGATAGGTAGATATGAACAGACAGTGATAGATAGATAGATAGATAGATAGATAGATAGATAGATAGATAGATAGATATGAATAGACAGTCATAGACATAAATAATATAATATAAATATATTTACTATATCGCCTATGATTCTGTCACGCGAATGACACGGTAACCATGCAAAAAATAATTGATATTAGGATTTATGAGAACAGTGACGTTATTAGATCAACATTTTTAACATTATTTAATTACCTTCATTTTCTTATTTTTCGATGATGCTAGCTCTTCTGAAAGTTTTGGAGTTCTACAAGATGTCTTCTCTACTTTATATTTGAAATCATTGGAATCATCCAATTCATTCAGATATTCGTGAATATCATAACTTTACGTACTTTTTGTCACTGAATTTTTTCTTTTCATCTTGTGCATCTGTTGCATTCCAACATCCTCCGCTTTGTAAACGATAACTTTTTTTCGTCTCCATTATCAGCCTGTTTATGATTCACTGCTAGTATGTCTGTATAAATCCAGTATGAGAGTGTAACCAAAGTAAAAAGGAATTCATATCAGGATGTATCAGAATTTCTTCTTTTTTTTTTTTTCGTTATTTAATCAAGGTATGTGTTGAAGGTTTACATCATCTACATAGATTATTTTTCAATGATCCTGGTTTTTCTGAAAGTTTTCAAATACAGATTCTCCACTGCTTTGCGTTCTACGTATTTACCAATAATGCACAAGCAGGATGTGACACAAGATCATTTTTAAGCTCGGTGAGAGTAACCATTACATCACGAACGTCTCTCTTTCTCTCCTCTCTCACTTTCTTGCCCAGTCAGCTGGGGCTGTAGAATACACTAAGTGCACCTTTGCAGATGGGTAAGACCCCCCCGCCAATGAGTGTTTTGGATATGACACTAAACAATCTGATGGTGAGGTTCCAATGATGCTGGGGCTTTGGGGAATGCGGAGGACCCCCTCATTGCCAACACTCCCAGGTCCACTTTGGCCCGGCGTGGTTGTACCTGATGGGACCCTATCTATGGGTTAAATAGAACTAACGACATACTTATGCTAATCTGCATTGTTTGATTAAACTGAATAGCTTGAAATAGAAATGTTTTGGACAATTAAACCGTACTTACATTTATTCTGCGTGCTTATGCTAAACTGAAACCGTACTTACATTTAAACTGTTTGCTTATGCCAAACCGAATTATTTGAAATAGAACTGTTTTTTGACATCGAAACTGTACTTACACTAAACTGAATTGTTATTATACAACTGTTTGAATAAACTGAATAGTTTGAAATAGAAATGTTCTTGACAAACCGTGTATTCATGCTAAACTGAATTGTTTTTAATCGAACTGATTTTTTTTACATAAAAATGGATTTGGCATTAAATAACCTATAAAGGTTGATATGCCATAAAACCCAACCAACCAACCATCTCTCCCTCTCTGTATATATATCATCATCAACATTATCATGTCATACCACTGCTCGCATGAATTAACATGACTCTCTCTCTCTCTCTCTCTCTCTCTCTCTCTCTCTCTCACCATTCGTCCCTATCATCCATCCAGAATGTAGCCTAGAAGACCTGCCGGGTGTCCTTACTGAGCGGTTGAAGGTAAGTTCTAGTTGGTCGGCCAACACTGGCACGTACGTGTGAAGAGGTCTATGGGAGAACGTCACTTATGAGTTCGTCCTAGCTTCCCCAACAGAGTATTGCATGTCTTATTCCTTGTTGAGTCTTATTTGGATGGTTTTAGAGATAGAAGTAAGGTTGCCGCACAGTTGCTGCTTCGTGGGGTGCTGCTTCCAGGATATGATGTAAATGCAGACAAAACGGAGTATATGTGTTTTAATCAAAAAGGAGACATCTCCACTTTAAAATGGTGGTTCTCTGAAATTCAAGAACAAGTTCACGTACCAGGGTTACAACATCTTATCTACTGAAAAGTTATTAATGCGTTCCTAGCGAAGGCACAGACTGCTATTGATTGGTTATCGATCATATGGAAGTCTCACCTATCCGATAAAATAAAACAATATTTCTTCCAAGGAGCAGTTGTGTCAATTCTGCAATTAATTCCTGAGCTAACGTTGAGTCATAAGCTTTGCTTAAAGGTATGTCATCGGCCTGACATTAAGTTAGACGGGTTTTGATCCCGGCTCGGAGGAACCTTTCACAAGTCTGGCCACACTGGGGAGTTGTGATACAGCGAGACAGTCTGTCTGTGGATGACAATATATATATATATATAATGGTTATCAGCATAATGAATAAACACGTTGATCCGATTTCAAATCTTAGACATTTACATTTCACATAGCTCTAATATCCTTAAGAAAGGCGTGGATTCAGCTATTCTCCCTTCACCTATTGGTAAATAGTTGGATAGACTGGGGTATTTAACCTTAGTGTAGCAACCGACCATGGTGAAAGATAACTTTGAATTGAAACCTGTTAAACTCCGCTTAAAAATTGACCTTGTGTCGCTTCCTGCTTGTGTGGAGGGGTTAGATAGATGCATACATGACGACCGATTCCGTTTAAGCTAACATAAAACGACCACGTCAATTTGCCGACTTTATTTCTTTTAAGAGAAAAGACACCACTCTAAAAATGATCTTAACCAATTTTCATTTCATTTCCTGAATTCTGTGACCAGATGCAGCAACTTTGAAGCCCAGTTCAAAATAATATCATCCAATGGCCATGCTTTCAATATTTAGATTCGTTAATATAATATTTCAAACAAAAGGTTTATGCACTCCACAGAAAATTACAGTAATTATTTGTGTTTAATACGTACTCATATATAACTCTGTAATATAATGGCCGAGGGATTTCGTTTTATATATCTTGCCTTTGTGTTTGGTTAAGCTGAGAACCTTTCGGCTCAGCACATGGGTTACTTAGGTGCAAACCTGAGCACAGGTGTTGACGCGCGTGCGGGGAGGATGTGTCATTCACAGATGTCAAAATAAAAATCCCAGATAGAAAGGTTGACCAGTGGATTTGAATGACGTCATGCACCGGAAGCGCGTGCGGAAGATTTTGGGGATTTTGAAAAAGTCAGTTAGTTGAGTTGAGTCCTGCCTCGGGGGAAGACGGTTAACTTTCGCTTGCTCGCGGAGGCCTTGCGACGGGTGCACACGTGTTGGAGGGAGGGGCAGATGGAAAAGCCAGAATAGAAAGAATGTATATCTCTCTTCCTTATGTTGAAGCCTTTAACTCAAAGGTAATAAAAGGTTTCGTACCTGAACTAAGAAGTCGTTACGTGTTTTTCGTGTTTTGGGATTCCTATGTTCTATGTATATATGTTATGAACATTCTATGTACGTTTCACACATATCCGTGTTCATGTATGGCTATTGTACAACTCTACACATTAAATTTAGACTAAAAATTCAGGAAAAAAGATTCTCGTGTATAATATGCACTGACTTTTTCGAAATTGCAGCAACTAAATATAACCCAAATTAAGCAATTGAGCATCTGTTTATAAGTTCATACAAACTAAAAAAAAGAATCTATATAGTTTGCATTATGCGTTAAAACACAAAATTTGCACAATATTTTGAACAAAAACAACGGCCATGTTCCCCACAAATGCATCAAGCAAGTGAGAAAAATAAGCTTAGATGATGAGATTTGGCCTAGTGGGTAGAGTGATCGCTAATGGTCCGGGAGACCTGGGTTCAATCACGTCATACCAAAGACTTTAAAAATGGTACTTGATACCTCCTTGCTTAACACTCAGCAATATAAGGTATGTATCAAGGGTAAAGTGGAGCAATCCAGGACAAGGAGTAGCACCTTCCCCTACACCTCGCTGTTGTAGCTATTGAAAAGGGAGCCTTCTGGTCGCCCTCGGCTACGGTAGCCAACTTACTACAACAACTTACATGAGATTTAAAATTATGAACAAATATAGAGTTAATATTTTTCTATAACGGCGTAAAAGACTTTAGTTTCGCTAATAGATATAACGTACTTTCAGTCATCTCATCCCGAATATGGACAGGAAAAAATGTTCACATATAATACGCTCCTCTAACTTTTGGACCGAAAAATCTGGATATATGGTGCGTCTTATATACAAATAATTACAATATCTTTTAAAGTTTATTTTTGAAAATGTCATATAATTTACATTAACTATTTCCATCATCACCGGGTCATTGGTCTGGTGGGTAGAGCGTTTGCCAAGGATCCGGAAGGCCTGCGTTCAGTTCCAGGTCGCGTCATACCAAAGTCTTTAAAAATGGTACTTGACACCGCCTTACTTAACACTCTGCAGTAGAAGGTAAGCATCAAGGATAAAGAGGAGTAATCCAGGGAAAGGAGTAGCGCCCTCCCCTACACCTCGGCGTAGTAACTATTGAAAAAGGAGCCTTCTGGTCGCTCTCGACTGAAGGTCGCCAACTTTACTTTTTACTTTTATTCCCGTCATTATTCTCCCTCCTTTCGTTCTATAACCACCTCATCTTTCTACATTTCTTCTCCCTCTCTTTCTCTTTCTCTCTCTCTCTCTCTCTCTCGCTCTGAATGTGTCTGTGTGTGAGTTCGTATGCACGTATGTGTTTTTGTGTGTTCGTGTTAGTGAGTATGGGCACATATATGGTCATGCATGTGTTTGTATTGGGGATGTTGTGTGAGCAAGTGTGTGTATGTGTGTATGGTCGTCTGTGTATTTGTGTTGGGTAGGTTGTATGTGCGTATGTGTGTGTGTGTTTATAGCATCTATAATCGATGTTTGCACGTGTTTTTTTTTAACAAGCACTGTACTTTAAACGGGGACATATGTAAATTCACGGTAAGTTATTACAGCAGACCCCAAAAGTATATCTCCTCTCTTTTTTTCTTCGGTTTGTCTCAGCTGTTCGGCATATATTCATCTTTATTCACTTATCTTTTAAAATAAAGAATAAAACGCACGTGCGCACGCACACACACACACACACACTTTCATTCTCTTTGTCCCTTCTTGTCTCCCTCCACACAAACACATACTTTGAGTCTCTTTCTCTCTTTCTGTCCCCCCAACACAAACACACACTTTCACTCTCTTTCTCTCTTTCTGTCTCTCTGTCTCTCTCTCTCACACACACACTTTCACTCTCTTTCTCTCTTTCAGTTACACACACACACGCACACACACACTTTCATTCTGTTTCTCTCTTTCTGTCTCACCCCCACACATTTTCACTCTTTCTTTTGTTATCTCTCACTCCCCCACACACACAAACACATTTTCACTCTCTTTGTCTTTTCCGTCTCAAGACACACACACACACACACACACATACTTGTACCTGTGAATACAAACACATTGAATTGTAAATGTGGTAGGCATAAGAAAGATTTTGGCATATTGGACTCGCAATTCCAGACATTTCTAGGGCGAGGCTGAATTAATAGCAACGTTCTTCTCCTCTAAAAGAATTACGGTATATAAAAATCATTTTCCCTCTTTTGGTTGATTTGGGATTTTTTGTTTAACGGTGTATCAACCTACGAAGGTTATTTGATGCTATCCTTATCAAAGAACAGTAGTGGTAATATTTAGTCCATAGCTGGGTTGATAAGACGCTTTATACCTTTCCCAACTGGTCCGAAAGTGACGAAATAGCTGTGATTGAAGTTCGAATTCTCTTACTTGGACGCCGTAGTCCAGCTCTTAAGGCATTATACCACGGGGACTTCTCCTTTTCGCTCTTTCACCAACATGGAATTTATGTCCACAGTTCTTTATATTTTCTGTATTTGTAACATAAGCATAGGAGCCATCACAGATTTTCTAAAAGAAATTCGTTAAAACGTCTCGTAAAAACTTAAAATTCATTATTCATAAAAGGATGATTGAAAAAAATCTGATTCTTATTCTGGTGATGTTCATTTTTCTTAGCAGTAAATAAACTTAATGAAAACAGTTTTTATTTAATAGCTGAATATTCTGTCTTGATAATATATAAAGTATCGCAGATTTTCTAAAAGACAAGGGTTCATTAAAACGTCTGGTAAAAAATTCAAATTTACAATAGAAAAAAATCGTCAAACATGAAAAGAATGATTAAAAAAAGAATTTGATACTTCTCCTGGCAAAAATGATAAAATTAGCCCGCTTAGAGGACTGTTCACTTTTTTAGCCGTAAATAAACTAATAAGAGTAAGACGCAAAACAGTTTTTTCTTTAGTAGCTGTACGTTCTGGCTTGGTAAATATACCTTAAACAAACTATGTCAAATCATTAAAATTAACGTAATTAATCGTGTTTAATTAGCACCCATAACTTTTTGCAATGACATTTTAGAAAAAATCATATTTCGTGTATAATACTAATTGACTTTTTGGAATTAACGGCAAATTGAATCAAACTGAATTTAAGAACTGTTTACCATTTCATCCTGGTTGTATCGACTAAAAAGAAGAACTTACATAGTTGACATAATGTTTTCAAATACAAAATTTACACAGTATCTAGCGTAAAAACAATGGCGTGTTCACACAAAAATGTGACAAACTTTTAGCAAAGAGAAATTCCGAATAGAAGAACCAAATTATAAACAAACACACATTCAGTCGATATTTTTTTAAGTGGTATATAAATCACAAATTAAGATTGCACATTTTTTAAGTTTCGCCCATAAAAATAACTGACTTTCAGCCATGCTGTCCCAAATATCGCTACACACATGGCCAAAAAAGTTGAATATTAAGATCTCGGGTATAATAGGCCCCCCTTACATTTGGGTAAAAAATACAGAAAAATCTGCGATTTATACATAAATAATCACGTTAATGGTACAATCATCTTTTTCTAAGCCATTCAGGTGAAAATATAGAATAATCAATCTTTAAATGGAATAACCAAACTTTGAATGAAACAACCAAAGTTTGAATTGAATAACCAGTTTTTGAATGGAATAACCAAACTTTGAGTGGAATAATAAATCTTTGAATGGAATAACCAAACTTTGAATGGAATAACCAATCTTTGAAAGAAACAACCAATCTTTGAATGGAATAACCAAACTTTGAATGAAACAACCAATCTTTGAATGGAATGACCAATCTTTGAATGAAACAACCAAACTTTGAAAAGAAGAACCAATCTTTGACTGGAATGCTTCAGTATTTTGCCAGAATAATCAAATCAGTCTCAAAATGAAAAAAAAAAAAAACAGTTCTTGTAGGTCAGCTACACTTTTTGATGATCTGATCACAGAAAAATAGCGCCTCTTTATGCTGCAGAATTCTGAGTTTTTCCTTCTCCTAAACAGGTTGCCTTACCAAGGTTACTGTACCAAGTCTTCTCAACTATTTATTTTTAGTTAGGGAAATACAAACGGTATGCAAACAGCCTTGTTCAGGTTTGACTTCGATTCACAAGCCCAGTTGTAAAATATTTAGGGATTCTGGTTGATTGTGATTTGATTCCTTACGAGATTTTCTGGTCGACTACGGAACGGTGGAAAGGAAAGGAAAATATATAAAAAAGATAATCAAAGCAAGCAGAGAGAGCGGGGGGGCTATAAGGTAGAAATGAATGGGAAAATCTAGGTCGGGATAGCAGCATATGCCCGGGTTGAAAATAGAAACGTATCAGTAGCAGCAAATTGGTGACAGGTTCGAATTAGCTTGAAAGTTTACTGTGAGAAACTCAAACTGAAAAACCCTTACGAGAGAGGACGCAGGATAAAAAGGAGGAAAATGGCCAGTTGGGTACGAGACGCGACGGTGTAAAGACAACAGTTGAACACTAAAGAACTGAGTGTTAAGCTAGGAGGTATCAAGTACGTTTTTAAGTCTTTGGTATGACTCAACCTTGGATTGAACCCAGGTCTCCCGGGCCATTGTAATGATTATGATTGAAAATCAACGGTAAAGAGTTTCAATTCAAAAAATATTTACCATACTCACTGCAGGAAAATATTCGGAAATATATACTTTAAGTATAACAAATCGGATATAAAACAGGAAAAAATTCACTACTCAGAATTTCACGCTTTCAATTCTCAAGTGAGCTAGTATTGAAAACGATTTACTTCTTCAAGTAATATATATATATATATCAATGTTATTCCAGCCTTAGAAATTACTCACAGGATCTCCTTCAATGATAAAAAATGCAGAAGGAAGAGCCGTAACACTATGCCATTGACCCTAACCAGACCTTCATCTGTAGCTGTTCTATTCTGCTTCTGCTGATTTGACTGCCACGAACATCCCTGCAGTCTACGGTGACGACACCCTTCTTAATCACCGATAACGATTTCAAGCTATGATATATATATATATATAGATATATATATGTGTATGTGTGTGTGTGTGTGTGTTTCTGCATTGTATGTATGTGTTTCGGTTACGACAATACCTGAAGTTTACAAGATCCTAAATCCCTCGAATACTTATCCATACTAATCCCATCTCTTGAAACTTCTTATCGGATTCAGACGAAATTTGATAAAACCGAAAAGAATATGTTTCATGGATGTAATTAGTCAATCAGCTTCAATTGGCATTTGAGGTTTTGTAACCTCGTACGCTCGCTTGACTCAATATCTCTAACGGTAAATACATCAGGATACATTTATAAGTACAGGATTACTTATCCTTACAAGTAAAAGCCTATCTGAATCTCCAAACGCATCATTTCGATTAATTAGTCGATAATATATACGGTATTTCAATATACATGGGACCCACGTGACTGCCCAATTATTTCTGCTCACTCAGTATATGTATATATCGGGTGTCTCAATATACATGGGACCCACGTGACTGCCCTATTATTTCTGCTCACTTAGTATATGTATATATCGGGTGTCTCAATATACACGGGACCCATGTGACTGTCCAATTATTTCTGCTCACTCAGTATATGTATGTATGGGGTGTCTCAATATACATGGGACACATGTGACTGCCCAATTATTTCTGCCCACTCAGTATATGTATATATCGGGTGTCTTAATATACATGGGACACATGTGATTGCCCAATTATTTCTGCTCACTCAGTATATGTATATATCGGGTGTCTCAATATACACGGGACCCATGTGACTGCCCAATTATTTCTGCTCACTCAGTATATGTATATATCAGGTGTTTCAATATACATGGGACACATGTGACTGCCCAATTATTTCTGCTCACTCTGTATATGTATATATCGGGTGTCTCAATATACACGGGACCCATGTGACTGCCCAGTTATTCCTGCTCACTCAGTATATGTATATTTCAGGTGTCTCAATATACATGGGACACATGTGACTGCCCAGTTATTCCTGCTCACTCAGTATATGTATATTTCAGGTGTCTCAATATACACGGGACACATGTGACTGCCCAGTTATTCCTGCTCACTCAGTATATGTATATATCGGGTGTCTCAATATACACGGGACCCATGTGACTGCCCAGTTATTCCTGCTCACTCAGTATATGTATATTTCAGGTGTCTCAATATACACGGGACACATGTGACTGCCCAGTTATTCCTGCTCACTCAGTATATGTATATTTCAGGTGTCTCAATATACACGGGACACATGTGACTGCCCAGTTATTCCTGCTCACTCAGTATATGTATATTTCAGGTGTCTCAATATACACGGGACACATGTGACTGCCCAGTTATTCCTGCTCACTCAGTATATGTATATTTCAGGTGTCTCAATATACATGGGACACATGTGACTGCCCAGTTATTCCTGCTCACTCAGTATATGTATATTTCAGGTGTCTCAATATACACGGGACACATGTGACTGCCCAGTTATTCCTGCTCACTCAGTATATGTATATATCGGGTGTCTCAATATACACGGGACCCATGTGACTGCCCAGTTATTCCTGCTCACTCAGTATATGTATATTTCAGGTGTCTCAATATACACGGGACACATGTGACTGCCCAGTTATTCCTGCTCACTCAGTATATGTATATTTCAGGTGTCTCAATATACACGGGACACATGTGACTGCCCAGTTATTCCTGCTCACTCAGTATATGTATATTTCAGGTGTCTCAATATACACGGGACACATGTGACTGCCCAGTTATTCCTGCTCACTCAGTATATGTATATTTCAGGTGTCTCAATATACACGGGACACATGTGACTGCCCAGTTATTCCTGCTCACTCAGTATATGTATATTTCAGGTGTCTCAATATACACGGGACACATGTGACTGCCCAGTTATTCCTGCTCACTCAGTATATGTATATATCAGGTGTCTCAATATACACGGGACACATGTGACTGCCCAGTTATTCCTGCTCACTCAGTATATGTATATATCAGGTGTCTCAATATACACGGGACCCATGTGACTGCCCAGTTATGCCTGCTCACTCAGTATATGTATATTTCAGGTGTCTCAGTATACATGGGATCCATGTGACTGCCCAATTATTTCTGCTCACTCTGTATATGTATATATCAGGTGTCTCAATATACATAGGACACATGTGAATGCTAATAACTCTACTCTAATAATCTTGTGTATTTTTTTGTTTCAGATATAATAATAGTATACTATAACAACTATTAAATCCCGATCAAAATGCCTTGGGCAAAAGAAAAAAAATATTTAGCGTCACTATTTATTTGGAGACAAAATCATTCAAAACTGTCTCAAAATAGATGCAACTTATTAATAAGCATTTATTACGGAGACAAGAAACTCAGAAAAGATTACAAGTTCTGGAAGCTAATATAATAACAATTAAAAATTATACTGATTTGATATATCAAGCCCAAAGGATGCATTTTTTACCGGACGTGTTTCAAATGACCAGCATTGAGATTGCCTCAGTAATAAATCATTATGATATTAATGGGCTGCATCTATTTTGAGACACCCTGTAGATATATCTATTTGCATATATATGTACATATATATATATATATATATATATATATATATATATATATATTTCTTTAAGAACAAACAAAAACCGGTCACATTAGGATTATAAATTTATTTCCATCCTGCTATGGGTTTTTGACATAAATCAAAAACACCAAAAAAATTAACAGGACTTCTTCAGATCTAAAGGATAAATTTTTTATCCATATGATCTGAAGAAGTCCTGTTAATTAATTTTTATGTTTTGGTGTTTTTTCTGAAAGAAATTATTGTTCTGTAATGTCAGTTACATTGAGCTCTTTACGAGGAAAATTTAAATGTTCACTGTTGAATGATTTTTTTTGTCCTGATGGAATTACTCCCAACTCCGGTTTAACTGGACCGAATAATACCTATATATATATATGTATATATATATATATATTGAACTCATAAGAGATGTACTCTTATGGATCCCCACACATGGCCGCGCAAAAGCAGGACGACCAGCTCGAACGTACATTCAGCAGCTATGTGAGGATACAGGTTGTTGTCCTGAAGACCTACCTAGGGCGATGAATGATAGGGAGGAGTGGCGAGAGAGGGTCAGGGATATCCGTGCTGCCAGCACGATATGATGATGATGATATATATATATATATATAGGCACGCACAGAGGGATGGAAAAGCAACTCCTTAATTCAAAATTCTTATAATTTGTTTCTTGAAATGAAATCATAAGTGTTTTGAATTAGAAAGTTACTTTTCAATCAGCCTGTCTGTTGGATTTTGGAAAAATACGGCTCCTTCTTTAATTCAATCCATACAGAAGTAAACAACTTGAACAGATCAAAGATAGAATAGACAGACATTGATTGTCTGTCCTATTTAATCAAATACGTTCAAAAGGGAAAATGCTGCATATATATATATATATATATACTCATATGCCCACACACACATATATATATATATATATATATATATATGTGTGTGTGTGTGTGTGTGTGTGTGAGTAGAGACGATGAATTTGAAATTGTTCAGATTAAGGATATATGAAGGGTTTTATATAATTCTCCAGTGGTGCTAGATGTATGACTATTAATATATAATTATAAGAATACATAAAAATCTCATCAAGAGCGAATATATCTAACATATTCCCAAGTGGAGGTGTATGATGTTGAAAGACCCGAAACACTTAAGGACATTGGGAAGAACATCAATGACGATGTGGTCACAGGCACCTTGGGATGTATTCCTTGAAAAATAGGAAAGAAAACTCAACGGACTACCTTTATGTTATTATCATCAGATAACAATTCTTTAAGTTTTCTTTCCAGTTTATATTACAGATATATATATATATATATATATATATATATATATATATTGAGAGAGAGAGAGAGATAAAAATTAAAAACACGTCGGTTTTTCCTTATAGCACGCAAGATCAAGCGATGGCGCTACGTGTACGTGTAGAAACCTTATAATCCCGAATTAAAGCTGATGATTAAAAACAACAAAAACAACAAAATATAATCAAAAGTGGATGTCACGCACAAAGGCATTATTTGAGTGTATAACTGAGGGGTGTAAGGAAACAAAAATAATTAACTTCCTTTGGATTGAGAACGTAGCCTCTCACGTCACGTGTATGTTAGCCTCGAGTCTCTTTCTCGCGTGAGAATTTAGAGCCCGTAATTCTTTCTCTTTTGCTTTTGTTTTTCGACATTTTTTTTTCAGTCCACGCCCGTTGGAGGAAAAGGGGACCTGCTTTTTATGTTAGTTCAATGAATGAAGGTACCAGGCCACCGGCCTAATGAGTAGAGTGTTTGCCAATGGTCCATGAGACCGGGCTCCAATCCAAGGTCGAGTCATATCAAAGACTCAAAAAATGGTACTTGATGCCACCTTGCTTAACACTCAGCATTATAAGTTAAGGATCAAGGGTAAAGTGGAGCAATCTAGGGAAAGGAGTTGCGCCTTTCCCTGCACATCAGTGTGGTAGCTATTGAAAGGGGAGCCTTCTGGTCGCCATTGATCAAGATCGCCAACTTTACTTACTCATGGAACGAAACTGAGACATTGCTTCAAATTCCGACGAGATTCTCCATCTCATCTCTCACTGAAAACAAAAGACAAATCAGATATTTACATTACCTTCCTTTTCGTATCCGCTTTCATGGGTGATTTATTTGTTTCGCGACTTGTGTTAATTATAGTAACGTTTGTTCTATTGGTTTGGTTTCTTTTCTTTAATGGCATATCAACCTTTGTAGCTTATTTCATGCTAAAGCCATCCTTCGAGAAGAACAGTAGTGGTACTGTTTAACCCATACCTAGAGGGATAAGGGGTTTATAACTTTCCCAAGAGTATTTGTTCGAAAGTGAACGTAATAGTATGACTGGAATTAAAACTTGCTTAAAACGTTTTTGCCGTTCATTGCTTTAAAAATTATACTACGAGGACACCCCAGTTTTTTTACATTGTTTTATGTACCAATTAAATGTTTTAATTGTTTGGATAAGTTTATCTTCTCATTCCTATGCGTTTATTTAGTGTAATAGCATCAATGAATATACTTATATTTTTATTGGTTGTTGGTTAGAAGGAAACGATTAAACTCCTTCCAATGGGTGTCCTCGTGGTGTAATGGTTAAAGCGATGGACTGCGGAAGCGTAGTAAGCGAGTTCGTACTCCAGTCGCGCTATTACGTTCACTTTCAGGCAAATATACTTGGGAAAGGTATGAACCCCCTTATCCTCCAAGCTATGGGTTAAATAGTACCACTACTGTTCTTCTAGGAGAATAGCTTTGGCATTAAATAACCTACAAGGGTTGATATGCCATGAAACAAAGAAACCAAACCAAACCATACCAAATTCCTTCCTAGCCTCAAATAGCGGTCTACATTAAAAAACGAAACCAAACTAAACTCCTTCCCAGCATCAAATAGCGGTCTATATTAAACGTCCTTCAACAAATGTATTCCGAATCATCAAGTGATTTATAGGACCCTTTCAAAAGTCGAATTAACTTTCAAATCATATTCATATCTGATGATCAATAAAGTTAAAGGCGTGACCATGGCGATCAGCACTTGCTACATGAAATATCCTAAACAACTCGCAATTTTACATATATTTATTCATTAAGTCTAGATTCATCATTTAAAAAAAGTCATAATTCTAGAGTAATAATAAAGATAAAAGATGCCTTCAACTGGTTATCAAGTCAGATTTTTTTTTTATTTAATTGAGGATCTTGTTCGAGGTAAGTGATGATTTCACTGCTTTACGCTTAACAAAGTCAAAAATTCCTAAATCCTGTCTCATGTATTGCTGTATTTCAAATCCACACACACACACACACACACACACACTTTCATTCTCTTTGTCCCTTCTTGTCTCCCTCCACACAAACACATACTTTGGGTCTCTTTCTCTCTTTCTGTCCCCCCAACACAAACACACACTTTCACTCTCTTTCTCTCTTTCTGTCTCTCTGTCTCTCTCTCTCACACACACACTTTCACTCTCTTTCTCTCTTTCAGTTACACACACACACACACACATACACACACACACACACACACACACACACACACACACACACACACACTTTCATTCTGTTTCTCTCTTTCTGTCTCACCCCCACACATTTTCACTCTTTCTTTTGTTATCTCTCACCCCCACACACACACAAACACATTTTCACTCTCTTTGTCTTTTCCGTCTCAACACACACACACACACACACACATATATATATTCAACCAAGAATAGCTTCAATGGCAGATGTAACTTGTGTATCGATAAAAAGATTAGTATAATTAATTTGTGTTCAAATGTAGACATAAAAATAAATTTAAACAATCATTAATGGGGACCACCGTGTGTCCTACTCTAGATAAAATCAAGGATATCGATTTTGGATGATTTTTATTGGAAACAATAACATTCATTTCCATATTTACAAGAATTACATGACGTATAGGGAAGGTTATGTATTTACAATTAGGGCTCTTTAATTTCTGGTATAGTTAATTCCCTTTTACCATTTTTGGGTTAATTAAAGGCGCCTGGTGGCTGCCGAAAGAATTTTTTTTTTTTTTAGATGGAGGATGATGTCCCCATTAGCTGGAAAATTTAACATATGGAAAAGGAGTAAAAAGAAAAATATAAGTAGATAATCGTTTAGTTTACAAGCTTACATTATTCATAAAATTCCACCTGCTACGAAAAATCAAGCATTTGTTCAAATTAGGATGGGTTAATTTACAGGAAAATCCTTTTCCTGGTTTCTTAATTTTTCTTATACTTTATCCTATTTACCAACCCCTCCGCTCGAGCAGGATATGACACAAGGTCAATTTTTAAGCAGAGTTTAACAGGTTTTGAATTCAGAGTTTTCCTTCTCCTAGACTAGTTGCCTCACCAAGGCTGAAGAACTCAGTCTGTCCTACTATTTACCCATAGCTGGAGGGAGAATTATTGGATTCATACCTTTCCCAAGTGTATTAGTGCTATGTGAAATGCAATCATTTTCTTATACTTTATTGTTTTAAATCCTTTGCTTTCGCCTTAGAATTGAAATTTATATAGGTTTTTTCTTCTTCCTTTTTTTCGTACGTATATATATATATAGGCTGTAATCCATATTTGCTGTTTTTCAACGTTAAATTATACGTGTGAAGTCATCTGATGAGACGAAAAGTATAATATTCTTGACCGAAATAAATCCATAGGGATAATTTAACCAGGTTTGAGCTTTCTTCTAATTGCATTATATATATATATATATATATATATATATATAAGTGTATGTGTGTGTGTGTGTTTGTGTGTGTGTGAGTGTGTGTGTACGTACATGCTTATATTTATATTTATAATGTTATTTGCTAAATTTATAAAGGGTTATAAATATCTGTGACAGATCATATGCATATATATATATATATATATATATATATAGGGTGGAACGATAAAATTGTCGCCCTAGAAAAGACATGATTCCATTTCCGTTTAATGAAAACCGGTTTTCATTTTGTGGTGTAGACCATCTACTAGTTGGCCAGTTGTGTACAAATCCCAAGAGCGATAAGAGCCTTCTATCATGTTTGAAAGTGACACAATGTTCAACGAGCGAGATCGGAGATGCGCCACTGTACAACTCATGCTCTCTACCGATCCAAGTTATGACAACAGGACTATTGCCAGCACCCTCAAAATGCAAATCTGGATTGCCACCAATAACAGGGACGTGCCCAGGGTGATGAAAACAAAGTTTCCGGCTACGGTTATGGTCTTTGGTGTGCTTTCAAGTGAGGGCCACATCATGCCACCTCACATCTTCGAAGTCGGCTTGAAAGTCAACACCAAAGAGTACCTGGATGTACTGAATATATAGGATTTTGTTTGGTTTAGATTTATAGCATATCAACCATTGTGGGTTATTTAATGCCAAATTCTGTTTTTACATTTATATCAAATATATGATTTTTAAATATACAGTTAAATGATTAAACATTTTAATTTCTAACAATTCAATATCGCATAAATCAACAAATTAAAATTTTTCCAAGGACTGCTATGTATAACTAACAATTCAATTTCGAAAATGATCAAAAATTTCGTGAAAAATTTACCTCCTTTAACGGTCGGTTTTACTTTTTTTTCACTCTACCATGGGGTCACCTGGTTTAGCGGGTTTAGCAGGTTCAGTATACACAACAAATATTCTAGTGTTCCCGGGAATCTTGAGCCGTGTTCTCAACTTCCCATCTCTGCCCGTGGAAGAAGATGTTATTCTATCATGGTACTTGTTAAACTGTAGGACTATTTCATAAACGCATAATTTCCCGTGAATGCGTCAATGACACTAGCTCAGCAATGTTGGTATCAAGCAATCCCTAGTAGGTTAGACTAGGCTCTTTAACCTTGGTATGACAACATGAATTGGAGAAGGAAATCTCTGATTGTGAACAAAATATTGATCTTGTGTCACATCCTGCTTGCGTAGGGGAGTTGGATGAAAAACAATGCCTGTCGGCTGGGACTGTAGAATACACTGACTGTAAGACCTCACCCCAATGAGTGTCCTGCATATGACACTAAACAGTCTGATGGTGAGGTCCTAGTAATGCTGGGGCTTTGGGGAATACGGAGCACCCGTTCATGGCCATTGCTCCCTGGTCCACTCTGGCCCGGCGTGGTAGCACCTGATGGTTATTGTCGTTGGAAATAAACATGTCAATATTTAAAATCCTGGACAAGGCTGTTTGCGTTTCACATTGCGCTAATATCCTTGGGAAAGGTATTAATTGAATTATATATGTTGGTGGTGTAATAGTTACCGTTGTAGGAAAAGGCACACGGGGATCCGAGTTCAAAATCTGGACGAGGCTGTTTGCGTTTCAAATTGCGCTAATGCCCTTGGGAAGGTTATGAATCTATTTTCCCTTCAGCTATGAGTAAATAGTAAAGCACACTGAGCTCTTTAGCCCTCTTGTGACCACCAGTCTAGGAGAAGGAAAACTGAATTCAAGCCTGTTAAACTTCGTTTAAAATTGACCTTGTGTCTGATTCTGATTGTGGGAAGGGGTTGGGTAATCAAATATATGAATTTAGATAACATTATATGTATTTACTGCGCCTCCACCACCACCACCACCACTACCATCAAAAAGAATTTAGAATTGATACTTGAAGCAACAATTGTTTCTTCATCATCATCATCATCAACAAATCGCGCTGCTAGCACGGATTTCCCTGATTCTTTCTATCCGTCCGTCCCGATCATCCATCGCTCCGGGCAGGTTGTCCGCGCAAAACTGTTGTAGGTAAGTTCTTGCTGATCAACGAACACTGGCATGATCATATGAAGGGGTTCATATATGTTATGATATTTACCCAACCCCTCCGCTCGGGCAAGATATGACACAAGGTCAATTTTTTAGCGGAGTTTAACAGGTTTGAATTAAGAGTTTTACTTCTCCTAGACTAGTTGCCTCACCAAGGCTGAAGAACCTAGTCTGCCCTACTATTTACCCATAGCTGGAGGGAGAATAATTGGATTCATACCTTTCCCAAGGGTATTAGTGCTATGTGAAATGCAATCAGTCCAGGATTTGAACTTGTGTCTCCGTGTCCAATTCCTGCGACGATAACCATTACACCACTGGCACCTCCCATATATGTTATAACTGTTTACTAAGGATTAATTACTTGAAACCATATTGCTCGTAAATTATTAGTATTAGATAAAAATACTTGAAACCATATAACTGCGCTAATAGATTATCATTGATTAGGTATAGTTACGTTAAATCATAGAATTGTAAATAGATTATTAATATTAGAGAGAAATATCTGATGCCACATTGAGGCTCCAGTCCAGCAGTTTTACCATTATTTTCAGGTCTACCCTGACCGGGAGTGGTAGCACCTGTTAGGGTCCCATCTAGGCTAAAATAGAACAGTTTGACCATATTATGGATAATATTGTTACGAATAGAATTTCGGCATTAAGTTTGGTTTCTTTCTTTAATGGCATATCAACCTTATTGGGTTATT
Source organism: Sepioteuthis lessoniana (assembly GCA_963585895.1). Taxonomy (NCBI): domain Eukaryota; kingdom Metazoa; phylum Mollusca; class Cephalopoda; order Myopsida; family Loliginidae; genus Sepioteuthis; species Sepioteuthis lessoniana. The sequence continues at coordinate 87,290,611 of OY757917.1, read as the reverse complement.
TAATTCCAAAGCCATCCTTATAAAAGAACAGTAATGGTACCAGCCCAGTCGAGTGGGGCTTGTGGAATACGTCCACTACATCTCTTCAAAGGAGAAAGACCAACCCTTAACGAATGTTCTGGATATGACACTCAACTGCATCTGATGGTAAAGCTCCAATTCTGGAGCTTTATTGAATGGGGAATACTCCTTAATTTCCTTTACTCCTAGTTTGACTCTGATTCGGAGTGAAATCTCTTAGGGTCTCATCTATGAGTCAAATAGAAATATCTAATCATTTTCTAAACTTGAAACTATTTAATTGTGAGAAAATAAATTACTGATGTTAAATTGAATTATTAGTATTACATAGCAGCAAGTCTTGGAATGATTTAACTGTGTGCCAATAAAACTACTACAGTTAAATACCTATTCTTGAAACCATCTATGTGCAAACAAATGAGCCTATGCTTGTTTAAAAATAGTATTACCAACAAACTATTCGTTTACAAATCATATATATTTAATATATACGAGGATCATTAAATAAGTTTCCAGACTTTTTTCGTATGGGCACTTTTATTGATAGTACACACATGAAATTCTAGTCCCCTTCGAAGTAATATCCTCCAGCTGCAATGCACTCGTTGTACCGTTACAACAACTTCTGGAAGGTCCCATGGAAGTCCTCTTGTGTGAGCGTGTCAATGACCTTTGTCACAGCCTCTTTCATCTTGTCAATTGTTTCATAACGACAGCCTCTGGGCTTAGGGAATAACCAAAGGTCACGGGGAGCAAAGTCTGGACTATAGGGAAACTGAGGAACTGTCTTGATGCCCATATTGGTCAAATAGTCTGTGACAAGGATGGAGTTGTGGACAGGTGCATTGTTCTGCAGGAAATGCCTCTGGTCCGATTTGAAGAGTGCTGGCCTCTTCCGACGGAATCTCTTTCCGAACTCCCTTAAAACCTCAACATAGTAACCCTAACCCTAACCTTAAACCTTGGGTTAAATACGGCAAACTTATGTTAAACTGAATTGTTTGACTAAACTGAATAGCTTGAAATAGAAATGCTTTTGACAATTAAACCGTACTTACATTTAAACTGCGTACTTATGCTAAACTGGATTATTTGAAATGGAACTGTTTTTTGACATTGAAACTGTATTTACACTAAACTGAATTGTTTAACAAAGAACTGTTTTGACATTTAACCATATGTAAACAAAATCTGTACTTTTACTAAACTGAATTAGCTGAATTAGAACTGCTTGACTAAACTGAATAGCTAGAAATAGAAATGTTTTTCACAGTTAAACTGTACTTTTAAACTGCATGCTTATGCTAAACTGTATTGTTTGAAATTGAACTGTTTTTTACATTGAAACTGTACTTACACTAAACTGAATTGTTTTATGTAACTGTTTGAATAAACTGAATAGTTTGAAATAGAAATGATTTTGTCAATTAAACAGTGTGCTCATGTTAAACTGAATTGTTTTAAATAGAACTGATTATTTACATAAAAATGAATTTTGCGTTAAATAACCTACAAAGGTTGATATGCCATAAAATACAACAACAAACAAACAAACTAAATTAAAATGCCTGCTCTAAAATAAATAAATAAATAAGATATGTTTCATTTTGATTCATTTCATCAATCATAAAATCGTCGACTGCGGAATCGTAGTAAGCGAGTTCGTACTCCAGTCGCGCTATTACGTTCACTTACGGGCCAATACCCTTGTGAAAGGTATGAACCCCCTTATCCTCCCAGCTATGGGTTAAATAGTTCCTCTACTGTTCTTTGAGGAGAGTGGCATTGGCATTAAACAACCTACAAAGGTGGATATGCCATAAAATCCAACCAACCATCTTGCACTGACTGCACCTCTGCAGAGGGGTAATACCCCTCTCCCCAACGAGTGTCCTTATATGACACTAAACAATCTGATCGTGAGGTTCCAATAATGCTGGCGCTTTGAGGAATGCGGAGCACCTCGTCATTGCCATCGCTCCCACGTCCACTCTGGCCCAGAGTGGTAGCACGTAATAGGATCCTATCTATAGGTCAAATAGAACTAAAATGCGTACTTACGTTTAACTGAATTACTAGAAAAAGAACTGTTTTGATATTTAATCTGGATACTTATGCTAAACTGAACTGCTTGAAATAGAACTGCTTTGACATGTAAACAGCGTACTTAGGCTAAACTGAATTGTTTGAAATAGAACAGTTTTTGACTGTGAAACTGTACTTTCGCTAAACTGAATTGTTTGGAAGAGAACTGTTTCGATATTTAGCTGTGTGTAGACAAAAACTATACTTATACTTAGCTGAATTGTTTGAATTAGAACTGTTTGACTAAACTGAATTGCTTGAAATAGAAATATTTATGAGTATTAAACTGTGTACTTATGTTAAACAGAATTATTTGAAATAGAACTATTTATTTGTATAAAATAGATTTGGCTTTAAATAACCTACAAAGGTTGATATGGCGTAAATCCCTAACAAATAAGCAAACAAAAATCAAGCTGTACTTGAATCTCTTCTTGGTGGTCTGATATATGAATGTATCAGTTAAGTATCTCAACAACAGTGGTGTCATTCCTAATACAATTTCCTCGAAATATTCTTTGTATATATTTGCCTTTATCTTCGATAATAGTAAATCCAGAGCTGAGCTTTTTTTTCTTGACGTTATTTGTCAGAGTAAAGTTCGAAGTTTGTTGTCTGTAAACAGAAAGTTATCATCTCCATCAGGTTATTTATTTGGATTCTGGTGCGTTGCCCATAAAAAGAGGTCTGCTGTCAGCCCATCTCAGACCAGCCAGTCAGTTTCATCCAGGATCAATTTATTTATCTTCAGCTAACCTCCAGCCACGAGCAGCACGTGACATACGGTAAATTTTTAAGCGGACTAAAGCTGGTTTGGACTCAGTGTTTCCCTTCTCCAAGAATAGCAGCCTCACCAAAGCTACAGAACAGAACACAGTCTGCCCTATTATTTATTCATTGCTGTAGGTGAAAAGACGAATTGATTCCTTTCGCAAGGGCGATCGTGCAAAGTGAAACGCAATCTCATCGAGGGTTTAAACTCAGTTCACCAATTTCATTTCCCCTGTCAATAATCGTTACGCAACGCACGCCTCACCTTGTTTAACAGACATATCAGGTCCGACCTCCTCAGCTGGACTGATACGCGATATTCCAAGACATGGGCAGTAAAATGAGAACATGATACTCCGTGCGTTCGAAAAATTGTTTTGTTCAAAATTACAAGACAGCTACCGACCACGACAAAAGTAACCCGAAGAAGGTCGAAGAATACAGCGGCCGTGTTGTTGCGAGTATAAGCATATTTACCAACCCCTCCGCTCGGGCAGGATATGACACAAGGTGAATTTTTAAGCGAAGTTTAACAGGTTTCAATTCAGAGTTTTCCTTCTCCTAGACGAGTTGCCTCACCAAGGCTGAAGAACCTAGTCTGCTTTACTATTTACCCATAGCTGGAGGGAGAATAATTGGATTCATACCTTTCCCAGGGGTATTAGTGCCATGTGAAATGCAATCAGGCTCGTCCAGGATTTGAACTCGTATCGTCGTGTTCAATTCCTACGACGATAACCATTACACCACGGGCACCTCCACTGCGAGTATAAGAATCAACACGAGAAAAATATCTGTAGAAATAGTGTAAATAAATCTTGTAAGGTGTCAGGGATTTGTGGTGAAGAATCAAGATTTGCTGTTTGATTTCTCTGAAAGCTATAAACACTTACAATTAAAGTAAAAATGTAGAATCAAATTACTATGGGCACATTTGATCTCCAGTGAGAGCTATCATATAATTACAATAAACATAGTATGACACAAGGCTACTGGATTGATGAACCTTTGAGAATAGAATCTATTTGAAGATCTAATTATTTACTGATTTAATTTGCTGACCATTTTCCCAAGATAAGAATTCCAAATATCAACTTTGAAGAAAGAAAAAAGAAAATGCTGAAGAAAATGGTAAGATTTAAAAAAAAACGAAAAAAGAAAGGAAATCTATAAAAGGCCAAACTGGAGAAAAAAAATGACATTAGGTGTTTTTTTTTATGAGTGAGGCAACGAGTAGCGGAGTTGAAGGAGTGTATATGGTTCTAAATGGTATTTAGGCTTTGGTCTAAGTCATCCCTTACCGCTTTCACAGATGAGCAACTGACGTCTATATTTACCATTCATGTATTTTTTAAGGTCTTTCTTTTTTTCTGTTGTTGTTTTCTTTCTGGTTAGTATTCCGAGCACTTGGAGTGGGGTGAAATTAGTTGTTAAAGGCTCTCATCCCATAATGAAGACATGTTCATTGTAATTGTTCCACGCGTTATCTGATTTAGAAACATTGGTAAGTCTCCCCTACCTTCCACTTTTCTAGTTCTACTTGAGAAATCCTAAAAACGTAATTAACCTCTTTCTCTCTAACACACACACACACACACACATATATATATATATATATATATAGAGCTAGTTGAACATAATGAACATTCAGTGACAACTTTATATATATACATATATATATATATATATATATATATATATATATATATATATATATATATATATATATATATATATTATCATGAATACAAAAAACACGCATTTTATGTCGTTAAAATCAAATTCGTATGAAGCGTTCGTGACGTGACTGCGGCCGTTTTATTAATTTATTTTTTTAACTAAATACTTTGATATATTTGGGAGATAAATGTAGTTCTGACGAGTAAAATAAGTTATAGTTTTATTTTTATGTTCAAAAGAAAGATATCAACTAGCTCTAATTAACAATATAATTGATTGAAACAATTTGTAAAAACATGCAGAGGAAAACCCAAAATAGGCCTCAATGGTGTTTCTGACATTAAAAAAAAAAAAAAAAATTGCCATTGACACGTTTGCTTTCGCATGTTATGCATATAATAGATCCCAAATTTCTCTATAACCCGACCTACCCAAGGAGAACAGGTTTCAGTACACACAATTGTAATTTAAGCTTTGTTCAAGTCATTTTTATCTCCGTGTTTATTTACTACCGGCAATATCCTGACAAAAAAAAAATAAGATAAAAAAACGAGCTTATCTTTTAAAGTATTGTGATAAAAAGCGTAAAATTCCGTGATTTTTTAAGAACTGACGGCACCTTTGCAGAGGGGAAGTCCCCCCTCAATGAGTGTTCTGGATATGACACTAAACAGTCTGATAGTGAGGTCCCAGTAATGCTGGAGTCTTAGGGAATACGAGCACCCCTTCATTGCCATTGCTCTCAGGTCCACTGTGGCCCGGTGTGGCAGCACCTGATAGGGCCCTATCTGTGGGTTAAATAGAACTAACGGCATACTTATGCTAAACTGAATAGTTTGATTAAACTGAATAGCTTGATATAGAAATATTTTTGACAATTAAACCGTACTTACATTTAAACTGCGTACTTATGCTAAACTGAATTGCTTGAAATTGAACTGTTTTTGACATTGGAACTGTCCTTACACTAAACTGAATTGTTATATATAACTGCTTGAATAGTTAGAAATAGAAATGTTTTTGACAATTAAACTATGTACTCATGCTAAACTAAATTGTTTTAAATAGATCTGATTATTTACATAAAAATGGATTTGGCGTTAAATAACCTACAAAGGTTGATATGCCTTAAAACGCAACAACAAATAAAACTAAATTAAAAAGCCCGCTCTAAAATAAATAAATAAATTAATTAATTGATAAATAAAATATGTTACATTTCGATTCATTTCATCAATCATAAAATCGTCGAGATCTAAGGGCGTGTCCTCGTGGTGTAATGGTTAAAGCGATGGACTGCGGAATCGTAGTACGCGAGTTCGTATTCCAGTAACACTATTACCCTTCGGAAAGGTATGAACCCCCTTATCCTCCAAGCAATGTGTTAAATGTCGCCACAGCTGTTTTAGTAGAATGGATTTGGCATTAAATAACCCAAGAAGTTTGATATACCATTAAAAAACAGATAACTTTCTAAAGAATATAAGTCCAGAAGAGAACATAATAACGCGTTTTTACTTCGAACTCATCATGGTTATAGTGTTTCCCCCAGTGGCCCACGAGACCAGGGTTCAATCCCAGCTATGGGTTGAATAGTTCCTCTTGTATTCTTTTAGGAGAATGCTTTGGCATTAAATAATCTACAAAGGTTGATATGCCATTAAACAACTAGACTAAATCACCGAGATCTAATCATATAAAGGTTACATTTTTCTCTACTAAAATAGTTTCCCGTAATAAAATAAATAAACATTTCTTTGTAATCTAAGTTGACCATTAGTTACCCGAAATTTTTGTATCGAATAATTTTTTTTTGTTTTGTTTGGTTTTGTTTGGTTTTTATTTGTTTGTTGTTTTTTTTTAATGACATTATGAAAATATACCTTATTTTTTGTCATTCAAAAAACGATTTGCAATTAAATGAAAATCATATTTTTCATCCTGTTGAAATAAATATTGTTCTTGAGCATATTTCTTATTCATTCATTGGTGTTTAATAATTTGAACGAAGAAACAAACAAAAACCATGGTAAATTTAGTTAAGAAACCCAGATTAAATTTAGATTTATTATATACAAGCATGTTGTTGCAAGAAAAATAAGACTGACAAGATTTAGTTTATTTCGTTTATTGAATAAATAAAATAAACGAGCGAATGGAATATCTAGCCGGATGACGGGTGGTTATCTGGTTGGCGGCAAACGGTTGCTTTGATCTGGTCAAACAGTGTTGTCGGCTGACGCTCTCAACAGCGGCCGTTTTCAGCTCCCCGTGTGACCTCCGCTAGGTCTATTTATATGTTCCCGACTTCAAACACCGGTTCCAGAAAATACTATTTGTGGAAGAAAAATGATTAGTTGAAAAATATACCTTTTTTTAAAACTGAGAATTTTCTGGGGATTTTAAATACACTTATGCGCAGTGCCTATGCGCAGAAGCCATGATTTTCTCAGTTGGACATCGGTCGTTGTTGGGTCAACATCCGGTTGATGTTATTTTCTTCAGCAGTGTAGATGTCTGTCGGTCTGTGCTTTGTGTGTTTTAGTTGTTAGATTTGGGAAGAGTTAAGTGGGTGTATCAGAAGAGATTTGATGTATTTTACTATAGCGAATTTCATACTGTAAAAATCAGTCATCATCATCATCAAGACGTGCCGCCAGCACGGATATCCTTGACCATCTCTCGCCACGTTTCCCTATCGTTCATCACCTCCGGCAGGTCTTCTGGGTTACATCCTGTGTCCTCACATAGCTGCTGTATGTAAGTTCGGGCTGGTCGTCCTGCTTTTGCTTGGCCATATGTGGGGGTCCATAGTAGTACGTCCCTTACGAGCTCGTCTTTGCTTCTCCAGCAGTGTCCGGCGTGTCTAGCTCGTCTGACCTGAATAGTTTTCGTGATGGGAGGTAGGTGGCCGTACAGTTGGCGTCTCGTGGGGTGTTGTCGCCAGGACTTCGAAAGCAATACTGAACAATACTGAAAAATCAGTATCGTATCAATATTCCTGTTTACAAATGAATTAAACGTTAAGAAATTAGCTTCAAGTAAACAAACATGACAGTACCTTTATCTATTAACGAAATAATTAAAGTTTTTACATTATATACAAAACATTGCTTTTTTTCCGATATAACAGGATTTTTTTAAAAGCAAAAACCTGTTTTACCCATGGTTTTCCTTCTTAGTGGAGTCGTTGAATGCCTATTTCTTGAACCCGATCCCTTCAAATTTATCATACCCGTGGTGCCCGTGGTGTAATTGTTATCGTCGTAGGAAATGGACACGGCGATACGATTTCAAATCCAGGACGAGTCTGATTGTATTTCACATTGCACTAATACCCTTGGGAAAGGTATGAATCCAATAATTCTCCCTCCAGCTATGGGTAAATAATAGGGCAGACTAAGTTCTTCAGGCTAGGTGAGGCAAATAGTCTAGAAGGAAAACTTTGAATTCAAACCTGTTAAACTTCACTTAAAAATTGACCTTGTGTCATATCCTGCCCGTACTGAGGGGTTGGTAAATATATAAATTTATTATACCCAAAGATTCTGTTTCCGTTACAAAGATGATATATCATTTATACGTCCACGAATTATTGACCGAAAAAAATTACGGATAGATTAAACAATATTGAACCGACTATAGATTTACTTATGAACCAGAAACTAACAACGCCTTACCTATCGAGGATATTTATGGAGCTGATGTAAAAGAAATTACGTAAGACCTTCCACAGTAACGACCTCTTAACTATCACTTGATAAGAGAACTTGTGTGAATGGGTATGGTCATTGTCGGTGACCAATCAGAACACACAAGAGATGTGTTGTATTGTATACTATGCGTATACAAATATACACGGGAAAATAATCAACTGATAATGACGACTTCAATTACGTACGAATACAATTGTTTGCAAAAATATAAATCTCTCACACTTTATTTTCGAAAAGGTGATGTTTGTTGTGTGTGAGAGATGAGTGGAGACAAGGACGGGCTGCTATATTGACCCAAGTTCTTCTCTCGACCATAGCAGCACTTCTTTCGCATCTTGGCTTGGGTTGCTCAACCGGGGATCACTACGTTCCCAAAGCCCTCAATCAGCAGCTGGCTCTCACTTTGGCATCCTGTCACCGACTGACTCGAACCGCCCGGGCACCTGGTTATATTATTTTCTAATGTCCACCTGCTTCCGCTGTTCTTCCACTTATTTACACAGGTGCATCTCTTGAATGACGGTTCGGCCGAGGGTCAATATATAACACATGCATTCATTTGGATTAGTTTTGGCTTATAAATTCAATTGCGAGGAAGTGCCCGTGGTGTAATGGTTATCGTCGCAGGAATTGGACACGGCGACACGAGTTCAAATCCTGGACTGATTGCATTTCACATAGCACTAATACCCTTGGGAAAGGTATGAATCCAATTATTCTCCCACCAGCTATGGATAAATAGTAGGGCAGACTAGGTTCTTCAGCCTTGGTGAGGCAACAAGTCTAGGAGAAGGAAAACTCTGAATTAAAACCTGTTAAACTCCGCTTAAAAAATTGACCTTGTGTCATATCCTGCCCGAGCGGAGGGGTTGGGTAAATATGATAAATTCAATTGCGAGAGGATTCTCGGCCTTTCTTACTGCAACTGTCCGAGAAGACAAATTCAAGAAGTCAGTCACTTGGGAGCCTTTGACGACGATAAAGACGAAATTACAAGTGAGACAGAATTACAGGTAAGTAAAACAAGGACAATTATTTGCTACCCACATTACTTATTAATGACTCTTTATTCTGCAGCCTACACATTACTTATTGATAACTCTTTTAAACTGATACCTATGCACTATTCATTGATAATTCCATATATACTGCGACTAAACTTTACATCACAATTAACACCACGTTTATTGCAAATTTTGACAAGTCTTGTTAATACATCGTTTTGTTAAAAAGCCTGTTTTCTTTTCTGTTCTCTTTTTCTTAATTTTGTCCAAGTATTCTTAACGAATGAAGGGGTTTATCATTCATCATCATCATCATGTCGTGCCGCTAGCACGGATATCCCTGACCCTCTCTCGCCACTTCTCCCTATCGTTCATAGCCTCTGGCAGGTCTTCAGGACTACATTCCGTATTCTCACATAGCTGCTGTATGTCTGTTCGAGCTGGTCGTCCTGCTTTTGCTCGGCCATATATGGGGGTCCATTGGAGTACATCACTTATGAGCTCGTCCCTGCTTCTTCAGCAGTGTCCTGCATGTCTGGTTTGTCTAACTTGGATAGTTTTCGTGATGGGAGGCAGGGGGCCGTATAGTTGGTGCCTTGTGGGGTGTTGTTCAATATTGGTCGCAACATTGTTGTGTAATTGCCGTCTAGCTTCTTCTCCAGTCGTTTTGCTAGCGTCCAAGTAGTGCATCCATATAGCAGTATCGACACGACCGCTGCCTGGAGGTGGTTAATTGTTGATATTGTTGGGAGATTCTGAGGTTTGTTGACTGAATCCTTGTTCTTCTTACGTCATTCACTTATCTTTTGTCAATAGAAGCTGTAAAAGGAATTACAGACAGAAGGACAAGGCAAGGATACCTTTAGACTCAAATTTTATTTTTGGAGTTTACGACTATTTTGTGTTAAGAATTTTTCCCTGAACCAGTAGAAATAGCAGCGTTTCCCCTGACAAAACGTTTAAAGTACATTATGGAATCATGTTCGGCTCTTATAAGTTTTTTAAGGCCCGTTGTGTGTATTGCTGCAACTAGCAGGATACGTAGCGCGTGACTAGGCCCGTGATTTGGCCACCACATGCCCTCCCAACTAGCAGCCGAGAGAAAAAGGTCCTTCCAAGTCGAGGTGATTAAAGCTTCTGAAGAAAAGAGTTTCTATTTGGCGCCAGGAAGCCTTTCTTTCTAAGCATGCGCCAATTTCACTTCCCCTCAGAGGCCTCTTGGGAATCTTACTTTTTGCATATATATAAATATATATATTTGATTTTTTTAAATCCCCACATGTTTCACAAATAAATAAGAACAACCTAAAATTTAAAGTTCATCTCAAATCCGTTAAAAATAAAATTTATCATATACATTTTTACTTACATCATAACATCAAAATAAAAAGTGGAATAATCATAGGTTTTTAGTTTAGAACTTTCAGGATTTACATTCCCTAATTTTTCTATGAATAATTTGACCGTGTAGAAAATTCCTTCAAGACGCAAAATCTTTCATACGACGTGCCAAAATGAAAGCTCGCAAAATTCACAAACGTAAATCTTCTCTTTAAAAATTTCTAACAATAATTTTTCCAATTATAATTCATTACACAAATTTATCATTCTACCCAATAATTCAACCATAAAATAATTTTTATGATGCAAATATTTGGGCAGTTTTTAAAGAAAATTTTGATGATTTCTAAGAGTTTTTAAATAGAACTATTTATAACTAACATGACGTGTCATTCACTGGGGAAAAGTCAACTGAGAAATTTAAATCTGTAAAACTTATTTTTAATCTTTAAATCGTAGTATATAAAGAATCTTCTTAACTTGTAAATTTAAAAACGATGTAAAATATTCCTTGCTAAAGAAGGTTATAAGTTTAACAAAGAAATATACACAAGACCGATAATTGTTCACATCTGACGAAGAAAACTTCTTAAGGGACTAATTCTTGGAAAAAGTGTGTCTCCCTTGTAATGCATTGTAAACTGGTTCTGTTGTGGGCCTCCATAAAAAAGATATCGTCCCACAAAAAAATCAAGAAAAAAATCACTAGAAATTATTATCAAGGTAAAATGCCGTTTTTATATGATCGGTCAAATTTACTAATTCAGTATTTTTACATTTATGAACAAAATCCCAGTCACACGCATTGAGCAAAAGAGTTAAAACTTAGCATGTCATTTTTGAATATTGGAATTTGATGCTATTTCCTCTGAAAAAAAAAATTATAGCGAAAACGGATCAATCTTGGCGGAAGAAACACCTACGCACGTATTTCAGAAAATTCAAAAATTTGAAAAAAAAAAAAAAAAAAAAAATTAAAAAAAAGACCCGACCAGATTTTTGACCAATAAGGTATGCGAAAAAAAACAAAAAAAAACGCGGTAACTTTCTTCGTTTAGAATTAGCAGAGCTAATGCACGTGTGCATGATTTTCCCAAATGCCATAAAGTCAAAACATCTTCAAACACATTTAAGAACTGTTCACTTGTCCCCAGGAAAAGACGTGATCAACTGTGTCTCAGAGTTTCATAACAGCCTAATCTTGCTTGACCGCCGGACGACTCGTATCAAGTTACGAGTGTCAACTTTGACGATAACCTATCAACTCCACGCACTGTCTAAAAATTCGTTGCTACCCACTGTGACTAATCACAGGAACATTTTCATTTCTTTGTTTTCAGATCTATCCAAGAATAAAACTTCTTTATTTTTGTAGCACGCGTGTTAATTGTCTTATATTTATGAACATTAGTTCACTACATTTAACCTGATTTTTTTCTCTTGTTTATTAACAGTATTCTTAGAAGTTTAAGCTACGAAAACGAATAAAGTTAAAAAGTACTTCGAATAATAATATTGCATCTTGTTCTGTTGTTTTTTAAACTTGAAAAATAAGTCATCTATACGAACAAATCGACAAACTGCTCTAAAAAAAAGGGTAACAATTAATTCTCCCTGTAATTATTTTTTAAAAAAATTTTAAAGAATTTAGTTGCACTTTATTTAAATTTCACACAACAGGGTGAAACGATAAAATTGTCGTCCTAAAGAAAACAACACTACAGCTTTATTTTAAAACTTTTATTGAAAAAATCAATTCAGCTAAATTGATTATGTAGTAGAGCTGAAATCTATTCAATGTAGCCGCCTTCAGCCTCAATCACCGCCTCGATACGGATCCGAAACAGGGAGCATGCCTTTTCTACAAGCGCGGGCGGGAGCTCAGTGAATACTCGGCGGATGGCGGCGACCAGGCTGGCTTTGGTGTTGTGGGAGGTCATGTTGGTGATCTCGACGTATGACCAAACGAAGTAGTCCAGCGGGTTCAGGTCAGCAACTTGATTAGCCTGAGGTTCTTTGTTTTCTCAGTCAAGATTTGGCTTGTTTGGCGCCTGTAGGACCTACACTTCAAGTCCTCCTTCACACATGCATTCACAGTTGTGTGAGACGCCTAAATCTCTGGCAATCTGCAGAATAGGCAACTGGGGAGTTTCATCAATGATTGCTTTTTCGATGAACTCCTTCGTCCGGGTCTTCCTGGCGGTATTTTTCTGCTCCACCACCTCCAAAGGGTCGTCCGATGCGTTGAGCTGTGCTCTCAAACGTTGAACCGTCCGGATTTTCATTTTGAGAGTGCTGGCAATGGTCCTGTTGTCATAACTTGGATCGGTAGAGAGCATGTGTTGTACAGCGGCGCATCTCCGATCTCACTCGTTGAACACTGCATCACTTTCAGACATGATAGAAAGCTCCTATCGCTCTTGGGATTTGTACACAACTAGCCAACTTGTAGATGGTGTGCAACAAAAGAAAAAAGAAAACTGGTTTTCATTAAACGGAAATGGAATCATGTCGTCTTTTCTAGGGTGACAATTTTATCATTCCACCCTGTATTTCTTGAATCCGATCCCTTTAAATTTATTATACCCAAAGATTCTGAGTCAAATTAACAAAATTATAATAATAAAACAATTTTTCAGAAAACTTGTGTTGTATATTGACCTTCGACCCCGCCTACATGCCATTCCAAAGACGCGGAGGTGCATATTCCATTGCCTGGGCGAGCTCGGCTGACGATGTGGGACAGGGTTAAAATCCCGCGGTATACTCATAGACTGATGCACCGGAAGAGAGTGACCTGTGAACTGCATGACAGTTATTTCCGCTTGATGAGGAACAAACATGCCAGAGAGTTGGAGATCAGACGAGTTGGAGACAAGTGGTGGTAGGGAAAGCCACCACCCAGCAGAAGGGGCCCTCGGGACCCCCAGATGAGTTGGAGATCAGATGAGTTAGAGACAAGATGTGGTAGAGAAAGCTAGCAGAGAGCTGGGCCCCTGGGCCTCCGGTTGAGCATCAGGAGAACGAGAAAGACACAACGCTGATGGCCATAAGAGTGGGTGTCAATATGTTGCAGTTCTGTTCGGTCTCTAACTCCCTCTCACACACACAACCCTTTCAAATAAAGTGAGAGGTATATTTTTTTAAAGAAGTCTTCGCTCGTCTTTTATTATTGCGTCAATATGTATTCAGCATGTATGCGTGTATATATGCATATTTATTATGTGGCTATACAACACTTGTTGTCTTCAGAAGTTTTGAAAGAAACCTCTTTTTATTATTGAGATAACAAAGATATCATGAAAAATTGATAATTAGCTGATTTAGGGGTAATTTTATAGCATATAAAAGGTTTGGATGCGTTAGGAAAGATTATGAAATTGGTGATTTGCTTTTCCTTCTGATCCCTATTCCCTATTATCTTTTTTTTTTGCAGGTTGTTCAGGCTGAAAAGGAATGAATGACGGAAAAGAGACAAGGATACTTTTGAAATTAACTTTCATTCCCAGGTTTACATGAAGAGGAATATTTTTCCCGAACCAGTAAATAAGCCGTATTTACAGTCTGTCGGAATCTGAGAAGGAGTTTCTTTTAGGGACCAGGAAACCTATATTTTCAGTCATACGTAGACTGCCCTTTCTGTCTGAGGGATTTTGGGAAATTGCTATTTTTTGCATTTGTTTCATTTTGTATTTTTTATATTTTTCTTTTATTATTATTATTATTATTATTATTATTTAAATTCAATCCCCACAATTATCCCCACCTGATGTAGCGGAGCTACAGTGAAAATGCATTAGAGGGAAAGTCAGTTTCTTATTAGGTGAGTATGTGTGTGTGCTTGTTATTCTTTTCAATACACACACACACACACACACACACACATATATATATATATATATATATATATTGTTTTGCAAGCTAGAAGTGATCGTTATTTATCCTAAAATGAACACCTCTTCCTGAGTGTGTGACGATTGGTTCCTGTCATGCTATTTTTCAGGTGTATATGGTGTTTTCTGTGATGCTTTTATAAGTGGGGCATTGTTTTTTTTTTATTCCTATCATGGACGTAGGTTAATATTGCTGGTTTCAATCTTTCAGTTGAAACCGATTGCTCATTATCAGTCAATGTATCTATGATAAAATGTTTCTCTTTTTTTCATGACTCTGAATATGGAGCTTTCAAAGGTTTTCGTATTCTATCAGTTCATTGCCTATTTGAGTTGCTGTTTTTAACTCTTGGGACATGAAGGATTTGTCAGTTTTATATAACTGTCAATCTGAACGGATGGTTTATATCTGCCTTTCATTTCCTTGGTGATTTTTTAATGTCATCTTTGTTCTTTCTTTTTTTCTTGACAATGAGGGTGATTTTAGCAAAACAAAAAACAAAAGAATTAACAAATTTTTTAAATTCATTTCCTTGTTGAGTGTTTTGTTCTTAGTTATTAGGTGGGTGTCCTCGTGGTGTAATGGCTAAAGCGATGATATATATTTACCAACCCTTCCGCTCGGGCAGGATATGACACAAGGGCAATTTTTTTAAAGCGGAGTTTAGCAGGTTTGAATTCAGAGTTTTCCTTCTCCTAGACTAGTTGCCTAACCAAGGCTGAAGAACCTAGTCTGTTCTACTATTTACCCATAGCTGGAGGGAGAAGAATTGAATTCATACCTTTCCCAAGGGTATTAGTGCTATGTGAAATGCATTCAGTATCGTCCAGGATTTGAACTCGTGTCGCCGTGTCCATTTCCTACGACGATAACCATTACACCACGGGCACCTCCATATATATATACATATATGTATATAGTCAAATATATAAGAAAATCAATATGTATATAAGAAAATCAATATACATATGTATACATATATATGAGAAAATCACTTTATATTAATAATTGTTATGGATATCCTTATCTATTGCGATTAGACACGCTCAGACACTTCTGTATGTATGTGTGTGTGTGTGTGTTGTCGCAATAGACAAAGATGGAGTGAGAGAGAGAGCTAGAGAGAAGGAAAATAAGAAGGAGAAGAAGAAGGAGGAGGAGGAAGAGGAGGAGGAAAGAAAAGTAATGAATATATCCGATAGATAGATAGATAGAATGGGGAAAAAGAGTAGAAAAAAGGCATGGTTAGATCACGATAGATAAATAGATATTGTCGGTCAAAAAAGAATGTTTGTTCTTCTTTAATTACAACAAATTTGATATTAGAAAGACAAAAAAAAATATAAACCAAAATGAACACAAATATGAGAATTGTAAAACACGTCCTCATCATTTAATCTCTGATGATGTGGTATTCCATTTTTGAAGAAAAGTATGTATACCCACCTCCTAAAAGCTTCCTAACTGTTTCTGTACTATTTACGTGGTGCGACTTTCACCACATCATATAGGTGAGATAGATAGATAGATAGATAGATAGATCATGATTATGTAAAAAAAAAGTAAAGTTGGCGACCATAGTCGAGGGTAACCCGAAGGCTCCCTTTTCGATAGCTACTACACCAAGGTGTAGGGGAGGGAACTACTCCTTCCCTGGATTGTTCTACTTTACACTTGATCCGTACCTTATAATCCTGAGTGTTAAGCAAGGAGGCATCGAGTACCATTTCTTGAGTCTTTGGTATGACTCGACCTGAGATTGAACCCAAGTCTCCCGGGCCATTGGCGAACACTCTAACCGCTAGGCCAATGTCCGAGTAGAGCTGAAATCTATTTATATATCCTTTCTTGCTTAAGGTACGAATGAAGGGTAAAGTGAAGCAATCCTGGGAAAGGAGTAACGCTCTCTCCCCTACATCTCGGTGTATTAGGTCTTGAAAAAAGAGCCTTCGGGTCACCCTCGACTACCGTCGCAATCTTTACTTTTTAATTATATATATAAAAGCGTGTGTGTGTATGAGTATGGGTATATAAATGTAATAAACAGAAGGAAATAGAGAAGGGTTTTAGCGCGTTTCCTAATTTCGATAATATAAGTTTGTGCGAGTTGTAGAAAAAAAGTGTTTTTAGGTGCGTCTCTGTATGTATACATTGGCGTTGTGTGGGTACCAGCCCAAAAACTTGGGAATTACCTCTAAGAGTGAAATGATAGCGATCGCGTTTTAGTTGACTGTTGGCAGACGCGGACCAGTCGTTACAAGTCTAACTGGCATATTGAAATGGGACAATTTGGCCGACGAGATGATAGAAAACATGTGCACGGTGCGTTGGTACTAACTGAAAGAAACAGCATACATATATATAAGTAAAGTTGGTGATCGGAGTCGTGGGCGATCCAAAACTCACTTTTCAATAGCTACAACACCGTGGTGTAGGAGAAAATGCTACTATTGCTCCATTTTACTCTTGATCCATACTTTATAATGCTTCCTACACCATTGGCGAACACTCTAACCATTATAACAATGTACACACACACACACATATATATTTATATATATATATAGTCATCCACAGACAGATCTGTTTCGTTCCGTCAGAACTCTTCAGAGTAGCTAGACGGGCTAGATTCCCGAAGCTGGGATCGAAACCCAGCTGACTGAAACGCCAATCCAAGATTCTACCACGCAGCCACGAGAAAATCAGCACAAACGAAGGAAATTTAAACGCTTATGAATCACATTTTGTTTTTGTTTAAAACATCCGCTTTTATATATATATATATATATATATATATATATATATATATATATATATATATATATATATATATATATATAATATATATATATATATATATATATATATATATATATATATATATATATATATATATAATATATATATATATATATATATATATATATATATATATATATATATATATATATATATATATATATATATATATATATATATATATATATATATATATATATATATATATATATATATATATATATATATATATATATATATATATATATATATATATTTCCTGATTCGGTAGTTCTATTCCTTCCATTGTTTCTCTTTATTCCCTTTTTCATTATCAGCCTGGCACATTTTTCAATCCCAAAATTCGTTCCTATATCCTGGCTGTATATTCTTACTGTGTGTATTTGGGTTTCTATTATTGTTATTATTATTATTATTGCGAATTTTTCACATCAGCTCTGTGGTTTTTCACTGGAGTCTAAATGACAGCAAGTCTGCATTAAACCTTCAAGACTCTTCGAAGAATTCCAACCGATATTAGCTGAGCTATTTTCTGCTTGGTTTCGATTGTTCATCTTCAGTTCAGCCTCTCTTTTTTCGAGATTCTTGGGAAATGTTTCAAGGGTTCGAAATAAGATTGGTATCACCGTCACCTTTCACACCTTTTTCTGTTCTCTGACAAGGTCTTGGTATTTTCTGTTTTTTGTCTGCTTTCAATTCAGTATGTAATTAGTTCTTTTCTTTATTTGTTCTTCTGGCCTGGATTATTATTATTGAGCCATTCCAGTGAATTTCACGTAGGTCCCGTCCCGAAAGCCCTTAAAGATTAGGATAAATATAACTTTTTTTTTTTATTTTGAAAAATATTGATTCACTTCCAGATGAACTTTATGATTATATATAAATTTTCGACAGTTTCGATGTGTCTTTGATGAGTGATTTAGATCTAAATCTCGGAAAATATTTTCTATATTATCAAGCACTTCTCCATTAAGAATGAAAAAAACACTTATCAGGGGGGGGGGTTTGGTTGACTATTTTAGGACTTTTATTAGAGTGAAGAAGATGGAAGGCTTTAAACATATGGTTGTGGAGCGAGAGCTACTTGAACTTTGAATCTTTTAAAAATTGACTCTCAGGTTGTTGTTTTTTTTTTTGTTTTAAACAAAAACAAAATGTGATTCATATATATATATATATATATATATATATATATATATATATAGAATACTTAGTCCAAATTAGTTTAAATTATATATATATATATATATATATATAATTTAAACTAATTTGGACTAAGTATTCTATATATATATATATATATATATATATATATATATATATATATATATATATATAACTGGACTAAGTATTCTATATATATATATATATATATATATATATATATATATATAAATATATATATATATATATATATATAATTTAAACTAATTTGGACTAAGTATATATATATATATATATATATATATATATATATATATATATATATATATATATATATATAGAATACTTAGTCCAGTTAAACCGGAGTTGGGAGTAATTCCATCAGGACAAGAAATTATTCGTGAATGAATATTTAAATCTTCCTGGTAAAGAGCTCAATGTACCAATTATACAGAGCAATAATTTCTTTAAGAAAAAAACAACGAAACCAATCACAAAGGATTATAAATTTATTTCAATCCTGTTACGCATTTTTGAAATTTTCAAAAACACGAAAAAAATTTAACAGGACTTCATCAGATCAATTAGATAAAAAAAACTTGAGTTGACACATGAGAGTGGGAGGGGATAGAAGAGTGGGAGGGGATAGAAGAGGGGTGAAGAGTTATCTCTTCATTAAGCCCACTTCCGTTTTAAATTTAAATTTTCGGTTGGCAAAGTAGTAAATTTATTTTAAAACAATTTTTTTTTTTATTAATTTTACATATAGACTTAAATTACAGATATTTTTAATTAGATTTAAATTTTAATTAATAATCTCACGTAAAGATGCAGTAATAGATATATTAAAACAAAAACAAATATTTAATTTACTTAAATATTTTAAAATTTCAAAAATTTCAAAAATATTCAGAAGGCATTAATCAGTTACATTTTTTATGCGTAGTACATATGTATTATATGCTTTTTCACAATTTTCTCTCTTACAATTAATTTTATTTATTCTCAAAATTAACTCTAATTCTCAAATAAATTTATGTTTTTTAAAAAAATTTTACTTGTTTAATTATTTATAGTTTAAATTTGGCCCTATGTCTACACCTGGCTATTAGTTCATTTCTCTTATTTAGTAATATTTTTGGCTCAGGAAAAAGCAAAATGTGGATCTTTTCTTCAAGACATAGATTGCACCTACTATCGAAAGATTTTGGGGTACTAGATCTTTTCAATATGGACCATTGAATGTCAGGGGTTAACCCTTTATTTTTTAATCCCCAATAATGTTTATATATATATATATATATATATATATATATATATATATATGCTCAAATTAAGTTTTTGTCCTGGGTGTGACGTTAAACTTCATCTGATGATGAGCGTCCAGTCTTAGAGTTAGGGGAATGTGGAGTACCCCTTTATTGCCATTACACCCAGATCCACTCTGTCCCGTAATGTTAGTGTCTGTTAGTGTCTGTTAGAGTCTCACCTATGGGTCAAAAGGAAATGTTTAATCATACTTGAAACCATTTAACTGTGCAAACAAATGACTGGTGTTAAATTCAATCATAAGTATTATGTAATATAGTTGAAACCATTTAACTGTGCAAGTGGATGAACAATATTGAATGGAATTATCGGTGTTGAATAGAAATACTTGAAACCATTTAACTCTGTGCAAATAAATGAGCTATAACTCATTTAAAAATAATATTACGTACAAACAAATCGTTTACAAATCTTTCTCTCTCTCTCTCTCTCTCTCCCTCTCTCTCTCTCTCTCACACACACACACACACACACGTGTGTATATATGAACAGGATTTGGCATAAAATAGCCTACAATTTTTTATATACTATAAAACACAACCAAAAACTCAAATTATTGTTGGGAAATTAATCTTCAGGGGATTGTTTACACTCGTGACCAATTGTCGCACAAAATTAATCTTTTCATCAGTACCAAAAAAAAAAAAAAAATTAATTGCCTAGTCGGTTGGGGCTGTAGAATACACTGACTGCACCTCTGCAGAGGGGTAAGACCCCCCCATAACGAGTGTCCTGGTATGACACTAAACTTCTGGTGGTGAGGTTCCAGCAATACTGGAGCTTTGGGGAATGCGAAGTACCCCTTCATTGCCATCACTCCCAGGTCCACTCTGGTCCGGAGTAGTAGCACCTGATAGGGCCCTATCTATGGGTTAAATAGAACTAACAGAATACTCATGCTGAACTGAATTGTTTGAGTAAACTGTATAGTTTTAAATAGAAATGTTTTTGACGATTAAACCGTACTTACATTTAAACTGCGTGCTTATGCTTAACTGAATTATTTCAAATAGAACTGTTTTTCGACATTAAAACTGTATTTACACTTAACTGAATTGTTACATATAACTGCTTAAATAGTTTGAAATAGAAATGTTTTTGACAATGAAACTGTGTACTTATGCTAAACTGAATTGTTTGGAATAGAACAGATTATTTACATAAAAATGGATTTGGCGTTAAGTAACCTACAAAGGTTGATATGCCATAAAACCCACCAAACCAAAAAAAAAAAAAAAAAAAAAGAATGAAAAAAAAAAAGAAAAAAGAAGTCTTTAAACGGTGACTTATAGTCTTCTAACATTAAGTCAGGATTTTTTAATTTTATTTTATCTTTTTTTTTTTTTTTTTTTTTTTTTTTTTTTTACTAAGATTGGTATGTTCTTGTACTCAGGTCTCAGAATGTTTACTCTGGTCAGTTTCTTCTAGCTTACAACCTGAGATTGCTTCTACTATCGGCTACCTCTAAGTTGTCACTCATGTTAGAGTTCATCACAGCTGAAATTCAGTGTTATTATGGTAATTGGTGCTTTCAGCGCAATTTGACTGGTTTCTGATTTGCTTGTTTAATGCCATATCAAACCTGCTGGGTTAATTTACGCTGAAGCAATCTTTGTAGCAAACCAGTAATCATTATTCATGAATATCTGATCCACTCAAGTTGCTTATCCAACCATTATCTACCGAGGAAGTGCACACAAATATTTACACACACACACACACACACACACACACACACACACATATATATATATATATATATATATATATATATATATATATATGTATATTTAGGCAGCATTTCTTCGTTAATGCAAATTTCATTAAACATAATAGACGTTTTATGCCTACATATTTTCTTCTGGATCCGTTCGAATTCCCGTAATTACTTTTATCGTATTCGGGGGGAATTGATTTAGGTATTGTCCATAGTTGTATGTATCCCTAGTACTTTCTGCCCGACTTTGGGCCATCATCAGGGGAGAATCTATTACAAAAGTGATGTAACTTTTGTTTTAGCAAATTACTACTGTGTAAGGACGTCTTTGCCGTTGAAGATTATGGCGTTTGCTTTTAAATGTAATTCTGTAAATAGTGCCAGTAGCTAAAGACATTTAAGTACATTAGCACTGGTTTGAAAATTAAATCTATTAAGTGCTGGTTGCAGGTTTCTAATATATAGTGCTTCGAGAATCTGAAGTTTTTGTTTATTATTTTGATGTTCGAGTAGTAATTTGCTAAAACAAAAGTTACATCACTTTTATAATAGATTCTCCCCTGATGATGGCCCAAAGTCGGGCAGAAAGTACTAGGGATACATACTACTATGGACAATACCTAAATCAATTCCCCCCGAATACGATAAAAGTAATACGGGAATTCGAACGGATCCAGAAGAAAATATGTAGGCATAAAATGTCTATTATGTTTAATGAAATTTGCATATATATATATATATATATATATATTCCTTTTTTTTTGTTTTAAAGGCATATCAGCCTTTGTGGGTTATCAAATGGCAAAGCCATCCTTAAAGAAGAATACCAGTGAGATTACTTAAGCTATAACTTCTTCCGTTTCTGTCATTCATCGCTCCTGGCAGATAGGTGTGAGTATGTGTATGTGTGAATATATGTACATGTGAGTTAATTCATTTGTATGGTTGGGAGTTGACCATAGGTATGAATATGTATATGTGTGTTTCCCAATAGGAATTGAGGCATATTTGCGTGGGAGCCACTACTCCAGCCCTGCGAGTTAAGTGAAGATAAAAATGGGTCCACGATTTTAATTTTTTTATTATCACACCTTTTATGGAGACGTAGAGTCCAGCAATAATTTTATGTCCAGTCTATGAGTTGCTGAAATTCCTGAAATTGGAATCTACCACCTGCATATATGCAAGACGGTCAGTCGGGGAAGGACAGAACGGACATAGAAGGTATATAGAAGAGAGAGACCGACAGATAGAAACAGAGATGCTGATAGGCTGACAGAAGGCGGAATATAGACAGTGTTCCAA
Organism: Sepioteuthis lessoniana; assembly: GCA_963585895.1. Classification (NCBI taxonomy): domain Eukaryota; kingdom Metazoa; phylum Mollusca; class Cephalopoda; order Myopsida; family Loliginidae; genus Sepioteuthis; species Sepioteuthis lessoniana. The sequence goes on along the minus strand of OY757917.1, from coordinate 87,267,785 downwards.
AAACCTAGCGGGAAGCCTTAGCTCTAGTTAAGGGTATTTTGAAGGCTGTCATTTTGCGAAGTGTCACACGCACCTCCTTCTACTCTGTTAAAAAACATTTATTCAGCTTTTTTGTTTACTGTCTTCTCAGGCTCATGCATTTTATGTTGCAAAGAACTTTCAAACACAAACGTCGTGTCAGATGTTATGTTGCAGGGAATTCATATACCCATATAAATGTATTCCCATAATGTTACGTGGTGCCTTCAATAAGTTTCCAGACTTTTTTGTACTGGTATTTAAAATTGTCGTAGACTCTTGAAAATTCTGTATGTTATTGCTAAACATCTTATGAGATGACTGACCAATTTTTATGATTTCAGGTTCAAATGAACAGCTACAGCAGCAATTGGAATACACCCTACTAAAACCTGTCTGTCAAAGCTGGTGAATTTCAAAAATGCAATCTGGACGTAAGGACACTTTAGAAAAACGATATGCAATAAAATTCTGTTTTAAACTTGGAAAAAATCCCACAGAAACAACGTATGGAATGCTTCACACTGCTTTTGGACGATCTTGCATGAATCGAGCATCAGTTTTTGAGTGGCATAAGAGATTCAAGGAAGGCAGGGAGTCTGTGAGGGATGATGAGAGGGGTAGGAGGAGTAAGGAAGTTAATACACTAGAGTGAATTGGCCAAAGGGTTAGGGTTAGGGTTACTATGTTGAGGTTTTAAGGGAGTTCAGAAAGGGATTCGTAGGGAAGAGGCCAGCACTCTTGAAATCTGGTCAGTGGCATTTCCACCAAGACAATGCACCAGTCCACAACTCCATCCTTGTCACAGACTATTTGACTAAGATGGGCATCAAGACAGTTCCTCACCCTCCCTATTATCCAGACCTTGCTCCCTGTGACTGTTGGTTATTCCTTAAGCTTAGAGGCTGTCGTTATGAGACAACTGGGGAGGTGAGAGAGGCTGTGACGAAGGTCATTGATACGCCCACACAAGAGGACTTCCATGGGGCCTTCCAGGAGTTGTTGGAACGGTACAATAAGTGCATTGCATCTGAAGGAGATTACTTCGAAGGGAACTAGAGTTTCATGTGTGTACTATCAATAAAAGTGCCCGTACGAAAAAAGTCTGGAAACTTACTTAATGATCCTCGTATCTTGCAAAGAACGTACAAACACAACGTGGTGTCAGATGTTTATGTGGCAGGGAATGCATATACCCATATAGATGTATTCCCACAATGTTATTTCCAGTAAGAATTGAATTCAATAATAATTGATTTGTTTTCTTTATTTAATGCCATATCAACCTTCGTGGCTTATACAGTGCCAAAGTCTTCCGTGCAGAAGAACAGAAGTGGTAATAGCTCGGGGTTAAAGGTTTCTATACTTTTCTAAAGGGCTATAGTTCCAAAATGAACGTCATAATACCACTGTCTAACCTCGCTTACGACGATACTTTTTAGCCACGAAGTTACAAGGATCCCCGCATCCGCCATTGGTAATTGTTCGTGAACCTAACTCAGTCGAGGTACCCTTTCACTTCTAAAATTGTCTTCGTCTGGCATCCAGTACACTGTCCGCTGTTTCTAAGTAGTCACCCATCTCAGAATTGGGCCTTTTTTTATCGTTGCTTAACTTCTCTGATCTGATGGGAACCAGTGCTTTTACTGTAAGTACACAGATTGCAATATTCATTCCACGTAGAAATATTTTCCCTCTCTAGAGAACAAATGTGTTTATATACACATATTAGTGTATTGGTAACCTCTACATGCCACATCATTTTCTAATTACATTTAATTAATTAGTTGTATTAATTATAATTAATAAATTATGTTAATTAGTCTACGTAATACCGCAACATTCATGTTTTTATCTAATATAGGGTTTATGTGATTGTACATAAACAAGAAAAAATTAGGAGAATTATTGTAATCTTGTATATTAAATATATAAATGTTTTACATATTAAGTTGGAGAGGCAAAAAGGGCGTTGAAGACAAAGAATAAGAAAAAAGTAAAAGGGCTGGGAGTGTCAGTGGCATAGTGGTTAAAGTGCTGGACTACGACATCGTAGTAAGCAGGCTCGATCTCTAGTCACTTTCAGATTAATCCATTTGAGAAAGGCATGAAACCCCTTTATTTCCTAGCTATTTGTAAAATTGTACTACTACTTTTTTTTTCAACAGGATTGGCTTTGGCATAAAATAACTGCTTTTGCTCGGCCATATGTGGGGTCCATAGGAGTACATCACTTATGAGCTTGTCCCTGCTTCTCCAGCAGTGTCCTCGAGGCCTGGTTCGTACGTATGTATGTATGTATAAATTTAGTTGGCGACAAGAGTCGAGGGTGACCTGAAGGCTCTCTTTTCATTTGCTATTACACCGAGGTGTAGGAGAGGGAACCCCTCCTTTCCATGAATTCCTTCACTTTACCCTTGATCCGTACCTTATAATGCTGAGTGTTAAGCAAGGCAGCATTAAGTACCATTTTTTTAGTATTTGGTATGACTCGACCGGGGATTGAGCTCTGGTCTTCTGGTACATTGGTAAACACTCTACCCCCCAATACAATGGTACATATATATATATATATATATATATATATATATATATATAAAGTAGGACAACGTAAGGTCGTCTTGGAGAATTTCCAGTGACAATATTCAATATCTAACGAAAGATTCTTTAAAAATAGCTTAAAAACGAATATATTAACGAATTTCGTTGGTTGATCGGTTACTTGGTTTTGTGGTATATCAACCCTTGTAGGTTATGTAATGCTAAATCCTGTTTATGCATATATATTAATATAAATGGTAAACACATTTTGTTGATGATATTCGTAAACGAGCCTGAGGTCATTTTTGTACAGAGATGGTTTCAAGTATTTCTATCAAACACACATAATTCTTTTTACTATTTATCATTTTTTTGCACACATCTAAATGAATATACATGTGCCTTGTATATGAATTATTAGTTGGTAATCTTATTTTTAAATGAGCTCGAACTAATTTGTTAGCATACTCGTATTGCTATTTTTTTTAAAGAATTAAAAAGTTTCGGTTGTTGCAATCAAATACTTATAATTCTATTTGATATTAATCATTTGTTTGGATACAGTGAAGTGGTTATAAATATTGTTATTTAATACTAATTCTACTGAACAATATAATATGCAACTAATTTGATAAAGGAACAAGGTCTAGACATCTAGATTACAGTCTACATGTGTGAACAGCCCAGCAACTTATCTAATAAAGTGACACGGTCTAGATGTCTAGATTATTGTCAAGATATTCGTACAACCGTATAACTTGTATAATCATCATCATCATCATGTCACGATATCAGCACGGATATTCCTGACTCTCTCACGCCACACCTCCCTATCGTCCATTGCTTTCGGCAGATGCTCTGGGCTATATCCCGTATCGGCACAGAGCTGCTGTAAGTAGGTTCGAACTGGATGTCCTACCTTTGCTCGTCCATGGGAAGGGGTCCACAGGAGTACTTCACTTATGAGTTCGTCCCTCCTTCTCCAGCAGTATCCCGCGTGTCTGGTTCGTCTAATTTTGATACTTTTCCTGATGGGTGGTAAGTAGTCGTACAGCTGCTGTTTTGTGGGTTGCTGTCTCCAGGACTTGTTCAGTATTGCTTGCAGCATTCTTGTGTAATTGCTGTCAAGCTTATTCTCCATCCATTTTGTTAGCGTCCATATGGTGCATCCATACAGCAGTATCGACACGATCGCTGCTTGGAAGAAACTACGCTTCGTTTTATCGATCAGGTCTGACTTCCATATGACCGAAATCTATCGTTAGCTGTCCTTGCCTTTGCTAGTCACGTGTTGATGTCTGTCTCTGTTGAGAGACTGCTCCTTAGGTAGGTGAACTAGTCAACTAGTTTCAGAATGCTACCGTCTACTGTTTGATTAAAGCACATGTATTCCGTCGTGTGTGCATTGACATGTTCCAGATTATGGAGCAGGGTTTTGGCTTGCGCGGGTGCATTTGCCAGAAGCGCTCTATCTTCGGCGTAGGCGGCATCGGTAATTGTTTTGACGGGGTACCTTTTGCTTCTTCTTTGGTTAACTTGAAACCGTTTTCATTGATTTTATCGATAAATGTTCTAAGTACGTAGTCTAGACAGATGATAAATAGGTATGGGGCTAGTGTGTCTCCATGTAGTACACCTGCTACAATGTCGAAGTAGTTTGTGTCTCCATCCGGAGAACGGACTTTTACTTTGGTACTTGTACAATAATGGGACAAAGTCTGAACGTCTAGATTACTGTCTAGATCTATGTACAGCTGTGCAACTTATTTAATTAAGTAAGGAAGTTTGGATGTATGGATTACTATCTTGATATAACAGAACAATTTGTATAATAGAGTGACGAAGTCTAGACGTCTAGATTACAGTCTAAATATGTGTACTGAAGTGCGACTCATTTAATTAATTGATAAGGTATTGACGTCTAGATTACTCTCTAGATGTATGTATCGCTATTCAACTTATTTTATAAAATGGCGAGTTCTAGACGTTAAGATAAGTATCCAGATGTGTTACAGCTGTGTAACACATATAATAAAGGGACGAGGTCTAAACGCCTGTGTGTCTAGACGTCTAGATTACTCTACAGCTGTACACCTTGTAAAGAAAAGGGACAAGGTCTAGACGTCTAGCTTACTGTCTAGATGAGTGTCTTGACGGCAAGATTACTGCGTATCTGTGCAACTTGTAAAGAGAAGGGACAAGGTGTAGACGTCTTGACTACTGTCTAGATATGTGTCTTGACGTCTAGATTACTGTGCAACTTGTAAAGAAAAGGGACATGGTCTAGACGTCTAGATTACTGTCTAGATGTGTCTTGATGGCTAGATTACTGCGTATCTGTGCAACTTGTAAAAAAGGGACGAGTTCTAGTCGTATAGATTACTGTCTAGATGTGTGTACAGCTGAGCAATGATGTCAAGGAGTTAATGTTTCATGTACAGCACTTTCTATATTTTCCAGACTTTTTTCCCGTGTGGTTTGGTTTCTTTGTTAAAGTTGCATATCAAGCTTCGTGGGTTATTTAAAGCCAAAACCTTCCTAGTAGTAGTAATTATATTATTTAACCTATAGTTGTGGCGATTAGAGATTTCATACCTTTCCCATGGGTATTACTTATTTACCAACCCCACCGCTCGGGCAGGATATGACACCAGGTCAATTTTAAAGCAAAGTTTGACACGTTTGAATTCAGAGTTTTCCTTCTCCTAAACTAGTTGCCTTACCAATGCTGAAGAACCTAGTCTGCCCTACAATTTATCCCTAGCTGGAGGGAGAATAATTAGATTCATACCTTTCCCAAGGGTATTAGTGCTATGTGAAATGCAATCAGTCTCAGGATTTGAACTCGTGTCGCCGTGTCCATTTCCTACGACGATAACCACGGGCAACTCCAAGAGTATTAGTCCGAAAGTGAACGCTATAATGCAATTGAAGATAGAACTCATTAACTACGATGTCACAGTCCAGCACGTTAACCACTACTCCACGAGGACTCCTCCTTCTTTCTCTTTGTGATATTCTTTGTGCTTTAAGCTAAAACTTCACGGCAAGGTTAACAATAGGACGACATGAAGAAGAGTAAAAAAAAAAAATGATCGCGCGGCTTAAACTAAATCAGAATAGGAGATTCAGAAGTCTTTTAAATAATGATATAAATTCGCTTGAAAGCCATGGGGACCTCTTCGCAGAAAATTAATTTTTTTTTCTTTTGTCTTGATAAATATAGCTTCGACGTTGGTACTTTCTAAACACATCTCTTCTAGGTACAAAGGTACAGTTATTCTGTTTACGCGGACGCCCTCGAAACCTATGTATGGCACTAGACTTTGCTGTCTAGTTCAAGTCATAACCCGGCATACGTGCCGGACCCACATTCGAGTTCGTGAAACTGCTTGCCTCATCAGGCTCACATTGCACCAAGTGAGCCGATGAACAGCATAGACCAGCAGGGTTCGAGTCTCGGCTCGTTCCCGACCTTCCTCTCCCCTTTATCCTCACTTTAATCGGCCTTCGGGCTTTTGACCTTGTGTCAAGTCCTGTCTGGTGGGAGGCAGCGACAAATAACAGTTATTCTGTTTACACTATTCTTTATGAAGTAAACGTTACGTTCTCGAACGGAATGATAAAGATAATCACCACGGCACTCTAGTAACTAACCGTTTCAAACGGCGAAGAGATTCAAAACATTTTTTGTTCTCTGCAATATTTACCGCGGTGGATTCGTTATTTGGGGGCAGGATGAGACGGGTCTGGCAGAAAGAAATCCACCCTATAAACAAAAAAAAAAAAAAAACTGAAAAAAAAAACAACTTATCTTTTAAAAAATTGGTAAAATAACTTTAAATAACTTCCTTCTCGTATGTATTTGCCAACCCTCACACATGGACAAATACTTACTAGCTTTTTACACTCCATCTCTCACATACATTCCTGAAGAGAGGTAAGTTTTTGTGAACGCAAAGGTCTAGCCCAAAATTATTTCTTCCTTATGCCAGGTTAGTTTAATCGTTTCCATTCGTCAATGTTTCTTTAAATGAAAGCAAAAAGAAAAGAAAAGAAAAGAAGAAAAAAAAACACACTCTCACCCCCCCACAGAAAAAAAAAACAAAAAAACTCCTCAATCACTGACTATCCTTAATTAGTGAGTACTCAGATGCATTTAACTTGAGAGGAAATTAATTTCCAAACAGCGACATGAGAGAAAGAGGAAGTGGTAATTTGAAGCATTTCCGTGCTGGAATTGTTCGGAGACATTTCGAAGAGATTTTCTTAGGCAAGATTTTTTCATTGTATAAGACGCACTTTTATATTAGCCAAAGAAAACCATTATCATGAGTTTTAGATTTGCGGACATGGGAGCCGGTTGAATTTCTTGTTTTAATTATAGTCGACGATGATATGGATTCTAAAGGTGAGGCTTGGGGTTACCCGGGTTCAAATCTTGAAAGAGGCTGTTTATCTTTCAAATTGTGCTAATACCCTTCTTCATTTTATCTCTCAATTTCACTCTTCTTCAATCTATCTCTTTAACTCCCTCCCGTCTATCTAACTCCCATCCTTTTTATCTTTAACAACCGGCTCTTCCCGCTATATCCCGTATTACTTTCTCTTATCTCTTGTTCTCTCACTAATTCCCACCATTACACCAAATAACCTTATATATATATATATATATATATAAATTTCCTGGACCATTTGCCAAACACCTAACCATTATGCAGTTTTATATATATATATATATATATATATAATTGCACACACACACACACACACACACATACACACACACATATATATATATATATAGTTAAGCGTTTCGCCTATGGTCCAGGAAATTGGGGTTCAAATCCAGGTCGAATCATACCATAAACTCCAAAAGTAGTACTTGATACTTACTCTCTTAAAACATAGCATTATAAGGTACACATCAAGGGTAAAGTGGAGCAATCCAGAGAAAGGAGTAGCGCCCTCCCCGACATATCGGTGTAGAAGCTCTTGAAATAAGAACTGTCGAGTTGCCCTCAACTTTGGTCGGCTAACTTGAATATATTTATATATAATGGATAATTAGAAGAGCAGACTAGTCTCTCTAATTTTGCAACCGTTGTAGGAGAAGGAAAATTCTTAATTCAAATCTGTCGCATACCTAGAGAGGAATGGAATCTGCCTCGCTATTCCTGCCCAAGACATGCTACTAATGAACTGACCGAAATTGTGTTAGGAGATAAGGGAGAAAGTATTTTAGAAAAAAAACTGAGCTCCGTCAAGATATTCTTGCAAAAGAGACGGTACATTAATTGCGCCTCTATGACCTAACTTAATTACGGACCCAGTGAATGACTAGAGGATAGTAATTCGCTATTTATATCAATCATCCTTATGATTAATAAAAGAGAGATGGCCCAGTCGGCTGGGACTGTAGAATACACCGACTGCATCTCTGTAAAGGGGTAAGACCCCTCCTCCAACGAGTGTCCTGAATATGACACTACACAATCTGATGGTGAGACTCCAGTAATACTGGAGCTTTGGAAAATGTGGAGTACTCTTTCATTGCCATTGCCCCCTGGTCCCCTTGAGTGATAGCACCTGATAGCGTCCTATGTGTAGGTCAAATATAACTAAACTGTGTACTTATGCTAAACTGAATTGTTTAAAATAGAACTGTTTATATGTATAAGAATTGATTTGGCGTCAAATAGACTACAAAGGTTGATATGACATAAAACCAAGCGAAACTAAGAAAGAATAAGAGAGAGAGAGTAAGAGAGAGAGAGAGAGAGAGAGAAAGAAAGAAAGAAAGAAAAGAAGAGAGAGAGGGAGGGAGAGGGAGGGAGAGAAGATTAGGTGAAAGAGAGAGAGAGAGAGATTTTCAACGAATGTAGACACTTCCAAATTATCATTCAGTTGCAAATAGGACTGGAAATTGCTTTATTCTACAAGAGAATCTGAGAAATATTTCTCAAACGAAAGGTTCGTTATGATATGCATTTTATCGAGATATAAAAAAAGATCTCGGAAGATCGTTAATAAAATACAGAAAGAAAAAAAAATTGTTCAACAAGGAAAGAAAGGGAAGTAAGGAAACGAAAGAAAGAAAGAAAGAAAGAAAGAGAATATTGAGAAAAAGGATAAAAAGAATGTAAAATAAAAAATAAAAGAAAGAAAAATAAAAAAGATAAAAATAAGATAAGATAAGAAAGAAAGAAAGAAAGAAAGAAAGAAAGAAAGAAAGAAAGCAAAGGATGTAAAATATGAAACAAAAAAAAAGATCGAAAGTGATGTTAAGAAAGAAAGGAAAAGACAGAATGAAAGAAAGAAACAAAAGAAGGAAACAAAAGAAGGAGCAAACAAAAAAATAAAAAGAAAGAAATAAAGAAAGAAAGGCAAAGACTGAATGAAAGAAAGAAACAAAAGAAGGAAACAAAAGAAAGGAGCAAACAAAAAAAAAAAAAAGAAAGAAAGAAAGAAAGAAAGAAAGGCAAAGACTGAATGAAAGAAAGAATCAAAAAAAGGAAACAAAAGAAAGGAGCAAAAAAAGAAAGAAAGAAAGAAAGAAAGAAATGCAAAGACAGAATGAAAGAAAGAAAGAAAGAAAGAAAGGCAAAGACAGAATGAAAGAAAGAAACAAAAGAAGGAAACAAAAGAAAGGAGCAAAAAAAGAAAGAAAGAAAGAAAGAAAGAAAGAAATGCAAAGACAGAATGAAAGAAAGAAAGAAAGAAAGAAAGGCAAAGACAGAAACAAAAGAAAGAAACAAAAGAAAGAAACAAAAGAATAGAGCAAACAAAAAAAGAAAGAAAGAAAGAAAGGCAAAGACAGAATGAAAGAAAGAAACAAAAGAAAGAAACAAAAGAATAGAGCAAAGAAAGAAAGAAAGAAAGAAAGGCAAAGACAGAAACAAAAGAAAGAAACAAAAGAAAGAAACAAAAGAATAGAGCAAACAAAAAAAGAAAGAAAGAAAGAAAGGCAAAGACAGAATGAAAGAAAGAAACAAAAGAAAGAAACAAAAGAATAGAGCAAAGAAAGAAAGAAAGAAAGAAAGAAAGAAAGAAAGAAAGAAAGAAAGGCAAAGACAGAATGAAAGAAACAAAAGAAAGAAACAAAAGAAAGGAGCAAAGAAAGAAAGAAAGAAAGAAAGAAAGAAAGAAAGAAAGGCAAAGACAGAATGAAAGAAACAAACAAAAGAAGGAAACAAAAGAAAGGAGCATACAAAAAAGAAAGAAAGAAAGAAAGGCAAAGACGGAATGAAAAAAAGAAACAAAAGAAAGAAAAAAAAGAAGGAAACAAAAGAAAGGTGCGAACAAAAAAGAAAGAAAGAACGACATTAAATAAAACTCCGAGTTTCCGAATGTCAATTTTTTGGAGTGTTGAATAAACCAATTAATGAAGACATTGCTCGTTTCTTATTTGCATCTGCTTTGCATCAAAGACGACTTTCTCTTTAAATACTAATTTCGCCTGTTTGTAGAAAGATTATTTTTCTATTACTTCTTCCATTATTGACTTTATTCTACATAGAACGACTAAAAATATCCACCCCTCATCCACTCGGAAAGAAATATCGCGTGTACTATTAACTCCCTACCCAGAACCAACGGCCCAAAATCTTACCGTACCATTCCCAACCCAAAGGATTTTTTTCTCTTATGTGAAGAGCGTGATTGAATATACTTTACTAGGAGAAAGGGTCAGAGAAAACATTTTGAGACTTGATACTCGATTTGGGAGTGAATGTTGTGACTGACTGAAATTGTAGACAAGTACTTAGCTCTGGTAAGAATAAGCTGGATGGTTAGACAGGCGGAACGACGGCAGAAACTCCAGAGGCTTAAATAAGAGAAGAGCTCGACCTTTATGACGACTGGGTTAGTCGCGTAATGACTTGCATCAATGGTCTCAGGATTTAAGACATAGAAGCTAGGATTTTGAATGCTGACTTTAAAGGCAAGTCGAGATAGCTGTATTGTTGTCCAGATATGAACTTGAAATTGGTGACTTGCATTTTTATCCAGATACGGACTTTGTACGATATTAGAATTCTGATTTTAAAGGCAGGTTAGGAGCGGGGATCACGGTTTCAGCGTAGATAAAAAGAGGTGGTTTTATGCTAAATTTGAATAACTAAAAGATTAAATAAAAAAAATAAAATAAAATAAAATAAAAGTCATGGTATTAAGCCCAGCGAGACGTTCAAATTTCAAATGCTTATTTTGAAAGCCGGTTGGAGGTTGTGATTGAAACCCTGATAAAAAGCTTAAGATTTAAACGCTGATTTTAATTCAATTAATATTACACCATGCATAGCTATGTTTAGAAAATGTCAATACGATATCTACATCAATAATTATGAAGACCTTACCAGTACTCGATTAAGAGCCATTGAATTTAAAGATCGTTTAACTCGTATGTATAATAAGAAACCAAAAATACGCTGATTATAGCCCTTGAAGAAGGTTCAAACTCCTTAAAATTAATGCATCCTGGATATGACACTGAAATGCCTCTAATTTTGAGGCTATAGTTTTGGAGCTAAGGGGAATGTGGAGCACTCCTTCATTGTAATTACTCTCAGGTCCACTCTGACTGGAGTGGTAGTATCCATATTTACCAATCCCTCCGCTCGGGCGGGATATGACACAAGGTTAATTTTTAAGCGGAGTTTAACGGGTTTGAATTCAGAGCTTTCCTTCTCCTAGACTAGTTGCCTCGCCAAGGCTGAAGAATCCAGTCTTCCCTACTATTTACCCATAGCTGGAGGGAGAATAATTAGATTCACACCTTTCCCATGAGTATTAGTGCTATGTGAAATCCAGGATTTGAACTCGTTTGGCCGTGTCCATTTCCTACGACGATAACCATTATACCAAAAGGCACCTCCACTGGAGTGGTAGTATCTGTTAGGATCAAATAAATCTGTTTTAAAAGTATTTATATTATAAAGGAATTTCTGATAGCTTATAACTTGAAACTATCATTACTAGATATTATGACAGCCCAGTCAACCGACTGCATCTTTGCAGAGAGGTAAGACCCCCTCCCAACGAGTGTTCTGAATATGACGCTAAACTGAATCTGACGGTGAGGCTTTAGTCCTGGCATTTGGCATAAAGCACCAGGACTAAGGCCTCATTGAGGAGTACCTTTCATTGTCCTTCCCCAAGGTCTACTTCAACCCGAAGTAGTAGTACCTGTTAGGGCCCCATTTTGGGGTCAAATAGATCTGTTTTATTCTTTACTATACTTGAGACCATTCAACTGTATGCAAAGTAATGACTGAAGTTAAATTGTATTAATTTGTATTACATAACACTTCATTGTCTGTAAACAGATGATTAATATTAGATAGAATTATTAGTGTTGGATAACAATACTTAAAATCATTTAAAATGTGTTCAAACAAGTGAGAAATTTTAAAAAGAATTCTTAGTATTAGATGGAAATACTTTAAGCCATCTAAAATGTGGGCAAACAAGTGATTAATTTTTGATAGAATTCTTAGTGTTAGATAGAAATACTTGAGACCGTTTAATTGTGTTTAAGCAAATTAACTCTATTTCATTTTAAAATAAAACTATTCACAAAATATTTCAAATAATCTATGAATAAACAGGATTTGGCTTTAAATAACCGTCAAGATTTAACAATTGATACGTAAGAGAGGTCACCGTTTTATGCGAGTTCGAATTCCAGTTATGTTCTTAAATCCACTTTTGGGTTTATACCCTTAGGGAAGGTGTTAACCCTCTTACCCGCCACAAAGCTATCGGTTAAATAGTACCGGTTTTCATCTACAATTTTGGCATTAAATAACCCATGAGGGTCGATATGCTATTAAACGAAGAAACCAAAACTAAAATGATTATTATTAGATGGAAATAGTAACTTCACATCATATATTTGTGAATATTATTTTAGTATTTGATAGGAATACTTGAAACCCTGAAACTGTTTGCCCAGTCGGCGGAGGCAGCAGAATACACCGACTGATTCTTGGCAGAAGGGTAAGACTTCCCCAACAAGTGTCCTGGATATGACACTAAGCAATCTGGTGGTGAGCTTCCGGTAATGCTGGAGTTTTGGGGAATGCAGAGTACCTCATAATTGTCATCAATCCTTGGTTCACTCTGGTAGCACCTGATAGTGTCCTGTCTATGGGTCAAATAGAACTAAACTGTGTATTTATGCAAAACTATATTGTTGGAAATTGAACTGTTTTTGTATGCCTTACTGAATTGTAGGAAATAGAACTACTTTTGTATGCTAAACTGAATTGTTTGAAATAGAACTGTTTTGTGTAGAAATGGATTTGGCATTAAATAACCCATAAAAGTTGATACGCTATAAAACCAAACTAAACCAAACCAAACACATAACTGTTTTATATGCTTGTTTCTCTTTCTTTCTTTCTTTCTTTCTTTCTTTTGTAACTGTATGCATGTATCAGTGTAAACACACTTCGTTTGTTTGAGAATGCATTTTTGTATGGAAAAAAATGTAGAAATCCAATGCCTTGAGGCTGTATTATATTTTTTGTATTCGGTGGGAAATGCAACAAGAAGGAAATCACATGGAATTTGGACGAGTAATATTCACCCAAATTTCCTGGAGAATATCAACTTTAAATCTCAAAAATCTGGAAAGAGTCAATTCCTCATTAAAGATTTTTTAATTTTATTTTAAAGACTGTTATTTCGCGAGAATAAAAATGAAAAACTCGAACTGCCACTAAAATGAATGGTCAGAAATGAGATTTGTTTATCATATGTTTTTTTTTTCATTATTCGTGGGAATTAAATACAGGACATATTTGTTCAAACGATGTTTGAAAGAATAAGCGTTACAAATAATCTTTATTTTCCTGTTGGTGATATTATCTTACAAAATAGAAAACTGGACTCAAAATTTATTAATTCAGTCGATGTGTGACCCGAAGTTAAAAGTGTCCTCTTACCAGTCATGTAGATGTCGAGATGTTACTGACACAAGATCGCCTTAGTCAGTTGAGGCTGTAGAATCATCTGATAGTGAGGCTCCAGGCTAGTGGATTTGGGGAATTAGGAATACCTCTTCATTGCCATTGCTCCCAGGTCCACTCTAACATGGAGCGGTAGCACCTAATAGGGCCTTATCTATGGGTCAAAAAGAAAAAAAATTGTGTACAAATAAATGACTGGTATTAAATTATGAGTGTTATCGGGAAATACTTGAAACCATTCAACCGTCGGCAAAAAAGAGCGCAGTCTCGTTTAAGAATGTAATCTATAAAATGTGTTAACAAATTATATATATATATGCATGTGTGTGTGCGTATGTGTGCGTATGTATAAGAAGGATTTGGCATTAAATAACCTGTAAATATTGGTATGCCATAAAACCCAACCATATTGAATTCTTAGATGAATGCTGAAGAACTGATGATCTGTTACACATTAGAATACAACGATGAATACTGAGGAGGTACTTGTTGCACGCCCCACCTTACGGGCAAGTGTGGCACAAGGCCTTTTTTCGGTGGGTCCGGGCGCAGGGCCGTAACCCACACGCACCCGGCATTTCCCAAAAATGCCTACGGCCCCGTCGGCATTCCCCATATTTGGGGCGCCTCAGACGCCGGGCGATTAACCCAACCTCCCCTAAGGGAGTGAAAGCCTGGGGAGAAAGGCCCCCTGAGGCCGAAGGAAATCCCCAGGAACCGAGACACTCGGCCAGATCGGCGCCTCGACAACACGGCCAGCCAAAGTGCTACCCAGCACCTGGAGAGGACCAGTCCAAAATCAATCTGATTGAGGAATTAATATTCCGTTACACATTAGAATTCATAGAGGCATGATGAAGACCTGATGTTCCGTTACACGGAATATTAGATGAATATTGATCACTTTGATGACGTTCCATTACGCAATAGAATAATTAGTTGAATGCTAAAGACCTGATGTTCCTTTACTCATTGTAATTCTTCGATGAATGTTGATCACTTGATGTTCCGTTACACGTTAGAATATTAGATGAACGCTGAACACTTCATGTTCCCTTACACATTAAAATACTTAGATGCGTGGTGAAGACCTGATGTTCCGTTACACATGAGAATACTTAGATGTTCGTTAAAGACATGGTGTTCCGTTACACATAAGAATACTTAGATCGTTGTAGACCTGATGTTACGTTACACATAAGAATACTTAGATGTTCGTTGAAGACCTCATGTTCCGTTATACATTAGAATACTTAGACGTTCGTTGAAGACCTCATGTTCTGTTACACATTAGAATACTAAGATGAATGTTGAACACTTGATGTTCTGTTACATATCAGAAGACTTAGATGTGTTCTGAAGACTCGGTGTTCTATTACACATTAGAATACTATGATAAATGCCAAGGACGTGATATTCCGTTACACATTAGAATACTTAGACTCAAACGGAAAACTTGATGTTCCGTTACATATTAGACGTGTGTTCCATATTGACGTGTGTTCAAGACCCGATGTGCAGAATACCTGATATTCCGTTACTCATTAAATACTTTGATTAATGCGGAACACTTGATGTTCTGTCAAATATTTTAACATTTCGACGTATGTTCAAGACACGATGTTCCGTTACACATTAGAAAACTTACATGAATACTGATGACTTGAAATTCAGTGACGAAATCGATGATACAGAAAGAAAAAGCGTTAATCCGAAAATTCATATTGTCAACCGTCTGGGGAGAGTTAACAGACAAAATAAAATTATATACTTGAATAGTTTAGAAGAAATGCCTGTTAGGTTGAAAAGGCGAATCTCAGATTTTGGCATTAGAGATAACCGAAATCAGGAACAATGAGACTGAATGAGTCATTTAAATTTCTGGTGTGACCAAAATTGAGAACACTGGGAAATGGGATTATCTATCTAAAGATTCACGTGTATAAAATATACTAAGGAAATGTTTTACGATAAAATGTTTTGGAAAATAATGAAAATTCTTGATAAGAATTTGTCATAAACAGGTGGATTGTCAATGTAAATAATGGACACATCGTATGTTGTGTCAGAATAATGTCCTCGAGAAGAAATGTTTTGAGAAAAAGTGATCCCAAGATAGGAATACATTACAGAATTGTAATAATGAAGACAGAAAAAATATTAGGTGTTATATAAAGAAAACAATGGAACGTGTTAATAAACCCACGATAATGGTGCAAATCGCCAAGCCGATAATTGTAAAATATCTTAAAGTATAACTTTGTCAAATTAGACAAATAGTGACACCGACGCGCGGAGTCATTTAGTAAATAAATAAGAAAGGAGGAACTAAAGTTCCTTATTTGGAAAACATTATTGAAAGAGTAAAAGGATAGATTTATCCAAGACTCCTCTCAGGTGGAATGTTCGTGAAAGGTAAAGTCTAAGAGAGGTCAGAGTAGATTGGGGAAGAAGTTACTAGAGAACTTATGTAGCCCCAAACCCGTTGGACACCTTCCGCAGTTTTACAGACTTTTATAAAAACAGAGCGTTTCAACAATCAAAGAACAGTCAATTGGAAAATCGGCCAATCAAAAAGACAGAGAGAATTGGAATCAAAGGCTGTCTCCACAGCACAAGAGTCTGACGTCATCACTTGAACTTTTGCTCCAAAAGGAATACGGAAAAAAGTACAGATTCTCTGTCACTGAGATGAAGAGAAAATTTAATGAACTAAAATTGGTTATCTAAATTAACTCTTACAACCCACAAGAGCTGTTGATAACAAATGCCATATGACTCCATATAGTAGACAGGGGACGTGCTTTTGCTTTTTCCCTACATTATAATGTTTTCATTATTATTTCTTTATATAAATATTGTTGGAAATTACTGTCTTTAGTTCTTTTTATTTGGAGACCGTGTTTTATGTGTAACTATCACTTCTTCCCGTCGATGACTGAACTTTAATCCGATCGATTCGCCTTGGTCGATCTCTTTAATTGAGTTCAAAATAAATACACAACATGGCAGATAGGAGGTCAGATCGAAATTTGTGACCTCAACCAAGGTAACTGACCACGGAGGAATTTCCTATCAACCCATGTGTGGCCATTTGGACGATAGTGAAGACACATAGTGTTGTGTCAAGGGACGGGGAACAACAGGAGTACATATTTAGTACCGTGCCCAAGTGACTAAGTCACATATTTCCGTTACTCATTGGAATACTTTGATGCATGCTTAAGACCTGATGTTTTGTTACATATTAGAATACTTAGACGTATGTTAAAGGCCTGATGTTCCTGATGTTCCGTTACACATTAGAATGATTATATGTATGTCTAACACCTGATGTTCCGTTACATATTAGAATACTTAAATGTATGTCGAAAACCTGATGTTCCGTTACATATTAGAATACTTAGACGTATGTTGAAGACCTGATGTTCCGTTACATATTAGAATACTTAAATGTATATTGAAGACCTCATGTTCCGTTACACATTAGAATGATTAGACATATGTCGAAGACCTCATGTTCCGTTACTCCTTAGATAAAATTCCTTATTGTTTAACTTCCCAAGCGGTCCCTTTGTTTCTAAAGGTACACCCTTGGAATTATCTTTAACAGATAACTTTCGGTTCCGTCGCTTTCATCCAATAAAATGAAATTTTCTTTCTCCTGTCTACATCTGTTATCTTAATCCTTCTTAATAAGTCCAGTATTTCAACCTTTTTTAGTAAGAAATGTCGCCTTTTTTTTTTCTTTTTTAAGCTCAGAAATACCGTCGACATTTTTCTTTATTTCACTTTTTTGAGCATACTTTATTTTTTGAGCATACTTTATTTTTTGAGCGTACTTTATTTGCCTCTACACCATTTTACCACGTGTGTGCCTTAACTTCACCTCGCTCATTAACTAGGTGCTTAATTAGATGTATCTTCTACTTCTCATTTCCTTGTTTTATTTCTTAGTTTAAATAACATTCTATCTGTTTCTCTGAAATTTATCAAGCCGGCGAATCTCTGAGTAATATTAGGCCCCTAGCTCAGGCCAATTTTTCTTTTTATTATTCCATATACGTGTTTGTCAAGTACACAATTCCCTTTCACTTTTGCCCTTTTCCGGATGGTTAATAAATCTATTCATCAATCTTAATTTTGCTTCCGTGTTTGGATTACCAAAAGGTGTTAAGCTCACCGTCAGAGACAATGCACGCGAAATGGACGATTATCCGGAGAAGTTATAATTCAGGAATCTTGCTGTCTTGCAGACTCCAGTAAAAAAAACCATCTGGTAAAGCTGGTTTGTAAAACTCACAAGGAGAAAATGCTATTTTTACGACTACTACTACTACTACTACTACTAATGAATAATAAAGATAATAATCTGTGAACCGGAGAAGACTTGTTGTCATTCAGACTCCAGAGAAAGGACACTAGCAAACACGAGAATTAATTTAAAAAAAAATTGTTTTTTATTTATTGCGGACTTTTTGTCCTCATCTTGGTAGTTTTTGTGTCGTTTCTTCTTCACTACGTTTCGGCCAAATTTCACCACTGGCCTTCTTCAGGGGATTAACCGCGACCTCGGATAGGAATGCTGAGTCTTGTTACCGTATCCCCTGTAATTACTGGGAGGACAGAGGTGAAATTTGACCGAAACGTAGTGAAGAAGAAACAACACAAAAACTACCAAAATGAGGACAAAAAGTCCACAATAAAATAAAAAATTAATTCTCAGATTAAAAAGCCTCATCTCAAAATGAGTCCCATTAAAGACAACTAGCTAACGCTTGTGTGAAAAATTCACAACGAGAAAAAATAATTAAAGTGACAAGAAACAGCAATGACAACATAAAGATCAATAAAACAACAACTAAGAAAAAGAACTGGAAAGAAAAAAAAACAACTGTATGGATATTTCAGGCGACAAACACGCGAAATCTCACACGAGAAGACTTGGACATAGCTATGAAAGGGAAAGCTTAAGATAGAAACTAAATCCCTTCTGATAGCAGCACAAAACAGCGCCATAAGGACCAACTATGTTTGAGCAAAAATAGAAAGACGCAACAGAAGAGCAGGTGTCGGTTATGTGGTGATAGAAACGAAACTATCAATCACATAGTAAGCAAATGCAACAAAGTAAAGTAAGTAAAGTTGGCGACCTTAGTCGAGGGTGACCCGAAGGCTCCCTTTTCGATAGCTACTACACCAAGGTGTAGTGGAGGGCACTACTCTTTTCCCTGAATTGCTCCACTCTACCCTTGATCCTTACCTTATAATGCTGAGTATTGAGCAAGGTAGCATCAAGTACCATTTTTTGAGTCTTTGGTATGACTCAGCCTGGGATTGAACCCAGGTCTCCCGGGCAATTGGCGAACACTCTAACCATCATCCTATTTACCAACCCCTCCGCTCGGGCAGGATAGGACACAAGGTCAATTTTTAAGCGGAGTTTAATAGGTTTCATTCAGAGTTTTCATTCTCCTAGACTAGTTGCGTTGCCAAGGCTGAAGAACCTAGTCTGCCCTACTATTTACCCATAGCTGGAGGGAGAATAATTGGATTCATACCTTTCCCAAGGGTATTAGTGCTATGTGAAATGCAATCAGTCTCGTCCAGGATTTGAACTCGTATCGCCGTGTCCATTTCCTGCGACGATAACCATTACACCACGGGCACCTCCATTATGCCACGAGGAAATGGTGCAAGAAATTAAAATTATACCATACTAGCAAATGATATATGCATAAACCAAAATTCGTACCGGAGAATGAGACAAAAAAAACTCTTCCGGGTTTTGAGATACAGATTACCAAATCCCGGCCAAAAATTACCAAAAAAAAAAAAAAAAAAAAAGAAAAAGAAAAAGAAAAGGAAAAGAGTACCTACCGAATTGTCGTGCTGGCGGATCACAAGGTGAAAAATTTAAGAAAACGAAAAGATATGCAAGTACATAAACCAAGCAAGAGAACTAACAATGCTTAGGAACATGAAAGTGGCAGTGATATCATTTGTAATTGGTGCGATAGGAACGAACCCCAAAAGCTGGATAAAGGTTTGGTTTCGGTTTCTTTGTTTAATGGCATATCAACTCTTTTTAGGTTATTTAATGCCAAAGCCATTCTCCAAGAAGAACAGTAGTGGTACTATTTAACCCATAGCTGGGAGGATAAGGGGGTTCATACCTTTCACAAGGGTATTTGCCCGAAAGTGAACGTAATAGCGCGACTGGAGTACGAACTCGCGTACTACAATTCCACAGTCCATCGCTTTAACCATTACACCACGACGACACCCCCCCTGGATAAGGGAATTAGAAGATTTGAAAATCGGAGTACAAGCCGAGACCATCCAAACTACAATATTGTTAAGACCGGCCGGAATACTGAGAAGAGTCCTGGACACCAGAGGAGACTTGTGGTCGTTCAGCCTTCAGTGAAAGACCATCAGTAGTGAAAAACTTAATAATAATAATAATAATAATAATAATAATAATAATAATAAAAACCTGCAAAATTGTCGATTTTGCTATCCTGGCTGACTGCTGAATAAAACTGAAAGAATGTTAAAAGAGAGATAAGAACCTCGACCTTGCAAGAGAATCGAAAAAACTATGGAACGTGAAGGTGACAATTATACCAATTGTGATTGGTGCTTTTGGCATGGTAACTAAAGGATTATTAAAGGATCTGGAGGATTTGGAAGTTGGCGGCCGAGTGGAGACTATCCAAACAACAGGATTATTGAAAACAGCCAGAATACTGAGAAGAGTCCTGGAGACTTGAGAAGACTTGCTGTCACTCAATCTCCAGTGAAAGACCATCAGCTTACGCTGATTTGAAAAACTCTAATGAGTAAATTATAATAATAAACAACAACTATAGAAGGAGTAGAATTACCAAAGCAGGAAAGCGTTAGAATAATCGAAGAAAAAGAAAAGTTCTTGGCAATATAGGCCATGGGCACTATCAAATTGATAGGAAAGTAGAAGTAAGAAAAGAATACTGAAGAAAAGTGAGAAAGCTTCGAGAAACCAAGCTCTGCAGCATAAATATAATCAAAGGAATAAACACCTGAACAAATACTTAGACTTTACATGAGAACTAGATATTCGGGACAATTCTTAGGAAAGACAAACAAAAACTAGGATCTTGCCCGAGGGATGAAAAAAACTGTGGAATATAAAGATGATGGCAATACCAGTATCAGTTAGCATGCTTCAAACAATCACCTAGGGTTTGGAAAAGAGACTGGCAGAAATAAAAATCAGAAGAAGAATCGAGACAACACAGACATAGGCTGGAATAGTTAGAAGAGTTTTGGTGATGTGGGGAGACTTGCTGTCACTTAGACTACAGTTAAAGACCAGTTGCCAACGATGATGAGAAAAACTCGGAGGAATGAAATGCTGCAACAACTACAACTGCTACTACTTATAATAATAACAATAAAAATAAATATCAAAACCTTGCTAAAGAACTAAAAAAACTATGGAGACTTGCTGTCACTTAGACTGCAGTTAAAGACTAGTAGCCGACGATGATGAGAAAAACCCGGAGGAGTGAAATACTACTACTACTACAACTAATAATAATAATAATAATGATAATAATAAATATCAAGACCTTGCTAAAGAACTAAAAAAACTATGGAGACTTGCTGTCACTTTGACTCCAGTTGAAGACTAGTAGCCGACGATGGTGAGAAAAACTCGGAGGAATGAAATGCTACAACGACTACTACTGCTACTAATTATTATAATAACAATAAAAATAAATATCAAAACCTTGCTAAAGAACTAAAAAAAACTATGAAGACTTACTCTCACTTAGACTCCAGTTAAAGACCAGTAGCCGATGATGATGAGAAAAACTCGGAGAAGTGAAATACTACAACAACTACTACTGCTACTTCTAATAATGATAACAATAAAAATAAATATCAAGACCTTGCCAAAGAACTAAACAAACTATGGAACATAGAGTTGACGGTGATATCAGTTGTAATTGGTGCACTCGGAAAATCCCTTTGTAAAGAGACTAAAAGACTTGGAAATAAGAGGACAAGTGGAGACCATCTAGACAACAACATTATCAAGATCCGTTAGAATACTGTGAACGTCCTGGAAACCTGAGAAGACTGGTTGTTATTCAAACTCCAGCGAGAAACCATCGGCTAACGTTGGTGTGATAAACTCCCAAGAGTAAAATGATAAAAACAAAATATATAAGTAGATTTTATAAGTGTCACATCTATTATTGTAGTTTTACAAATGTCGTAGGGCAATGTAAATATAGAAAAATAATTTTAGTTTTATTTTTTTGTAATTAAATAAAAAAAAGGGAAAAAGTTAAATGTGTCACTAAGTTTGTTTTTTGTTTTTTTTGGGGGGGGGGTTGCTAAACGAACCAGAAACAGGAAAGAAGAGATGAATTGGAATAGAATTAAACAGCAGGTAATTTTATTTCAGCAAATGTTTTCTCTGATGGTTTTGCTCTTTACCAATACCATATAATTTTTTTTAATTAATAAAGGAAGGAAATAAGTAATAAAACTCACGCACTATTACACACCGACCATTTTACAGCAGATTGTGCAGCGTCAGGATTCACGGCTCATTTCCTGCAAGTGGTTATTAGCTGTTTCATTCCTTTGATATTAACTATTAGTTGCTGTTCGAACTTGTATTTGATATCCCCTAGATTCTCTCTTTTATCAAAAAAAAATTAAATCTAAGGGACATTCGATGAATTAGTTTGACAATATTGCCATCTATTTTGTTGTTATTTCCTATGGTTTGCTCATATATGGTTCACTGGCCTCAGGCTTTCAGTTACTCGTGGTGTAATGGTTATCGTCGTAGGAAATGAGCCAAGCGACTGAAGTTCAAATCTGTGACGAGGCTGTTTGCATTTCACATAGTGCTAATACTCTTCCGAAAGGTATGCATCCAACGATTCTCTGTCCCACTATGGGTAAATAGTAGGGTAGATTAGGTTCTTTAACCTTGGTATAGAAACCTGTCTAGGACCGGGAAAACTCTGGATTTTAGGCATGTTAAATTCCACTTAAAAATTGACCTTGAGACACGTCCTGCTCATGTGGAGGGGTTGGGTAAGTGCATACACTGGCCTCAGTTTTCTTATAGTACCTGCTGTTGCTTAAGAGGTTTATCATTTAAGTATTGAACAAGATCATCACTGATTAGCAACTTTTTTGTTAAGGTTATTTGATTTTAGATCGTAGACTCTTTTTAGTTTATTTTTGGGTGTATCATTTAACTGTATCTTTTGGTGAGGCTTCTGTTCTGAAGCTCTAGTGTGTGTGTGTGTGTGTGTGTGTGTTTGTGATATCAGGTTTGATCTCCAAGTGAGTCTGAGACCTGTAGAGAAAGAGAGACAGAGAGAGAGACAGAGAGAGAGGGCAAGAAATCAAAATTGTCAGACCTCAGGTGGGATATGATTGGTGACTTAGAGAAGAGAGAGATGCTGAAGAAGCGACCTTCTAAATTGATTTGTTGCGGCGAAGTTAACTGATATATATTTACCAACCCCTCTGCTCGGACAGGATATGACACAAGGTCAATTTTTAAGCGGAGTTTAACAGGTTTGAACTAAGAGTTTTCCTTCTCCTAGACTAGTTGCGTCGCCAAGGCTGAAGAACCTAGTCTGCCCTACTATTTACCCATAGCTGGAGGGAGAATAATTGGATTCATACCTTTCCCAAGGGTATTAGTGCTATGTGAAATGCAACCAGTCTCGTCCAGGATTTGAACTCGTGTCACCGTGTCCATTTCCTACGGCGGCATTAACTGATTGTAATGAGTTAACTTGCTTTTTAGAATAACGAAGTTATGATTTTCTTTACAACTGTCAGGATCGGGTTAATGAGAAAAATCAGATTTTTGTACTTTTTCCAGAGAGTTGTTTGATCGTTGAGAAGACCAGATATGACCCAGAATTGTAAGAGGTCAAACCATATGAGGGATTTCAAAGTTAGTTAGCGGTGACAGCCAGCTATGAGCTGAAAATATTGGAATATTATTTTGGGTTAGTAAGTGAAGAGGAAATGACCCTTGAACAATAGCTGATTTGGGATGTATTTTCAGTGTTGGAATACATTTGGATAATGAAGAGACGTACATATAATGGAAATTTACTAAGCTTTTTGCTTAGATGTGGCACAAGGCCATATGAAAGGGGCACCCAATGAGACTCGAACTCACTCGTGTGAAGAGACGTACATATAATGACAAAGTCTGACGTCATAAGTTAGTTATTTATCAATCGATAATGTATGATCGAGGTTATCGAGATTAAATTTCTAAATTCTTTTAAAATTTAAAACTAAAATGAAAATCTTTCCTCAGGTCGGGCACATGAAGTTATCGAAACTGTTGTATAGATGTCATTGGGAGAAAATAACTCCAGGTTTATTTTTTAACAACAGTTGTTTTTTTTTTCAAAATATAATACAATATAATGAGAGCATAGCACACTCCAGATCTATGTCCAGGCTATTATTTTTCCTTTACGGAAAATTCAACTCAAGATGCATTCACGTGGAAGACATTAACAGAAATATGACGGTGCGACGGCTTTGTTTTGGTTTGATATCTTTGTTTAATGGCATATCAACATTCCTGGGTTATTTAATTCCAATGACATCCTTGTAGAAGAACCAATAGCTATTAACCAATATTTGAAAATATCTGCAAAAGATGTAAAAAAGATGTCAAAACGGATTTGCAAACAATTATCATTTTCATGAGAGGTGGTGTTATCGGATTTGGCATAACAGGAGACTAAGTTATTCACGTTTTTTTACGTTTTGTGACTTTTTAAAAAAGAAGTTTTGTTCAGTTTTTTATTTCATCCTTAAAGGGTTTGGTTAGGTTTTATAGCGTATCAACCAGTGTTGGTTATTTAATGCTAAATCCTTTTTATACATATATATATCAAATATGAATATGATTTTGTTGGGTTGGGTTTTATGACTATCAACCATTGTAAGTTATTTAATGCCAAATCCTGTTTTTACATAGATATTTGTAAATAGATTTTGTTGATATGATTTTTAGACGATTCTGAACTCATTTTTTTTTTTTTTTTTGCGCTGTCAAATGGATTCAAGTATTGCTATCTAACATGAGTAATTCTGTTTACGATTGATTATTTGTTTGCTCACATTTAAATGAATATACTTATGATTTGTAAGTGTATAGTTTGTTATTTTTAAATGAGTTAGAAATAATTTATTTGCAAATTAGTGTTGCTATTGTTTCTATACTGTTAAATGGTTTCGATTATTGCTATCTAATAGTAATAATTCTGTTCTCTGTTAATCATTTGTTTACACACTGTGAAGTGGTTACAAGTATTGATATTTAACACTAATTAACTAATATTATATCCAGGATACACGTTTGGAGACTCTTACCCCGTTGCAGAGATTCAGTCGGGGTACTCTACAGACAACTGGGCAATCACCCTTAAAATTCGTGTATATATATATATATATATATATATATATATATATATATTGGCTCACTTTGATCAAACATCTAAAATTCACGCTTAGTTTTTGAAGACTTATCCGGAAAAAAAAGTCGGAGTAATCAATTACTTTACAGTTAATGAAATGTTTGATCACTTGCTAAATTTTCAATGATTGGCAGACTGATTGATTTAACGGCAGGTCAACGCATCCGAAGAGATTATTTATTAGAAGAGGTTAGGGAATTGCTTAAATTGTACGTCTATATTTATATTTTTCTATCATATTTACCCAACCCCTCCGCTCGGGCAGGATATGACACAAGGTCAATTTTTTAAGCGGAGGTTTGAATTCTGAGTTTTCCTTCTCCTAGACTAGTTGCCTCACCAAGGCTGAAGAACCTAGTCTGCCCTACTATTTACCCATAGCTGGAGGGAGAATAATTGGATTCATACCTTTCCCAAGGGTATTAGTGCTATGTGAAATGCAATCAGTCCAGGATTTGAACTCGTGTCGCCGTGTCCAATTCCTGCGACGTTAACCATTTCACCAGGGGCACCTCCTATATTTATATTTTTCTATAGTTTATTTTTCTTTCCTGTTTTTTTTGGGGGGGTGCACACTGTTAAATGATATCAATTATTCCTCTCAAAAGCAAATGAATTATAAACATCTATTTGAGATAAGTACCTACCAAGTACAACAATACCGGGTCGTAGTAGACCTAGGAGTAATGGAAATTAATGTATGCTTCACACTTGTCAAAACTCCTGAACAGTTACAGTTTGATGTCATACTCAGAACAACCCCTATTGTAGAAAGGGGTACACTCAAGCTTCGTCAATAATTTTCAAGTTTATTTAAAGGAAAAGAAAGTTTTCGTTAAATATAGTTATTAATCTTTTGATTAAATTAACCAAATTTTAAAGTCCGTGAAAAAATTTTTTTTACTTTGCTTGTTTTTTGTAAGCTTTTTTTTGTTTGTTTTTTGTTATTTTTTCTTTCTTTTTTTTTTCTTTTTTTTTCCTCAAGCTCTTTTTTTATGTAAAATAAAATAAATAGAAAAATAGAAAAAAACAAAAAAAATTCTTCATGAACTGTTCATTTGATCTAAATTCCATTCTGATCAAAGATTTTAGTCATCTCAGTCGGACGAAACGAAAACAAACCTAAATTGTTAGCTCATACTCTACCCGCATCAAACAACCAACGAGATGGGACTGTAGGGAACGAATAAATAAATAAATAAAAATTTAAATTGAATTAAAAAAAAAGAAGGAAAACTTAAATTTGCAGAAACTCCCAAAGGTCCCTGACGGGAAAAAGGGATGACGCATGCGTAAAGAAAAAAGGCAACCTCTTGACAAAAAGGGACAGGTTTTCTTTCTCTTTCAGGCAGTGACCAGCGATTTGACAACACCATTTTGCTGTCTGGTGTTTGGGCACCACGCAGACGTCTTTGGACGTGGCGTTGGTTAGTCCCTTTCACCCAGTAGCAGCTCTCTCTTGGTCAGCATTATGCTGAAATATAAAAGACCCACAAAGGAACCACAAACCAACCCTTACAGGACTTTGACAAACTTCCAAAAGAAAACTAACCCTTACAGAAGCCCGAAATACCAAATGAGGACAAACACATGCATCAAACGATTAACGTATTTTTGACACCTTAACTGGGGGATTCAAACATTTCAATGTATTCAGGAAAAAAATCTCTCATCCATGGAATACTTGTTGAACCCAGTAAATAAAGGAAAGTGTAAAAGAAACGTCTTCGTCTCTTATCTGTTGCTGTCTTTTCTTTTGTATGATTCTTTTTGAGACTTTCTTGGGTAAGGCGTTAGCCAACGTGGGGGTAAAATAAAAAACCCAAAAATATGGAGTCAGATATCAAACGGTAACACAGCCTTGCCTTTCGCCCTTGACCTTCAGCCAAATACCCCACAGACTGACTATTGTTAATTAACTTTCTTTCTTTTTCTTATTATTTACTCAGCTTTGCTTCGTCTGGCACGGAGATCTTTGGTTATTTATAGTAACTGCTACTACTACCTAGTCACCCATCTGACTATTAAACGTTCCCAGTCTACAGTCCTGGAGCACCATTGTCATAACTCCCAGGTCCACTCTGACACTGAGTAATAATACCTTTTGGGATACAATCTAAGGGTCAAACAAAACTGTTTACCTATTTAGCTGCATGCAAATAACTGCTTTCAAATTGAATTGTTAGTTTTATAAAGTAATACTCGAAAACATTTGTGTGCAAACAAATGATTTATACTAAGTAAAAAAGTTAGTGAGCGTAGTCGAAGGCGACCCGAAGGCTCTGTTTTTAATAGCTACTACACGTAGGTGTAGGGGAAGGCGCTACTCCTTCTCCTGTATTGCTCCACTTTACCCTTGATACATTCCTTAAAATGCTGAGTGTAAAGCAAGGAGGTACCAAATCCCATTTTTTGAGTCTTTGGTATAACCCGACCTGGGATTGAAACCCCGATCTCACAGAACATTGGTGAACACTCTTCCCACAAGGCCAATGAGCCGGTTCGATTAATACTAAACAGAATTAATAATGTTAGATTCCAATACTTGAAACCATTTAACTCAGTGCTAAAATTGAATTATTCATATTACATAGAAATGCTTACAACTATTTGACTGTCTGCAAATGAATAAACAATGTTCAATATGATTATTTGGGTTAAAAATCAAAACTTGTAACCACTTCACTGAATGTAAACAAATGTAAACAAATATTAATTAGAATTATTAGTGTTAGATAGTAATACTTGAAACCATTTAACTGCGAGGAAACTATAGTAAGACTTAATTTAGCACAAGAAAATTTGTGCTAACATTTTAAAAAATAAAATTACCAAGAAAATATTCGTTTACAAATCATATATGTATAAGCTATTAAGTATGGAAACTAACGACTGATGTTAAATTGAATTGTTACCGTTATATAGCAATAGTAGAAATAATCTGATTATATGCAAACAAATGTTCTCTGGTTTGTTTTATAATTTTTTCTACAATTATGGATAAACAAATTCTCTCTCTCTCTCTCTCTCTCTCTCTATATATATATATATATATATATATATATATATATATATATATAGATAGATAGATAGATAGATATATATATATGTATATATACGAGGATCATTAAATAAGTTCACAGACTTTTTGTATGGGTACTTTTATTGATAGTACACACATGAAACTCTAGTCCCCAATAAAGTAATCGCCTCCGAATGCAATGCACTTGTACCGTTCTAACAACTTCTGGAAGGCACCATGGAAGTCCTCTTGTGTGAGCGTGTCATTCACCTTCGTCACAGCCTCTTTCATCTCCTCAATTGTCTCATAACGACAGCCTCTGAGCTTAGGGAATAGCAAGGTCTGGACTATAGGGGGGTTGAGGAACTGTCTTGATGCCCATCTTGGTCAAATAGTCTGTGACAAGGATGGAGTTGTGGACTGGTGCATTGTTCTGGTGGAAATGCCACTGACCCGATTTGAAGAGTGCTGGCCTCTTCCCAAGGAATCTCTTTCTGAACTTCCTCAAAACCTCAACATAGTAACCCTAACCCTAACCCTTTGGCCAATCACCTCTGGTGTATTGACTTCCTTACTCCTCCCACACCTCTCATCATCCCTCACAGATTCCTTGCCTTCCTTGAATCTCTTATGCCACTCTAAAACTGATGTTCGGTTCATGCGATATGGTCCAAAGCAGTGTGAAGCATTCCATACGTTTCTGTGGCATTTTTTCCAAGTTTAAAACACAATTTTATTGCATATCGTTCTTCCTCCCGTCCAGATTGTATTTTTGAAATTCACCAGCTGTGACAATCAGGCTTTAGTAGGATGTATTCCAATTGTTGCCGTAGTTGTTCATTTGAATCTGAAATCATGAAAATTGGTCAGTCATCTCATGAGATGTATAGCAATAACATACTGAATTTTCAAGAGTCTACAACAATTTTAAATGCCTGTACAAAAAAGTCTGGAAACTTATTAAATGCACCACGTATATAAACGATTTTTGAAATTGAAAGCATTTTAAAATACTTTAAAATTCTAAAAAAGGGAATCCTTCTCTTTGGTCACATCTAAATTTTGTGACAGACAAATATTGATAAGTTTTTTGGTTAGTTTGGTTCAATGGCATAACCATTGAAGTTTATTTACTGCCAAATCCTTTTTATACGTACATTAGATAAATGATTTCAAAGCACATTATATTCATAACATTTTAAACAAGCCTGAGCTCATTTATTTTTGGCACACTGTTAAATCATCATCATCATCATCTTGTCGTGCCATCAGCACGGATAACCCTAACCCTCTCTCGCCACCCCTCCCTATCGTTAATCGCTTCCGGCAGGTCCTCAGGGCTACACACCGTATCCTCACAGAGCTGCTGTATGTAGGTTTGAGCTAGTCGCCCTGCCTTTGCTCGGCCATGTGAAGGGGTCCATAGGAGTACATTACTTATGAACTCGTCCCTACTTCTACAGCAGTGTCCTGCATGTTAAATGGTTTCCCTTAATTTTAAACAATTCAGTTTAGCATAAGTACAGCTTTTGTTAACACACTGTTGAATATAAAAACAGTTGAACTTCAACGATTCCAAACAATTCAGTTTAGCATAAGTCATTCGTGTGCAACAGTTTAGATGTCAAACAATTCTATTTACCCCATAGATAAGACCTTGTCAGGTGCTGGTACTCCTGGCCAGAGTGGACCTGGGAGTGATGGCAATGAAATGGTACTCCGCATTCTCCAAAGCTCTTGCATTACTGGAGCCTCACCATCAGATTGTTTTGTGCCATATCCAGGAAACTCGTTGTTGGGGGTGTTCTTACCCCTCAGCAGATATGCAGTTGGTGTATTCTACAACCCCCAACCGACTGGGCCAAAATAGACATGGGGTAGCGACTGTAAAAAAAAAAGGCGGGGGGTAAAAAAACTGAGATAAACAAACAAGATACAAAAAAAAGTCACTCCCCCATGTATATTTCCTCATCAATACTTGTATTCCACGATATTTTATGTTCTTTATTCGTGTTAAAACCTGCCAATTAGCTTTGTGGTGGAACATTCGTCAATGGTCCGGAAGACCGAAGTTCAATCCCAGGTCGAGTCATACCAAAGACTCAAAATGTGGTTCTTGATACCTCCTTGCTTAACACTCAGCTTTATAAGGTACGTTTCAAGAGTAAAGTGGAGCAATTCAGGGAAAGGAGTAGCGTCCTCCCCTACACCTCGGTGTAGTAGCTTATAAAAAAGGGAGCTTTCGGGTAGCCTTCGACTACAGTCACCAACTTTACTTTATTAGTGTTAAAGTGCTGGATTGTGGGTTCGAAGTTAGTGAGTTCGAACTCCAGTCATTTCTAGATTCACTTTCGGACAAATACCCTTGATAAAAGTATGAAATCACTTATACCCTTCTCCTTCTCTTCAGTGAGCATTAAGTAACCCACGATGGTTGATATGCCATTAACTAAAGAAAAAAAACCTAGCAAATTCTACACGATTAATGTAATATCTACTAGTAAAGTTGCAGGCTAGATTTTGTTGGATCTTATTTCAAGTTTTATTTAAAATAAAAAAAAAAAACCCAGTGTTTTGCGAAATATGATAATAAGAGTCTTTTGATTTTTTCATCAGATTTGAAGGTCCGTAAAAAAAAATTTTTTTTTTTTTTCTCTAAAAATGTTTTTTTAGACGTAAAACAAATAAAAAAATAATAGAATAAAATAAAATAAAACTCTGTCCTCATGGACTGTTCATCTCATCTAAATTCCTGCCTGATCAAAGATTGTGGTTATCTAAGTCCAACGAAACGAAAATACAAACCCGAACTCTTTAACTCTCAGCCTATCCGTATCTACCAACCAACGAGCTGCGACTGATCCCACCGTGAGTTCGAATAAATATTTGTATATGGGCTTAAAAAAATGTGTGTATACTGTTACTTGCAAATACGCATTCCCAGTTTTACGCAGTCGTACACAAGCACGCACATCATCATCATTTGAAATTTTTCTCACACTGATGTAGTAGCCTCTTATAGAGACGAATTCTGCTAAGTGCTTGCACGCGCAAAACCCCCCGGCACACGTCATCACACGTGCTTATGTACCTACTGGTATTTACTAAGCTTGATGTTGGTTTGATTTGCTTGGTGGTGTTTTATGACATACCAGCACTTGTAGGTTATTTAATGTCAAATTCTTTATATATATATTTATATAATTTGTAAGCGAACAGTTTATAGGTAACTTTATTTTTAATCAAAAAAGACCTAATTTGTTTGCAAACAGTCATAAGGTTCAAAGTATTGGTACTATTTACCAACCCCTCCGCTCGGGCCGGATATGACACAAGGTCAATTTTTAAGCGGAGTTTAACAGGTTTGAATTCAGTTTTCCTTCTCCTAGACTAGTTGCCTAACCAAGGCTGAAGAACCTAGTCTGTCCTACTATTTACCCATAGCTGGAGGGAGAATTATTGGATTCATACCTTCCCCAAGGGTATTAGTGCTATGTGAAATGCAATCAGTCTCGTCCAGTATTTGAACTCGTGTCGCCGTGTTCATTTCCTACGACGATAACGACTACACCACGGGCACGTTTATAATTCTATCAAATGTCAATCAGTTGTTTGTACACTGTTAAATGGTTTCAAGTATTGTTGTCCAATACTAATAATTCTATTTAATGTTAATCATTTGTTTGTACAGGTTCACTGGTTTCATGTGTCGCAATCTAATTAAAAATTTTATCCAATAATAATCATTTGCTGGCACACAGTTGAAATTTTTTCAGGTTTTACTATTTAACACAAATAATTCTATTAAATATCACTAATTTGTTTGCACCCATTTTAAACGGTTTCAAGTATTGCTATTCGACATGAATAATTCTATTTGATATCAATCATTTGTTTGCATACAGTTAAATAGTTTCAAGTAATGTTATCTCACACTGATAATTCTGTTTTGTATCAATCATTTGTTTTTACCCAGTTTAAATGGTTTCAAGTATTTCTATTCAACACAAATAATTCTATCTAATATTAATCGTTTGTTTTCACATAGTTAAGTGGTTTCACGTATTGCAGTCTAACTCTAAGAATGCAACTGAATATTAATAGTTTGTTGGCACACAGTTTAAATGGTTTCAAGTATTGCACTCTTAGCGCAATTATTGCCCTATCGGCTGGTGCTGTAGAATACATCGATGGCACTTCTGCAGAGGGGTAAGACTCCCCCAACGAGTGTTCTTAATATGATACTAAACAATCTAATGGTGCGGTTCCAGTGATGCTGGGGCTTTGGGGAATGCGGAGCACCCCTTCATTGCCATAGCTCCCAGGTCCACTATGGCCCGGCATGGTAGCATCTGATAGGACCCTATCTATGGGTTAAATAGAACTAAGTGCATACTAATGCTAAACTGAATTGTTTGACTAAACTGAATACCTTGAAATAGAATTTTTTTTGACAATTAAACCGTACTTACATTTAAACTGCGTGCTTATGCTAAACTGAATTATTTGAAATGGAACTGTTTTTTGACATTGAATCTGTACTTACACTAAACTGAAATGTTATATATCTTGACCTGTTTTGACATTTAACTGTGTGTAAACAAAATCTGTACTTTTACTAAACTGAATTAGCTGAATTAGAACTGCTTGACTAAACTAAATAGCTTGAAATAGAAATGATTTACACAATTAAACTGTACTTACATTTAAACTCCGTACTTATCCTAAACTGAATTGTTTGAAATAGAACTATTTTCATAAAAACGGATTTGGCGTTAAATAACCTACAAAGGTTGATATGCCATAAAAACCAACCAACCAACCAACCAACCAGAGCAATTAACCATGAGCCTCTGTCTTCTTGTACTTTAAACATGAAATAGGGTTGGATACTTGTTTGCCACGGGAACAATTTGAATAATATGTTCGGGACAATCGTATTGAGGCTAGGATTTGACATGACCAGACGATTAATCTGATCGGTCCTATCCGACCGCCCGTCTAGACCTGTAAGGGCCCAAGGGGTGTGTTACAAGTCACTGATCAATATGGTTGCAGGGTTGATGACGACTCATCCACCAGGATCTTGTCCTCAGGGTCGCCTTGTGGGTGTGGCGGGTCAGACCTCTGTATTCTACCCTTCCAGCCGATAGCGTGGCTTAATCTAGTGCAGCCTCGAATCAAATAATGTTTGGTAATGAAGTAGAAGAATGTGTTGCTCCAGTATCCCCAGGAGATCTCTGTCTTTCTTGAAATTCAAAAATTAATTAGGTTTTATTCTAATCAACAACAGCGAAAATAAAAAAAAAGGAAAGAAAGAAGGTAATTAAAAGAATTTTGTGTTGAACCAGTCTCTAATGGATTAAGACTAGTCGGCTGGGGCTGCAGAATACACTGAATGAATCTCTGCAGCGGAGTAATCTCCCCCACCACCACTAATGAGTGTCCTGCATGTGATACTAAACAATCAGATGGCGAGGCTACTGTAATGCTGGAGCTTTGGGGAATGCGGAGTATCTCTTCATTGTCTTCACTTCCAAGTCCACCCTGGCTCTTATTGGTAGCACCAATCTATGGGTCAAATGGAACTGTTTGTCATTTAAACTGAGTTGAAACAAATGACTTATGTTAAATTGAATTGTTAGAAATAAAACTGTTTTTACATTTAACTGCGAGTAAACAAATGACTGAAGTTTAATTGACTTTTTAGTGATACTTAGGAATACTTTTATACCATTAAAATCTGACATGCTAAATTCAATTGTTAGAAATAGAACTGTTTGATCACTTTATTCTATGTAAACAAATGACTGATGTTTAATTGACTTATTATTGATAGATAGCAATACTTGGAACTATTTAACTTTGTTGACTTATGTTTACAAATCATATATATCTAATAAAAGTGAATAAACCGGGTTTGGCTTTAAATAACCTATAATGGTTGATATAGTATGAAACCAAACCAAACCAAATTAAACCAAACTAAACCAAAACAAACTCTAGTATCCTTAAGCAAAAACAATTTATTACACATAGGAATTGAAAAACTGATGCGCCAGTTTTACGATAAGCTTCTGAATATCTTCATTCAAAAGAGAAATGAGAGATTTTGGTTGGTTGAATTGTTGTGATATTTAATCAAGAAATCATTTTTTTTTCCAAATATATGATCCTAGTTTTCCGGGACGGTAGGATACGCCGACTGTACCTCTGAGGAAAGGTAATATCCCCCACCCAACAAGCGTCCCGGAAATGACTCTAAAACATCTGATGGTGAAGCTCCAGTCATGGGCCTTTGGGGAATGTAGAATACATCTTCATTGGAATTCTGACTCGAACTGGTAGTACCTGTTAGGGTCCACCTGTGGGTTAAATATAACTCCTTACTTTAACTGTGTATTAGTAAAACTATTGGTATTACATGGCTATACTTGCAACCGTTTAACTATGTGCAAATAAATAAATACTAATACAACTAGTGATGCTTGATTGGAATTCTTGAACACATTGAAACCTGAGCAAAAAAAATGAGCCCTGGTTTGTTCTAAAATATTACCTACAAACTACTCGTTTTGAAATCATATATTCAGTGTCGATTTGTATAATCAGGATTTGGCAGGAAATAACACCACAAGAATTGATATATCATAAAAACCAACCAACCAACAAGGACTTGAAACGACTTCATATTGTGCAAAAATGATTAATATAAAACAGAATTATTCGTCTTAGATGGCAGTACTTGAAACCAGTTAACTGTGTGCAAGCAATACATGAAACAGTTTAATTGCGTGTAAACAAACTAGCACTACCGCATTTAAAAATAAATTCACTTACAAACTATTAACTTACAAATCATATATTTATATAAGATTTAGAATTAATTAATCATCAAGGGTGCCCGTTGTGTAATGGTTATCGTCGCAGGATATGGACACGAAGAGTTCAATTCCTGGACCTGACTGATTGCATTTTACATAGCACTAATACTCTTGGGAAAGGTATGAATCCAAATATTCTCCCTCTAGCTATGGGTAAATAGTAGGGAGGTGCCCGTGGTAGGGTAAATAGTAGGGAGGTGCCCGTGGTGTAATGGTTATCGTCGCGGGATATGGACACGGCGACACGAGTTCAAATCCTGGACTTGACTGATTGCATTTCACATAGCACTAATACCCTTGGGAAAGGTATGAATCCAATTATTCTCCCTCCAGCTATGGGTAAATAGTAGGACAGACTGGGTTCTTCAGCCTTGGTGAGGCGACTAGTCTAGAAGAAAAACTCTGAATTGAAACCTGTTAAACTCCGCTTAAAAATTGACCTTGTGTCATATCCTGCCCGAGCGGAGGGGTTGGTAAATAGTAGGGCAGACTAGGTTCTTTAGCCCTGGTGAAGGAAAACTCTGAATTGAAACCTGTTAAACTCCGCTTAAAAATTGACCTTGTGTCATATCCTGCCCGAGTTGAGGGGTTGGTAAATATGATTAAGCATCAAGGGTTAATATGCTATTAAACCAAATTACCAAAAAAATGACTGAGAAACTGATTTGTTGTGATTTGTCATCGGAATACATGAAACCACTGAAGTGTGTTCATATAAATGATCTTTGGATTGTTTAAAAATGTTATCTACAAACAACTTGTTAACAAAACATATACCGCCCAGACAGCCGGGGTTGTTGAATACTCAGACTTCATCTCTGCAGAGGTGAGACACTCCTCCAGCGAGAGTCTTAGATATGACATTAAACCATCTGATAGCAAGGTTCCAGCTTTGGAGCTTTAGGGAATGTGGAGTACCCCTTCATTGCCCTTGCCCCTCGGTCTGCTGTCTAATAGAAAAACAATGTATGCAAACAAATGATAGATGCTAAATTGTGTCTGTTATATAGCAATGCTTGAAATTATTTAACTGTGTGCCAAAAAAGCTCAGGCTCGATTAAGAATATTATCGACGAAATGTGTTTACAAATCACATATGTGTATTTAATATATATGCATAAACAGGATTTGTTATTAAATAACCTACAACAGTTGATATGCCATAAAACCAAACCAAACCAAATCAAGCCAAACGTATATATATATATATATATATATATATATATATCATCATCATCATCATGTCGTGCTGGTAGCCCGGATATCCCTGACCCTCTCTCGCCACTTTTCCCTATCGTTCATCGCCCTAGGCAGGTCTTCAGGACAACATCCCGTATCCTCACATAGTTGCTGAATGTATGTTCGTGCTAGTCGTCCTGCTTTTGCACGGCCATGTGTAGGGGTCCATAAGAGTACATCACTTATGAGTTCGTCACTGCTTCTCCAGCAGTGTCCTGCATGTCTGGTTAATCTAACTTGAATAGTTTTCGTGATAGGGGGCAGGTGGCCGTACAGTTGGTGTCTTGTGGGGTGTTGCCGCCAGGACTTGTTCAAGATTGCACGCAGCATTCTTGTGTAATTGCCGTCTAGCTTCTTCTCCAGCCGTTTTGTTAGAGTCCATGTAGTGCATCCATATAGCAGTATCGATGCGACCACTGCCTGGAAGAAACTGCGTTTCATTTTAGCGGTTAGGTCTGATTTCCATATAATCGATAGCCTATTGATAGCTGTCCATGCCTTCGTTAACCTCGTGTCGATGTCTTTTTCGGTTGATGCGACGCTGCTTCCTAGGTAAGTGAATTTGTCTACTAGTTTAAGAGGGGTTCCGTCTAGAGTGGAGATGTCCCCCGTTTGATTATAGCACATATATTCCGTTTTGTGTGCATTGACATAGAGGCCTATGCCTGCGGCTGCTCGTTCCAAACTATGCAGTAGTGTTTCGGCTTGGTCGGGTGTATTTGCTTGTATCGCTATGTCATCGGCGTAGTCGGCGTCGGTAATTGTTTTTGCGGGGTACCTTCTGCTTCTTTTCTTTATATATATATATATATATGTAAGAGGTTTATGCTTCTTACTTACTCACTTTGTGAGCCAATAGAGAACCAAATGTTGCTCTATTGTTAAATAGTATTCAGTACCTATGGTAGAACATTTACATATATATATATATATATATATATATATATATATATATTACATGGTACAGTCCATGACTCTAGGTTTCCTGCAATCTGCAATTGTCGTATAGAGTACACCTTATATATATATATATATATAAGCAAGGTTTGTCATTAAATAACCTATATATATATATATATGTGTGTGTGTGTGTGTGTATGTTTTGTTTTGTTTTGTTTTATGGTATATCAACCTCTGTAGGTTATTTAATGACAAACCTTGCTTATATATATATATAAATAAGGTGTACTCTATCCGACCATTGCAGATTGCATGAAACCTAGAGTCATAGACTGTACCATCTAATATATATATATATATATATATATAAACTGGATTGCCAAACTAACCAAATATATGTTTACATTTTTTCAATGATGTGTATGATCATGACTGCACAAGAGAGGAAATCTATTTCTTACTTGAAAGCCATTGACTATTTTCAAAAGAGCAAAATATCTCGAGGAACAAATTACCTCTTATGTATAAAACAATGCATTCGAAAAGCGGTACAGAAAAAAAAGGAACAAATGTAGGCATGCCATGGATAAACAAGAATAATTTATGATTCCATAAACATGGATGGAAGAAGCTCGGATCATATTTAAAGTCTCACTGAAAGAAATAAACTTCATCACAAGGGAGATGGAAAACTTGCAGCTCGCGATCAAACCCTAGCAGAGGAAACTCATTAGCATAACAGCTATTAGTTAAAGCAATGATGCCAAGGAATTACGTAGAAAATGAAAACGAAGCAACAAATTAACAAAGTCACGTGCAAAAATAGACTACATCATATAGACCGATGATATTAAAATAATCGCAAAGGAGGAAAAAAATGGAAATTCGATTACAAATTATTAAAATCTTCCCGAAAATCATCCAGACAGTGAATAATATTCTGGGGATTACTATCATCTGTGTGTTGCATATTGACTCTTGACCGATCCGTCAATCTGAGATGTCTCTGAACAGGATGCACCTGTGTAAATAAGCGGAAGCAGTCTTGTGGTTATTCGGAAGTCGTGGGCGTTATAAAATAATTTATGCAGATGTTATGTTGGAGTTCCGGTGAGTTGGAGTCTGTTGGAGTCAGTGTGAGTCAGACCTAGCTTGCCGTTACTGAGAGCGCCCGCTAGGGCAGGGACTATACAGGTATCTGGTTAAGTGCCCCACATCTGGGCCGAGAAGCAGAAGAAGAGGCTATGGGAGTCTTGAAGATAATACTGCGTGGTATGGTCAAGAGAAAAAAAACTTATGGGCCAATACAGCAATCTGTCTTTGTCTCTCTCTGTCCGTCTATCTCACTCACACACCACAGAAGCTTCAATCTCTTTCGAGAATTAAGTGAGAGTTATATATTTTTTATAAAGAAGTGTAATGGTCGTTCTTTCTCTGTGTTATTCTATCCTCATTATGAGAATATAACATGTGAATATTAGGATGATAGATAAACATATGTCATTCGCGTATCTATGAACATCTAGAGGACTCTGAGTGTATGTGCGTACGTGCCTGTGTGTGTGTATGCATGATATATATATATATATATATATATATATAGAGAGAGAGAGAGAGAGAGAGAAAAGACAGTATGATGTAGAAGATTATGTGCTTGGAGTCCAGCAGATAAACAATGGGAGAAAAGAGATTTGTTTTTGTTGTATCGCGGTAAAGAAAAGATGCACAGTGAAATAGAGTTAACTATTTATTAACTAAAGTTGTACAGTCCAACATATATATATATGTATATATAAGCAAGGTTTGTCATTAAATAACCTAGAGGTTGATATACAACAAAACAAAACATATACACACACAAATATATATATATATATATATAGGTTATTTAATGACAAACCTTGCTTATATATATAAGTCTGGCGCTGTTGGTGTTACGTCCGAAGTTGGTCTTACTTCTGACCGAGATCTTGCAGAACTATCGTGCTTAAGAAACACAATATCTTTTATACCTCAGCGATACCGGAAGTCACGTGGTACGAGCCACTATACAACAGTTTTGGTATTTTTGTTTAATGCCATATCAACCTTCGTGGATTGTTTAATGCCAAAGCCATCTCAGTGTAAGAATAGTAGAGAAACTATTTAAGCTATGCCTGAGTGTTATATAATAGCCGAGGAATTTCAGTTCATGCCTTTGAGTTTAGTTAGGCTGAGAACCTTTCGGCTCAGCACATGGGTTAGTTAGGTGCAACATTGAGGCAGGTGTTAACGCAGGCGTGCGAGGGCGGATGGAGGTGTCACACAGATGTCATAATAGTCCGAGACGAAACGGGGTGACAGGGTGCGGGTGACGTCACACACCGGAAGCGCGCGGAGGTTTGTGTGAGAATCTGAAGAAAGTAAAAGAGTTGAGAATTAGACGCCAAACGAGAAGGATCGATTTTTGGAGCTCGCAGAGGCGAGGCGAACTTGTGCCCTATGGGGGCCATTCGTGACGGGGGCCACTCGAGATGGGAGCCAAATGAATAAGACAGTATAGAAGATTGTGTCTCTCCTCCTTACGTCAAAACCTTTGACTCAAAGTTAATTAAAAGGTTTCGTACCTGAACAAGAAGGCTTTACGTGTTTTCGAATCCCGAGATTCCTATGTTCTTTATATGTTCTATCGTTAATGAACATTCGATGTCCATTTCACCCATTTCGCACATGGCCATATTCGTGTATATGGCTATGTAACATGAGGAAGAATAGCTGTGATGCTATTTAACCAAATAGCTAGGGAATAAAAGAGTTCTGACGTTTCTCAGGGGTATTAGTCAGAATATGGACGTTATAACTTGACTGGAGTTCGAATTTGCTTTCTTTAAGGCCGTAATTCAACTTTTTAACGCCGTGAAGAATCCTCACTGAGAAGATAAAGATTTTGTATATGTGATCTTTGGAAAGATAGAGGCAAGAAAGAGTGAGGAAGAGAAAATATCGTGTGTGTTTATTTGAAATAGACAGACAGATAGATAGATAGATAGAGAGAGAGAGAGAGAGAGAGAGAGAGAAAATAGAAATAGAAACGATTTATGGAGAAAAGTATAATGTGAGTGCGTGCATGTGTGTGTGTGTGAGTGTGTGTGTGTGTGTGTGTGTGTGTTTGTGTGCACGCGCAAAACCGTACATGGAGTGATAGATAGATAGATAGATAGAGAGAGAGAGAGAGAGAGAGAGAGAGAGAGAGAGAGAAAATAGAAATAGAAATGATTTATGGAGAAAAGTATAATGTGAGTGTGTGCATGTGTGCGTGTGTGTGTGTGTGTGTGTGTGTGTGTGTGTGTGTGTGTGTGTGTTTGCACGCGCAAAACCGTACATGGAGTGATAGATAGATAGATAGAGAGAGAGAGAGAGAGAGAGAGAGAGAGAGAGAGAGAGAGAGAGAGAGAGAGAAAATAGAAATAGAAACGATTTATGGAGAAAAGTATAATGTGAGTGTGTGCATGTGTGCGTGTGTGTGTGTGTGTGTTTGTGTGCACGCGCAAAACCGTACATGGAGTGATAGATAGATAGATAGAGAGAGAGAGAAAGAGAGAGAGAGAGAGGGAAAGAGGAAGGGGAAGAGAAAGAAAGATTTGTGTGTATGAGCATGTGAACCTGCGTGCTTTCGAAGATTGAAAAAGAGTGAGTGATTCACAGAGAGAGAGAAAGAGTGAGATGGAGAAAGACAGAGAAAGATAGAAAGAAAGAATGAGAAAGAGTTGTGTGCACGTGTTTGTATGTGTGTGAGTGCATTCGAAAGCATTAGTTAGAGAGAGAGAGAGAGAGAGAGAGAGAGCAAGAAAAAGAATGGGAGAGTTGTGTGTGTGTGTGTGTGTGTGTGTGTGTGTGTGTGTGTGTGTGTGTGTGTGTGTGTGTAAAAAGGGAATTTGAAAAAAGGATTAGCTTTTGTGAATTGTGTTTTTTTTTTTGCTCAACTAAAAGAGTTGTACTAAAGCCAAGTGCAGAAAAACAAACGAACAAACAAACAAACATTTAAAAGTCGTTTTATTTGAACGGAAGTTTGAGACCCTTCAATTTCTAAACACAGGAAGAATCAAGACTGGGAGAGAACTTTGTCGATAGAAGAAAAAAGAAGAGCTATGTTGGTTTCAGTGGTTAACTATTTTGTTCGTAAAGAAACCAGGCTTCAGGGACAACATTTTTTTAATTCCATTTTTTCTTTTCTTTTTTTTTTCTCTTTGACTGTTTTTTTTTTTTCTTTTTCTCTTTTGAAAATGAAGAAATCTTTAACATTAAAGCTTCTTTCTTTCCTTCTTTTTTTCATTCTTTCTTTTAGGTGCTGAGAAAAACCAGGACATACTTTAATAATAAACCTTCTTTCTTTCTTTCTTTCTTTCTTTCTTTCTTTCTTTCAAGCCCGAGGAAAAATCAAGACAGCATTCTTTCTTTCTTTCTTTCTTTCTTTCAAGCCCGAAAAAAAAAAACAAACAAGACAGCATTCATTCTTTCTTTCTTTCTTTCTTTCTTTCTTTCTTCTAAACCCGAAGAAAAAACAAGACAGCATTCTTTCTTTCTTTCTTTCTTTCTTTCTTTCTTTCTTCCAAACCCGAAGAAAAAAGAAGACAGCATTCTTTCTTTCTTTCTTTCTTTCTTTCTTTCTTTCTTTCTTTCTTTCAAGCCCTTGGAAAAAAACAAGACAGCCTTAAACATCAAAGCTTCTTTCTTTCTTTTTTTCTTTCATATTTTTCCCTTTTTTTGCCTGTTTATTGATTTTTTTTCGTTTTGCTTTTTTTTTCTTTCTTTCAAATCCAAAGAAAAATCAAGATGGACTCGATCACTAACGCTACTTTCTTTCTTTCTTTCTTTCTTTCTTTCTTTCTTTCTTTCTTTCTTTTATACATAGACGTTGGATCCATCCTTTAATTTCTCTTTACTTCCCTTTCTCCGCTTCTATTCACTCCAACAAATCTTTATTTCTCTCTTCCTTCCTTCGTCTTCTTTCTTCAACGAAGACTAACTCGACCTTCTACAATAGAGGAGGTCAGTGAGTGCATTTTGCTTGAGAAGGTGAGGGATGCAAACGTTTTTATTTTTATTTTTAAGATAGCACACAAGTCATAATCTGAAAACTGTCGACATCTGGCTTATCGTAAAAGACAGGCGGACTTGACGATCTGAGACGAAAAACATTTTAATTTTTGCCACCCACCACCTCCTGCCGAAACTGTGGTAAGAAAAAAATATTTTGTGTGTGTGTGTGTGTGCATTCTGTTAGCATTTCTTTAAATACACCCCATATTACAGTGGGGTACCTAGATTCTTCAGTTCTAATTACAGAACTAAGTAACGCCAGTAATATGAGGTATACAGCAAAATTTAGAGATGGTCAAGATTATCTGTCATATTCAAAGAGTTTCTCGCGTCAATCTTGTCTATCACGCCACCAGGAAGAAAAGAACCTCACTGTCCTTATCATTTTCCACTAACAAATTTTCAACGATCTCCAATGTTTTACATTTCGTGAATATATATATATATATATATATATATATATATATGATAAAAATATATATGATAAAAATAAGTAGAAAAGTGGATATATTTATCTGCTTTTCTACTTATTTTTATCATCTTGGCGGATTCACCAAAATCTACCATATCTCCACACACACACACACACACACACATACACACATATATATATATATATATATATATATAAAGATAGAGATAGAGGGGAGGGTGGAAGCAAAATATGGCATCATTTTTAAAACGTTCTTTTTGTCTGATTAGTCTAATTTTGAAAAAAATGTGATAAATCTAAATTTTCATAATTAGCTTTATTATTCAAGCAATTCTTTTTTAAATCAAAATTAAGAAACGCCAAAGACTCTATGATTTGCTTAACGCCGAAACCAAGCAATAAACATTTCCGAAATTATTGAAGTTTCTTTATGGCCTCCATCAAGCCCAGACCATAACCCCCTTGATTATGCTATATAGGGAGATTTAGAAAACAAAACAAATGCAACTTCCCATCCAAATATAGGTTCATTTAAGACTGCTATTGAGGAGGAATGGAATAAAATGTCTGAAGAATTTATTTTAAAGGCACGCAAATCGTTTCGAAGGTGTGTTAATACAATAATTTAAAAAAATGAGGCCATATTGAGTAAATTTATTGTTTTGTGTCTATCTTCTTATTTTGTTGTTTACTTTTTAAAATTAAGATTGATCTTATTTTATAATAGAGTCGTTTATTATTTTACTAGAATATTCCTAATTTTTCTCCCGCTCCCTGTATATATATATAGATAGATAGGTACATGCATACAAATATACACATAATCTTTATCGTTAAGTCAGGCTGACAGCACGGAGTTCCCAGACTCTCTCTCTCTCTCTCTCTCTCTCTCTCACTCTCGCCATCCGTCCCTATCATCCATCTCTCTTGGAAAGTCTTTTAGACGGCATCTTGTGTATGTACAGAGCTGATGTAAGTAAGTCTTTGCTGGTCGACCCACACTGGTACTTTCAAGGGTAGAAGTCTATAAGAGAACGCTACTTACGAGTAAGTCCTTGCTTCCCCAGCAGTGCTCCACATGTCTTGTTTGTCTTATTTGTATGATTAGTGAGATAGAAGGCTTGTGGCTGTACAGTTGCTATTTTGTAGGTTGCTGCTTCCAGGACTTATTCGTGATAGTATGCAACTTTCTAGTGTAGTTTTCATCTTTCTCTCTATTTCTCTTTCTCTCTCTCTCTCTCTCTATATATATATATATATATATCTGTCTGTGGATGACTATATATATATATATGCATATGTATAATTCTTTGGCAGCAAGTCGTTATCTGAACATGTTCGGTTATTGACCGCTGACTGTTCCCTTTTCAAAATCTTCAAGTGAAAACGTTCGAGTCTTCTTGCCATTTTTTCTTATATTTGGGTCAAGAGGGTGAAGAAAGTACCAAATCCATCGAATAATAAAAAAAACAAAAAAAAAACACTAAAAAAAAACACTGAAAAATAAACAAAAAAAAAACAATCCAAATAAATATATATACA
Organism: Sepioteuthis lessoniana; assembly: GCA_963585895.1. Classification (NCBI taxonomy): domain Eukaryota; kingdom Metazoa; phylum Mollusca; class Cephalopoda; order Myopsida; family Loliginidae; genus Sepioteuthis; species Sepioteuthis lessoniana. Next base: position 87,223,617 of record OY757917.1, on the reverse strand, counting down.
ACTCACAACAGTAAAACAAACTAACGCAACCCTCAAAGATGACCAGCGAAATGGTCTTAAAAGCGCTTGGACTAGGATGGGTTACTGTCTTCATCATCTTGACCCAAACATGACAAAAATAACAAGAAGACTCATGCGTCTTCACTTGAAGATTTTGAAAAGGAAACATTCCGTGGTCTATAACCAAACAAATTTATATTTTGTTTTTCTCGACACAATCCAAAGAGGAAATCCAAGGTGTAGGAGTATCCAGTATGAGTGTTCAATACTAACGGCTATTGATGTATAATTAATTTGGGATTAACAAAACATCAACACTCAATGTGTGGAAGAACACCTCTGGTGGTGTAAGGGTTAGCAAGCTAGATTAGCAAACCTTCACGAGTGAGTTCGAGCCTCATGGGGTGCCACATCTAAGCAAAAAGCTTAGTAAATTACAACACTCAACTCGTAGAGAAAAATCTTTTACATAATGACAAAAGAAAAAAATTCATTTTCTTGGCATCAGTATACATTTATTTCAGGCTCTTACAAATTCTTATAAGTCCAAAGTTTAACTTATAAGCCTTAAAAAAATATCTTTGGATGAAATGATGATACCAAGAAAGTGAATTTTTTCTTTGGTCTTTATGTAAAAGATATATATATATATATATATATATATATATATATATATATATATTGTGATGGAACTTTCTCCTGTGGACTCCTTAACGTTGAAAGATCGGAGTTTGTCGACCAGCAAAGATTTACATTCATCAGGTGCTTGTGATGTAATGTTTCCCGTCGTAAGAAGTGGACGCTATGACCCCAATTCAAATCCTGAATGAAGCTGTAGGCATTTAACGTAGTACACATACCCTTGGGAAAGGTATAAATCTCTTCTCCCTCCATCTACGTGTAAATAGTAGGATATACTGGGTTATCTAACCTTGGTATGGCAACTGGTCTTGAAGAAGGCAGATTCCAAATTCAAACTCGTTAAACTCTGCTTAGAAATTGACAGGATAAAAAATAAAAAAAATAGAAAAAAAAATCAAAAAACAACAACAACCTAATACAAAACAAGTTGATTCAATTGCTCGCTAAAAAGATTCGAGAAAGAAAATTTTTCACAATCAGTTAGTAAAGTTAGCGACCTTAGTCAAGGGGAACCCGAAGAGTCCTTTTTCAATAGCTACCACACCAAGGTGTCGGAGAGGACGCTACTCTATTCCCTGGATTGCTCCACTTTACCCTTGATCCTCACCTTATAAGATAAGGGGTTTTATACTTTTCCCATGGGTATTTGTCCGAAAGTGAACGTAATAGCGCAACTGGAGTTCGAACTCGCTTACTACGATTTTACAGTTTAGCGCTTTAACCATTACACCACAAGGACACATTATATAGCATAAAAGTAAAGTTGGCAACCTTATTGAGGGTGACCCGAAGGCTCCCTTTTCAATAGTAACTACACCAAGGTGTTGGGGAGGGCGGATCTACATTCCCTGGATTGCTCCACTTTACTCTTGTTCTTTACCTTATAATGCTGAGTGTTAAGCAAGGCGGCATCAAGTACCATTTTATGAGACATTGGTATGAACCCCAGTCTCCCGGACCATAGGCGAATACTTTACTCATTAAGCCAATGGCCTGTTCAAGTAAGATTACAAGCTCTAGAAGACATAATTACAAAAAGTAAATAAATAAATGAAATTATAATAAATAAAATGCCCTCGTGGTGTAATGGTTAAAGCGATGGGCTGCAGAATTATAGTAAGCGAGTTCGAACTCCAGTGGCTCTATCACGTTCACTTTCGAACAAATACCCCTAGGAAAGGTATGAACACCCTTATCTTCCCATCTATGGGTTAACTAGTGCCAATATTGTTCTTCTAGTAAGATGGCTTTGGCATTAAATAACTTAAGAAGCTTGATATGCCATTAAACTAAAGAAACCAAACCAATCCGATTGATGCATAGTGAGTCTTCTCGGTAGGGTAGTTGAGGTTAAGACAACGTATATACGGTTATTCTTAGAGATACAATCTCATAAAGTACATTTAAATTGATATACAACGTTAGGTTTTGCAAAACCCCAAGCGAGTGGGAGAAGTTATTGTTAATAACTAAGTTGGAAGTTTTAAATTTGTTATAGTATATATTCACAGAAAAAATACGAAAGTCAGAGATTCTGGTTGAACTTGGAAGAGATCACGTTCCATTCACGTCTTTAAGTTTTAAAACTAGATTCTTCATTGTTTGTTGTTTTTTTACCTTATACGTATATTGCTCTTTGGTCAGAGGAGGAAGTCTTATCAAATTATTGTCATTTTTTCTTTTTGCCCCTTTTCCTTTACTATTTTTTCTTATAGTACACGGAATTAAAACATTTGTGCTGAAAATCAAGTACAATAAAACTGATCACTTTTTCTTATCAGTTTTCTTATCAATTTTTTCGAAAGCATATCATTATTAGATATTCACAGAAAAAACTATGAAAGTCAAAGATTTTCTTTTACGTCCGAGGATTCTTTCAACTGGCTTGTTTTTGTTTTTATTTTATTTATTTTTTTTAAGACCATATTTTTTAACGTTTGTACTTTTTGATCTTTTGGGTATGGCTGGAAAAAGTTAGGACCTACTCATGAGCGACGTAATCCCAATGACTCTTGCCAATGCACGGGCCAGTGTTGGCCGACCAAGAGGGACAGATGGAGGGAGAAATTCAAGGGAACATTACGCTATCAGCACGACTTTATTAGAATATATATATATATATATATATATATACACACGGACACAGACACACGCGCACACAGACGTATATATATATATATATATACACACACAGACAAATGTATTCATGACAGGTCCGGAACACCGGGGTTCAATCCCATGTCGAGTCATACCAAAGACTCAAAAAAGGATACTTGATGCCTCCTTACTTAACACTCAACATTATTAGATACAGATCAAGGATAAGTGGAGCAATCCAGAAAAAGGAGTAGCGTCCTCCCCAATACCTCGGTGTAGTAGCTATTGAAAAAGAAGCCCTTGGGTCACTCTCGACTACGGTCGGCTGGACAGTTTTTCTCGGATTATTCAAAATTATATATTTATAAATATGTGTGTGTGTCTGTGTGTTTGTGTGTAGCGGAAGAAGATTTAAATGATTGAATAAACCTCCAATCAACTAATAAATAAATTTTTATGTCTTTATATTGAGAGAAATGTTTGCTGAAAAACGAAATTACAAAATCTTATTTGTAAGCAAATATGATATTAGTCACAGCGTTGATATTTTTTGTCGTAGCAGAAGTTGTAGTAGCAGAAGTTTTATAAGCTTATGTTAAAACTAACGTGTATGATAGATAAATTGTCCTGAAATTAAATGAATTCTTAAACAAAAAGAATGTAGATTTTCACTCAAATGAAATATATCGAAAGGAATCTAAGTAAGTAATAATATATAATTTACTGTTATATAAATTAACATTGGAGGTGCCCGTGGTGTAATGGTTATCGTCGTAGGAAATGGACACAGCGACACGGGTTCAAATCCTGGACTAGGCTAATTGCATTTCATGTAGCACTAGTACCCTTGGGAAAGGTATGAATCCAAATATTCTCCCTCTAGCTGTGGGTAAATAGTTGGGCAGACTAGTTTCTTCAGCCTTGGTGAGGCAACTAGTCTTGGAGCAGGAAAACTCTGAATTGAAACCTGTTAAACTCCGCTTAAAAATTGACCGTGTGTCATCATATTTACCCAACCCCTCCGCTCGGGCAGGATATGACACAAGGTCAATTTTTTAAGCGGAGTTTAACAGGTTTGGATTCAGAGTTTTCCTTCTCCTAGACTAGTTGCCTCACCAAGGCTGAAGAACCTAGTCTGCCCTACTATTTACCCATAGCTGGAGGGAGAATAATTGGATTCATACCGCTCCCAAGGGTATTAGTGGTATGTGAAATGCAATCAGTCCAGGATTTGAACTCATGTCGCCATGTCCAATTCCTGCGACGATAACCATTGCACCATGGGCACCTCCTTTTTTTTTAATCCGCTCGGGTAGGATGTGACACAAGGTCAATTTTTAAGCGGAGTTTAACAGGTTTGAATTCAGAGTTTTCCTTCTCCTAGACTAGTTGCCTCACCAAGGCTGAAGAACCTAGTCTGTCCTACTATTTACCCATACCTTTCCCAAGGGTATTAGTGCTATGTGAAATGCAATTAGTCTCGGCCAGGATTTGAACTCGTGTCGCCGAGTCCATTTCCTAGAACGGTAACCATTACACCACAGGCACCTTGTGTCATATCCTGCTCGAGCAAAGGGGTTGGTAAATATGTATAAATTAACATAGACAAATCCATACTTACTGGAGAAATATTAATATCTTTGTTTATTTATACAATTTAGATAGATTTGAAATTAGCTACAAAAAAGTTGATTATTTTGCTTATAAACTAAATGGTAAAGAATTTATATTTTTGATATTTTTGGAAAGAAAATACTTCTAGATTTATTGTGCATTCTGATCCTCCAAAATTTTCGCGGCAAATCAAATTTTGTCATCTGCGAAGTATCAAGAAATATAAAAACTAGCGTACTTGCGCCGGTGGGATTATAAATGGCAAAATAAGTTGGCTACCTTAGTCAGGGGTGACCCGAAGGCTCTTTTTTCAAAAGCTACCACAACGAGGTGCCCGTGGTGTAATGGTTATCGTCGTAGGAAATGGACATGGTGACACGAGTTCAAATCCTGGACGAGACTGATTGCATTTCACATAGCACTAATACCCTTGGGGGCTGTATGAATCCAATTATTCTCCCTCCAGCTATGGGTAAATAGTAGGATAGACTAGGTTCTTCAGCCTTGGTGAGGCAAATAGTTTAGGAGAAGGAAAACTCTGAATTCAAACCTAAAAGTTGACCTTGTGTTATATCCTGCCCGAGCGGAGGGGTTGGTAAATATGAATAGCTACCACAACGATACCTCCCTTGATTGCTCCACTTTACCCTTGATCCTTACCTTATAATGCTGATTATTAAACAAGGCGAAAATGTCAAAATACACATAAAAATTACAGCTTCTTGAGCTGATTTTTTGCACAAAATTTTATTTTTTCTTGTGGAAATAAGTTGAATTCATATATATATATATATATATATATATATATATATATATAAGAGTGTTGGATGTCACTATATCACTTTGTGGGTATGTGTCAAACCAAGTGCAATATAATATGGAGACTGCTCAATATCTAGGATAGAGCTATTATGCAGTGATGATGTTTTGTTCCATAGCTAGAGTCACCTACACATACAGAAATAAAATAATGTATCGAAATATTAATATACACTTACGAATTCATATCCGCTTACTCAACGCGTTCCGTTTGTAGCCTGGCTTAACCTCATAAAAACACGCATCCATACGTAACTATAACACATACACGCATACGCACATACCCACATACACTCACACTCTTAGAACCATATATTGAAGTTTGAAATCAAAGCATCTTTTTCTTCTTGCGCTGTACAACCAGGATTGCATACAACTCTTGGTATTAATGGATGTGTGGGATTCATTCGAGATTAGCACCAATTTCATCCTTTCTAAAAGGATAACCTAACAAAGAATATTTCAGTGAGAAAAAACCAAGTCCATTTTGACAAATATGACATATATTTCATATACATATATAACACACTTGGACGCTAACTTAACGACTGGAGAAGAAGCTAGACGGCAATTACACAAAAATGTTGCGAGCGATATTGAACAAGTCCTGGCGGCAACACCCTACAAGGCACCAACTATACGGCCACCTGCCTCCCATCACGAAAACTATCCAAGTTAGACGAACCAGACATACAGGACACTGTTGGAGAAGCAAAGACGAGCTCATAAGTGATGTACTCCTATTAACCCCCACATATGACCGAACAAAAGCAGGACGACCAGCTCGAACATAAATTCAGCAGCTATGTGAGGATACGGAATGTAGCCCTGAAGACCTGCCAGAGGCTATGAACGATTGGGAGAAGTGGCGAGAGAGGGTCAGGGATATCCGTGCTAGCGGCACGACATGATGAGGATGATGATAATATAACACACAATTATAAAGCATGACAAAGTGTCCCAAACTATAAAAAAGAAGATACAAAAGCTGTTCCCCCGAATAAGTAGTGCTTTTTTTCTTATGTCGTGAAAAGGCTCACATAGGATAATTCGTACGCTGCTCGAAAAGTGAAGACGAAAGACGGGGCGGGGTGAGGGCACTCCTTTTCGTCTGGTGTCTGCTACCAAAAAAATGTTGAACTCACTTCTTGAAAAGTCATACGACCAACGGTCACGTGATTCTCGGAAACTTCGCCCATAACTCCCAAAAAGGGAGACCAGTATGTTTAATTCCCAAACACAAGAATCTCAAAGAGTTCACCATGATTCGGTTAATTTGACTCACAGAATTCATATTGATTTAGCTTCCTGCCATTCCTAAGTGATACGAAAACCACTTTAAATAATTTAGCCTATTAGTAAATTCATGTGAATTGAATTACCATGATCAGAAAATCCGATGAACACTTACACACTACATACAGAAACACTGGACAGCTGTGTCAACCTTATTAGGTCTCATCAGCAGTGTATACCGTGATCTCCACCACTGGAGATTGAACCAATTCAGTTCACAATATAATTCCTCTACTAAAAGAAAAAAGAAAAATATACATCTATATCTTTGCCTTGAGGTCATAATTACGCGGTTGCGTATTTCTAATCCTCTTGGGAAGACGTGGCTCTGGAGGTGACCGTTTCGTCTGTAACATGATTAGTTAATTTGGCGTCATTTATATGCGATATGGATAGTAAGGTCAACTGTAGAGTTTCAGCTCTGCAATCTGTAGTCGTTGGTTCGATCTCCAGTGGTGGAGATCAAAGGATAGACTGCTGATGAGGCCTAATAAGGTCGAAACATCTGTCCAAGTGTTTCCATATGTCGTGCGTAAGTGTTCGCCGGATTTTCTGGTCATGGTAATTCAATTCACAACATAATTCCTCTACTAAAAAGAAAAATATACACTTGTAAGTACATGTTTCTCTGTACCCATTCTTCTGTGAATTTCACATGGTTCTTCTCAGACATGAAGAAACTTGGTGACAGACCTCTGTTAAAATATGGAGTATTTTGTTTGATTTGCCGCCATTTTAAATCTTCTGAAACCAAATATTTTTTGCGAGATTAAAATAATTGTTCCTGTTAAACGATTCTAAACATTATAGAATTTCCGTTATGGAAAAAAAATCCGAAAAATATTATTTTGCATTTTACAAATAAAAGAAAAATCCTCTTCTTTATTGAATAACCAAGGTTTATTTAAAAGTTAATCTCCTAAAGTTGTGACATATTCTCATCTTTTTGTAATTTCCATTTACTCCCATGTAAACTCTGATCTGTTATTTTCAAAATACAAGATTGTATTTAAGAACCTCTTAGAATTTACTAAGCAGGGCTTAATCTGACACAGGCCTCAGATTCCTTTATGAATCCCACTGTTCTTAAATGATACGAAGACTTTTTGAGCAAAGATATTTTTTTCAAAAATAACAGAACTAAATCTGAACTTAGGCAGTAGATTTTAACTAAAACTCTGAAATTCTAGCGAATTAAAATTATAGACGGTTTTTTAATGCAATACAAACATCCGCCAATATGCAAATAATATTATAGTATCTACCAGTGATACATAAGGTATATATTAATTTCAGGAAGCTTGTGTGTTGAAGGCAGTGTAATTTCTGTTGGAGCGATTAGACGAGTATTTTTTCTGCAATCCTGGCTCTAACTAACGCAACCACGTATGAATTTCAGACCCTGAAAAATAATATCCAGGTGGTGAGTTTGGATAAGAATTTGACATTGACTCGCGTCAAATGCGCCCTTTCCCAGCATAAGTTAAAAAACATTTGTGCTCGGCGAAGCTGGCTTTGATGAAGGTCTAGATTTACGAAAACTATTACCTGCATATAATGCGGTTGAAAATAAGACCATGTTTATCAATGACAGAATTGATGTACACTAAAACTATTACCAGCATATAATGCGCTCTTTACTGTCAGAAAATGAGATAATATTTTTGTATGATAAATGTGAAATAGGATTTGTGCACACAGAGACTGCTTTCAGTATATAATGCGCGCTATTCCACAAAAAATTAAACCATATCTGCGAAGGATAAAACTGCTGTTTGATGGAGATTCACGAAAAAAGTTATATTTCTGCTGGACAACGCTGATGTTGGTGAGGATTCTTGAACATAAAGATTATTTTCTATGTCTAATGCTTATAATTGTATAAAAAATTAAACCTATCTGTAGTAAAGATTCACGCACGCTTAGACTATTTTCTGTGTATAATGCGCTCTATTCTGCAAAAAATTAAACCATATTTGTGAGAGACAAAGTTGATGTTTGGTGAAGATTCGTGTAACCTAAGACAATTTTCTTTTTATAATGCGCACTAATCTGAAATAAAAAGAAAAAAAAACATTTGTGCTGGACAAAACTGCTGCTGGTTAATAATTGGTACGCGCATGGAATATCTTCTGGGTATTATGCACATTTTACCCCAGACAATAAAACAAAATTTGTTCCTGAAAAAGTTGAAGTTAAAATTTGTCTTCTCTGTTACTAACAATGACGTCGGAGCTTTGCATTCCCGACTGCATCATCTGCAAAGTAGATGAGGACCCCTTCCTCAAAAAGTGGGATTCCAATTCTGGAGCACTAGGGAGCGTTGAATACCTGTTCAATGCTATTACTCCCAGTTCAACTCTGAGATGGAATGGTAGAAGATGTTTGGGTCCCATCTATGATTCAAATCGATACGTTCAAATATAACGGAACACAAATTATTTGTTTTAGCATCTTATCTATTGAAAATGACTTCAATGTTCGATTAGCAAAGGCATGGACAGCTATCGATCGGTTATCGATCATATGGAAGTCAAACTTATCTGATAAAATTAAAGCGCAATTTTTTCCAAGCAGCGACCGTGTCAGTTCTACTATATGGTCGCTGACTAAGCGTATAGAGAAAAAGCTAGACGGGAACTACACAAGAATGTTACGAGCTATATTAAATAAATCCTGGAAGCAACATCCCACAAAACAGCGGCTGTATGCCCACCTACGTCCCATCTATACAAACATCCAAATAAGACGAACAAGACATATAGGACACACATGGAGAAGTAAGAACGAACTCATAAACGACGTTCTCCTCTGGACCTCTTTACACGGACGTGCAAGTGTTGGCCGACCAACTAAAACTTATCTACAAAAGCTCTGTATGGACACAGGATGTTATCTAGAAGACCTACTGGAAGCGATGGATCATGAGGACTAATGGTGAGAGAGTCAGGGAAATCCGTGCTAGTAGCACAAGATGATGATGATGATGATGGATTATTATTAATATTAATTGTAACCTTATGATAGCTTGCAAATTATTGCCGTTAGATTGGAATTCTTGAAACCATATAAATGTGTACAAACAAGCGATTATTATCAAATTGTAATATTTACCTTAAATCGTATATTTCTGAATAAATTATTAGTATTAGATAGGAATACTTTATATCTTATAACTGTGGAGAAAACAATTATAGACAAAAAGGTGAAATAGAAAAATTAAATGGAACATGGAAAGTATTGTCATGATTATAATCAAACATCTACAGATGGATCAAATTTTGGCATTGAAATACCCATTAGGAATTGATATGACATTAAACAACTTGACAAAAGCATCACAGTAATACAAGTGTGTAACACGCTCTTTATGATAAAAGAAAAACAAAAAAATATTCGACAGTACATTGGTCACCCATCAAAGTCTGAGCATGAATATATCTGCTTAACTTTGGTGATCTACCGAGAACCGGCACTTTAAGTGTAACGTGATTTGGTAGTTTTCTATGTTTAAAGGCATATCAAACTTCGTGGGTTATTTAATGCCAAATCTATCCTTGTGATTGTACTTTTTAATCAACAGCTTGAGTATAAAAGGGGTTCATGCCATTCCCAAGAGTAAGAGTCCAAAAGTGAACGTAATAGCGCGACTGGAGTTCGAACTCGGTTACTTCGGGGTCGAAGTCCAGCACATTAGCCACTCCGGCACGGGGACTCCGTTTAAGAGTAGGCTAGATTTTGCATAAGGACAATAGTATTAACTATTGATTAAATATTTAACTAAATGAAAACTCTGTGGCAATAGACTTGCCTGACTAAATTTGCAAATTATCACATCACGTGAAGGTTTCATCTTATTTCTGTTGTTTCTTATTGTTAACTCAGGGCGTTAGTGTTTGACCGTTAGATAAACGATGAAGATTGAGTGCAAGAGAAAGGCAGAAAAGAAAGAAACAAGTATGAAGAGAGAAAATGGTTGGTTGGTTGGTTGGTTGGTTAGTTGTGTTTTATGGCATATTAACCTTTGTAGGTTATTTAACACCAAAAGCGTTTCAAACAATTTCAAACAATTGAGTTTAATATGAGTACACAGTTTAATTGTCAAAATCATTTCAATTTCAAGCTATTCAGTTTAATCCAACAGTTTTATTTCAAACAATTCAATTCAGCTTAAGTATGCAGTTTCAATGTTAAAATAGTTTTATTTCAAGCAGTTCAGTTTAGCATAAGTACGCAGTTTAAGTGCCAAAATTATTTCTATTTCAAGCTATTCAGTTTACACAAACAGTTCTAATTCAAACAAATCAATTCAGCATTAGAACGAAATTTAGTTTTATCTAAATCCATTTTATATAAAAAATCAGTTTTATTTCAAACAATTCAGTTTAGCATAAGTACACAGTTTAATTGTTAAAAACATTTCTATTTCACAATATTCAGTTTATTCAAAAAGTTCTAATTTAACCAATTCAATTTAGATTTTGTTTACCCACAGTTAAATGTCAAAACAGTTCTAAATTAAACAATTCCATTTCAAATAATTCAGTTTAGCATAAGTTCGCAGTTTAAATATAAGCACAGTTTAATTGTCAAAAAGTTTCTATTTCAAGCTATTCAGTTTTGTCAAACAGTTCTAATTCAAACAATTTAGTTTAGTACAAGTATGCAGTTTAGTTCTATTTAACCCAAAGATGGAGCCCTATCAGGTGGACCAGAGTGGACCTGGGAACAATGGCAAGGAAGAGGTGCTTCTTATTCTCCAAAGCTCCAGCATTACTGGAACCTCACCATTGGATTCCTTAGTCTCATATCCAAGACACTCGTTCTGCAGAGAGGCAGTCGGTGTATTCTACAGCTTCAGCCGACTGGGTAAGAAGAGAGAGAAGGAAACAGGGAAAGTTGATATAGGAGTTAATGAATAGAAAGTGTCGGGTAGTACAAAATGAGTTAAAATAAAAAGATTAGACGAAGTATAAGTAAGATAGAGAAGGAAAAAGCCAAAACAGGAGAGGAAAAGGAAGAGGATATATCAGGGATGAAAAATCTAGAAAGTCGAAGGGAAAGAAAATACGAAACAGAGTAAGAGAGAGATGGAGAAAGAGGGAAAAGACTAAAGTAAATCTACTGAACGAAGGGAGGATGAAAAAAATAAAAGACGGCCCAAGAGAAAGAGAAGGAGTTGAATCAATATGGAAAAAGAAAGAATGAAAGTGGGAGTGGGATAAAAAGGAAGAAGACGTAGATATAAAATAAAGGGGGGTGCAAAAGGACGAGAAATAATCAGAAGAAATAATAAGAATTGTTTTTTGTTAAATGTAAAAACAGTTTTATTTCAAACAATTCAGTTTTGCATACATAAACAGTTCCATTTCAAGCGATTCAGTTTAGCATAAGGACCCACTTTAATTCTAATTGACCCATAGATAGGACCCTATCAGATGCTATCACTCGGGGCCAGAGTCAACCTGGGAGCGATGACAACGAAGGATTACTCCGCGTTACCCGTTTTTAATGGAGCCTCACCATCAGATTGTTTAGTGTCATATCTAGGACACTCACTGGGGGAGAGAACTTTACCTCTCTGCAGAGATGCAGTCGGTATATTTTATAGCCTTTAGCCGACTGGGCAAGAAAAGTAAGAGGGAGTGAAGAAGTAGGAAAAAGTCAAAGAGAAGGAAAAGAGAGTCAAGATAAAATAGGGAGAGGTAAAGTAGGAGGAAAGAGAAATTAGAAGGATGTCAAGGAATATAGAGTAAGGAAGAAGCAGATTGATGACAAGAAGGAACGATGAAAAAGTAGGAGAGATG
>OY757917.1:87143842-87206342 GCA_963585895.1 Sepioteuthis lessoniana | reverse complement strand
TGTGCAATTATTATAAGCTAAAAACCCGACCTCTGTCGGGTGATTTAAGCTCGTATCGTATTCTGTATTTGAGATTACTCTTGATGACTAAAGTTAAACGTCATCGAAAGTTAAACGTTTATTTCTCTTACTCATACAACTAATATAATACACCCTATCGATGGGGATTAGAATATGTTAACTATATCATCTGAAGAGGAGTAAGACCCCCCACCTCAAAAAAGGGTGCATTGGGTTGGAAACCCAAATGATATGAGCTGGCGACATTTAGTAAGTAAGGAAGTCAATTTTTTTTGACAAGACCAAACTTGGTGGACTCGCTCAAGCGGAACCTACTTATGATTCATTAGTATTGGGTTAATTTGACAAATTAACCCAAGATTCTTACATAGATAAGACTCCTTCGTTTCTTCCTGTGCAGATATAACAGTCTAGCCAACCATTACGTTGGTCAAAGTATTGTTATCAAACACTAATAGTTCTATCTTCACACACTTTAAAGGTTTCAAGTATTGCCATCTAACTTTAACAGTTCTATTTGCACACACGTTAATGGTTTCAAGTATTGCCATCTAACACTAATAATTCTTTTTGCACACACTTAAATGGTTTCAAGTATTGCTATCTAACACTAATAGTTCTATTTGCACACACTTTAAAGGTTTCAAGTATTGCTATCTAACACTAATAGTTCTATTTGCACACACTTAAATGGTTTCAAGTATTGCTATCTAACACTAATAGTTCTATTTGCACACATTTGAATGGTTTCAAGTATTGCTATCTAACACTAATAGTTCTATTTGCATACACTTCAAAGTATTGTTAGTAATCATTTCAGCCTTTACTATCAATCTAATATGAAACGTAAGCTTAGCATATAGAACTGAGTCATATATAAAATGCAGAGGGCTTTACCGACAAATGCTCATGCAACTTAATTTGACAATATCGTCAAATTGTTTTTGTTTTTTTTTTTTGTTTGCGTGTGTGTGTGTGTGTGTTTTCTATATGAAATTTAGGCTTAGTTACAAGAAAAAATCCAAAGTAAATTCTGAAATCAGTTTTTTCAATTTTAAAAATAGCTTCACTAACAATGGAGCATCTTATGTGTGAGGCTTAGGATGAGAGGGCGTCCCACAATCAAGAAATCCCCAGCGGAAATAAATAATCAAAAATACAACCCCGATAAACAAGGGCAGAATGTGCCAGACATCTGAGATTCTTATAAGCCATATCGGAACCAGTTGTCCAGTGATGACGCCTGCGTAATATCAATGGGTCACAAAAAAAATAAGAAAAATAAAAGAATAAAAAAAAACGAACCAGCTATCTCCACAGGTTAATTTTTTCCGTTACAATGTTGTTTAATACTCAAGCAATGTTTGAAGTTTGAACCTCATGCGATAATCATGTTGAACATGGCTATCAACACAGACAGGGCGCCATACATGGTTGTTCACGATAAAATAGCGAGTCGAAGTCAACATTTTTGATGTAGCTAAGTCCAGATGATATGAATCACCGATATAAAAAAACTGAAAAGATAATGAAATACCAGGTTTTAAAGATGGTGTTTGCATAGATGGAAGTTGTATAATTTTTTTTCTTTTACTACGAATGCTGATCACTGTCATATTTTGAAATAGCGAACCACTTGATCACTTCGGAAATATATCCAATTTTAGCGAGGAATATTTTGTTGTGTTAGTTCCTCGCTATGTTCGAAGGAAAGTAAATGAGTTGAACCAAGATATAGAAAAGTTTTTAAGATGGTTTAATAGCAGCCAGAATAAAGGGTACCTTTATGCTGCAAGTCTCGTTGGAAGGAAGGAAGGAAGGAAGGAAGGAAGGAAGGAAGGAAGGAAGGAAGAAAATAGTTATTGGGTTGAGAAGGATTTATAGCAGTTAAATATCTGCGCGGAATGTGCGTCGCTAAAGTCAAGGCAATGCCAAATGTCTGAGCGAAAATGCGTCATTATAGACATAGCAAAAGTCGTGTTTGCTGTTTAAGATAGGAATGATGTAGTTAATCATAAATGTGTGGTCCTGGTTGCTGTAGGAGAAAGGCATTAAAGTCTCCAGAAAATGTTGCCCAGGTATGAGGTAGCTGGATGTCTGAGCGAATTGCACATCGCTGTAGACATAGCAAAAGTTAGAGGCGACATAAAGGGGTTCCTCTAAGTGGCAGATTAAATGTATTTAATTCATGTTCAACTGGGAACCCTTGGTCTAAGACGGAAGACTCCAAAGGTCCATAAATTAGACGGCTTTCCTCATGGTGTTGTGATTTTGCTGCTATGAAGGGAGCAGACAGAAAGTACGTCTGTCCTGCTCGAAAGGTTCTGAGTAAGAGGTAGTTTGGCGGGCTTTCACCATTTTTATGTTGTCCGGGAAAATGAAATAGTTTGTAGATAAGTTTATTTTAGAACAGGTTAAAGCTCATTTGTTTGCAAAAACAGTTAAATGGTTTCAAGTATTGCTATTTAAATTTAGTAATTTTATTTATCGAATTGTCCGAAATAATGTAATATTATTTATTTGTTTGCACACTGTTAAATGGTTTCAACTATTGCTATCTAATATTACTAGTTCTATTTGCACACACTTGAATGGTTTCAACTATTGCTACCCAACATTAATAATTCTATTTAATTTCAATCCTTTGTTTGCGCACAGTTAGATGATTTCAAGTATCGCTATTCAACATTAGTACTTTTATTTATCAAGTATCCCAATCTGATTTAATATTAATCATTTGTATTCACAAATTAATATTAATCATTTGTTTGCACACAGTTAAATGGTTTCAACTATTGCTACTTAACAGTAATAATTCTATTTAAGGTTAATAATTTGTCTTCATACAGTTGAATAGTTTCTGGTATTGCTATCTAATATTAGCATTTTTTTTATCAAGTATTCCTATCTAATACAAACAATTTCCCCACAGCTGTGTGATGTCAAACAATTGATAATGATATACAAAGTAAATGGTTAAGCTGTTCTATTTAACCGATGGATAGATCCCTAACAGGCACGACTAATCCGGGTCAGATTTGAACTGAGAGTAATGGTTATAAATGTATACTCCAGTAGTCCACATTAACTAAACCTTCAGGAGTGGACCCTCAACATCAGATGGAGTTTAAAATCATACTCAGGACACCGTAAGAGAGCAAAACTTGAGCGTCCTTTCGGGATTTCTTTCTTTTATAAAAAATGAATTCGCACACTCTATATATGGACACTGTTGTCTATACCTAACTGTCTTTGTCCTTGTTATTTAGCGTGTGTCACTATTAGAAGTAATTGATTGATTAAGCGAAGTTAAGCCTAATCTCCATTCCTACCCAAGCGCTTTTGTTTTCATTACATGGGTCCGACGGATCAACCAAATGGTTTGAGCTGGTAGGTTAATAATTGATATGTTTGTTAGGTATTTGTGCATGTGGATGTGTATAAGACAAATATTATGCGAATGTAAGCATGTTTTCTTCGAACATATCTGTGTGTACGTGTGTTCACTGTTAAGACAGGAGTTTAGAAAGTAACAAGTCCTACTTACACACACACACACACATATATATATATATATATATATATATATATATATATATGTGTGTGTGTGTGTGTGTGTGTGTGTACGCGTGGGAATTAAAAGATACACAGCAGCGAAGCGTGTGTTTGCCCTCCGGCCTAATGGGTGTATCTGTATGCATGAGGTGATGTTGACGACCATGAAATGTTTAGTATATCAAAGGATGGTAAATATACCAAGGTTTGGTTTTATGGCATATCAACCATTGTTGGTTGTTTGACACCAAGTCCTGTTTTGACATATATATAAAATATACGACATGTAAACATATTTTATAGATACACACTTAAATGATCAAACCGTTCTATTTCTTACAATTCAATTTAGCATAATTCAACTGAGTTAAATTGCTCCGAGATCACTAACGATTCAATTAAACATCAGTCATATGTTTACACACTTTTAACTGATCAAACAGTTCTATTTCTAACAATTCACTTTATAAGTCAACAAAGTTGAATTGTTCCAAGTATTGTTGTTTTGTCTTATTCAGGATACTTGTGGCGGGGATGGGGGGGTCTTACCCCTCACGAGAAATACAATCGGTATATTTTACAGCCCCAGCCGACTGGGCTATAATAATTAATTGATTAAATAATGTGGTAAATGTATAGGTATGGGTTAGCGCTCGTGGCATAATGGTTATTGTAGTTGGAAATGGGCGTGGAGGCGCTAGTTCTAATACTGGTCGAAGCTGTTTCCATTTTACATTGCAATAATGCCCCCGAGGAAGGTATGAACCCAGCCTCTTTCTTCCAGCTATGGGCTAATAGTAGGATAGACTGAACTTGTTCAGGGTGAAATGTCGGTGGTCGCTACTTGGGGAGTGATGAGTTTGTTCTCTCCATGATTTGTTTGAAAAAAAAACTTCGAGTGTTCTTTCACAATTATCAACACAAATGATATGATCAAAGCTGACTAAAGAAATTTCACCACAACGAGAATGTTTAAACAGATAGATTTATACAAAAAAAAAATTGAAAAGTTTAAAACACGTAGCAATGTGCGGATATGTTTGTTAGGTAATTGTGCATGTAAATGCGTATAATATAAATATTATGCAAATGTAAGTGTGTGCTGTTCGAACATATCTGTGTGTACGTGTGTTCGTTGTTAAGACGAGAGTTCAAAAAATTACAAGTCCTACTCAGACACACACACACACACACACACACACACACACACACACACACACATATATATATATATATATATGTGTGTGTGTGTGTGTGTGTGTGTGCGTGTGTTGGTATGTCTGTGGGGGAACTAAAAGATACACAGCAGCGAAACCTGTGTCTTCCCACGGACTGAATGGGAGTTTCTGTATGTATGAGGTGATGTTGACGTCCATGAAAAGTTTAGTATATCAAAGGATGGTGAATATACTAATTTCAGTAGTTCTATGAACGTATTTTTACTGGTTTTATGTTTTCCCATTTTTGGTTGTGCGTTGCTGCGAATTTTGCTCGAGCAGAGGTTAACTTGGAGAACTAAGAATATCAGAGGCTGTATGAGCGCATGAGAGCAAAAGAACAGAAAAGGAAGTTGTTTTTGAAAGTGTGGAATGTATAGGTTTCCTAATCATGTGACCGGCTCCAAATGGAACATTTATTTTTGCGTGCGATAAGTTTCTTCAAGGTTCAACACGCGGTCTTTGTTGAAAATAACGGCACGTAACTACACTGTCTAAAAAATATAGAAGAGTAAATCCTATAAAGTCTTTAATCTTGGCACGGCAACTTGATTAGGAGAACGAAAACTCTGAATTCAAACCTGTTGTATTTCGCTTTAAAAAATTACATTTTTTACAGCTCACGCGGATGTGAAAAACTCTTAAGAGTAAATAACAATAATTATAATAATAATAATAATAGGACTTGCCAGCATTGAAGACAGCGTTGACGCATCGATACAACGACTCAAAGACTATATACAAAAACACGATGGAGGACTCATTACAGCCATCAGAAACGATACTGATAACACGATACTATTTACCAACCCCTCCGCTCGGGCAGGATATGACACACAGTCAATTTTTAAGCGGAGTTTAACAGGTTTCAATTCAGAGTTTTCCTTCTCCTAGACTAGTTGCCTAACCAAGGCTGAAGAACCTAGTCTGTCCTACTATTTACCCATAGCTGGAGGGAGAATAATTGGATTCATACCTTCCCCAAGGGTATTAGTGCTATGTGAAATGCAATCAGTCTCGTCCAGGATTTGAACTCGTGTTGCCGTGTCCATTTCCTACGACGATAACGACTACACCACGGGCACCTCCACGATAACACGATGGACAACAGAATGACAATAACTAGGAAACAAAAATGGGAATGAAAGCAGCTGTATGGGCGTTTTAAACGGCTAATTAACAGTATCTCGCACGACAAAACCTGGACATCGCTAAGAAAAGGAAATTTTAAGAGAGAAACAGAATCTCTCCTCATAGCAGCTCAAAACAACGGCATAAGAACCAATCATATCAAAGCGAGAATAGATAAGACGCAGCAAAATAGCAAATGCAGGCTCTGCGGTGACAGAGATGAAACCATCAATCACATAATAAGCAAATGCACCAAATTAGCACAGAAGGAATATAAGACTAGACACGACTGGATCAGCAAGGTGATCCACTGGGAGATGTGGAAGAAATTTAAATTTTGACCATACAAACAACAGTACATTTCTTCTAGAGGTCTTTTAGCTTTGAATAAAATAACTTTTTTTTTAGAATGAAGAATCATGTTCGCCAATGGCCTGGGAGATAGAGGTCGAGTCATACGAAAGACTTAAAACATTGTACTTGATGTACTCTTGCTTAACGCTCAGGATTATAAGGTACGTATTAGGGCAAAGTGGAGCAATCCAAGGAATGGAGTTGCGCCCACGCCAACACCTTTGTGTGGTAGCTAATGAAAAGGCAGCCTTCGGTCTGTCCTCGACTATGATCGTCAACTTTATATAATGAATAGAAGTGAATACACTTTCAGTAAAAGTCCATGCATTTTTCAAAAAGTTTTGTATGCTCAGAACAAAATTCCTTTATATATATACATATATATAAACAAAGGTTCATGTATTTTGAATAAGGGAACGTATGTTTAGAAGAAAATGTTGCATAGCTTTGTAAAACTTTGAGTAAAACTAAACGTGTCCGATCGTTGCTGGCTAAAGTCAGAATTGATTTCAGAGAATCGAGCATGTAAATACGGGTCACCTTTCCCTACTTTTCTACGACCCCCTTTTATAAGTCAAAAGTCTTCTTTGCTTCATTGAATTTTACGGATCACTTCTCAATGGTCGAAAATAGGCGTTTCAGGATGTCGTAGGCTGTAACTATTGACTGGAGTGAACAATTCTTTCTATTGAAATACGCGAGTTAATTGTTGCTGGGCGGTAGTTCACCGGGTTGGACATGGGTTTTTTATAGATAGGTCGAAATATGTGCCTAGTACCCTGATGGAAGTACTAGTGTGAACTAGTGCGTCCGCTTTTATGGGTTATGTCCATTACAGCGCGAAGGATTGGTGGCATAATGATTCGAAATTTTTAAAGATTGACATAAATGCTGGTTTAGTGACATCATGATATTATTCATTAATTGAGAGGTATAAATAAGGGAGTTGGGACATAATATATTGAATTATTGAATAAGAGGTATAAATGCCGGATCAGAGTCCTTAGACTTGAATGAGAGGTATAAATAATGGATAAAAGACGAAGAGTCTTTACTCATTGAATGAGAGGTATAAATAAATGGATTAAAGACGAAGTGTCATTACTCCTTGAATGAGAGGTATAAATAAATGGATTAAAGACGAAGTGTCATTACTCCTTGAATGAAAGATATAAATAAATAGATTAAAGACGAAGTGTCATTACTCCTTGAATGAGAGGTATAAATAAATGGATTAAAGACGAAGTGTCATTACTCCTTGAATGAGAGTTATAAATAATGGATAAAAGACGAAGAGTCTTTACTCATTGAATGAGAGGTATAAATAAATGGATTAAAGACGAAGTGTCATTACTCCTTGAATGAGAGGTATAAATAAATGGATTAAAGACGAAGTGTCATTACTCCTTGAATGAGAGGTATGAATAAATGGATTAAAGACGAAGTGTCAGTACTCCTTGAATGAGAGGTATAAATAAATGGATTAAAGACGAAGTGTCATTACTCCTTGAATGAGAGGTATAAATAAATGGATTAAAGACGAAGTGTCAGTACTCCTTGAATGAGAGGTATAAATAAATGGATTAAAGACGAAGTGTCAGTACTCCTTGAATGAGAGTTATAAATAAATGGATTAAAGACGAAGTGTCATTACTCCTTGAATGAGAGGTATAAATAAATAGATTAAAGACGAAGTGTCAGTACTCCTTGAATGAGAGTTATAAATAAATGGATTAAAGACGAAGTGTCATTACTCCTTGAATGAGAGGTATAAATAAATGGATTAAAGACGAAGTGTCATTACTCCTTGAATGAGAGGTATAAATAATGGATAAAAGACGAAGAGTAGTTACTCATTGAATGAGAGGTATAAATAAATGGATTAAAGACGAAGTGTCATTACTCCTTGAATGAGAGGTATAAATAAATGGATTAAAGACGAAGTGTCATTACTCCTTGAATGAGAGGTATAAATAAATGGATTAAAGACGAAGTGTCATTACTCCTTGAATGAGAGGTATAAATAAATGGATTAAAGACGAAGTGTCAGTACTCCTTGAATGAGAGTTATAAATAAATGGATTAAAGACGAAGTGTCATTACTCCTTGAATGAGAGGTATAAATAAATGGATTAAAGACGAAGTGTCATTACTCCTTGAATGAGAGGTATAAATATATGGATTAAAGACGAAGTGTCATTACTCCTTGAATGAGAGGTATAAATAAATAGATTAAAGACGAAGTGTCATTACTCCTTGAATGAGAGTTATAAATAAATGGATTAAAGACGAAGTGTCATTACTCCTTGAATGAGAGGTATAAATAAATGGATTAAAGACGAAGTGTCATTACTCCTTGAATGATATATATATATATATATATAATGCAAAATAAGGTCTACGCAAGTCCTGACCTTTAGAAATCAAAAACTTGCAACAACAAAGTCTAAGTTTTTACTAGCACAGAATTTATAACTAAAATAATTAATCAAAATGAATAATTATCTTACATTCCCTTTATGATTACAGAATTCATTAAGGATCTATTTTTTAGTTGGCGGAATTCAAATTAACTTATTTTAGTAGCACTCTTTCAATATAAATTTGTTTACAAATATTCGAGAATTTCATTGTGAAAAAAAAAAAAAAGATAAAAAACTTCCACAAACTTAACACGTACTCACTCCCTCTACCTCAAACAGGACATGACACAAGGTCAATTTTTAAGCATGTGGACTTGAATTCAGAGTTTTCCTAACAAGACAGCGTAATTTAGGGAGTGAAGTGATGAATCAGTATATTTCCCCAAGGGCTTTAAGGTGGTGGGAAATGTAAACAGCCTTGTCCTTGATTTGAACTCAGGCCACTGGTTCCATTTACTATATCGATTACAGTCAACCTCTGAGCGCTTCTGTAATTGATTTGTAAACAAGTTTTGGTAAGTTTCCAATTAAACAATCTATTCATATCACCCTTCAAATAATTTTGAACACATTTTTCCTGGAGTTTATCAATAGAAATACATAAAAATTAGATTGATTCATTTTATTTATTGGTTGATTGCAATGGCACTTTAAGGTTACTTTATGTTTACAGCTTAAGGTTGTTGTTTTTTTTTTTCTCACAGATTGGACCCTGGCAGGTATAACAACTCCAGGTCAGTGAACATAAGAGTTATGACAATAAAGAGACTAATCCATACTTGAGGACCTCCAGACCTGGGGCCTCACTATCAGATACAGTTAAGCGTCACACACAGGACATATTGGTAGGGTATTATCCCTCAGCAATGAGATACAATCAGAATATTCCAAAAAAATCTAAACTAAACAACTGAAGTTCGATTACAACTAACGAATTGATTTATAATGCAGTCGTGCTAAAAACACTGGTTTCCGTCGCATCAGCGAAGTTACTCCCCAAGAGTTTTCTCTGTACTTGGATGGGTAACCACTTCTTAGTATCGTTAAACCTTAACCAAGATAGATTCGAAAATGGATTTCCAAGCGGTTTTAAAACTCATGTTGTATAGTCACAACCAACTATACATACACATATACATGCAGAAACATATTCAATACAGTAAAGACGAGCGGACACAGTTCTTCAGAAAAATATACCTCTCACACCTTATTCTCGAAAGGGTTGCGAAAGGATTGATATTGGTTATGTGTGAGTGGGGAGTTGGAGACCGAACAGAACTGCAACATATTAACCCCCACTCTTCTGGCAATCACAGCCTTTCTTTCCCGCTCTCCTGAGCTGCTCAACCGGGGGCCTGGGGGCCCAACCTATGCTGGGACATGGTTCTCATTCCCGCATCTTCTCTCCAACTGATCTGAACTTCCTGTCGCCGGGGTTATATAATAATTTGCCGCCTACCTACTCCCTGCGAGCGTCACAATTTCGCACTCAATTCAACTCCTCGACAGTCAAAGTCACCCCTGATCTCCTGATATCTTCGACCGGATGCACCTGTTATTTACACAGGTGCATTTCTTCTTTAGACAGTTTGGCCGGGTCGGAGGTCAATATGCAACACTCATTGCGTTAATGAAGTCCCTGGATGTAATTGGCATAATCATTCTGTCTCTAACATACGAAACTAAGCAATTTGTCTATTTTTTCAACCACTTATGAACAACATGGTATACATGTGCGAGTCTATTAGCCCTACCATTTTTTCCGCTCGCCAAATCTTCTTTATTTGTTTGTTGTCCACCATTCCATCTCCTTGGCAAGATTCACTCCAATATTTCAAAGCATTTTCTTCCATGCTTTATCTTTTGCAAATTCTTAGACAAATCAGGATCACCCGATTCATCCATAGTTCTGAGTCTTGTCGAATGAAGACCTGACAACCTGTTAGCGGCGTTCCTAACAGACATTTTTACTGTCTAGGAATGTTGAAGAACGAATTACAAGATTAACTCTTTGACCATTCAACATTCATTTCGTTTTCGCATTTTATAGGAAAATCGCTCCGAAAATAACGCCATTAATATATTTCAACGGAAACTAAAACAGACATAACAGCCCTTGTTGGCTAGAGCTGTAGAATACGCCGACTAAACCTCTACAGAAGGGTAAGATACCCCCGCCTTCTTCGAGTTTTCGGTTTATAACATCAAACTGCATCTATATGGGGAGGCTCCAGTCCTGACCCTTTGGAGAACCCCTTCATTGCCATTTCTCCCATGTCCATTCTGATCCAGATTGGTAAACCAGCAAGCATCCTCTAAATGAGTCAAATTGAACTGTTCAATCATTTACTCATCAGCATCATCATGTCGTGCCGCTAGCACGGATATCCCTGACCCTCTCTCTCCACGTCTCCCTATCATTCATCGCCTCCGGCAGGTCTTCAGGGTTACATCCCGTATCATCACATAGCTGTGGTATGAATGTTCGAGCTGGTCGTCCTGCTTTTGATTGGCCATATGCGGGGGTCCACAGGAGTACATCTCTTACGATTTCGTCCTTGCTTCTCCAGCAGTGTCCGGCATGTCTGGTTCGTCTTGCTTGGATAGTTTTCGTGATAGGTGGTAGGTGATCGTACAGTTGGCGCCTCGTGGGGTGATGCTGCCAGGACTTGTTCAATATTGCTCGCAACATTCTTGTATAATTGCCGTCGAGCTTCTTCTCCAACCGTTTAGTCAGCGTCCAAGTAGTGCATCCATACAGCAGTATCGACACGACCGCAGCCTGGAAGAAACTGTGTTACATCTTATCGGTCAGGTTTGATGAAATCATTTACTAAGC
The DNA here is from genome assembly GCA_963585895.1 of Sepioteuthis lessoniana. Lineage (NCBI taxonomy): Eukaryota > Metazoa > Mollusca > Cephalopoda > Myopsida > Loliginidae > Sepioteuthis > Sepioteuthis lessoniana. The sequence goes on along the minus strand of OY757917.1, from coordinate 87,194,802 downwards.
TGCGTGAAACCATTTGAAACCATTTAACTCTGTGCAAACGAATGATCAATATTAAATAGAATGATTAGTGTTAGGTAAGAATACTTGAAACCATTCAACTTCATGCAAACAAGTAAGGTCCAACTTTTTTAAAAATAGTTATCGAAAAACTATTCGCTGACAAATTATAAGACATTGGCTGAGTTTGAGTGTTCGCCAATGTCCTGGGTGACCGGAGTTCAATCCCAGGACGAGTCATACCAAAGACTCAAAAAAAGTACATGGTGCTTCCTTTTTTAACACTCAGGTACAGATCAAGGGTAAGCAGAGCAATCCAGGGAAGGTGGTTGCGCCCTCTCCCACACCTTGATGGAGTAGCTATTGAAGAGAGAACCTTTGATTCACCTTCACCAACAGTCGGCCAACTTACAACTTATATATATATATATATATATATATATATATATATATATAAACAGGATTTGGCATAAAAAAATAACCCAAAAGGTCGATATGCCATAAAATGACAACAATCCAACCTACTGCAGACAAAAGGAGCATATAGTACCGTTTAAAAGAGCAAGTTTTCAGCTACAAACTGTATTCTTTTCTTGTAGCTAAAACCACTGGGGGGTGTCTTCGTGGTGAAATGATTAAAGCGATGGACTGCGGAATCGTAGTACGCGAGTTCGTACTCCAGTTGCGCTATTACGTTCACTTTCGGGCAAATACCCTTGGGAAAGGTATGAACCCCCTTATCCTCCCAACTATGGGTTAAATAGTACCACCACTGTTCTTCTAGGAGAATGGCTTTGGCATTAAATAACCTAAAAAGAGTTGATATGCCATTAAACAAAGAAACCAAACCAAACCTAAAACCACTGGCTATGCCTTTTTGCCAACGATGAGCAAGAGCCGACATTAGATTTTAAAATACTTTTTTGTTTCTATTTTCAGCTTCTTTTTATATCCTTCCTGGTTTTCTTCCCTCAGGTCCTCGTAAATTATAAGCCTAGTCGCCTGGCGTTGCAGGACGCACCGATTTCATTTCAACAAAAGGTTATGACTCTCCCAACGAGTGTCCTGAATATGACACTGTTTTTTACTTTTAAACTGTGTGCTTATGCTAAACTGAAATGTTTGAAATAGAACTGTTTTTACATTTAACTGTGTGTAAATAAAAAAAAACTGTATTTATTCTAAACTAGATTCTTTGAAAAACAACTGTTTTTGGCATTTAAACAGTGTACTTATGCTAAACTAAATTGTTTGAAATAGAATTGCTTTAATGCATAAAAAATGGATTTGGCATTAAATAACCTACAATGGTTGATATGCCATAAAACCCAATCAAACCAGACTGGGTAAATAGTTGGGTAGATTAGTTTTGTAGACTTGGTTATGAAACCAGTTTTAACTGGAGGAAAACTCATTTCAAGCCATATCTAACTCGCTTAAAAATTGACCTTCTGTCACATCCTGCCCGTGGTGGAGGGGAAAACTGACAGTTTCTTTTGTAATTTTTATATCAATCTTCGTTGGATATTTCATGCCAAAACCATCCTCGTAGAACAGCAGCGATACATTTTAACCCACTGATAGGAATCAAGATTTTTCCCACGGATATAAATAAAAAAGTGAACGTAATAGACCGATCATAGTTCGAACTTGCTTATCTCGAGATTGCTGTCCATCACGTTTGCTTGTCCGCCACCCAAATTTTTAGGTCACTTAATGTCAAATCCGCTTTGTATGTACATATTAGATATATATGATTTATAAAAAAAAGTCAAGAAAATTATATAGTTCCAAATTTAGCTATGTATCATAAACAGTTCAATTAAACATCAGTCATTTCTTTACACACAGTTAAATGATTAAACAGTTCTATTTCAAGCAATTCTATTTAAAAGAGTTTAAAAGTCGAACAGTTCTATTTGACCGATTGATAGGACCCTTTTAGGTGCTACCTCTCAGAGCCAGAATGGACCTGGGAGCAATGGCAATAAAGGAGTACTCAATATTCCCCAAAGCTCTAGCGCTACTGGTGCCTTACCATCAGATTGTTTGTCATATCTAGACACTCGGTGGGAGAGGGCTTTTCCCTCAGCAGAGATGCAGTCGGTGTATTCAAGTAACGACTGGGCTCTTGCACTATACAGACTACGGCTGAAGTAATAGATTTGTTGATAACAAGAACTCACTCTTGACGGGCTTTACAATACGTTAACCTTATCCTATACAGTGAACACAAAAAATGTGAATGACACTAAATTGTTTCTGAGGGTGCAGCTTTAGTTTTAGTGATATGAGGAGAGTGGTGTATCCCTTCTTTGCAATTACTCTCTGTACTCGTTAGGGTGCAATCAACTAAATCCGTTTAAAACCTTTTTTTTTTATATTCGATAGAAATATCTAATGCTGTATAACTGTATATCATTTGTATGAAGAATAGTTAATTGAAGCTATCATAGCTGATTAAGGTTGGTTGGGTCTGATTGCGCTTTATGGCATATCAACAATTGTTGGGTATTTAATGCTGAATCCTCTTATACATATATATTAAATATATATGATTTGGTTTGGATTGGTTTGGTTTTATGGAATATCAACCATTGTTGGTTATTTAATGCCAAATCCTCTTTATACATATATATTAGATATATATGATTTGCTTTGGTTTGGTCTTATGGCACATCAACCATTGTAGGTTATTTAATGCCAACTCCTCTTTATACATATATATTAGATATATATGATTTGCTTTGGTTTGGTCTTATGGCAAATCAACCATTGTAGGTTATTTAATGCCAAATCCTTTATACATATAAATTAAATATGATTTGTAAACAAATTTTGTTGATATCATTTTTTAAATGAGTCTGATCTCATTTTATTATTTACACTTAGTGAGATACTTTCAGGCATTTCTATCTATTTACTCTTCTACACAGTTAAATGGTTTCAATTATTTCTATCTAACGCTTATAACTCTATTCAGTATTAATCATTTGTTTGTAGACACTGAAATATTTACAAGTACTGCTATTTAACACTTATTATTCTATTCAGTTTTACTCGTTCGTTTGCACACAATTAAGCGGTTACAAGTATTGCAGTGTATCACTAATATGTCAATTAAACATTAGTCATGATCGAACAGTTCTATTTCTAGCAATTTAACTTAAGATAAGTCATTTGTTGGCACTCAGTTTAAATGTCAAGCAACTCTAGTTGACCCATAGATAGGATCCTATCTGGTACTACCACTCTAGACTAGAGTGGACCTGGGGCCAATAACAATGAATGGGCACTCCGCTTTCTCTAAATCTCCAAGACTGGAGCCTCACGGTCTGATTGCTGAGTGTTATATCCAGAATACTCGTTTGTCGTGGTGGTGGAGGTCTTAACCTTCTGCAGAGATGTAATCAGCGTATTCTATTGCCCAAGCCGACTTGGTGCTGGCAAATTGGACAGAAAATTGATTTATTCTCAATCTTAGAGCATTTTAAGTGTATTACTATGATAAGAATTCTGCCATTACATCTCGTCTTGCTGGGTTAGAATCAGACACACATATATCAATATTGTTGTATCGAGGCGAGGAAGAGATACTCAGTGAAATAGAGTTAGTCATCAATTAACTGAAGTGGTACACTCTGACAAGTATTATAAGTCTCGCGCTGCTGGTGTTACGTCCGAATTTTGTATACTACTGACCGATATCTTTCAGAGCTCTCTGTCTGTCTTGGTCTCTTTCTGCTTCCGAGACACGGCGTCTTTTATACTTCCGCGATACCGGAAGTCACGTGGTACAAGCCACCATAGAAAAAATACTAAGGATACAGCTTGGTTTCTTCACAAAGAAAGTCCACTTAATATCGGTGAGAGAGTATTCTATAGCCGACTGGGCTTTTGATTTGTTGGTTGGTTAGTTAGATTTATGGCATATCAACTTGTGAAGATTATTTAATGCCAAATCCTGTTTATTCAAATATATGATTTTTAAATGAATGGTATATAGGTTGCATTTTAAACAAGCCAGAGCTCATTTGTTTGCACACAGTCAAATGGTTTCTCGTACTGATATCTAACACATATTATTCTATTAAATATTAATCATCTGTTTTCACACAAATGGTTTAAAATATTCCTATCTAACACGAATAATTCAACTTGACATCAGTCATTTGTGTGCACATCGTTAAATTCTCAAACAATTCTTTTTTACTCATTGATGGGATCCTAATAGGTAGTCCCCCTCTCGATTAGATTGGACCTGGGTATAAAGGCAATTAAGGAGTACACTACATTCCCCAAAGCTCGAGGACTGGAGCCTCAACATTAGAAGCAATTTAGAGTCATATCCAGGAGATTCCTTAAAGAGGGTCTTACCCCTCAGCAGATATGCAGTTGACCCCTGCCAATTGGGCTTGTTGATTATCACTAGTTACTTGAAACAATATAACTATGTGCAAACAAATGACTATCATTGCATACAAAAAATTACTTAAAACCATAGATTTATTTCAATTAGATTGGAATAGTTGATAACAAATAGGTATGTGTAAAAACCTCTTCAGAAACAATTACGAATTGAATGAAAATATAACTGTAGAATGAACGCGATTCTCTCACCTTTAGATCAGGGTTTCTCCAACGGATACACCAGATTTTGCTGGAGGTTAGGCGAGAAACAGTTATAAATTGGTTAAATATTATATATCAATAATGATTTTTAATAATTTTTATACGGTGATTCTTTAAGATAAGAAAACTATTCTCTTAGGTTTAAAAACGCTGCTCTTGGCATAAAATAAATCTACACGGGTTGACATGCCGTTGAAATCACTCAAACAATAACGAAAGAGTTGATAGTACTTAAAAAATGGAGGTGACGTATTGTAAGGATATAGTCGCAGAAAATAGATATGGTGATACGAGTTCAAATCCAGGACGAAGCATATTGCATTTCACATAGCCACTGATACCCTTAGGAGAGGTATGAATCCAATTATTTTCTCTCCAGTTACGGTTAAATAGTAAGACAGACTGATTTTTTTCAGACATGTTTGGGCAACCAGTCTTAGAGAAGGAAAACTCTGAATCCAAACTTGTTAAACCCCGCTTAAAATTGACCCTGTGCCATATCTGGCCCGGTGCGGAGTGGAGGTAAATAAATACATCCTTATAAAACAAAGCAAAACAAAAACACTAGAGACTAGTCAGATTTGATATTATCGATTACCCTATTACTTCTGCCCCATACTAACAGACGGATTTCCAACACACGGCGGTCTCCATATAAACATGTCCGTTTGAGTGCTCGATTGTTGAGTACGTGCGTGCCTTGTAGGCAGGCAATTGCGTGTTTTCCAGTGTTTACTCATCGGTGGATTTGATGAGATAAAAACGATCCACAGAAGATGTTGATCCTTTGCCAGCTGATGTTCGCATTCGGGTGAAATGGTGTCTTGTGCAATGAAAACATCAGACTCTGTGAAATCTGGACTTTATAAGTGCAAATACCAGGAGGAAATCTAGCCGGCTTGTTCGTAAAAGTACCGAGCGGGTAGCCTTTGCCGTTTGAAGTTATTATGATAAACCTAACGGGAAATATAGAGTACCTCTTTCCGCGGAGGCAATGTAATCCCTTGTGAAATATTTGATAAAATATGTTTTAAGAGTTGATATATCGGTGTATATATTGCTAGACTTATCTAAAATACAGTTTCGTTCATAAATAAGTACACCCTCCACAGTTTTTTTTAAGAAAAATTCAATCTCATTCCAAATTATCTTTTTTTAAATAGCAGGATTCTATTATTTCTAGTAGAATATCAGAATATCAAAATCAACATCATTAGGTAATATTTATGACTAAACTTGTCAGGAGGGATTGAAAAGCTTTTAACTTGATGGTAACATGGAAACCAAATGTAATTTCCATTCATATCCCAGTAAATTGATCGAATAAAGGGTGTTTCACAATTGTTGAAACAAAGAAGCTGCCTATCTACTCTTTTCTACTGACGTCATTCTGCTTCTCTTTTTAAATTATTGCAGGGCAATAATTAATATTTTGATATATTTAACCCAATACAGCTGAAATTTCTTTTGAGAGAGAAGAGATGGTGTCATGCATTTTCCGAAAGTATCCGTGCCAACAGAATCGCAAACAGCATTTTTTTCCGGGTTTGAACTCGAGTCACCAGCTGTATATTTTAGACGCCTCTGGTGGTGTAATGGTTAGCAAGCTCGACTAGCAAATCTACACGAGTGAGTTCGAGTCTCATTGGGTGTCCCCTTCACATGGCCTTGTGCTACATCTAAGCAAAAAGCTTAGTAAATTACCACCAGCTATATATTGCTATTATGTCAATACCGCCTTTACATCAGACATTAACCGTAAAAAAATTCTACGGGGATATTCGTATTTCGATTTGATGATTCTTTTAGAATTTTTTTGGTTTCTTTATTTAATGGAATATCTTAATTTGTGGGTTATTTAATGTCAAAGCCATCCTTGTAAAAGAGGACCGGTATCCTCGTGGTGTAATTGTTAATGCGATGGACTGTGGAATCGTAGTAAGCGAGTTCGTACCCCAGTCGCGCTATTATATTCACTTTCGGGCAAATACCCTTGAGAAAGGTATGAACTCCCATATCCTCCCAGCTATGGGTTAAATATAAACACTACTGTTCTTCTAGGAGAATAGCTTTGGCATTAAATAATATACAAATGTTGATATGCCATTAAACAAAGGAACCAAACCTTGTAAAAGAGCTGATGTGATATCATTTAACCTATAGCTGAGGGATAAGGGGGTTCATGCCTTTCCTAAAGATATAAGTCCGAAAGTTAACGTAATAGTACGACTGGAGTTCAAACTCGCTTACTTCGAGTTCACAGTCCAGCCGTTATGTCCCCTTTTGGAGAGAAAACTATATAAGATAATATCAATAAATATTTAATGTATTTGGATTTTTCGATTGACACATTTATTAGCGAACAGATATCAATATCCAATCAAGAAAATATTGCAACAGTGATAATTTGTATTTTAGAAGATAAATTCTTAAACCTTTTATTTGATGTGCAACTTACAGTAAAATTTAATTTCCATTCACCAGAAAATAAACTCATTGAATACAAAATATTTCACAATTCCCTGTTGACTTTATTCTCTTTCTCTTTTCAGATTGTTGCGGGAAAATAACATTTTGATACATTTAGCGAAATATAGCGATGTGACAAAGCCATCTATGAATATGTGAAATGTACATAGAATGTTCATAACTCATATATAGATAACATAGGAATTCCGAAACATAAAAAAACTTACGACTTCTTAGTTCAGGAACGAAACATTTTATTACCTTTGAGTGAAAAGATTTTTCGACATAAAGTCAACCGTCTTCTTCGGACGCTAAAACTCGACTCCCTGACTTTTTTTCAAATCCCCAAAATCCTTTGCGCACGCTTCCGGTGCATGGCGTCATTCACATCCCCCGGTCACAATTCCTTCTGGGATTTTTATTTTGACATCTCTGAATGACACATCCTACCCGCACGCACGTGAACACCTGCGCTCATGTTGCACCTAGCTAACCCATGCACTAAGCTAAAGGTTCTCAGCCTAACTAAACCGAAAGGCAAGATATACAAAACGAAATCCCTCGGCCATTATATTACAGCGAAACCTGCCTTGGACGATGGAGCAGAAGATCTTTTGTGAGATGACATGTAACGAAACTAAGTTTCTCAAGATTGTTTAAGTAAGATACTGAAAGAAGTGAAATTTCAACATATTTCCAAACAGGAGACAGATTTTCAAGTTGCTCAATAACTTTTAAGCTCAAGAAACTTTTGAAGATCATGTAGCAACAGGTTCTTCACCATCTGGGCCTCAGATCAACCAGGAAGAATGTGCTTGTATTATCAACAACTTTGCACGCCACACTTATCTGAATGGAGGAAATCTGGAGCATGTACTCTAGGGCTTCTCTTGACATTGTGATTGAATATTTGCAGATCCTAAAATATTATCCTTTTACCTTTCAATTCATGTAATTTTCATTATCATTTGTAGTTCAAGATTTCTTTTTTATCAATGTTTCTAAAATTGTGAAGCAGATTGTATTGCTGACATGTTTCCTTATTCCCACTGGATGGCATGATCAGAGTGTAGTAATTGTTAGGTTACGATCTATAGGCCAAGTAGTTCTGTTAAAAAATTATTCATATTTGTCTGAAACGTGTGCGAAAAAACAAAATACACTTATGAAACAATTTGTGTTGAAATTGATTATGGTATTTGACTTTCAAAAAAATGTTCGTCTCTGGGGCGGTGGGGGGTCGCTAATACTTGTTCGCCGTTTTACAGGCAGAGTATCTTAACTTTCAACTTTGCTTCTCATTCGTCCGGTCCGGTCAGGTCCGATCAGGTCCGGTCCTCTCTCTCTCTCTCTCTCTCTCTCTCTCCCAGTCTCTACATATTCCGCTCACGAACATTCTACATTTTTCCCAATTTTTGCCGACATCAAATTTAAGGTAAGTCTTCTTATTTCTATGCTCTACACGCCAAACAAAGTCTTTCCCTCTTTCTGCTGGAAGTGACTCTCGTTCACTATCACACAATTACACATGTGTATGAACGAATAATGAAAGCGATCTCCATAACCTCTTATCATAAAATAAAGCTAGACGATTTGACATGCCGTTAAAATCAATCAGTCTGTCTGGAAGTCATTTTATGCAGTTCTGTTAAGGTCTCGTAGCGAACTTTCTTCTATCTCTTCTAGTCTCTTCAAGTGTGTGTAATCGACAGCCTTCCAGAGTAGATTTTCAGTTTTTTGGCAACAGCTTTTAGATGAGAGTGTTCCCGTACTCCTCTCACCACCACCACGCTATCTCCTCATTGCAAAAGAATCAAGCATAAGATGTAACGTGTGAACAGGTATAAACATATAAAGCAATTATTTCCACACAAATGCATTATAAAATTATAATCTTTTTGCTTGTTTTATTTATTTATTTATTTATTTTTTGTGGTGGAAATCCAGGCGTTCGGTTTATGATAGGGGTAAGTAAGCTCATTCATAAGCGAAAGATCAAGTGACATTTTCAGCGAGATTTGAGCCGAGTCTGGTCTATGTTGAACCGCAATCAACACACCTATGCAACAGTGCTCAAAGCGACAAGCAGCTACCAAGTGACGCCATTCTCATTACAGTGGAATTCCCGGAGCTAGTCTTCGAGGCTCCACATTGCTATTGCTTAACTAACCTTGAGTTCTTCTGTAACGAGTTGCACCACGGGTAACATTTTTTTTGTGGGGGTGAAAAACAAATGAAGTAAGGGAGTCAGCCGAAGATACAAATGAAAAGAAATAAAATGACATTACTTTTGATTATGTTTCTTTAGATTGTTTACTGTTATTTGTTTGTGATAATTTTTTTCATACCTATAATAAATGGAGTCTTCTACAGGATATCAAGTGTAAGCAAGTCACCGAAATATCCCATTACTCTCCTCGCTATTCGAGTTAATTTTAGATATGTTGTTGTCTGGATGATTTAAATTGATAAAACCGGGGAACATTAACTTGAAGCCAGTAGTCTGTCTCTGAGCTTTGGGAGCTCATTATTGTTTGTACTTCTACCGAGTTTTTCACACGAGCGGATGGTCTTTCATACTACTTTATGTGTCCTCAGGTCTCCAGGAACCTTCTCAGTATTCTGACCGATCTTAAAAATGCTGTAGTTTGGATGATCTCTGTTCGTCTTCAAATTTCCAATCCTTCCAGCTCACTTTCCTAGCCTTTAAGGACCGTTCCAAGCGTGCCAATTACAATTGGTTTCACTGCCACCCTCATATTCCACAACTTTTCGTTCTCTGGCAAGGTTTTAGTACTCTCTTTTTGTTTTCCTTGATTTTCACTCTATGATCCGCTGGGACAGCAAAATTAACTGTACAGCAGGTTCTCTTTTTTTTATTTACCATCACTTGGCCTGGTCTTCTGGCCCGGGATGAGTTGATCCGTTTGTATCTCAAAATACCAGAGAATTTTATGCGTCTCATTTTATTAGGACGGATTCTAGTTTGTGCATGTACCATATTGTAAGTAAGTAAAGTTAGCAACTATAGTCGAGGGTGACCTAAAGGCTCCTTTTCAATAGCTGCTACACCAACGTGTAGGGGAGGGTGCTCCTCTTTTCCCTGGATTGCTCCACTTTACCCTTGACCCTTACCTTATAATGCTGAGTGTTAAGCAGGGCGGCATCAAGTACTATTTTTTGAATCTTTGTTATGACTCGACCTAGGATGAACCCCGGTCTCCCAGACCATTTGTGAACACTCAATTCATTTGGCCAAGTATGGTTGAATTTCAGTTTTCTTTTAATTCCCAGTGGATCACCTTCCCCACCTAGTTGTCGCTGGTTTGCTACATTCTCTTATTATTTCTTGTAAACGAATAATTTTTTGATAACATTTTAAATAAGTCAGAGTTCATTTGTTTGCACGCAGTTAAATGGTTTTAAATATTACTGCGTAACACTAACAATTCAATTTGATATCAGTCATTTGTTTACACTAAGTTAAGTGGTTAAACAGTTCTATTTGACCCATCGATGGAACGCTAAGAGGTGCTACCATTCCAGGTCAGAGTGGGCCCTAGAGTAGTAGCAATGTAGGGAGCTCCAGGAGTTGAGACTCACCATCGGATGAAGTTTAGGTCATATCAGGTCAATCATTGAGGAGGGGTCTTACCCTTCTTTAGCGATATAATCAGCGTGTTTTACAGTCCAGGCCGACTAGGCTGGCTATTTTCAAGTAACTTTTCTTAAAACAAGTTATTTGTACACAGTTATATGGTTTTAAGTATTCTTATCAAATATCAATAATTTCCAAAAAGGCATATTTGACTCCTAGATAAGAATCTAACAGGTACACTCCTTTATAAATCTCAACAAAAGCAGTTTGATGTTATTAGGTGAAGATACCACCCATAAAACGGGTTTGTATCTTGTTTCAAAATTCAGAAATCGCACGACCTTTTTTCAAATTTATAATTTTCTTTATTCAAGACTTGACTTTTATTGTAACTGTGGCTATAAAATATTACGTGAAATGACGGGTAAAATGTATTTGCTAAAAACCATGGCATGACAAAAGCAACCGTCGTTGGGCTTTGAAAAATATATTATATATGATATAAAAGCATTTTTGCAATTACTCTACTCTGTAAGGCGTGTTTTGTCGATGTCATTGTATAATACAGTTATTACAATCAGAATTTTATAAGTTATTCAAACTTCTAATACCATTATTCAAAATGCGAGTATTTTTTTGAAAACGTAAGTTTGTTTACTTAGATTAGAATTCCTTTTTTAAAGGCATAAATACCATTGTTTAAGATTTGTTATTTTTTCTATAGGCGTCTAATTTTGCAGAAAATGGGCAGGTATCTAAAGTTGAAAAACAGGACGTAACAAATTCATCCACTGTATGGTTTAGAAAAGAAAAATACCCTTTATATATATATATATATATATATATATATATATATATATATATATATATATATATATATATATATATAAAACCTACTCAATATTTGCGCAAATATCCAAATACTTTTCGGTTCTCAAGCAACTTTTGTTAAACTTGTTTAAGCTTAAATGTAGTACTTGATAAAATGAGAATTACCGTAATTATTGGTGCCTAACATTCAATCGTGCATAAAATGCTTCCCTGTATAAAATTAGAATTTATATTGTTTATATTACGTCTAAAGACACAAAATTTACACAGTATTTAGAACAAACGGACGGTCATGTTCACACAAAAATGCAGCAAGCTGGCGGCTAAAATAACTTCATATTTGCCGAACCAAAATTATAAACAAACATTTCAGTGGGAATTTCATTGTAACTTTCTAATTAAATAAAGAGACCAAATTAAACCGACCTTAGTTCATCGACTGGAGAAAGGTTTTATGATTAAGGGTTTCTTTTTTCGATCTTTTTAGTTTAGTTTGGTTTGGTTTGGTTTTATGGCAAATCGGCTATTGTAGTTTATTTAATGCCAAATCCATTTTTTACATATAAGATTGTATTTGAAACAATTTAGTTTTGCATAATTACAGTTTTTATTTACACAGAGTTAAATATAAAAACAGTTCTATTTCAAGCAATTCAGTTTAGCATAAGCTAATGGTTTGGTTTAGTTTAGTTTTATGGCATAACAATCATTGTGGGTTATTTAATGCCAAATCCATTTTTACACAAAAAACAGTTCTATTTCAAACAATTCAGTTAAGCATACAAAAATAGTTCAATTTCCAACAATTCAGTTTAGCATAAATACATAGTTTAGTTCTATTTGACCCATAGATGAGACCCTATCAGGTGCTACCACTTCGGGCCAAAGTGGACCAGGGAGCGGCGACAAAAAAGGTGTACTCCGCGTTCTACAAATCTCTAGCATCACTGGAACCAAACCAACATTGTTTTGTGTCATATCTAGGACATTCATTGGAATGCAGAGATACAATCGGTGTATTCAATAGCCCAGACACCAGGCTGTATTACACTAGCTTAGCTGGTGACAATGAACTTAGTAGATTCAATGCAGTCGCAAGATAACATTAACAAAGTGGTCTCGCAGGAAATTAAAAAAAATAAAGATGATGGCCAGAATATAATTTATTGCCTTTGGATAGAGTGACAGATATTTCCGTCTGCAGATAAGATCAACAAATTATAGGAAAAAAATGGAAGTGTGTAAGTTCCGATAACCAGCCCAAAACAAAAATTCGTGAGGCGAAAAGGATGTTCATACTTCCGCATGGGGCTTGCTCAAACGAAGGGAGAGATCCTCTGGTCACTCAAGTGAAGAGAAGAGGTCCGTTGGTCTCTCAAATGAACGGAGAGACCTACTGGTCACTCAAGCAAACCTGTCAGCTCCTCGTGTGTGTTATCCGGCCGTTGCACTACTTCACAAAAAGGGTCCTTGCCATAGAAGAAAGATATATGCGAACTCTCTCTGACTGTATTCCTACTACACACAATCGTCGCAGTCGAAGAATAAAAATATACATTATATTTTTATATATCTACGAGTCCTTCGTTGTTTGTGCTGTGGTTGAATATATGATATAGGCCATTAGTTTAAATAATCTAATCGAATTTTTTATGGCTATTTCATGAAAACAGAATGTTTAGAAAATTTTAAAAATTGTTTTGTGTCATATCTCTGGCTTGTTATTTGTTGTAACACAAAAAGCTGAGGGATCTTTTTTATTTATTAATTTTTTTACTGCATTGGGGCACTCAGTGAGAGAATGTCATGTTCTATTCATGAACTAACTTTAAAATGTTCTTGGCAAATCATGCTCATATCAGACACCAATTTATTTATAAGTATGCTTTTGGGAAAGGTATAAATCCCCATAATCTCACTCTATGGATTAAATTATAAAATCCTACCCAACCAAACCAAACCAATCACTAGACTTAACTCTATGACATTGAATTTTCATACCATATCAAAAGAAAAGTTTGAGAGGTTCTTCAACTAATGGAAAACTTATTAGAATCAGTGTGTTGCCTAGAGGATTATTTTGAAGAAAACATTTTATTCATTTCTGTCTTAGTAAATACAACTGCAGTCTCGATACTTTTTGAATACGCCTTGTATCTTGATATTGTCTGTTTTGGATAATACTGCTTCAGTCTTGATACTTTCTGAAAGTGTCATGTGGTTTAATTTGAGGTTTTGAGTAGGTTGTATTTAAGGTCTAATTGGTTGGACAGCTATTGTATTAGGGTTGATTTTCTAAGGAAAAAAGGTATGTAGATTTGAGTCTTGCATAACGGTTATTCTTTATTTCAAATCCACACTGCTTGTTGATGATCATAGAATAATAGTCTGCAAAGTTCCAAGAAAAAAAAACAACTTTTATTAACATAAAATTTCTGGGGAAGTATGTATAGGGTGGGACAGAAGTGAAAGAGCAGTCAACATAACAAAATGTAAGTAGGAACATGTCAAAGTTGATATTATTAATTTCCCAATTATTTTTTACCATATCTAATATGTTCGTCTAAAAGGATGAATTTAGAATTAAATAACCCACGGAGGTTTATATGCCAGTAAGCATAGAAATCAAAACCATATTACAACCCCTTGCTAAAATCATGGAATCACCTCACTTAGAAAAGGATCTTTTTGATTTTTACTCCCTAACAAATAAACAAATCGCTTATATGACACAAAATATCTTTTAACACAATATCAAACTTATTATGGTAATCTTATATTTTCCATTGTTTTAGTACCTCCTATATCTAAAAGAGACTATTAATTCAAGTAATTAAATCTTATTTATCTGGGCCCAGCGTGGTTGCAACTGATAAGGTCCTATCAAGGGGTCAAATAGAACTGTTTGATCATTTAGCTGTGTGTAAGCAAATGACTGATGTTTAGTTGAATTGCCGGTGAATAATAACAATACTTGGAACCGTTTAACTCTGGGAAAAGAAATGATTAATGGTAACTAGAATTTATTCGTATTAGATAGCAATACTTGAAACAATTTAATTGTGGAAAAAATGACCTGAGATTCGTTTAAAAATGTTATCAAAAAATTTGTTTACAAATCATATATATATATATATATATATATATATATATATATATATATATATATATATATATATATATATATATATATAGGATATATATGTATCTAGAGGATTTGGCATTAAATAACCTACAATGGTTGATATGCCATAAAACACAACCGAACCAAACCAAATCATATCATATATAATGTATATGTATAAAGAGGATTTGGCATTGAATAAACAATAATGGTTGATATGCTATCAAACACGATCAAACCAAATCCAACATATCTAATATATATATATATTTATAAAGAAGATTTGGGATTAAATAACCTACAAAAGTATATATGCATAAACAGGATTCGCCATTTAATAACCTACAATCGTTGATATACCAGAAAACCCAACCAAATCAAATCATATATATTTAATATATATGTAATAAGATGATTTGACACTAAATAACTAACAATCGTTGATATACCAGTAAACCCAACCAAATCAAATCATATATATTTAATATATATGTAATAAGATGATTTGACACTAAATAACTAACAAATGTTGATATACCAGAAAACCCAACCAAATCAAATCATATATATTTAATATATATGTAATAAGATGATTTGACACTAAATAACTAACAAATGTTGATATATCATAAAACTCAACCAAATCAAATCATATATATTTAATAAATATGTAATAAGATGATTTGACACTAAATAACTAACAAATGTTGATATATCATAAAACTCAACCAAATCAAATCATGTAAATCTAATAAATATGTAATAAGGTGATTTGACACTAAATAACTAACAAATGTTGATATATCATAAAACTCAACCAAATCAAATCATATATATTTGATATATATGATTCGACACTAAATAACTAACAAATGTTGATATACCAGAAAACCCAACCAAATCAGATCATATATATTCAATATATATTTATTAAGATGATTTGGCTCTAAATAGCCAACAATGCTTGATATGCCATAAAACCAAACCAAACCAAACCAAACCAATAATTGTATGCTTTTAAGTAACTAATAGTTACAATCCATGATCAACAATTATTGCTTCAAGTAAACTATTCGTAATACAAAGAATTTACAGTTGCATAGAATTGCTTTCTTTGTTTAATGACGTATCAAACTTCGTGGGTAACTTAATTCTAAAATCTTCCTTATAGAAGAACATTAATTGTACTTTTTAACCCATTGCTGTTGAATGAAGAGTTCATACCTTTCCAAAGAATATTAGTCCAAAAGTGAAACTAATAGCACGGCTGAAATTCGAAATCGTTCACAACGATATCAGATTCCAGTACATTAATCACAGCACCACGAGGACCCTTCCAAAATTGTATGGTACGAAGTATTTTATTTAAAATTAATAATTTAAACACATCTATCTAACCCAGAGATGGGACTGTAACAAGTGCTACCCGTCAGCGTCAGAATGGATATGGGCGTAATGATATTGAAAGCGAACTCCTCATCGAACAGATCTCAAAAATTGGAGCCTTACCGTCATATGAAATTTAGTGTCATACAAGGATCTTGCTCACCTACAGGAGATATAGTCAGCGTATTCTTAGAATAACAAACAGTGAGTAGGAATTTTTTACGCTTTGAGCAAATGTACATATGATTTTAATAAAAGTATTTAATGACTGCTAATATATCTCACTTTTAATAGTTAATATAAAACACGATTTATGGGTATTGCAACAATCTCTGCAAGGAAAGGTTATGAGTGCGTTAAGTCAGACTGAATTTATTCAATATCCTTTAAAAATTTAAAATGTTCTTAATTGTAAATAAAAAAGATGACTACCAATTCAGATATATTTAAATTAATAACCTCACAAAAATGTTTTTGTTTTTCCCAGACGTAATCAATCAAATTAATTACTAATCTAATAATTCTTATGATTTTCTACTTACTACCTAAATAGCATTTAACTTAATGGCAACCCTTAAATAAACGATGACATTAATAGGAGCCTTGTAAGAAATTCTTCATTTTCTCTGGAAATAATCTTGCTATTCTGATAAACGTACTTTTATTTCGGATAAAAGTTCAGGCATTTTCTCTGAATTCATTTAAAAAAAAAAGATAAACTTATTTATGGTTAGCTTCCTTGTGGGACAAGACCAGAAATATGTTGCACCCAGTGAGAATTAAACTCAACGATGGTCTTTCAAACTTGCTTGTTAACCATTACATCACGTGAGTTGTCCTGAATAAAGATACACAGGTTTTACTGAATGGTACATTTGTTTTGAACTAATGTACCAAAAACTTCAAACGAGAATGCTTAGGGAGAATTTCTATCATAATAACAGGTGACCTTAGTCGAGGGTAACCCGAAGGCTCCCTTTTCAATAGCTACTACACTGTGATGTAGAGGAGGGAAACACTCCATTCCCTGGATTGCTCCACTTTACCCCCGATCCTTACCTCATAATGAGTGTTAAGCAAGGCGGTGTAACATACCCATGATAAGGATATGTGAAATAACTCATACATATATAACATAGGAATCCCGAAACAAGAAAAACACTTACAACTTCTTAGTTCTGGTACGAAACTTTTTATTACCTTTGAGTTAAAAGGAGAGAGATAGGCACAATCTTTCTATGCTGACTTTTCCATCTGCACCCCCCCCCCCCAACCAAGGCCTCGGCGAGCTCCGAAAGTCAACCATCTTCTTCGGACTCTAAAACTCGACTCCCTGACTTTTTTTTCAAATCCCCAAAATCCTCCACGCACGCTTCACGTGCATGACGTCGTTCACATCTCCCGGTCTCAATTCCTCTCTGGGATTTTTATTTTGATATCTGTGAATGACACATCCTCCCCGCGTGCGCGTGAACACTTACGCTCATGTTGCACCAAACTAACCCATGCGCTAAGCGAAAGGTTCTCAGCCTAACTAAACCGAAAGGCAAGATATATATAACGAAATCCCTCGGCTGTTATATTACAGCGGCATCATGTACCACTTTTTGAGCCTTCGGTATGACTCGCCCAGGGATTGAACCCCGGTCTTCCAGACCATTGGCAAACATTGTTGAACAATTGTTTGCAAAATGTTACAACAACAAAAGTAAATATTTATGTACAAAAGCACAAAATAAGTGAGAGCAGCAAATTAGACCCGGAGGCGTATAAGGCTTGACAGGACTGGGTGGGTAGAGTGATTCACTGTGAATTGTACAAAAATTTAAATTTGACGATACGAACAAATGGTATATGCTCAACCCAACATCAGTCCTGGAAAATGACACGAACAAACTCCTCTGAGTTTTGACGTGCAAGCAGATCACTTAATCTCGACCAGACGACCAAACCTTATAGTAATAACAATAATTATAATAATCAAAGCGAGAATAGATAAGACGCAAAAAAATAGCAAATGTAGACTATGCATTGACAGAGATGAAACCAACCACATAATAAGCGAATGCAGCAAATTAGCGCAGAAGGAATATAAGACTAGACATGACTGGGTCGGCAAGGTGATCTACTTGGATATGTGCAAGAAATTTAGATTTGACAATACAAACAAATGATATATGCACAACTCAGCACCTGTACTAGAAAATAACACACATAAACTCCTATAGAACTTTGACATACACACGGATCACCTGATCTCGGCCAGAAGACCAAACCTAATAATGATCAACAAAAAGAAGAGAACTTGCAAAATTGTCGACTTTCCTGTTCCAGCTGAATACAGAATAAAACTGAAAGAATGTGAAAAGAAGGATAAGTACATCGACCTTGCTAGGGAATTGAAAAAACCATGGAACATGCAGGTGACAATTATACCAATTGTAATTGGCGCGTTAAACCTGTTAAACACCTCTTTAAAATTGACCTTGTGTCAAATCCAGCCCGAGCGGAGGGGTTGGTAAATATGGTAATTGGTGCGTTTGGAACAGTAACTAAAGGATTACTAAAGGGACTGGAGGACTTGGAAGTTGGCGGATGAGTGGAGACTATCCAAACTACTGCATTATGTAAAACGGCCAGAATACAGAGAAGAGTCCTGGAGACTTGAGGAGGCTTGCTGTCACTCAGACCCCAGCGAAAAACCATCCGCTTACGCAGATGTGAAAAACTCTCATAATGATAATAAAGAGAACTTGCAAAATTGTGGACTTTGCTATTCCGGATGACCACAACGTCAAATTAAAAGAAAGTAAAAAGAAGAATACCACGACCTTACTTGGGAATTATAAAAACTGTGAAACTGAAAGTGACGTTTATACAAATTATAATTGGTGCTCTTGGTACAGTCACCAAAGGATAATTAAAGGGACTGAAGGACTTGGAAATAAAAGGACGAGTGGAGACCATCCAAACTACAGTATTACTGAGATCGGCCAGGATACTGAGAAGAGTCCTGGAGACTTGAGAAAACTTACAGTCACTCATACTCCAGTGAAAGACCATCAACTAACACTGAGGTACCCGTGGTGTAATGGTTATCGTCTTAGGGAATGGACACGGCGACACGAGTTCAAATCCTGGATGAGACTGATTGCATTTCATATAGTACTAATACCCTTGGGAAAGGTATGAATTCAATTATTCTCCCTCCAGCTTTGGGTAAATAGTAGGACAGACTGATTTCTTCAGCGTTGTTAAGGCAACTAGTCTAGGAGAAGGAAAACTCTGAATTGAAACCTGTTAAACTCCGCTTAAAAAATTGACCTTGTGTCATAACCTGCCCGAGCGGAGGGATTGGTAAATAGGATCAACTAACACTGATGTGAAAAACTCTCTAGGAGTAATAATAATGAACTATGGAACATGAAAGTGACGTTGATAAAAATTGTAATTGGTGCTTAGTACAGTCCGCATAGGATTGGTATAGGGACTGAAGGATGCGGAAATAGGAGGACGAGAGGAGACCAACCAAACTACTGCATTGTTGAGATCAGCTAAAATACTGAGAAGGGTCTCGGAAATTTGAGATTTGCTGTCACTCACACTCCAGTGAAAAACCATCAATTAACGCTTGGGGGGAAAAACTATCAAGTGAGTAAAATGATAACAGATGTAGGTTGTGTGGTGATAAAGATGAAACGGTCAATCACATAATAAGCGAAAAGGGTATGAGTATATGAAATTAGACCATACGATTTGTTCTTATGGTCAAATTTCATTTTCTTGCACAATTTCCCGTGGATCTCCTTCACCCAGCCTGTCATGTCTAGTCTTATTCTCTTTTTCAGGAGGTGCCCGTGGTGTAATGGTTATCGCCGTAGGAAATGGACACGGCGATACGAGTTCAAATCCTGGATGAGACTGATTGCATTTCACATACCTTGGGTGTCCTCGTGGTGTAATGGTTAAAGCGATGAACTGCAGAATCGTAGTACGCGAGTTCGTACTCCAGTCGCACTATTACGTTCACTTTCGGGCAAATACCCTTGGGAAAGGTATGAACCCCCTTATTCTCGCTCCAGCTATGGGTAAATAGTAGGACGGACTAGGTTCTTCAGCCTTGGTGAGGAAACTAGTCTAGGAGAAGGAAAACTCTGAATTCAAACCTGTTAAACTCCGCTTAAAAATTGACCTTGTGTCATATCCTGCCCGAGCGGAGGGGTTGGTAAATAGTACCTTGGGAATGAAACGTATGAATCCAATTATTCTCCCTCCAGTTATGGATAAATAGTAGGGGCAGACTGGGTTCTTCAGCCTTGGTGAGGCAACTAGTCTAGGAGAAGGAAAACTCTGAATTCAAACCCGTTAAACTCCGCTTAGAAATTGACCTTGTGTCATATCCTGCCCGAGTGGAGGGGTTGGTAAATATACATACGAACAAATCGTACATACACAACCCAGAATCTGTCCTGAAAAATGAGATACGCCAAATTCTCTGGTATTTTAAGATACAAACGGAATACCTAATCTCGGCCAGACGACCAGACCTCAAGATAGTCAACAAAAAAAAAAGATTACCAGTCGAATTGTAGACTTTGCTGTTCCGGCTGACCACAGTGTAAAACTGAAGGAAAGTGAAAAGAGAGTTAAGTACCTAGACCTTGCTAAAGAACAGAAAAACTATTGAACGTGAAAGTGACAGTGATACCTCTTGGAATTGGCGCGCTCGTAACAGTCACCAAAAGATTGGTAAAGGGACTGGAAGACTTGGAAATAAGAACTAAAACAGCTGTGGAACATAAAATAAAAGAAAGCGAAAAAATAGACAAATACTTGGACCTTGTCAGAGAGCTGAAAAAGCTGTGGAACAGAAAAGTGAAAATTAAAGGAAGCGAAAAAATAGACAAATACTTGGACCTTGCCTGGGGGCTAAAAGGCTGTGGAACATAAAAGTGAAAATAAAAGAAAGCGAAAAAAAAAAATAGACATATATGAGTACTTGGACCTTGCCAGAGAACTAAAAACGCTATGGAACATGAAGGTGACGGTGTTACTAATTGTAGTTGGTATGCGAGGAACACTTCTCAAACGATCGCAAAGGAGACTGAAGGAATTAGTAATAAAAAAATCGAGACTATCCAGACTACAGCAGTGTTGATATCGGCTAGAATACTCATAGGGATCCTAGAGACCTGACGAGACTCGCTGTCGTACAAACTCCAGTGTAAGGCCACCAACTCACGCTTGTGTGTAAAAGAGGTAAGTAGTAGTAGTAGTAGTAGTCGTAGTTGTAGTAGTAACAGTAATTATAGCAGTAATATTTAGATATGTGTATAAAAGAATCTTGGGAGTGAAATATGCAAAAACGAAATATATATATATATATATATATATATATATATATATATATATATATATATATATCTTTAAGAAAAAAAAACAAAGACCGGTTAATTCATGATTATAAATTTATTTCGATCCCGTATTTTCAGTTTCTGGTGTGAACCAAAAACATGAAGAAAAAATTAATACAGGACTTCTTCAGACCCAATGGATAATTAATTAAATTTAAATTTAAATTTAAATTTAAATTTAAACCAGAATAAACACGTGGGGTGTAGGGGGGACGAGATTTAGGAGTTACCTCCTCGTTTTATTGAATTTCTGTTTTATTTTAATTACTCCAAACTCTGTTTTAACCTGACCGAATATTACCTATATATATATATATATATATATATGTGTGTGTGTGTGTGTGTGTGTGTGTGTGTGTGTGTGTGTGTGCATTTGAACAGATATATAATGAACAGATAGATAGATAGATAGATAAATAGATAGATTCGCTTTGATTTACATAAGCAGAGAATGAGATAGATAAGTGCAGATTTAGATATGAACAGACATAGATAGATAGATAGATAGATAAATTGAATTCCATAAGTTTTGAAGAAATATACTTATGGTTTGTATAAAAACTAATCAATTTGAATAAACCTGTGAAGTAAACCAGAGAAGAATAAACAACAGAAAAAACTAGTTCGAGGTGTGTGTGTGTGTGTGTGTGTTTGTGTGTGTGTGTGTTTGTGTGTGTGTGTGTGTGTTTCTGCGCGCTTGCGCGTGTGTGAATATGTTTTATTATGAAATGTTCATCTGGGTTAACAACTCGCTTGTAAGCAGGTGTCTAGGTGGTCGCAAAAACATTCGGGTGTGTCCTTATATACCCTGTTTAATATGAACTACTCACCTATTCAACAGTGGAACAAAAACTATAGACGTAGACTAAGGACAATCTGTTTGTGAAACGCGTAACAACACATAGACGCACTCGCAAATATACGAAGAGAAAATAAAGAAGTCTATACTCGCTTTACTTACATAAATTATGCTATCTATCTATCTATCTATCTATCTATCTATCTATCTATCTATCGCCCAGTCGGCTGGGGCTGCAGAATAGATAGACTGCATCTCTGCAGAGGGGTAAGACTTCCCCGACGAATGATCTGTATATGATCTGTTGATGTTTTGACATTTAAACTGCGTACTTATGTTAAACTGAATTGTTTGAAATAAAACTGCTTTTACATTTAACTGTGAGTATCGCCCAATAGGCTGGCGCTGTAAAATACACCGATTGCTTCTCTGCAGAGGGTTAAGACTCCCCAACGAGTGTCCTAGATATGACACTAAATAATCTGATGTTGAGGTTCCAGTGATGCTGGAGCTTTGGAGAATGCGGAGTACCCCTTTATCGTCATCACTCCCAGGTCCACTCGAGCCCGGAGTGGAAACACTTGATAGCGTAATATATATGGGTCATATAGAACTAAAATATATACTTACGCTTATCTGAATAGTTTGAAAAAGAACTGTTTTTGACATTGAAACTGTACACTTATGCTAGACTGCATTGTTTGAAATAGAACTGTTTTAATATTTAACTGTGAATAAACAAAAAACTATACTTATACTAACTGAATTTTTAGAAGTAGAACTGTTAATATGAATAAAAATGGATTTGGCATTAATAACCTACAATGGTTAATGTACCATAAATCCAAACCAAACCAAACCAAGCCAAACCAAATCTATCTATCTATCTATCTATTTGTCGGTCTCTCTCTCTCTCTCTATATATATATATATATATATATATATATATGTGTGTGTGTATGTGTGTGTTTCCCTGCATTTGTCAGTCTATCTATCGTTTTGTATATCCTATTTTACATCTGTGAAGTAGTGGTCAGCCAACACTCTTTAGAGACAAATACTGTTTATACGTAATGACCTCCTCGTAATTGTGTAATGATGAAGGGGCTGTAAGTTGTAAGTTGTAATACTGTAGCAAGTGCGTACAATTCTCACCGAGAAAATCCACTTGTTTTTTTTATTAGACAAATGAATTTTTATTGTATTCTCTTTTTATTAGGATGGGTTGCGATTTCTTTGTTTAATGGCATATCAAACAACCTGGGTAATTTAATGCCAAAGACATCCTTGGATAAGAACAGCAGTGATGATGTTTAACCCAAAGCTGGGAGGGTATTAGCCTGAAAGTGAACGTAACAGTACGAATGGAGTTCGAACTGGCTTACTTCGAAGACGCATTCTTGCACAATAGCCCCAACGCCATGAAGACTCGCTGGCAAAAATGCAATCTGGTACTTTAAAAGAACGGTATGCAATAAAATTCTGTTTTAAACTTGGAAAAAAATGCCACAAAAACGTATGGAATGCTTCAGACTACTTTTGGACGATCTTGTATGAATCTCGCATCAGTTTTTGAGTGGCATAAGAGATTCAAGGAAGCCAGGGAGTCTGTGAGGGATGATGAGAGGTGTGGGAGGATTAAAGAAGTCAGAAAACCAGAGCTGATTGGCCAAAGGGTTAGGATTACTATGTAGAAGTTTTAAGGGAGTTCATGAAGAGATTCCGTAGGAAGAGGCCAGCACTCTTCAAATCGGGTCAGTGGCATTTGCACCAGGACAATACACCAGTCCACAATTCCATCCTTGTCACAGACTATTAGCCCAAGATGGGCATCAAGACAGTTCCTCAGCCTCCCTATTGTCCAGACCTTGCCCCTTGTGACTTTTGCTTATTCCCAAAGATCAGAGGCTGTCGTTATGAGACAATTGAGGAGATGAAAGAGGCTCTGACGAAAGTCATTGACACGCTCACACAGGAGGACTTCCATTGGGGCCTTCTAGAAGTTGTTGGAACGGTACAACAAGTGCATTGCAACCGCAGGAGATTATTTCGAAGGGGACTAGAGTTTCATGTGAGTACTATCGATAAAAGTGCCCATACGAAATAAGTCTGGAAACTTATCGTATGCTCCTCGTATATATATATATACATATATATATATATATATATATATATATATATATATATATATATATATATATCATGTAGTTATAAATAAAGAATGCTCAATAACAACAATAAAGCATATGAAGATCTAAGTTTAAATAACTTAAACACCGACTGAATGGCGCTGGGTCTCAGCCAGTTCCTTGCCTATGTCATTGTCAATCCAATATATATATATATATATATATAACCAAATCTTAAAGGGGTATTCCCAACCCACCAACATATCAAAAAGGATCGTTGAGAAACAATCAGTGGATTACACATGTTGACGTTAAATAGTGTCGTTTAAACAAACAATCCGTCAAAACGTCTAATCCGAATTAAGTTGTATATAGTTAACTCAAAATAATCCTGGAGCATATGTATAAGTACAAATATATACATTCTACAATCTCACTTAGCCTTATTTCTTCCCCGAATTTAGATGGCTGTAAATATCAAGGGGGAGTTCACGTAGCGATTTTATCAAGATTTCCTCATTACCACAGAAACCTATATGTAACAAGCAAATAGTTGATATATATATATATATATATATATATATATATATATATATATATATATATTATAAAACACAGACTCACAAACACTCACAAATTCTCATATATATATATATATATATAGAGAGAGAGAGAGAGAGAGAGTGAGAGAAAGAGAGATCAGACCAAATCATGAAGCGGTATTTATTTTTGCCTCTAACAAGGCAGGATGTGACACTAGATCTTTTTTTATAGAGGAGATTGATGAGGAGGTCGAACACATGTCTAAACTCGTGTCCTGCTGGACAACGCTGGACATACAATTGGTGGATGAAATGCGAACTCTGCTGGCCTTTGTCAAGTTTCCCGGAACATATAACAAGTGACCTCGTTGGTCATAACCTAACTCGATCTGATCGTCTACTTCTGTGTTTGTCATTGATTCTTCCTCCAACCGAAACTGGCCCAGCAGGAACCGGGTGGGAGGCAAAATTGGCCATGAATCGATGGGATCAAATCTTGAAGCGACTATCACAGAGGTGACCTAGTTTGGTTTGGTTTGATTTGGTTTTCTGGCAAATTAACGATTGTAGGTTATTTAATGCCAAATCCTGTTTTTACATGTATATCAAATATATGATCTTTAACACATTTTGTAGATACACGCAGTTAAAGATCAAACAGCCCTTTTTCTCACAATTCAATTTAGCGTAAATCAAAAAAGTTAAATGTCTCCAAGTATTGCTGTGTATAACTAACAATTCAATTGAACATCAGTCATTTGTTTATACCCTGTTGAATGA
The DNA here is from genome assembly GCA_963585895.1 of Sepioteuthis lessoniana. NCBI lineage: Eukaryota > Metazoa > Mollusca > Cephalopoda > Myopsida > Loliginidae > Sepioteuthis > Sepioteuthis lessoniana. Next base: position 87,169,101 of record OY757917.1, on the reverse strand, counting down.
TCAAACTGTTCTATTTCAAACACTTCGTTTGTTTGCACTCTGTTTGAATGTCCAACAGTTCTATTTGACCCATAGGTAAGACCCTAGTACGGGCCAGAGTGGACTTGGAAATGATGACAATGAATGGGTACTACGCATTCCCCAAAGCTTCAGCATAACTTGAGCATCACCATTAGATTGCTTAATGTTATATCCGTAATATTCGTTGCATGGGGTGGGGAGGTCTTATCTCTCTGCAGAGTTGCAGTCGGTGTATTGTGTAGCCTCAGCCAACTGGGTTGTCACATAGGCGAGGAACTGACAGAACTCAAGCGCCGTTGAAACGTTGTGTAAGCTATCCTAACTTAGATATAGCCTTCTTGGCTGTTTAGCACGAAGAGGATGACTCTAATCTCATCGTTCAGTGATGAAAAACAGAAGACTTCTTTCTTTCTTTCTTTCTTTCTTTCTTTCTTTCTTTCTTTCTTTTCCGTCTTTTAAAAGTCTTTTTATCCGTTCCTTTCTTTCTTTCTTTCTTTCTTTCTTTCTTTCTTTCTTTCTTTCTTTCTTTCTTTTCCGTCTTTTAAAAGTCTTTTTATCCGTTCCTTTCTTTCTTTCTTTCTCTCTTTCTTTCTTTTCCGTCTTTTAAAAGTCTTTTTATCCGTTCCTTCCTTTCTTTCTTTCTTTCTTTCTTTCTTTCTTTCTTTCTTTCTTTTCCGTCTTTTAAAAGTCTTTTTATCCGTTCCTTTCTTTCTTTCTTTCTTTCTTTCTTTCTTTCTTTCTTTCTTTCTTTCTTTCTTTTCCGTCTTTTAAAAGTCTTTTTATCCGTTCCTTTCTTTCTTTCTTTCTTTCTTTCTTTCTTTTCCGTCTTTTAAAAGTCTTTTTATCCGTTCCTTTCTTTCTTTCTTTCTTTCTTTCTTTCTTTCTTTCTTTCTTTCTTTCTTTCTGTACAGAAAAAGAGAAAAATATATATAAAAAGAACAAAAACCTGTAAATTTAGTGAAAATCCTGAATTCTTTAAAGAGAAAAAGTTATTTTGAACTCTGAACTTTATGGGCAAGAAAACAAAAAAAAATCTCTTTTCTTTTTTACAAATTAAATTGTCTCTAGTTGTATAGAAATAAGTAGATTTACAATGTTGTAATTTATTGTGTTTTGTTGTAACATTTAAGTTAGTTGACTTCCCATAAATGTGCGTTTGCAGCTAACTCAAAGCATAATGGAAATAAATTCTCGTAAACTTATAAAATATGGTTTGTGTTATATATATACATATATAATTTGAAGAAAAACTCAGACAGTCATTAGGCTATTATAAACTTATTCCAGCTGGTCACTCGATGTGAGAAATCAAACTCTTCTGATAGCCATCACAAAATGGAGCGAAAATTGGAAAAATATTATTTCAGAGGATTCTTACTCGAAATTGGTTTGGATGGTTTCTAAAGTGTCAGATTGCATTTTTGAAAATCACCAACTGTGACAATCAGGCTTTAGTAGGGTGTATTCCAATTCCTGCTGTAGTTGTTCATTTAAAGCTGAAATCATAAAATTGGTCAATCATCTCATAAGATGTATTGCAATAACATACTAAATTTTCAAGCGTCTACGACAATTTCAAATGCCCATACGAAAAAGTCTGGAAACTTATCGTATGCACATCGTATATATATATACATTATTCTTATCTATCTATCTATCTATCTGCGTGGTAGGTATATATATATATATATATATATATATATATATATATATATATATATATATATTGGCATAATGTTTTGAGGGGTTGCGAATGGTTTAATTTCAGGTCGAAACATACCAAAGACTCAAAAAATGCTATTTGATGCCTTTGACTACTATATATATATATATATATATATATATATATATATATATATATGTGTGTGTGTGTGTGTGTGTGTGTATGTGTGTGTATGTGTGCATATTAAACCATCTTCAGGGCATTGTTAACATGGTAAGTTGTAACTTCTAAATTATATTCATTTTTAAAAATGAAACAGAAAAGTGAGAAAAACCATAGCTTCCAATTACTGTGAGTAACGTTTTCTTCCAAATCTGTGACGTAATTTGGGTTTGAAATTGAGGAATTTTTCTGAAGTTTTTAAAAATTCTCAAAATCTATAACAGATACGATACATTTTAAAATGAATTTCAAACACTCATTGGCCCAGTTGGCTGGGGCTGCAGAATACACCGAAAGCATCTTCCGCTGAAGGATAAGACTCCTCCGAAGATTGTCCTGCATATGACATTAAACAATCTGCTGGTTTCGCTCCAGTAATGGTGGCGCTATGGGGAATGTAGAATACACCTTCATTGCCATTGCTCCCAGGTCCATTCTGCCCCGGAGTTGTTGCACCAGATAAGATTCTATTTATGGGTCAACAAGAACTGTTTGACATTTAAACGGTGTACTTACGCTAAACTGAATTGTTTGAAATAGAATTGTTTGATCATTGTTTGTAAAGAAATGACTGATGTTTAACTGAATTGTTAGTGATACAAAGTAGTACTTGAAAACATTAAACTGTGAGCAAAGAAATGATTAATAGTTAATAGAATTAGTCTTATTGGATGGAGGTAAGTGAAACTATTTAACTGTATGAAAAATGTTATCAACAAAATGTATTTAGAAATCATATAATAAATACATATGGGTCGAAAGAAATTTAGCATTAAATAACCTACATTGGTTGATATGCCATAAAACCAAACCAAACCAAAATCAAACAGAAATTACCTATAATAGATTTGGAAAAAAACACTTGAAACGGTAATGCTAAGATTTTTCTTTTTTTTTTTTTTTCGTCTCATTTTTAAAACTGAATATAATTTAGAAAATATAACGTAACATGAAAATATTGCCCAGATGATTTGGCTGGTTGAGTTGGGTTTTATCACATATCAACCATTGTAGGCAATTTAATGCCAAATCCTTTTTATACATAAATATTAAATATATATGTTTTGGTTTCATTTGGTGTTATAGCATATCAACCATTGTAGGTTATTTAATGCCAAATCCTTTTTAAACATATACATTAAATATATATGATTTGGTTTCGTTTGGTTTTATGGCATATCAACCATTGTAGGTTATTTAATGCCAAATCCTTTTTAAACATATACATTAAATATATATGTTTTGGTTTCGTTTGGTTTTATGGCATATCAACCATTGTAGGTTATTTAATGCCAAATCCTTTTTATACATATACATTAAATATATATGATTTGGTTTCGTTTGGTTTTATGGCATATCAACCATTGTAGGTTATTTAATGCCAAATCCTTTTTATACATAAATATTAAATATATATGATTTGGTTTCGTTTGGTTTTATGGCATATCAACCATTGTAGGCAATTTAATGCCGAATCCTTTTTATACATATATATTAAATATATATGATTTGTAAGCACATTTTGTAGATACAATTAAATCGTTTCAAGTATTGCAATATAACAGTCACAATTTAATATCAGTCATTTCTTTGCACGCAGTGTGACGGTAGCTTTGTAATATAATGGCAGATGGATTTCGTTTGATATATCTTGCCTTTGGGTTTAGTTAGGCTGAGAACCTTTCGGCTCAGTGCATGAGTTAGTTAGGTGCATGCATGAGCGCAGGTGTTCAAGCGCACGCGCGGAGTGGACGTGTCATTCAGAGATGTCAAAATAAAAATCCCTGATAAGACTTGGGGACGTGAATGACGTCATGCACCGGAAGCGTGCACGGAGGATTTTGGGGGATTTTGAAAAAGTCAGTTGGTTGAGTCTTGTGGTCCGAAGAAGAAGAGTGACTTTTGCTAGCTCGCAGTGGCCTTGTGGCAGGTGCCACACGTGTTGTGGGGGGCAGATGGAAAAGCCAGAATAGAAAGAATGTGTGTCTCTCTCCTTATGTCGAAGAACTTTTAAACTCAAAGGTAATAAAAAGTTTCGTACCTGAACTAAGAAGTCGTGTTTTTCGTGTTTCGGGATTCCTGTTTTATGTATATATGTTATGAACATTCTATGTACGTTTCACATATCCGCATCATGGGTATGTTACAGCTTGATTTTTAAATGAGTTCGAACTAGTTTATTTGCACACTTGTATTAAAATTGTTTAATGGTTCCACTTATGGTTATTGAACACAATCAATTCTAATCGATTTTAATCATTTATTTGCCCATAGTTAAATGCTTACAGGTTTGGCTTTTTAACACTGATTATTCCATTCTATCCCCTGAATACCTCAGTATTTTTTCTCCATAAGAGATTGTGGTGAATCTGACAATATAATAGAAATATGTGGAAAGTTGGGTAACTCAAACACTTAAAGCCGGTTTAAAGGCGCGATATAATAGAAATAAACACTCTCCTTCCTGCTACACATTTATCCTCTCCGTCGCTCTATCATGTTCCTCATTTACTTATAAATAAAAAAAACTTAGAAAACGGTTCAATTTGAGAAAGTTCTTAAAAAGATAAAAGAAGGAAATATCACGCCTCTAAACCAGTTTTAAGTGTTTGTTTTATCCAACTTTCCACATATTTCTATCATATATATATATATATATATATATATTTCTTTAAGAAAAACAAAAACTGGTCACATTAGGATTATGAATTTATTTCCATCCTGTTATGGGTATAGATATGAATCAATAACTCCAAAAATGTACATTATATATATATATATATATATATATATATATGTGTGTGTGTGTGTGTGTGTGTGCAGCTTATCTATCTACGATTAAGAAAGACTGCTGGGGACTTATTCATATGTATCAATATCTACAAATTCATTTTTCACTTAAAATATAACTTAGGATAAGACCGAGCAGAATTTCGCATAGGCCAATGTGTTCAGTTTGTTTGGGTCGGGGTGCCGGTCTCATAAATCCCTGGGTACACACTTGGGGTTGGTTGGGGGACTAGAACAAGAAATATGACATATCTCGATGTTGCAGAGATGGTTGATCTCATAAATCAGCGTGAATGTAGAAATAAAAAACCGCTCGGCTACGATAATAGAAACGAGAAAACTTTCTCTATTAGAATTCTTCACATAAATATGAGATTTCTTGATTACGTCAGTATGAATAAAGCAACCTTTATCTTCTTTCAATTCCTCCTACTCTCTCTCTCTCTCTCTTTCTCTCTCTCTCTCTCTTTCTTTTTCCCTACCTCTCTCTGTGTCGCGTGCTCTCTCTCTGTCTCTGTCTCTGTCTTTCTTTTTCCCTACCTCTCTCTGTGTTGCTCTGTCTCGATCTCTCTGTTTCTGTCTTATAAGAATTATGGTTTCTATCTATCTATCTATCTATCTATCTATCTATCTCAATTTATGTCTCTCTCAGTTTTTTCCTATCTATCTCAGTTTATTTTTTATCTATCTATCTATCTATCTATCTATCTATCTATCCTCCCCCCGATACACCCATCTGTGCGTGTATATCAGTCTATCTATCTATCTATCTATCCTCGCCCCGACACACTCATCTGTATCTATCTATCTATCCCCCCCCGACACACCCATCTGTGTGTGTATATCAGTCTATTATCTATCTATCTATCTATCCTTCCCCCTCCCCGACGCACCCATCTGTGTGTATATCAGTCTATTATCTATCTATCTATATATCTATCCCCCCCGACACACCCATCTGTGTGTGCATATCAGTCTATTATCTATCTATCTATCTATCTATCTATCTATCTATCTATCTGTCTGTTTGTCTATGTGTGCAATTTCGTATGTCTATCTCTCTATCCATTTATCTATACAAGTCATTTGATATCTATCAATCATACATAAACATTTTTCTTTCAAATAAATAAACACCCTATACTCCTCTCTCTCTTTTTCTCTCTCTTACTCATTCACTCATAGAAAAATATATATAAACTCTCTGTCACTAATACTCATATGCATTCTTTCCTTCACATACTCTAACGCTCGGACACTTACTCCTTAGTGCCGTTCCTCACACACACGTACTTTCTCTCGCTCATTAATAAGACATTTTCTCTATCTTATGCATTTGTACTAGCTGAACACTATGGTAAATGCTAAAAACGTGAAACTGGTGCTTAAAAAGCACCCGAAGATATACATGTTCACCAAGTATTTCAGAACGTATTAAAATATTACGTATATATATATATCATCATCATCATCATCATCATGTCGCGCCGCCAGCGCGGATATCCCTGACCCTCTCTCGCCATTTCTCCCTATCATTCATCGCCTCCGGCAGGTCTTCAGGGTTACATCCTGTGTCCTCACATAGTTGCTGTATGTAGGTTCGTGCTGGTCGTCCCACTCTTGCACATCCATATGTGGGGGTCCACAGGAGTACATCGCTTATGAGCTCGTCCTTGCTTCTCCAGCAGTGTCCTGCGTGTCTGGTTCGTCGAACTTGTATAGTTTTCGTGATGGGGGGCAAGTGTCCGTATAGTTGGAGTCTCGTGGGATAATGGATAAATATATATTAGATATATGTATATTTAATTCATGGAATTTGATTGTTGTTTTGCAAAAAACTCCATGAAACCCAGGGATCGCAGTCTAAATTCCATGAATTAAATATATATATCTAATACATATTTATTCATTTTTTTTATATGATGGCTTTATCCTAGATATTGAGCACTCTCCATATTTTATTGCACTTGGTTCGACACAAACCCACAAAGTGATTTAGTGACAACCAACACTGTTATAATATATATATATATATAGTACAATTTGATGGAGACTCACACTCGGTTAAATCGTCATGATAAATTTATTTCGGCGGAGAATATTACTAGACTCTCCGTCTCGTCAGATGACTATTTATATGCTTCTCTCTGGTCGCAGAGTAGCAAATATATATATATATATATATATATATATATATATATATATATGTGTGTGTGTGTGTGTGTGTGTGTGTGTGTTATGCCAAGCAGCAAAATGTAAATACCAAATGACGACAAACTCGAAGGATGCTGAAAAGTTCATGGCTCAAGCAAGGAAAGAATAACCGAGAGACGTGAAATATAGATGCTATTTCAACTGTTCAATCTGCATTTCAACATGCTTTGCACATTATTTTTCAGTTTCCCAAACCATTCAGAAAAAAAAATGTTACAGCCTCGTCGGCTGGGTCTATACCGACTGCAACTCTGCAGAAAGGAAAGACCCTCCACGAGTGTCCTAGATATGACTCTAAGCAATCTAATATAGAATACTGCTTCATTGTCATTGCTTCCAGGTTCACTCTGGGCCGGAGTAGTGACAATTGATAGGGTTCAATCAATGGGTCGAATAGAACAGTTTAAACTTTTGGCAAACAAATGACTTGAATTAAATTGAATTATTAGAAGTAGAACTGTTTGACCATCTTAACTGAGTAAACAAATGTGTGACGTTTACTTGAAATATTAATGATACATAGAAGTACTTGCAACCGCTTAACTGTTATAAAAATTTATTTCTAACAAGGAAACAAACCGACCACGTGCGGCACTTGATTTTGGCCAGAGTAGAAAAGGGAGAAGTAATCCCGGACAATACGGTACCAAACAGCTACTTTCCGCTATTTGTCGACAATTACTACTAAATCCTCATTGCAAACTTGGGTAACAAACTGCCAAGGTGGAAAAATTTTGCCAGCAGAAAGGTTTCGTCACTAGCTTCTGGGAAAGCCTATAAGTATTCAAACAGGCAAAACGTTTCCCAAGAAATAAAAGTAAAATCAAACGAAAGTCGACTACAGAAATTCTACGAATTTAAACAAAGGATGAAAATTCATCCTAAGAATTCTGCTGAAAAGATAACTACAGAAAAACTCAATTGAAATTTAATGAAAACTAAAAAGACTCAATTAAAATCAACTGAAAGTGTTGGGTGTCACCCACCTTTTTCCACACAATGAACTAGTCCATCTGCCATCTATAGCAGTAGCTACTAATACCAGGGCAGACTAGAAGGCGAAGAGCAGCTTCTTATAGGAATAGTATTAGAGCGTTGGAGACTGGAGATCGCACTAGATCACCTTACTTGCTACCGTAATAACGGAAGCCAGTACTATCGTTGGACTATATCTTTGTTCTGTATTCACTAATCCTACGTTCTTGTCTACTAATAGTCACTCTATGGTATATACTTTTTCCTGAGAATATATCTCTGTTTCCTCTCATATCGTGGTTTGTCCTTTATTTAATATTACAAGCGTTCACTAACCTGAACGCAACAGAAATATAAATTCTAACTCGTGAATTTTGCCGAAAGAAGGTTCAAAATTAAAGGAAAATTGAAATTCTTCAACTAAATTAAAATGAAAAAGAAATACTTAAACTCAAAGAACTTTGTTTCTTGGACACTCTCTCATAAATCCCGCAAAATTACACTAAAATTTGCAAAGCTTTATCTTTTCTGTCCATTTCTTTCTTGTTTCTTTTGTATAAAATTTCTTTTTAAAACTTTATTGTCAGTGTTATCTTTTTGAATTAGAATCTGAACTAGAAAGCTGCGGAACTTACCGTTTAAAATTACTCACTAAGACCCACTAAAACCATTACCCTTTTAATATTAAATATGGTTTTAGTGTCATACTTTTCTTATTAAATTTTGTTCTTTAAATTCTCTTACATTGTAATTTTACATTAAATCCTTTTATATGGCAAATTTTACTTTAATTTCTTTTACTGTTTTAAATACTTAGAACCATTCAATACTGTTTTAAATAGTAGTACTTATAACCACTTCACTGTCTGCAAACAATGATTAATCTATATAAATAAAAATGTAAATGTTTGTTACTAACGGATAATCTCCGGTTTTATACCACTAATTGGTTTAAAATTTTCAGAGAATATGTTATTCGAATTCAGGAGTGTTTTTATATACTTATTATCCAAAAATATTACAATAATTGAAAAAAATATTTTTAATAAGTCGTTTTTCTCCGACAAAAGCCGAACGTGAAAACATAACTTCCGTTTGCAAGAATTTTACACGTGATTTATTTTTTTCTGCTTAGTCACTTTTCTTTCTTTTTTGGTTGACTTAGACAGAGACACTAAACTTTAGACCATATTTCGTTGTTTCAGTAGTAAGTAATTTTTTTTTATTCAAAGGAATTGTTTACAAAATATTTTTTGTGTTTAACTTCAACAAAAGACTTCCATTAAAAAGTTTTCTTTCTTAAAGCATATTTCGTTGGTTCAGTAGTAACGAATTGTTTACTAAATTCCAACAGATATGTCACTTCAATTTAAGAGATTGCAATTCCCAATTCGATTGACATTTGCAATCACGATCAACAAAACACAGGGACAATCTTTAGAATTGTGTGGCTTATATTCACACACTGATTGCTTTTCACATGGGCAATTATTTGTTGCCTGTTCCAGAGTTGGCAATCCAGACAATTTCTTTATTTACACAGAAGCTGGAACTACCAAGAATAGTGTGAATCCACAAGTACTGGAAAATTAAACATATTAGAAACATGCATTTCCTCCCCCCCCATTTAAACAAACTGAGCCACAGCAAGGCGTGGCCGGGTACAGCTAATATTGAATAGAGTTATTAGGATTAGATGGAAATAATTGAAATCATTTAACTGTGTAGAAACAATAGCAATACTAGTGTGGAAACAAATTTGTTGAAAATCATTTAAAAATGAAATTACCTACAAACTAATTCCTTATAAATCATGTGCGAATATCCATTTAAATGTGTGCAAACAAATGACTCATGTAAAATTGTTACCATTATATAGCAATAATTGAAACCATTAAACTGTGTGCAAAAAATAAAAATGAAATCAGGCTTGTTTAAAAATGTTATCTAAAAATATTATCAAATTCTATATTTAATAAATAGACGGTATCATACAATAACTGATGTTTATACAACAGCATTGCTTCTAACAAAGCCTTCATCCGATGATGACTCTGGGTTCAGGCATAGTTTCGGGGCCGAAGCATCATATAAACAGGATTTGTCTTTGAATAACCTACAATGGTTGATATGCCATAAAACCCAACCAAACCATATCAAAAACTTACTTATTTTCTAGTTTGGCCCGGGTACTTTTCAGTCATACCTTCAATTTGTTTCTCAGTCAGCATTCTACATAACATTCTAAACAGATCCATCAAAGTTGTTACAGTTAAAGTCGGTGTGCATCTATCCAGTATTGTATTTGATTCACTATCTTTGGACTAATCGGAAATGAATCAACGGCATACAACAGTTTTTTTCTTTTCTTTTTTTATCCTTTTAAAATTTCTATTGGGTGAAATTTGAGTACAATCAGGAATGGCACCGTTATCATTTAGCATCTGAGGAGTTTATGTACTTCTTTTTAGAATCATTCATTTCTGGTTTCTATCGCAAGACAGAAGGAATACATCACAAGATTGATTACTTCGTTGAAACAAAACACAGCTTTTAAGAGATGATTTTTCAATACAGATTGTTTGTCTGGAAACACTAAACAGCAAATCAACCGAAAATTTAATCGTATATTTAGCGAATCAAAATAATATCAACTCGAATATATCATATTCGGTAGTTCACTCCGAAAACAGAGAAAAAGAAACTTTATTTGCAAAAAATGAAATGCAAAATTTAAAGACTTTAAGGAGAGCGTGATCTTACCTTAAAAGGAACTCTTCCGTCCACCCTAATCCATTTTTTCCGGGCTCAGTTAAATGGTTTCACTTATTTCTATCAAATATGAATAATTCAATTTACAATTAATCATTTCTTTGCACACAGTTTAATGTTTCCAAGTATTGCTATGTATTGCTAACAATTTAATTAAACATGAGTCATCTATTTATACACAGCTAAATGATCAAACGGTTCTATTTATAGCATTTCATTTTTCGCATGTTAATAAAGTTAAATGGTTCCAAGAATGGCCATGCATCACTAGCAATTCAATTTAACATCAACTAGAATAGACCTGGGAGCGATGGTAATGAAGGAGTACTCCGCATTCCCCAAAGCTCCCGCATTACTGAAGCCTCACCATCAGATTGTTTAGTGTCATATCCATTTTTAGTGCCGGGGGCAGGTCTTATCCTCTGCAGAGTTACAATCGGTGTATTCTACAGCTCCTGATGACTGGCTGATTGGTTTAGCTAGAATTAAGATGGAGGAAAATAATGTTGCATATTGACCCTTGACCGAGCCGTCAATCCGAGTTTTCTCTGAACAGGACCCACCAGTGTAAATATGCAGAAGGAGTCACGTTGTTGATCGGAAATTGTGGGCGTTGTGAAGTGATATAGAGGGGGTCCGAGTCATTTGGTATAGTATGGGGGTCCGAGTCATTTGGAAAGTCACTGAAAGCACCTCGCTGGACCAGCGACTCACAGAGGCCTCTGGTTGAATACTCCCCGGCTGAGAAGCTGAAGGGTTAAGTGGGGTCTTGAAGATAATACAATTTGATATGGTCAAGAGAAGAAGTTATGGGTTAATATAGCAGTCTGTCTTTGTCTCCCTCTGTCAGTCTGTCTCTCAAACAGAAACTTTAACCCTTTTCGAAAGAATCATCATCATGTCGCGCTGGTAGCTCGGATATCCCTGACCCTCTCTCGCCACTCCCCCTATCGTTCATCGCCCTAGGTAGGTCTTCAGGACAACATCCCGTATCCTCACATAGCTGCTGAATGTATGTTCGTGCTGGTCGTCCTGCTTTTGCACGGCCATGTGTGGCGGTCCATAAGAGTACATCTCTTATGAGTTCGTCCATGCTTCTCCAGCAGTGTCCTGCATGTCTGGTTCGTCTAACTTGAATAGTTTTCGTGATAGGAGGCAGGTGGCAGTACAGTTGGTGTCTTGTGGGGTGTTGCCGCCAGGACTTGTTCAAGATTGCACGCAGCATTCTTGTGTAATTGCCGTCTAGCTTCTTCTCCAACCGTTTTGTTAGCGTCCATGTAGTGCACCCATATAGCAGTATCGATGGGACCGCTGCCTGGAAGAAACTGCGTTTCATGACGTATCTATCTTTATAAAGAAGTGCTGTAGTTCTCCTTCCATCACGGTATACGCCAATAATACCGAATATTACTAAAAACATTGATCAAGATATCTAAAGATATTGTTATGTGTTAGGACACATGAAATGATAATAATTAATTAAAAAGTAGTATTTCTTCACGCCAAATATTTTCCCCTGATATCTGCTTGAGTGCACTATAAACTTATACCTTTACCTTTTTTTTAACAATTTTCACTGTTTTCCTAGTTCAAGATAATAAAACAGAATCCGAGACGAGAGAGAGAGAGAGAGAGAGAGAGAGAGAGAGAGAGAGAGAGAGAGAGAGAGAGTGGGGGTATCATTATATCGACTCTTTCAAAGTAAAGGTTTTTAGTCATTTTAATTTGTACGATCTTCGTGAAAGCACAAAAAAACTTTCCGGGAAATTGCGTTTTACGATGTTTCAAGGTTGTGAAAATTTTATTACCAATTTATTTCTTTTTTCCGTATTTTTTTTTCTTTTATGTGAAAGTTAGGTTAGAGGTCGGATAAAGAATACTAGAATATAAATATCAGTGTCGGTATGAAATAAATCTGCTGGCTTTCTAGTTTTATAACTATCTTATATGAAATACATGTTTTATTATACAGTTTATGTTTGTGCTCTGGTTTGGTGGGGTTTCTTTGTTTAATGGCATATCAATTTTCGTGCGTTATTAATTGCGAAAGTCATCCTTGTGGAAGAACTGCTGTGATATTATTTAACATCTTGCTGGAGGGAAAAGAGTATTCAGTACCTTTCCTATTGGTATTAGTCTGAAAGTGATCATTATAGCTCGACTGGAGTTCGAACGCGAGTACTTCGATGCTACTCACTAGAGGTTATGTCACGAGGACTCTCACAGGTTTGAAATCTTGGATGGGATTAATGTTATTTTAGATTATCGACATTTTAATCTGTTCGGATTTATGTTTTTTTTTTTTTTTTTTTTTTTTTTTTTGTCTACAGATTTTTGAAATTACTTTCTTTTATTCTTTCTTTCTTTCCCTTTCTTGTTTTTGTTGATTGTAACCTTTCTTTCTTTCTTTCTCTCTTTCTTTCTTTCTTTGTATTTGCGCTGATTTACGGCCCCCTGAAATCTTTATTTCACGATTTTTTTTTTTGCAATACCTGTTGATTTACAGCTTTTTGGAATATTCCTTTCCTTCTTTCTTTTTTTCTGTTTTTCCTCTCTTCCTTCTTAATTTTTTTTTTTTGCGTAATATTTGTTGATTTAGAGCTCTTTGAAATATTTTTTCTTTCTTTCTTTCTGCCTTTCTTTCTCTTTTCTCTCCTTTTTTCTTTTTTCTCCACTTCATTTTTATTTTGCTTTTATTTTATCTTATTTTATCTATTATTTTTTCGCTAATAACCGTTCTCTGGAATATAATTTTTATGTTTTTCCTTCCTTCCTTCCTTCCTTCCTTCCTTTTGGATATTTTTAGTAATATTTGTTATTTAGAGTTTTTTGAAGGCTTTCTTTCTTTCTTTCTTTTGTTTATTTTTTTACAGCTCCTTGAAATTGGTTTTCTTTCTTTCTTTCTTTCTTTCTTTCTTTCTTTCTTTCTCAGTGTCCTGTGTATAACATCAAGCTCCATCTGATGGTGAGGTTCCTGTCTTGGAATTTGGGGAAATCGGAGTACCCCTTTATTTCCATTGCTCTCATGTTCACTCTGACCGGGAGTTATATTACCTGTTTGGATCCCTCGTCTGGATAAAAAAGAACTTTTCAATCTTTTATTCGAGATTTGTATGTTTGTTAGGGTTTTATGGCATAACAACCTTTGTAGGTTATTTAATGCCAAATCCATTTTTATAGAAATAAAGTTCTATTTCAAACAATTCAGTTTATCATAAAAGCACAGTTTAATTGTCAAAATCATTTCTATTTCAAGCTATTCAGTTTTGTCAAACTGTTCGAATTCAAACAATTTAGTTTTATGTAAGTATAGTTTTTGCTTACAAACACTTACATATCGAAACAGTTCTATTTCGAACAATTCAGTTTAACGTTGGTACAGTTTCAATGTCAAAAACAGTTCTATTTCAAACGATTCAATTTACCATTAGTACACAGTTTAAATGTCAAATCAGTCCTATTTCAAGGAATTCAATTTAGCATAAGTATACAGTTTAGTTCTATTTGACCAATAGATAGAACCTTATCTGGTGCTACCACCCCGGGCCAGAGTGTATCTGGGAGCAATGGCAATGAAGAGGTACTCTACATTCCCAAAAGCTCCAGCGTTACAGGAACCTCATCATTGTTTAGTGTTATATCTAGGACATTCATTGGGGGAGGTCTTACCTCTCTACAGAGATGCGGTCGGTGTATTCTACAACCCCAGCCGACTGGGCAATTTACTCGGTATTATAAATAAAACTAAATTGCATTATTCGTGTTAAATAGCAACACTAGAAACCATTTAACAGTGTCCTAACAAATAGAAAGTATTAAATTAGACAGGGTTACATGATAAATAGAATAACTAAGGTTAAACAGCAATACTTTATTTAAGTCTGTGCAATCAAATAATTAATACTCATAAGTGTGTGACGCTGCATAAATAGTTATCCCAGGATGAGAGTCCATTTTATGCGCATGTGACGTCGAGGGCAGTCTGGCACTAACCCTCCGCAAAATAAGTCCGAGTCAAGACTCCTATTTCTGGCATATGGTAAACCGGCAAATAATGTGGGGGTAATTTGGGGCTAGACTGATCTCCGACGCTGTTAAGCGGGTATCCAATTAACTTTTACATACACCACCAAGTCCTTCGTTTTCTTACCCCCTCAGATATCGGAAAAACGGACTTCGAGGTTAGAAAAAATCAACTGTAGTCAAACTTCCAAAATTCCCTTGTAATGTTTTAGGGTGGCAATAAGACATTTAGCGAGAATTAATGAAAGCGATACGAGGCTGAAACAGATACGCACAAAAGAAGACGAATCGATAGAGGAAATAACCACCAAAAGATTTCAACACAAGGTGCATTTAAAATATAACAAAGTTTTTATAGGCGACGACCAAACAAATAATGATAAGATTTAAGAAACAGTTCCTTTTTCTTTTCTCTTTTCCTTTAAAAATACCGGCAATGTTAAGCCAACAGGAAGTATCAAACATAAATGTCTCTCAACAGTCCTTTTCTTTTTTCTCCCTTTTTTCTTTCTTTCTTTTTCTTTCACTCGAAAAAATGTCAAGTCACCGGACTGAAGCATGTAACAAAGTTCATTCACTAATTTGCTAATGATGAAACAGAATCCTTTCAGTTTCTTTCTTTTTTGAATACATATAATTTCCCAATATTTAGGAAGGGTAGAAGGAAAACAGTTTAAGTTATACTTATCTTTGACAAGGCTTAATGTTCAGATTCCTTTCTGTCTTTTTACAAGCGAGGGACCTCCCGGAGTTCGGCTGAATTTTAGCACGTCTTTCTAAAGCTGACTTCAGTCCAGAACTATTTCATTCTTTTTACGAGAGACTTTCATCGGAGTTGGCTGTAAATCAGCATATCTTTCAACGCCGACTTCTGTTCCCAAACTGAAGATTCTTTTCCAAATTTCTCTAACGAAAAAATGGCATTTTGGCGCTAAGGGTCTATGGGCCAATCATTTGACTTTTTCCTTCTCCCACTATTTCATTCATACTCGAGTGACCTGGATTCATTTCTTTGTCCAACAGATTACAGGTCATGGAGTGCGGATAGCTTTGGCCTTCATTCTCCTACCGTTTTAGCGGTCAGTTTTAGTGCCTGTTGAGTCAAACAACACAATGGGGCAGGGGAAGTGATCTCCCCTTCCCTCTCTCGGTAGCATACCAAGCCAAAAGGGATAGAATACTTCTGCCCGTAAACAAATTAAAACTAAATTAAATTATTTGTGTCAAATAGCAATACTTGAAAGCATCTGTGTGCTAACAATGATGCAAATGATTAATATTAAATTAAATAGCAATACTTGATAGATAGAATTGTTAGTTTTAAATAACAATAACTGAAAGCTTTTAAATGAGGGCAAATGGTGTATAGTAATTGTTGAAAGTATTTAACTGTGTGCCAACAAATGAGCTTGAACGCCTTTAAAAATATGAGTTACCTCCGAACTATTCACTTAAAATCATCTAGCATATACACGTATAAACGAGACTTGCTAATGAATGACCATCAAGACTTGATATGTCATTTAGCCAAATAATTTAACTCATTTAGCTGAATGCAAACAAATGATTGATATTGAAAAGAAGAATTTGGTTTGGTTTAGTTGTATGGCATATTAACCATTGTAGGTTATTTAATGCCACATCCTCTTTATACATTTATATTAGATATTATCTGTCTGAATTTTTGAGAAAAGGCTTGATGTGCAATATTTTGTGTGTTATTTTTCGGTCTTTTGTCTTCATCTTCATTGTTGTTAGTTGTAGCACAACGTTTCAGCCGCTGTATCCTCTGACCTTCAGGTGTCTCTTGTTTATCTGGGTTTGGAAATGATTCCGCCCGGTAAATCATTTTTAAAGTTTTAAATATATATATATATATCTAAATATAATATATATATATATATATATATATATATATATATATATATATATATATTCATCATACAACATGTGAAAGCACGTGCGATACCTGCCCGCATCAGCCGCCAAACAGGGGTGATAACCCAGTTTCGGTAGCTCAAGGAGGTACAGCCACTCCTGGCACTACCAAGCAGCTTTTACCACCGGACAGGTTATTAAGAGAATTATATATATATATATATATATATATATATATACGCCACGTCAAGTAACAGCAGAGACTACATTGGACGTTAAAATTCTATCTATATATATATATATATATATATGATTTGTTAACGCATTTTGTTGAAAACATAATAAAACGAATCTGAGCTCTTTTTTTACACACAGTTAATTGGTTTCAAGTATCAATTGATGGAACAGTTCTCCCTCAGACATTTCAATCGACCACAAGTACACAGTTTAATTGTCTGGCTGTTCTATTTGATCAATAGAATAGACCTTATCAAGTGCAACCATTCCAGGTCAGAATGAACGTGGGAGCGTCACCATCAGATTGTTTCGTGTCATATATAGGACACTGTTTGGGAGTGGGTCTTACTCCTCAGCAGAAATGTTGTCCGTGTATTCTTCAGCCCCAACCGTTGAGGCATGAATAGTTGGTGTTTGATAAGAGTAACTGAGACCATTTAATTGTGTGCAAACAAATGAGTGCTGCCTTGCTTAAAAATGCTACTACCTACAAACTCTTCACTTACAAATACATATATATATATATATATATATATATATATATATATATATGTGTGTGTGTGGAAAGTTGGATAAATCAAACACTTTCACTCTGTGCCACCATACCCCCGATAATCTTGCCCAGTCGGCTGGGGCAATAGAATATACCCCCTCCACAATGAGTGTCCTAGATATGACACTAAAAAACCTGATGGTGGGTTACAGTGATGCCGGGGCTTTGGGGAATGTGGATCACCTCTTCATTGCAATTGCTCCCAGGTCCACTTTGACCTGGAATGGTAGCATCTGATAGGGCCCTATCTATGGGTTGAATAGAACTAAACTGCATACTTATGCTAAACTGAATTGTTTGAATTAGAACTGTTTGACTAAACTGAATTCTTTGAAATTGAAACTGTACTCACACTAATCTGAATTGTTTAATATGGAACTGTTTTGATATTTAACTGTGTGTAAACAAAATCAGCGCTGAATTATCTGAATTAGAACTGTTTGAATAATCTAAATTGCTTGAGATAGAAATGTTTTTGACAATTAAACTGTGTACTCATGCTAAACTGAATTATTTGAAATAGAAATATTTGTATAAAAATGGATTTGCCGTTAAATAATTTACAAAGATTGATATGCCATAAAAACCAACCAACTAACCAACCAACCCCCGAGAATCCCTTCCCCTTGCCCTTCTGGAGGCACAGAGTGAAAGTGTTTAATTTATCCAACTTTCCACATATTTCTATCATACAGTCAGATTCACTACAAATCTATCTTTTTAACATATATATATATATATATATATATATATATATATATATATATATATATATATGATTTAGCATTAAATAACCCAAAAGGGTTATACGCCATAAAGCATATCAAAACTGAACAAAACCATACTTTCTTCCTGAATGCAACTCATTCTAAAAATGTAATAATCCTCTCCTTAAACCGCCAACTGCAGCAGGCTAGGTGGGGGCTGCACACTATCATGCAGACATCGTCTCGACTGAAGATTCTTCATAAATCTCCATGATGTCACTTGCTGACGGATTTATGTATGCCTTCTGTTAATTTGACTGGAATTACAAACGGTTATCTTTCACATCTCGCATCATTTCCTTCTTTCTTTCTATCTATTCTTCCTTCTTCCTTTCCTTCCTTCTTTCTTTCTTTCTTTCCTTCCTTTCCTTCCTTCTTTCTTTTCCTCTCTTTCTGTCAATCATTTTAAATCTCTTCCACTTGCGTTTTTTACGTTTTAAATTTTCTTTTATTTTTGCTTGTTTTCATAGTTTTGCCACCTTCTTTCTTCATTTCGTTTTCACTTTCTTTCTTTCTTTCTTTCTTTCTTTCTTTCTTTCTTTCCATTGAGATACTGAAAGTATTCTTTCTTTCTTTCTTTCTTTCTTTCTTTCAGTTGAGATTCTAATAGCATTCTTTCTTTCTTTCTGTGCCATTTTTGTTCTCTTAAAGTTATCTTAAATGATTCGTTCTTTTTTATTTTCTTTTTTGTTTTTTTTCGCGAACCTTCTTTCTTTCTTTCTTTCTTTCTTTCTATTGAAATGCTGAAAGCATTCTTTCTTGCTTTCTTTCTTTCCATTGAGATGCTGAAAGCATTCTTTCTTTCTTTCTTTCTTTCTTTCTTTCGTTTCTTTGCCATTTTTATTCTCTTGAAGTTCTCTGAAATGATTCGTTCCTTTTTTTTCTTTTTTTTTCTTCACTAAACCTCTTTCTTTCTTTTTTCTTTCTTTCTTTCTTTCAATTGAGATTCTGAAAGCATTCTTTCTTTCTTTCTATCTTTAGTTGCCATTTTTGTTCTCTTGAAGTTCTCTGAAATCATCCGTTCCTTTTTTTCTTTGTTGTTTTTCTTCACCTACCTTCTTTCTTTCTTTCTTTCTTTCTTTTTGTATTTTTTCGACTTACAGCTTCCTAAAATTTTGCTTTTTTTTTCTTTGATTTTCTATTCTTTTGTTTAGATTTTACTTACATAGTACACATCAAAAACTACTGAATTATTTATGCCTGTTTCGTTTGCATTTCTCTGTTTTCGGTTAAATTTTTTAACAAGTCTGAAATTCGTCTGATGGTTTTTTTTTTGTATTTTCTCAAGTCCAGTCTTTTGCACAGGCCGAGAGTTGGGTGTGGGTGCCAGATGGAAAGATGAATCGATAACACCCACTTCTTTTCTTTTTGGCTTTTGTTGGGTGGGTATTTTATCTTTGTCAAAATGACCCCTTAATACTTTAATACTTACCCAGTGAAACAGGCTAAAAATTTTAGACCTCAGAACGAGGCTGATAATTATTAGATTTATGGGTTTGTGGTGAGTCTATTCAACGTCCTTCGCAAAATCACCAGTAGCTACGTAATGTAGATAGAAGCGTAAATGTTCTTGCGCGTACAAATGCGTTCATTTTGTCTTTCCTTCTGTTAATGCTAATATTGGTTCTTAGAGTGTATAAAAATTAATTTCTAACAAAGAAACAAACCGACAACGTGTGGCACTTAATTTTGGCCAGAGTGGAAAAGGTAGAAGTAATCCCAGACAAAACGGCATCAAAAAGCTTCCCCCACCTCTATTTGTTGAAAACAACTCGTGAGCCCTCAGTATTGGGGACCAGACTGTTAAGGCAAGACAAATAGCCAGTAGAAAGGTTTCATCACTCGTTTCTTCAATAGCCGATAATTATTCAAACGGGCAAGAAGCTTCCAAAAGAATAAAACTAAAATCAAACATAAGTCGACTACCGAAATTCTACGAAGTTGAACAAGTGAAAGAAAATTCAACCCAAGAATTCTGCTGAAAAGTTAACTTTACAGAAGACTCAATTGAAATTAAATGAAAATTAAAAAGACTCAATTAAAATCAACCGACTGATAAATTTGAACACATTGAACTCTGCTGAAAAAGCAATCTTTCAGAAGACTCAAAATTAAATGAAAACTGAAACATTTCGGCGAAACTAAAAAGAAAAAGATATACTCACATTCAAGGAACTTTGTTTTCAGGACACTCTTTCAGATAATTTTTGCAAATTATACTAAAATTTGCAAAGCTTTATCTTTTCTGTCCCTTTCTTTCTTGTTTCTTTTGTATAAAATTGCTTTTTAAAACTTTATTGTCTGTGTTATCTTTTTGAATCAGAATCCAAACTAGAAAGCAGCAGAACTTACCGTTTAAAATTATACACTAAAGTCCCCTAAAAACATTACCCCGTAAAATACTAAATTTGGCTTTGGTGTTATTTTCCACACTGGACAACGATATACAAGCTGGCCTCATACTGTCCATGTGCAACTCACCATTAAGGCTTTGGAATCCCTAGTTTTTGACCAACCTGATTTTGCCTAACAATCGAAGTTCTGGCAACCCTAGCTTCATCTACTTTGTTACTGTATTGAGATCAACTACATCTTCACCTTTCGCGCGAAAAAAAAAATTTTTTATTACTTCTTCGTTGTTATGGCCCAGTTCGAACTAGGAATTAGGATTTGTTGCACGTTCACCTATGTGACTTTCAAATCACACACGGGGATAAGTAATGCAAACGCACTAACTACCACGATACTACTGATCATAGTGGATACCACTTTGGCTTGAACTGCTTCGCTCACATGATAAACACACTGCAAACTAACATGTAAAAATATTGCAAAACTTTTGACTCACCCAAGTATTCAAGAAAATAGGGTCTGTTAGGACCAAGACCTAACGAAAAAAATATCAGTTTTCCCCCTGAGGGATAGAAAGGGTGTTGCCTCCCTTGGACAGTAAATTGTGGGATTTGTAAGGACCGGAAGAACGGACACACGTTTGAGACAGAAGAACAGACTTGAACCGACCATGACGCATGGTAGACGCACATTTAACTGGTCCACACCAAGTTAAAACAGCTTTTTTTCCTGTTTGTCGGTGGTTAATAAAACCTAAATATTTTGTTGAACACCACGGGTTTGTCTTTTTTCTGTTTTGTTTACATATTTTCTTTGTTCGCAAAAAAGTAACAGGTTCCCAGTCAACTTAATATGTTATTGATTAGATGTTTAAAAAAAGCTTTGAATCTTTTTGAGAAATTTATCTAACATATATTCCCTAAATATTTTTTTTTCTTCTATTTTTAATCTTTTCTTTTTGCATTCAATCAACCCCTCTATCACTGTCAAGAAGTGACACAAGGTCAATTTTTGAGAGGAGTACAGTTGACTTGAATTCAAAGTTTTCCTTCGCCTTGACTGTTTGCCTTATCAAGGCTAAAAAATACAGTCTGCCTTACTATTTGCCAACAGCTGGGAGTGGAACAGATAGATTTGTGCCTCTCCTAAAAATATTAGCGGAAAGTCAAACACAGACTTTTCGAAGGTTTGACCTCGGGTCACCGATTCATTGTCATTAGACTATTAGTGTTCAGCCCCACGTGCTACCACTGTTTAATTTTTCTGTTCCTCTGTAGCTCAATCTAGACCTATCTCGATCAAATTTTCTTTGGCTACTATTGGGTTAGTATAATGGTGAGCAAGCTAGACCAGTAAACCTTTACGAAGGAGTTCGAGTCTCATTACGTGTCCTATTCATACGGCCTTGTGTCACGTAAAAGGAAAAAGCTTAGTAAATTACTACTATTGGTTTGGTTGTTTGATTAGATCGTGTTTTAAGGCATATTAAAGCTTGTGGGTCGCTTAATGCCAAATATTGTTTATATATATATATATACATAAGAAAGTTTTAAGTTAAGATGGGTCATTATTTTGTTTCTGTCAGGTTAAGTAAACTGAATCTTTATCTGTTTGTTTAATCGGATAAAGTAGTCATCTACCGGCAATTTTTCTAACCTGAAACTATAATTATGCTGTTTTTCCATGGTATTTTCCCCTTTCGTCGAAAGAAGACTTTATTGTTTATTTGTAGAATGATTAACGACCTCTCAGGGCAATAAATGTCATCGTTTTGTATATGTTAATTAATTTAGGTTCTCAAAAAGTATATTTGATGTTATTTACGTATTTATTTGCCACAATTTTAAAAAAATGAGACGGTAAATTTATGATCAATCTCAGCAATTTAAAATCTCACCCATAGAGCAGGTTTTCATCTTGTGAAATGAATATCCTAATAATAATGAATATAACTATTATTTAAACAAATATATACTGTTGTGTGTTGGGTCAGAAGACGTGATCAAGGCAGACATGTTACGATTGACGTCATAGCTCCGTCGCTGAGGTAATTTGCCTTATGTTATGACACACAGCGTAACATTTCAAATCAGATAGAGATCAACAAAATGTTATAGATTCTTTTTGCTTCTTTCTTTCTTTCTTTCTTTCTTTCTTTCTTTCGAAAGTTCTCTTTTCCACTCGTTTTCTTTTTTCATATATCTCCCTCTTTTCCTTTCTCGCTTCTCTTTTCGTTGGAATACCCGTGGCGTAGTGGCTAACGTGGTGGACTGTGACATCATAGTAAGTGGGTTTGAACTCCAGATTGCACTATTTCGTTCTCTTTCGGACTAATACCCTTTGTAAAGGTATGAACTCTCTTCTACCTGGGGTTGTCCTCGTGGTGTAATGGTTAAAGCGATGGACTGCGGAATCGTAGTAAGCGAGTTCGTATTCCAGTCGCGCTATTACGTTCACTTTCGGGCAAATACCCTTGGGGAAGGTATGAACCAAGCTATGGGTTAAATAGTACCACTACTGTTCTTCTCAGAGAATGGCTTTGGCATTAAATAACCTACAAAGGTTGATATGCCATTAAACAAAGAAACCAAACCCTCTCTTCTACCTTCAGCTTTGGATTAAATAGCACAACAATTATTCATCAACAAGAAGGATAGCTTTGGCATTAAACGATCTATGAAGGTTGATAATCAAACCCTCTCTCTAATTTTGATAGTTCTTTTCCTATTTTCACTCACCCTCTCACCCTCTGTTTCTCTTTTATTCATATTTTTCCTTTTCATTTTAGATTGTCTTCCTTTCTCTTTCCTTATTTATCGGTATTTTTTCCTTCTTTTCATTTAAACTTTCTTTATATCTATCATCTCACTTTCCAACGCGTTTTCTTTCTTTCTTTCTTTCTTTCTTTCTTTCTTTCTTCTATTTTTGCTGTTTTTTTTTTCTTTTCTGACTTTCTTTTTCCCGTTGCTGATTTTGTCTTAACTTTCTTTCTTTCTTTCTTTCTTTCTTTCTTTTATATTTGCTCTTTATTCTCTCGCCTTTAATTCTTTCTGTTATTTTGGTTCTTTCTTTCTGTCTTATTTATCTTATTTTTCTAAAGTTCTTCTCAATGTTCCATCATTCTTCAGGAATTAGCGTATTGGAAACTGTGATGCCTTGTTATTGGAATTTTGGAAAATCTGAGAAAAATCCGATGTATTCTGACGACAACATTACCAAAACCGGTAATGTTACCACGGAAAGTTTTGTAGATTTTAGAGAATTGTTCTAACTCCATCTTTTGTTTGAGCCATCAGTAAGTATTTTTTTTAGAAAACTCACTTTAAACAATGAAGAAGAACGCGTTTGTAATAAATCAGTAAATGATTTTGTGATGAAATAATAATAATGATTTGATTTGGCAGTTTTTCAAGATATATCAACTCTTGTGGGTTATTTAATGCGAAATATTGTTCATATACTTATATATATATATATATATATACGCTCCCCCATGGGGGTTGAGCACTCTGGTAAAGGAATTTTCGGCCGTCGCTCGCATAATGCAAAGCTCTTCGAAAGAATTGAGTACTCTGGTAGCCGATAGGATATAAAAATGTAAACAAACGGCTGCTGCTGCTGTTACTACATAATACCATAAAAATTCCCTTAGCCAAACGTGGTACGCTTGTTGGCCGAGCGGTCTGAGACTTAGTTTAACGTAAAGTTGGATGGGTTTCGATACCGGCTTCGAGCGTCCTACAGCTAGCCACACAGCTTCGAGCTAGCCACACTGTAGAGTTCTGATAGACCGAAACGGCCTATCTGTGGATGACAATATATATATATATATATATATATATATATATATATATTATGGTTTGAGTAAAAGTCATAGTAATGGAGTCACAGACTTCTTTGATATTGTTGCCAGTGTTCTGCAAGGGGGTCCATAAGCCCCATACCTGTTCATAATCTGACTAGACTACGTACTTCGAACATCGATATATCTAATGAAAAAAAAATGTCTTTACACTAAAAAAAGCACAGAGCAGACGATACCCCACATGAATATTACGAGCGAGAACTACGCTGATGATATACAGCTTCTGACAAATACTACCTACCTCGGCCAAATCCCTACTGCATAGTCTGAAGCAGGCAGCATATTACATTGGTCTCCATGTGAATACATGTGCTTTAATCAAAGTAGAGACATCTCTACACTAAATGGTGATTCTCTGAAACGCATGGACAAGTTCACTAACTTCGGAGGCAGCATCATGACATCATTACACAACTAGAGAAAGTATGCACGGCTATCAATAGGTTATTGATCATAAAAAAGTCCGACCTGTCCAATAAATTAAGATGTAATTTTTTCCAAGAAGTGGTTGTGTCAATACAACAATACGGATGCACCACATGGACACTGACAAAGCGTATAGATAAAAAGTTTGAAGGGAATTGCATAAGAATGCTACGAAATATATTGAACAAATCCTGGAAGCAACACCCCACAAAAAAGCAGCAGCCATCTACCTCTAATCTAAAAAGATATCTACATTAGACAAACAAGACATGTGAAACATTACTGGGGAAGTAAGAACTCAGAAGTGACGTTCTCCCATAGACCTCTCCACACGGACATGCAGGTGTTGGACGACCAGCCTGAACATATCCACAACTGCTCCGTACAGTCACAGGATCTAGTCTAGATGACCTGCCTGAAGTAATGGACGATAGAAACAAATAGAGAGACAGAGTGAGGGAAATCTGTGCTAACGGCACGACATGATGATGAGGATGATGA
>OY757917.1:87136342-87138842 GCA_963585895.1 Sepioteuthis lessoniana | reverse complement strand
AAATAAATACCTTAAAAATTCCGTTAGCCAACGTGGTCAGCTTGGTGGCTGAGAGGTCTGAAACTTAGTCTAACGTAAGTTTGGACGGGTTTCGATCCCGGCTTAGAGCGTGACTAGCCACACTGAAGAGTTCTGATAGAACGAAACAGTCCTTTTGTGGATGACAATATATATATATCTTTAAAGAAAAAACCAAAGACTGGTTATTTTAAGATTATAAATTTATTTCCATCCTGTTTTTCTGTTTCTGGTGTGAACCAAAAACACGAAGAAAAATATAACTGGACCTCTTCAGATCCAATGGATAAATAAAACAGAATAGACACGTGGGGGAGGGGAAGGGAGGAGAGATTAAAGGAGTTATCTCCTCGTTTTTTAATTACCTATTTTATTTTCAAAATTCTTCCGTCAGTTATAATTACGGTAATTTAACTTATTTATTTATTTATTTTCTTTTCGTATTAAGTTCGATGATTAACTTTTAAGAGAAATATTAATGCTTATATTAATTTCGATACTATTTATTTAGCTACCTATTTTTTCCTTGTGTGTATATTGGATACGTTTTTTTGTCTGGTTTCACTATTTATTTCTATGTTTTTAAAAAAAAATTTTTTAGTTTATAGTTTAAATTTTGTCTTATGTCTATATCTAGCTATTAATTCACTTCTCTTATTTAATAACTTATCAGGAAGTAGTGCAATTTGATGGAGACTCAAACTTGGTAAATTGTCATCATAAATCTATTTCGACGGAGAATATTACTATACTCTCCGTTTCGTCAGATGACTATTTACATGCTTTTCTCGAGGTTGCAGAACAGGAAATGTGGAATATATATATATATGTGTGTGTGTGTGTGTCGTTGGGCTGCCGTCTTTCGTTTAATTCTGTTAGATTAAATAATAAAGTCACATTTTGTCTATATAATCTTTTTAATATCTTTTCAAGTTTCCTAATTTGTGTCTTGGTTTTAGGTTGGAATTGGTAGATGGATTTACCAAAATTGCCCCGAGCGAAAAATTCTCGTTGAAAACACCTCTATAATAGTTTACGAAATTAATAAGCTACGACTATAAATCCTAGAAATTTTGTACTAAAATTTCTTTCAAAAATTTTGTATATATATATAAATTTTCATCCACAGACTAAATGTTTCGTTGTATCACAACTCTTCTGTGTGGCTAGATACGCTACAAGCTGGGATCGCCTGATTTTACGCTTGACTTGGTATATATATATATATATATATATATATATATATATATTGGAAGTCTAATGACATACAAGAAATTTAAAACAGAACGCTATTAAAAGAAATAGAATATTTTAAATTGCAAAAAACCTTTTTTATTCTTGGATGCATAAACATATAGTTGGATTAAACTGATATAGTAAGAAGAAGGCTAATATTAATAAATTTTCGACCTCTAATTACCTCATAAAAATTTAGAACAGAATGCTCTCAACAGAAATTGAATATTTTAAAACTTACTATCTTTTACGTTTCGTTTAATAACTCATACAAAAAATATAATAAAAAAATAGAGACATTTCAAAATATGGATAATTTTTTGGAAATTCTTATGATATCAAACAACAGTCCCAGGTTGAGTCATGCCAAAGACTTAAAAAATGGTAATTGATACCTCCTTGGTTAACACTATAAGGTACTTATCAAGAGTAAAGTGGAGCAATCCAGGGAAAGGATTTGCGGCATCCCCAACACCTCAGTATCGTAGCTATTGAAACGAGAACCTTTGAGTCACCATCAACTACGGCCACCAACTTATATGTACATATATATATATGTGTATGTTAATGTGTGTCTGCGTCTGTAGTTGTGTCTGTCTGAGTGGGTATTTGTTTGTCTCCCCACCAGGCTTTTTTTCCATGAGAAGCCGGGCATGAGCCGAAGCTCAAATGTCTGACAGGTAGAAAACTACCTAGGCCTCGTCAGCATTCCTCCAAATAGGAGTACATCAGGCGCCAGGCAATAAACCTAACCCTACCGAAGCAGGTGAAGCCTGTTGGTACGGACCCTAGGGCCAAAGGAGTGACGGTGTGAGCCATCCGACACGAATGCTAGGCTTTTCCAATACGCATGTCAGGCGGTGATATGCGTATTGGAAAAGCCCAGCATTCGTGTCGGATGACCGCCCCTTGATGTGATCAACACAACCAGAACGAATCGTGTCCCCACAGACACAGCTACAAAACGTCTATTTGTGTGTCTCTGTGTTTCATCTGGTGACTGTAAAGAAGCCAATGTGAGGAGGCGAGAAAAGTTTTTTTTAGATTCATCTTGGACAAAAAACAAAACAAAACAAAAAAAAGAAAACATGGGTAATAAGCCCCAACCAGATTTAAGATTTGTCGTTCACCTCTCACTTGTACATGAAGTACACTTGTACAGAAATTAAGACAGAAATTTGAATTAGTTAGATAAGTTGTTTGCTTGGTTTGGTTTGATTTGGTTTTATGGCATATCAACCACTGT
>OY757917.1:87061342-87133842 GCA_963585895.1 Sepioteuthis lessoniana | reverse complement strand
GCGAAGGCCCTTTGCCTAGACCCACCTTAAAAACATTCTAGTGCCGCACTCGCCTGTTTGGTGAGGCGTGCGACAAATAACAGTATATTTGTACATTTACAGTGAATATACATTCATATTACACACACACACACACACACACACATACACACATATATATATATATATATATATTGGAAAAGTCTCATTACTAGCATTCTTACTTTGCTCTTCATCGTGTACCCAATAACTGTAGCTTTATAATCATTTACGAGGGAGCATTACAATGCAGGAGTGTTTAGTAAGATCATATCGTATACCCTTACATTAATTGTGAGGAATTCTATTCTCTCTAGGTGCCCCACATTAAGCCAGCCCAGTCGGCTGGGGGCGTAGAATACGCCCATTGCATCGTTACGGAGACGTAACAACCCACACCTAATGAGTGCTGTGAGTATGAAACTAAACTGCATCTTGTGGTGAGGCTCCAGTTCTGGATCTATGAGGAATGTGGAGAACCCTTCCTTGCTTTTACTCCCAGGTCTATTCTGGCTTGAAGTGCTAGTATCTGTTAGGGTTCTATCTATGAGTCAAATAGAGCAAGTGTCCTTGATATGGCACTAAACTGCATCTAGTGGTGAGGCTCCAGTCCTAGAGTTTTGGGGAATCCGGAGTACCTATTCTCTGCCATTAACCTATAGCCTTCACTGATATGGAGTTTGAGTATCTGCCAGGATCCCATCTATGAATAAAATAAAGCTTTTTTACAATTTTACGGTGTGCAAAGAAATGAGTGATATTAAATTGAATTATTAGAGTTCACCAATGGTCCGGGAGACCTGGGTTCAATCCCAGGTCGCGTCATACCAAAGACTTTAAAAATGGTACTTGATACCTCCTTGCTTAACACTTACCAATATAAGGTACGTATCAAGGTAAAGTGGAGCAATCAAGAGAAAGGAGTAGCGCCCTCCCCTACACCTCAGTGTAGTAGCTATTGAAAAGGGAGCCTTCTAGCCACCCTCGACTTCGCCTGCGGTCCGCTTCGGTTTATGTTACATAGCAATATTAAAAACCATTTATTTATATGCAGACGAATGAGTAAAATGAAATGGAATTGTTTTACTTTGATAGCCCAACTCAAAACAAGTTAACTGTGTGCAAACAAATAATCATTGCTAAATAGAATTATTTTTGTTAGATAGTGATATTTAGAATCCTTTAATTGTGTGAAAACAAATCAGCTCTTGTTTATCTAAAATGTCACCGACAAACTATTCATTTGCAACCATACATTTAATATACATATTTTTGTATAAAGAGGATTTGGCATTAAATAACCTGTAAGGGGTGATGTGGTATAAAACCCAAACAAACAACCACGCTAAGCTAAATATTGTATTGAGGAAGCAGCGTCGAATCAACCGAAAAGGACATCGACACGAGGTTAACGAAAGCATGGACAGCTATCAATAGGCTATTGATTATATGGAAATCAGACCTAACCGATAAAATGAAACGCAGTTTCTTCCAGGCAGTGGTCACATCGATACTGATATATGGCTGCACTACATGGACGCTAACTAAACGGCTGGAGAAGAAGCTAGACAGCAATTACACAAGAATGCTGCGTGCAATCTTGAACAAGGCCTGACGGCAACACCCCCACAAGACACCAACTATACGGCCACCTGCCTCCTATCACGAAAACTATTCAAGTTAGACGAACCAGACATGCAGGACACTGCTGGAGAAGCAGGGAAGAACTCATAAGAGATGTACTCTTATGGACCCCCACACATGGCCGTGCAAAAGCAGGACGACCAGGACGAACATACATTCAGCAGCTATGTGAGTATACGGGATGTTGTCCTGAAGACCTGCCTAGGGCGATTAACGATAGGGAGGAGTGGCGAGAGAGGGTCAGGGATATCCGTGCTACCAGCGCGACATGATGATGATGACATTGTTATGGTTATAAAGATTAGTTCACATGCAAACCATTTAAGGATATACATATTTACGTTCTACATACTAATTCATTAAAAGGTATATGAACAAGTATTTGTTTAATAAGCTGAGGCTAAGGCAACAAGTAACAGGAGTACGCAATAAGGATTCGAACTCACTAACGTTGGTTCACTACACCAGCTCGTTAACCATGACACCATCTACGTAAATTCTTTAAGTTCTATCTTATCGCAATTTTACCCTAGAAAAAATGCGTACTCGTAGTTTTTTTCTCCCACCCTCTTTTTTTTTCATTTCTTCTCTCTCTTTTCTCTTTTTTTTTCTTCTATTCTTTCTTTTTCTTCCCTTCGTCTCTACCCTTTTCCCTCTTCTCTGACCCTGTCAATCTGTTTGTCTCTTTCTTTCTGCGCTCTCCGTCTCGTCATCTGCTTTCTTTTTATCTCTCATGTTTGTGCACAGACAGACAGAGAAAGAGAGAGACAGACAGACAGACAAACAGAGACAGGGTGAAGGGGAGAAAGACAAGGCGAAAAAATGCGATATCTGAACTTATTGAAAGGCGCCCATCTGCTCAACACTTGGCTCTACGCACGTGTCATGCTCAAAGTAACCTGAGAACAATGCATCTCTGAAGGGAAACCACCACAGTCCCTACCCCAAACGAAGCACCCTCCACTCCTCTGCCCCGGGTACCTCCACAACCTTTCGGCGCCGTGACCTCTAAAAGCCTGTATAGTGACCGCCATTTCCTGTCAAAGCTCCAACGGCAGACAGACTGGCGTCATTCTGTTATGCCTTAGTGCTCAGCAGGGCTCAGTTACGCGAACGAAAATCCACAGGTGGACTCATCTAGTCCGGTTGGGTGGGAAAAAAGTCATTGGTAGAGGACCGGTCTGCGTGTGGGAAGGAAAACGTAGTTATTAAGGTAGGAAGAGGAAGTATAGGGAGGGAAAAACGAAAAAAAAAAAAAAAAAGAAAGAAAGAAAGAAAGAAAGAAAGAAAAACGAAAAAAAAAGGAAAAGATAAAGAAATGAATTAATTAGGTTAAAATGGGTGGGGAAAGATAAAAAAAAAAGAAAGAAAGAAGAAGAAGACGAAGAAGATTATATAAAAAGAAATAAGCATCATAAATCATAATAATAGTAACAACTAAAAGAACAACTAAAACAACAATAACAACAATAATAATAATAATAATAATAACAATGATAATAATAGTAAGAAGAAGAAATAGAAGAAGAAGATTATATAGAAGAAAAAGCATCGTAGATAATAACCATAGTAGAAACAATAATAATAATGATAATGATGGTGATGACAATAAGAAATAAAGAAAAAGATTATATAGAAGAAAAAATATCATAAATAATAATAATAATAATAATAATAATAATAAAATAATAATGATAATAATAATAACAGCCACAACAACAACGACAACAACAACAGCAATAATAATAACAATAATAATAACAATCACAGCAACAATAACGACAACAACAACAACAACAATAATAATAATAATAATGATAACAACTACAACAACAATGACCACAACAACAACAACAATAATAATAATAATGATAATATCAACCACAACAACCACAACAACAATAATAATAATAATAATAATAATACCATCAGCTAACACTGATGTGAAAAACTCTAAAGGAGTAAATAATAATAATAATATAAACCAGAGAAAAAGAAAATTAAAGATAAATCCGTACTTCCCAGATATGACGTTAACAGACTGTACAGTGTCAAGAAAAGAAAGAGGAAGTGGATTTACTAGCATTGAAGATAATGTCGATACGTTCATTCTTATCGAAGACTTCAGAAAAAAGAGCAAATAAAGACTGGTTACAGCAACCAGAAACCATACAAACAACACAAGGATCAACAGAACAACAACAAAAAGGAAACAAAAATGGGAAGAAAAACAAGTGTATTGAAATTTCAAGCTGCAAACAAGCGAAATCTGAGACGAGAAAACTTAGACATGGCTAAGAAAGGGAAACTTTTGGAGTGAAACTGAATCTCTTCTAATAGCAGCACAAAATAACGCCATAAGGATAAACTATGTTAAAGCAAAAATAAATAAAACACAACAAAATAGCAAGTTTAGGTTATGTAGGGAAAGGTACACAACGATCAATCATATAATAAGCGGATACAGTAAATTAGCGCAAAAAGAGTAAAAGACTAGACATGACTGGGTAGAGATGGTGATCTACTGGGAATTGTGCAAGAAACTGAAATCTTACCAAACGAACAAGCGGTATATTACTCGGAATCTATCTAGGAGAATGAGATGCACAAAATTCTCTGGAATTTTAAGATACAAACGGATCACCTAATCTCGGCCAGACGACCAGACCTAGTGATAGTCAACAAGGAAAAAAAAAAAAAAACAAGAGAGAGAGAGAGAGAGAGAGAGAGAATCTGACAAATTGTGGATTTTGCCGTCCCGGCAAAACACTGAGTAAAATAAAAAGAAAGTGAAAAGAGGGATAAATATATTAAACTTGCGAGAGAACTGAAAAAACTAAGGAACATGAAAGTGACGGTGATACCAATTATAATAGGTGGATTCGGTACAGTCACCAAAGGATTGAAATAGAGACTGGGAGAGTGAAATAAGAGGACAAGTAGACACCATCCAAACTATAGCATTATTAAGATCGGCTAGAATACCGAGAAGAGTCTTGGGGACTTGAGGAGATTTTTCCGTCTCTTAAACTCCATCAGCTATCGCTCGTGTGAAAAACTCTCAAAGGATTAATAATAATAATAATAATAAGAAGAAGAAGAAGAAGAAGAAGAAGATGATGATGATGATGATGATGATGGTGAAAAAGAAGAATTGTAACGATAAAGAAGACGCAGGAGAGAAGAAAAGAAAAAAGATGAGAGGAAAAGATTAAAGGAAAGGAAGGTAGATAAGAAAAGAAAAGAAGAAAAGAAAGGAATAGAAAAAAAGGAGGGAAGGAAAGGAAGACAAAGTTAAAAGAAAGCGAAAAGAGAGATAAATACCGTGACCTTGCTGGAGAACTGAAGAAAACTAAGGAACGTGAAGGTGAAAAAAATCTAAGTGAACATTTGGGGGAAATATCAAAGGAATCACTTTTCTAAATTTCGTCTGTTTATAGATATTGTATCAATAATGTGTATATTCTGTGCAAATATATTTAAAAAGTTTGATGTGAGAAGATTGTAAAACGTAGATGGCCGAAGATGCATAACAAAGAAATAATAATTTACTTTAAGTAAATCAAAAACACTTTCTGGCATGAAATAAAAGAAAGAAGAAAGAAAACGAAAAAAAAAAAAAAAAAGAAAATAGAAATTTTGAAAGAAAGAAAGAAAGAAAGAAAAGGAAAATGAGTAAAAATAAAAAATAAAAACGAATTTTGTAAAGTAAGAAAAGAAAGAAAAGAGAAAGAAATAGGAAAAGAATAAAAGAAATAAAGAAAAGGAAAAGAAAGAAAAACAAATTTTGATTGTAAGAAAAAAAAGAAAGAGAAAGAAAGAAAGAAAGAAAGAAAGACAAGGAAAAGAAAGGAAAAACGAATTTTGATATAAAAAAAGAAAGAAAGGAAAGGAAAAGGAAAAGAAAGGAAAAACGAATTTTGAAAGTAAAAAAAAAAGGGAAGAGAAAAACAGAAAGAAATAAAAGCAAAAGAGAGGTAAAACGAATTTTGAAATTAAAAAATGAAGGTTCGAGAAAGAAAAAAGAAAATGAAAAGAAAGAAAGAAAAAAGGAAGGAAAATAAATGAATTTTGAAAGAAAGAAAGAATTTGGAAAATAAGAAATAAATGAAAGAGAAAGACAGAAAGAAAGACAGAAAGAAAAGAAAAACGAATTCTGAAAGAAAGAAAGAAAGAAAGAAAGAAAGAAAAGGAAAAGAAAATGAGAAGAAAGTAAAAACGAATTTTGAAAGAAAAAATGAATGAATTTTGAAAGTAAAAAAATAGAAAGAGAAAGACAGAAAGAAAGAGAGAGAAAAGAGAGGAAACATTTGAAAATAAGTAATAAAGGAAAAATAAAAAAATAGAACAAGAAGAAAAACGAATTTTGAAAGTAAGAAGTGAAGGAAAGAGAAAGACAGGAAAAAAAAAAAAAAAGGAAACGAAAAAAACTATTTTGAATGTAAGAAATGAAGGCATGAGAAAAACAGAAAGAAAGAAAATAAAAATAAAAGGTAAAACGAATTTTGAAAGAAAGAAAGAAAGAAAGAAAGAAAGAAAGAAAGAAAGAAAGAAAGAAAGAAGGAAAGAAAACGAGAAGAAATAAAAATGAATTTTAAAAGTAAGAAATAAAAAAAAGAGAAAGACAAAAAGAAAGAAAAGGAAAAGAGAGGGAAAAACGAATTTTGAAAGAAAGAAAGAAAGAAAAATTAATATAGTAAGTTAAGAATAAAGGAGAGAGAAA
The DNA here is from genome assembly GCA_963585895.1 of Sepioteuthis lessoniana. Taxonomy (NCBI): domain Eukaryota; kingdom Metazoa; phylum Mollusca; class Cephalopoda; order Myopsida; family Loliginidae; genus Sepioteuthis; species Sepioteuthis lessoniana. Next base: position 87,127,457 of record OY757917.1, on the reverse strand, counting down.
GGCAGAAAGAAAAAAAAGAAAGAAAAAAATTTAAGTAAGAAAAAAAGGTAAAAGAAAGAAAGTAAGAAAGAAAGAAAGAATTTTGAAAGTAAGAAATGGAGAAGAAAGAAAGAAAGAAAGAAGGAAGGAAAGAAAGAAAAAAGAAAGAAAGAAAAAGAAAGGACAAGAAAGAAAAATGAATATAGTAAATAAAGAATAAAGAAAAGAGAAAGACAAAAAGAAAAGAAAGGAAAAGAAAGGAAAAACAAATTTTAAAAGTAAGAAACAAAGGTAAAAGAAAGAAAGAAAGAAAGAAAGAAAGAAAGAAAATAATAAATAAAAAAAACAAATTTTGAAAGTAAGAAATAAAGGAAAGAGAAAGACAGAAAAAAGCAAAGGAAAAGAAAGAAAAAACAAACTTTGACTGTAAAAAAAAAGATAGAAAGAAAGAAAGACAATGAAAAGAATGAAAAAACGAAGTTTGAAATTAAGAAATGAAGGAAAAAAGAAAGAAAGAAAAGACAAGAAGAAAACAAATTTTGAAAGAAAGAAAGAAAGAAAGAAAAGCGAAATAGAAAGCAAAACATGAATAAAGAAATAAAGAAAAAAAGAGGAAGAAACAGAAAGAAAATAGAATGAAAATAAGAAAAAAAAAATGGGCCAAAACTAAGACAGAAAACATGCGTGAATGAAAAAAGAACTGAATGAAAGAGATATAATACAATGAAAAGAAAATTATCTCTCTACAAGAAAAAAAAACCGCCAGGAACAAGAGATAAAACTATCTCGTATCACCGCCCAGGGGAAAAAAGAAAAAATATTCTAGGACAAATAAAAGGAAAAGACCAACTCCGTCACACTAGTTGAAAAAAATCAAGAGATATGCAGTCAGTTGGTCAAAAGAAAAATAAAACCCACCGTAAACGCTGCAATGCTACAATTACAAGAGTGCTCAACACGAGTGGAGCCAATTACAAAATTAACTTAAATCGCGAGTCGGATTTCTCCTACCAAAGTTTCACCTCAACGGATCATCAGGGAGTCTCGCACCGACTCCCTGATGATCCGTTGAGGTGAAACTTTAGAAGGAGAATTCCGACTTGCGATTTAAGTTGATTATATATATATATATATATATATATATATATAACCCAAATAAATATAAAATCTCACAGCAACAATCAAACACATCCTCTGATGTCATCAAGAGAACATGTGTCATCATCATCACCATCATCATATCGCGCTGGTAGCACGGATATCCCTGACCCTCTCCCGCCACTCCTCCCTATCGTTCATCGCCCTAGGTAGGTCTTCAGGACAACAGCCTGTATCCTCACATAGCTGCTGAATGTACGTTCGAGCTTGTCGTCCTGCTTTTGCGCGGCCATGTGTGGGGATCCATAAGAGTACATCACTTATGAGTTCATCTCTGCTTCTCCAGCAGTGTCCTGCATGTCTGGTTCGTCTAACTTGAATAGTTTTCGTGATAGGGGGCAGGTGGCCGTACAGTTGGTGTCTTGTGGGGTGTTGCTGCCAGGACTTGTTCAGGATTGCACGCAGCATTCTTGTGTAATTGCCATCCAGTTTCTTCTCCAGCCGTTTTGTTAGCGTCCATGTAGTGCATCCATATAGCAGTATCGATGTGACCGCTGCCTGGAAGAAGCTGCGTTTCATTTTATCGGTTAGGTCTGATTTCCATATAATCGATAGCCTATTGATAGCTGTCCATGCTTTCGTTAGCCTCGTTTCGATGTCCTTTTCGGTTGATTCGACGCTGCTTCCTAGGTACGTGAATTTGTCTACTAGTTTAAGTGGGGTTCCTTCTAGAGTGGAGATGTCCCCCGTTTGGTTATAGCACATATATTCCGTTTTGTGTGCATTAACATAGAGGCCTATGCTTGCTGCTGCTCGTTCCAAACTATGCAGAAGGTGTAAATATATATATATATATATATATATATATATATATATATATATATATATATATCGAGTCTACGTACGAAGACAATGGGTTTGGATTATTCGTTTACATTATACATGAGGAATTTTATATAAATCTATGGGAATACTTAATGCATTAATTAAGTGTGTAAATCATTTGAAGAGAAAGGATTATATCAATATTCGTCGGCGAAATAAATTCATAATCACTATTTAACAAGGTTCGAGCTTTCTTCCAATTACATTATATATATATATATATATATATATATATATATATATATACTCACAGACAGATTGGAATCTACTTGTGCTCTTACACACACACACACACACACACACACACACATATATATATATATATGTATCATCATTAACATCGAGATCACGTTGACAATACATATGTTCCTGATTCTCTCCCGCCATCCATCCCTATCATTCATCGTTCCTGGCAGCTCTTCTAGGTTGCATCTGACAAACAAACAGACAGACAGACAAACAGATTGGAATTTACACGTGGTCATACATACATATTCATCATATATATATATATATATATATATATAAGTTGTGTTTTTCAGCAGGTTTGTGTATATTTTTGTAGGATTGCAGCTGTGAACATCAGAATAATGAAGTCACACACATATATATATATATATATATATATATATATATATATATATATACCTCCATATATATATATATATATATATATATATATATATATATAGATGAGATGTGTGTCTGAGCAGGTGTGTGTTTACATTGGTAAGGAACTATGATCATCTAGATTAATGGTTCTTACATATGTTTATATATAAGCCTCTACACACACGAAATAGACGTATATATATATATATATATATATATATATATATATATATATACATATTAGCACTTTCACATATACTCATGAATAAATTGTCGTCTGAATAAAGACAAAATGAAAATAACACAGATATCTCATTTATTTTATTGATACACCAAAATTACATGGAAATATCTTGAAATACTATAGATTAATTCCATTCAAAGAAATTGGTATTGGCTTTTGAACACGGCCTCCAGACGACTTTAGAATCTCCTGAAAACTTTTCCAACTCGTTTAAATTGGTAAATGCTGCTGTTATTCTTTGTTGCTGTACGGAGTTTTGTTGGTCTTTTGCTCAACCGAGCCGCACACATACTAATCAAAGGTATAGCAATCTGGAGAGTGATGCGGCCAGATATTAGAGTTGATGTGGTCACTAAAGTTTTTTTCGCAGCTACGACTGGGCTCTCCTGCTGGTGTATCATGGTGCAGAGTACTGTTACCAAACGTAAGGTCTTCCAGCCACTACCCTCTTGATCCAGGACGGCACTATCTCCTCCAGATACTTGATGTAAGCCTCTGTGTTGAGTGTGAGGTCATCTAGAATGATTAATGCGGGTATTTCTAATCAGAATGATCAGAGTGAGTGTTCCGAGCGGCCGTATCATCGTAATGATCATTGGACTCGAATGCTCAGCACTGAACTCAAACTGACATTCAACACAGTAAAATCCTTGTTGGAGTTTCCACCGTGAATGTCAGTAGTACATCATACCATTTCCAAGTTTCTGGTCGAGTAAACTGCGTCTTTGTATTGCTTTCCGCACATACAATGCACAACTTACTCTAGTTTGATGCACTGTAGAAAAAACGGGAATCAAACGAAGCGTATATACAAAATATACCTATTTCAACGTAAAGTTGGACGGGTTTCGATTTCAGCTTCAAGCGTCCTACGTGTCTAGCCACACTGAAGAGTAGTAATTTACATAGCTTTTTTGCTTAGATGTGGCACGAGGCCATATGAATGGGGCACCTAATGAGAATTGAACTCACTCATGAAGGTTTGCTAGTCTAGCTTGCTAACCATTACACCACCTGAGGTACCCCACTAAAGAGTTGTGATACAACGAAACTGTCTGTCAGTGGATGTCAATGTATACACTTCCTCACGAGGGTTGAGCATTCTGGCGAAGGAATTTACGATTGCCACTCCCATAATGCAAAGCTCTTCGAATGAATCGAGCTCCCTGGTATCCGGTAAGGCAAAAATGTAAGCAAACGAGAGGTACTACATAATGCCTTATAATTCCCGAACATTTGTGGTTCGCTTGTTGGCACTAAGTCTAACATGAAGTTGGTCGGGTTTCGCTTCAAACGTCCTACGAGTCTTGCCACACTGAATAGTGGTTATATAACGAAACAGTCTGTCAATGGATGACAATATATATAAATGTATAAATAAGCTTATACAAATTGGTTCGATGATTGAATACGTGGTTACGGCATATCAACTATTGTAGATTATTTAATATCAAATACATTTTTATACATATGAACAGTTCTATTTAAAAAAATCCAGTTTAGAAAAAGTATAGTTTTTTGATTACACGCAAGTTAAATGTCAAAACTGTTCTATTTCAAACAACTCTGTTTAACATACAAAAACAATTCAATTTCAAACAATTCAGTTAAGTACAAGTACGCTGTTTAAATGCCGAAACACTTCTATTTCAAACAATCCAGTTTAGCATTAGTACACAATCTAAATGTCAAAACAGTTTTATTTCAAACAATTTAGGTTAGCAAAAGTACACAGTTTAAACATCGAAGCGTTTCAATTTCAAACAATTCAGTTTAGTATAAGTACACAGTTTAAATATCAAAACAGTTCTCTTTCAAACAATCCAGTTTAGCATAAGTACACAATCTAAATGTCAAAACCGTTTTTATTTCAAACAATTGAGGTTAGCAAAAGTACACAGTTTAAATATCGAAACGTTTCTATTTCAAACAATTCAGTTTATCATAAATGCACAGTTTAAAGGTCAAAACAGTTCTCTTTCAAACAATTCAGTTTAGCATATGTACACAGTTTAAATGTCAAAATAGTTCTATTTCAAACAATTCAGTTTAGCACCAGTACACTGTTTAATTCTATTTGACCCATAGATTGGGGCCTTTCAGTTGTTACCACTCCCGACCAAAATGGACCTGGGAGCTATGACAATGAAGGGGTGCTCCGCATTCCCCAAAGCTCCATCATTACTGGAACCTCACCATCAGATTGTTTATTGTTATATTCAGGACACTCTTTGGCGGGGGTATTACCCCTCTGCAGTGAAGCAGTCAGTATATTTTACAGCTCCAGCTGACAGAGCAATTGTATACGTAGGAAACGAACTTGCATTAATAATAATAAGAAATTATTTGACATAGATGGCTAACTGTATCCCCACCGCCGTATCTCTCCACCTCCTTACTCTATATCACCTATCTGTGTCTATGTATTATATGTGTGTTTGTACATACACACACACACACACACATATATATATATATATGAATATTAGACACACACACACACACACACACACACACACACACTAAAACGCTCGTGTATCATTGTTATGAATAGACCTTTCAAGCATTTGTATGTAATAATGAAGTGTACCAAGATTCCCGGAAGTAAGGGTGGCCAGCGAGGACAAGTTTCTTTTTCCCTCACACTAATCTCATTACAGATGCACACGTGTAACTATTACGCATGCGCACCGTTAAGTTTGAACCACGCTGTTGTATCAGCCGTATAATAAGCTAATGATCAATTTTATTTCGGCAGGAAAAGGGTAATAATCTCAGAAAAAAAAATGCTGATAAGCTCAGATAAGATAAAATAATTTCACAATTTAGCTTAGCATGACACAAGGCTATTTATGTTGAGCCCTTATAACAAGTGAGAAAGGGCCGTCAGTCTAAAAATATCATTGCAAAACCTCGAGCTACTAATGATTTTGAGAACACATCAACATACACAGCCAACAATTTTGGTTTATTTTTATGTAATAAAAGCAGATCATTCAAGAAAATTATTTATTTGTTTGTTGATTTGTTTGTTTGGGTTTTATGGCATATCAACCTTTGTAGGTCATTCAATGCAAAATTCATTTTTCATTCAAATAAACAGTTCTATTTCAAACAATTCACTTTAGCTTAAGTAAGCAGTCTAAATGTCAAAACAGTTCTATTTTGAGCAATTCAGTTTAGCTTAAGTACACAGTTTAAATGTAAAAATAATTCTATTTCGAGCAATTCTGTTTAGCATAATTAAGCAGTTCACATATCAAAACAGTTGGATTTTGAGCCATTCTGTTTAGTATAATTACGCAGTTTAAGTGTCAAAACAGTTCTATTTCAAGCAATTCAGTTTAGGATAATTGTGCAGTTTAAATGTCAAAACAGTTCTATTTCGAGCAATTCAGTTTAGCTTAAGTACGTAGTTTAAATGTCAAAACTTCTTTTTCGAGAAATTCAGTTTTGCATTTTTACGCAGTTCACATGTCAAAACAGTTGTATTTTGAGCAATTCAGTTTAGGTTAATTACGCAGTTTAAATATCAAAACAGTTCTATTTCAACTTACTCAGGCCCCTTGTAGCAAACATAGGTTTTGTCCATTGAAAATATTTTGTTGGCTAAAAGTAGCTTCTTCGTACACATTACATATTCTGCGGTAAATTTCATATAGATTGTACTTCTTAGCCACCAAAAAATTGATGACAGACCTCTGGTCAAGCCTGGAACACCGTATTTGATTTACCGGCATTTTGAAGGTTTCTTAATTTTTTTTTTTTTATTCTAATAGTCATATATTTTTGGAACAAATTGCCTAATGAAATCAAAAACAGAAATAGTGTCAAAACTTTTTAAGGTTGAAGTGTAACGTAGCAATACATGCATATGCGGATATGTGAAACGTACATAGAATGTTCGTAACATATATACATAGAACATAGGGATCCCGACACACGAAAAACACGTAACGACTTCTTAGTTCAGGTACGAAACGTTTTATTACCTTTGAGTTGAAGGTTTCGACATAAGGAAGAGAGATGCACCATCTTTCAATGATAACTTTTCCATCTCCACCTCCCCCCCCCCACACACACATGTGGCACCCGCCACAAGGCCTCTGCGAGCTAGCAAAAGTCACCCTTCTTCTACGGACCGCAAGACTCAACTAATTTTTCTCAAATCTCCGGTGCATGACGTCATTCACATCCCCAAGTCCTATCTGGGATTTTTATTTTGACATCTGTGAACGATACATCCTCCCCGCGCGTGCGTCAACACCTGTGCTCAAGTTTGCACCTAACTAAACCATGTGCTTAGCCGAAAGGTTCTCAGCCTAACTAAACCCAAAGGCAAGATATATAAAACGAAATCCCTCGGCCATTATGCTACAGAAGTGGATGATCTTAGACTTAATTGCAAGAAAAAAAAATTAAAGAGTGTATTATTTACGAACTATCGGTTAAACTACTTTACCAAATTTCATGTTTATATAGAGATTATATTAACTGTGTATGTTCTTTGAAAAGACTTTTTTCTAAGGTTGAGTTGAGAAGATTATAAAAAGGGAAGATGCCCTAGAAAGCATAACAAAAAAAACAATAATAATAATAATGATAATAATTACAATTTTGTGATACAAATATACTTGTATCACTAAATCCTAGCAAGAAGACCAGATCTAGTGAGAATCAGCAAAAATAGAAAAAAAGACAGAACCAACAGTACAATGGACTTTGCCGTTCAGAATACTGCGAAGAGTGCTGGAAACCTGAGGAGACTTGCTGTCAATTAGAGGGGTAAAAAATTCAAACAATTCAGTTTAACATGAGTACACAGTTTAATTGTCAAAAACGTTTCTATTTTTAGCTATTCAGTTTAGTCAAACAGTTCCAATTCAAAGAATTCATTTTAGTATGAGTATAGTTTTTGTTCACGCACAGTTAAATGTCAAAACAGTTCTATTTCAAACAATTCAATATAGCGTAATTACTGTTGCAATGACAAAAACAGTTCGATTTCACACAATTAATTTTAGCATACAAAAGTAATTCCATTTCAAAGAATTCAGTTTGGCATAACAACGCAGTTTAAATGTCAAAACAGTTCTATTTCAAGCAATACACTTTAGAATAAGTCCGGAGTTTAGTTCTGTTTGACCCATATATAAGACCTTATCAAGTGTTACCACTTCGAGCGAATTGGGAGCGATGGCAATGAAGGGATACTCCCCATTCCCCAAAGCTCCTGCATCATAGAAGCCTCACCATCTGATTGTTTAGCGTCATATCCTGGACACATGTTGACGTGGGGATCTTACCTCTTGGCAGAGAGGCAATCGGTGTATTCTACAGCTCCAGCTGACTGGGCAAGTGAAAATATAGTGTTAGATTTAAACAACGGAAAATCTGGAAGATTTGCTAATAATTGCTGATATTATAGACTGTCATCGCATCCAACAAACTTTAAAAGTATTAGTATATCTGATCGTTATATGAAATAAAACAAATCTTTGTTACATTTCAAATATTACTGTCTTATTCCAGTGAAATCGAGAGAGCTGTTTGCCGGGACAGATACCACAGCGAAGTCATATTTGTTAATATTGGAGCTGCAGATGCTAAAGTGAACTTATTTATCCTGCGATTTTCTCAGTTGAATCATGAAAGATCATCGTGTGACACTCTGGTTTGGTTTGTTTTGGTTTGGTTTCTTTGTTTAATGCCATATCAACTCTTCTAGGTTTTTTAATGCCAAAACTATCATTATAGGAGAACAGTAGTAGTACCATTCAACCCATAGCTGGTGTGGTGGATACGGGAAATCATAACTTTCTTGAGGGCATTAGACCAAAAGTGAATGTAATAGGGTGACTAGAATTCGAACTCGCTTACTACGATTTCGCATTCCAGCAGGTTGTCCGTCATGTCACGTGACATTCTGTTTCAAATTCGTGACATTGAATTCTTCTAAATTGTATTGCAAGGACATATATTAGCACCATATCCGTTAATAATATAATAGAAGAAAATGGTATCTCGTTAGAAGCAGATGATATTCTGCAGAACCAATAACAGACATAGACTACCTAGATGATCTAGCGCTTCATACAAATACACGTGATGCACAAGCTGGAGAAAAAAGCCGGAGGACGCAGTGGTCTTTGTGTGAACGCAAATAAAAAGAGTTCATGAGTTTTAAACCAGAAGGATCTATCTCCATGGGGAAAGCCTCTGATATTATGAGACCTGTTCATATACCTCGGTAGCCATATCTTATCAACTGAAAGTGATGAACTGCTATTGACCGGTTATTAATCACATATAAAGCTGATGTCTCTGATAAAATAAAACAAGATTTCTTCCGAGATGTGGCCATTTTACCTTGTAAAAATGAACTCATAAGTGACTTTCCGTTATGGACTCCTACACATAAGCGCATGCGCCATTATAAGACTTAGATGCATCAGCTCTGGCTGGATACTGTATGCAGTCTATAGAACCTGCTAGGAACGATGGAGGATATGATAGATGGGTTGTATTTATTTTATTTTTCTATTTACGGTTTCTTTAGATCGAGCGTGGTGCACGGAAGACAGCTATAAGTTCGTTTGGAGATCTCAGATAGCCTAGAATAACCCTGAAAATTAAAAGATGTTTAGTTTGTTTTCCGAAGGAGTAGTAATAGCCTATTTGTTAATTGGCTTTCTAAGCCGTTTTTAAGACTAGGTGATCGTTGTAATGGAATTAATTACTACATAATTGCTAGATATCTCATCGTAATAGAAAAGGGATGGAACCATTTGATTCTCGTATTGATTACAAAGAGAGTGGGTAAGCAATCTGAGGAGGACGTCTTTTTGTAGTGTGGGAGACAGTAAGAGAGATAGAGAGACTGACAGACAGACAGAGACAGAGAGAAACACAGAGAATCCACCAAAAACCAGTCTCAGTTGGATCTAGTAATTTAGTGTTAAAACTTTCCTCATTTTTCAAAATGTTTACTAGCTTATTTTGTAAAGTTAAAAATATTGTAATATTGTTCAGGTTTGTTGTACTTATAATACTGTAAATATTTAAATTATTTAAAATGCTTTCAGCGTTAACTTTTAATCATGATTATATATATATATATATATATATATACATTTATATATGAAAATTAAGGACCAAAAACAATAGGTGCCATGATATTTTTTTCAACTTTTTCTCTAAAATACAGATTGGATAAAAAGTTTATAAAAATATCATGGCATCTATTAAAAGTAAAAGTAAAGTTGGCGACCGTAGTCGAGAATGCCCAGAAGGCTCCTTTTCAATAGCTACTACACCGAGGTGTAGAGGAGGACGCTGCTCCTTTCTCTGGATTGCTCCACTTTACCCTTGATACGTACCTTCTATCACTGAGTATTAAGCAAGAAGGTATCACTTACCATTTTAAAACTCTTTGGTATGACGCGACCTGGGATTGAACCAAGGTCTCTCAGATCATTGGCGAACACGCTACCCACTAGGTCAATGAGTGACTAAACATTAACTATTGTTTAATAAAGAATAAAAGTTAAAGTGAACAGATGATTGTTTTTGGTTCTTAATTTTTATTTGTTGTTTTATATGTATCAGTATATCTTTTTGTACTACAAGTTTAGTAGTTTATTATATATATATATATATATATATATATATATAATTTTTTTTCGGTCCATTGAGAGAAAAGTAAATATTTTAAAATGAATAGATTCACGAGTGAATTAGGCATTTTAGAGTTTAACTTTTTATAACTTTTTGGCATCTTCGGGAGACATTCTTTTTTTAGTTTTTCTAGTGGCGATTGTTTTCATAGGACTGGGATGCTTTTTAATTCCAGGATTTGTGTCTGTAAGTGTCCTGTTGGAGTATATTGTCCGTAAAAAGCTTTGACCAGAGCAGGTGTTTCTTCTCTGTGTATATTTATTAGAGTGTATGGTGTGTGCGAGTGTGTGTATGTGTGAGTGCTTGTATGCATGTATACGGATATGTTTTTAGGGTTGATATTTTTTTTCTCTTTCTTCCTCCCTGACTTGAATGTGAGGTAGTCTATGCAGGTGTATATGTTCATGTTTGGGAGTTTGTACTTGAAGTTTGATTCTGTTTGTGAGTGTGTTAGTATGTGTGTGTTTGTGTGTGGGTTTGTGTGTGGGTTTGTGTTTGTGAAGTCAGCTTCTGTTTCATGTTGGTTTAAATTTATCTAGAATTTTTTTCTCTTTTATCGGCAGTTATGAGTAGTCGTCTGTTTGGTGTATTGGTATTATTCTAAATATTATATGCACACACTATTAGCGCCAAAAAGACTGCTTTAATCATTATCTGCCTCCTGCAGACGATAACGAAGTTAGAAACACGTGTAGAGCAAAGTTATAAAAAATAAAATCTAAAATACAAAATTCACTTGATGGACCAATTCATTCTTATATATATATATATATATATATATATATATATAACACCTAAAGAGCCAGAAACTATCTACCAAGGTTTCACTTAAACGATCATCAGGATTAATTTTTGCTCTTCTGAGTGAATTGAGCACTTTTACGTATTAACTTAGGTAACTCTGTCGGTGTTGGTTGATTATTTTCAATTATCTTTTTAGATGTTTTTAGAACTTTTTTATTGAATTTTTTCGCAGATATCAATTTGGGAAAATTCTTTTAGTTACCAACTGCATCATCTGGGTTTCTTTCACGCAACCTGAGTTATAGAAATAGGTTTTTTAAAAAAGATGAAAAAAAAAGTATATATATATATATATATATATATATAATTTTTTGTTGTAAGTCCAAAGAGAGAAAGAAATGTTTAAAAATGAGTAGGTCCACAAAAAAAATTTTTTTTTAATTTATTTATCTATTTTATTCTTACATACGTGTATGTTTCCAGCTTGTTGCTTTCGAAAGAGATCAATTATAACACAAGGCCTTGTTAATGGGGTACTCATTGAAACTCTTTCCAATTCAATAACATTAACTACATCCAAACCCTAGGAATAACTAAAGGAACTAAAATGGCGCCAACACACGCGACCTTAACCCTACCATATTTAGAAGAAAATCTATACGAAATAAGAAATATGGCAACGACAATAAAGGAGAATTTTCCAAACCATGGAAAAGATATTTAGATGATCGTTTCATATTCTGGAAAGGCCCATGGGGAGACATTAACGAATTATACCACGTACTACAAAACCTACACCCCAAAATAAGATTTACTATGGAACACAGCTCAAAAGAACTACCATATTGAGACATCTTTTAAAAAACATAAATGGCTAAATCATCACAGATATCTACCACAAAACCACAGATACCCAACAATACCTCTACTTCAAAAGCCACCACCCAAAAAACTATGAAATTCATCCCTTGCACTCTAGCACATAGAATACACACAATAATCACAGAAAAAAATACTCAAAACAATTCGCCCTAAAGAACAACACACAAACGTAAACCAGAGAGGATACGCAACAATATTAATAAATAAGGGATTCAAATTAGCAGAAAAAATACCACAAAGTGAAAGAAGGAACCCGAAAAAGCACAACAATGAGAAACCTCTTGCATACGTCACAACCTACAACAAAAACAACCCAGAACTGTTTACAGAAATAACAAAAAATCTAGAAAAACTTTTAAAAAATGACAAAACCAATGAAATACTCGACACATCTATAATCGGTGGGTGTCCTCGTGGTGTAATGGTTAAGGCGATGGACTGCGGAATTGTAGTAAGCGAGTTCGTACTCCAGTCGCACTATTACGTTCACTTTCGGGCAAGTACCCTTGGGAAAGGTATGAACCTCCTTATCCTCACAGCTATGGGTTAAATAGTACCACTACTGTTCTTCTATGAGAATAGCATTGGCATTAAATAACCTACAAAGGTTGATATGCCATTAAACCAAACAACTATAATCATTAAAAACCTGAGACAATCCAAAAATCTTAAAGAAAGAATACTCACCTCTTCTACATTCGGAGAAAACACAAATCTAGGAGTTGCCAAATGCAATTACAGACGATATAAAATATATGATATAATTATAGAAAGGAAATCCTATATCTTTAAAAACCCCGGAAACAAAATTAAAATAAATAAAGACTTAAACTGCGACTAAATGAACGTAGTCTTCATAATTGAATGTAGCAAGTGCAAAGATTTATACATTGGGTCAACACAGGCCCTTAATACAAGGACATCACTTCACAGGACCAATATTGAAATAACTTAAAACAGAAAATAAAATGTATCGAAACACCTATACAAATGTAGTCAAATGAATTTAAAATAAAGCCCACATACCAAACTAACGATTACACGCTACTTCAAATAAAGGAAAAGAAATCTATAGAAAAAATTTAAACCAAAGTTGAATAAAACATGAATCATACACACACATAAATGGACACAAACATACATAGATATGTATATATATATATATATATATATATATATATATATATATATATATATATATATATATATATACAAAAATTATTAGTAAAAAATGATTACCAGTATATTTTAAACTACACTACCATACACACATAGACAAATCTCAAGACACACATTCACACACACACACACACATAGAGAAAAAATTACTGTGAGCGAAATTCAAAATCACTCCAACATACACACACAAACACACAACATACCAAATATCAAAAATAAATGAGGGGTAAAGCTGATTAAGGTAAACAGACTCTAACAAAGAAAGAGGAGTGACCTCCATATAAACTCATAACCAACTGAAAAACATTCAAACTGCAAACACGAGTGAGTTTAAGTTTCATTGAGTATCCCATTAACAAGGCTTTGTGCCATATATGTTCTCTGACGAAAGCAACAAGCTGGAAACATACACGTATATAATAATAAAATAAATGAATCCTAAAAAATACAAACATCTTCGTGGACTTACTCATTTTAATATATATATATATATATATATATATATATATATATATATATAATTTAGATAGCAACACTTGCTTATGAGATCACCAGGTCAAACTCTTGGACATCAAACGCCATCGATTCTGCGTCTGCGCCATCCTAACTTAGATCTTACATATGCTCTATCACAAATATTGAGCACTGCTCATATATATATATATATATATATATATGTGTGTGTGTGTGTGTTTCTTTTAGAAAAAAACAAAACCGGTCGCATTAGGATTATGAATTTATTTCCATCCTGTTATGTGTTTTTGATATAAATCAAAAACACGAAAAAAATTTACAGGACCTCTTCAGACAGTTACATTGAGCTCTTTACCAGGAAAATTTAAATGTTCACTGTTGAATTTTTTTTTATCCTGATGGAATTACTCCCAACTCCGGTTTAATTGGACCGAATAATACTTATATATATATATATATATATATATAGTCATCCACAGACAGTCTGTTTCGCTGTATCACAACTCTTCAGTGTGGCTAGACACGTAGGACTCTCGAAGCTGGGATCGAAACCCACCCAACTTTACGTTAGACTTAGTATCATACCGCTCAGCCAGCAAGCGAACCACGTCACCTCGGGAATTATAAAGCATTATGTATTAGATTTCATTTGTTTACATTTTTGTCTTACTCTATACCAGAGTGCTCAATTCATTCGGAGAGCTTTGCATTCTGTATTGGGATAAACATATCCTTTGCGCAAATATTCTTCAATATAATTACTTAGAAATATGTTTTTTTATTATTATTTGCGACCGTCACTTTCAGTTAAATCGAGTACCAAAATGTTGTACTTGATGAACGTTGTCCTTATTAACACTTATCTATCGCTGCAACTAACCGAAAAACTCTTGCAGGAAAGTCTTATAGAGTTTTTTTGTTCACCAATTCCCATGCCACTCTTCCGGGGCGTTATCTCCGACTGCAATTTCATACCTAGCAGTATATTTACCCAACTATTATATATATATACATATATATAAAGAGAGAGAGAGAGAGAGAGAGAGAGAGAGAGAGAGAGACTATATATATATATATATTCAGAGAGGGACTAATTGTCAGATGTATTGGGATATATACAAATGTTGTTCTTTATCACTCGATTTCACGATTTTGGTTTCGGTTTTTTTGTTTAATGCGCACCTCCGGTGGGGTAACGGTTAGCAAGCTAATTCAACCAAATCTTCACGAGTGAGTTCGAGTCTCATTCGCTGATGCATTCATTCAGCCTTGTGCCATATCTAAGCAAAAATCTTCGGATAGTGTAATGGTTAGCAAGCAAGGTCTAGCTAACCTTCACAAGTGAGTTCGAGTCTCATTGGGTGACCCATTCATATGGCCTTGTGCTACATCTAAGCAAAAATCTTAGTAAATTACTTTGTTGAATGTCTCATTAACGTCCATAGGTTGTTTAATGCCAAAGCCATCCTTGTAGATGAACAGTGGTGTTACTATTGGTATATCAACCTTCTTGGGTTATTTAACGCCAAATCCATAATTGTAGAAGAACAGTATTATTGCTATTCAACCTATATTTGGGGGATAAGGGGTTTCATAGGTTTCCCAAGAATATCAAAGTATATATGATTAAACAGAGAAACTAAGAAACCAAATCACCCCTTCACACACACACACACACACATATATATATATATATGTAATCTAACCTTTCAGTACAGCTCTGAAAATTTCTCGAAAAATGTTGATTTTCTTCGAAGTTAAAACAAATTTTTTCCTATATAAGAGTTGCAAAACAAAATCAACATTATTAGGTATTGTCTATTACCAAACTCTACAAAACTGAAACGATATGAATATGAAGCAGTCCAAAAATCATTAGATCCCTTGTACATATTTTTTGATAAGAGATTTTCGATTCTTCAATAGAATAATCTTAAAAGAATTGGGTAAGAAAAAATATCTAAAAGTGTCCGTTTGTGCTTTTTGATGAACTTATTTTGGGGGCGATTAGGGAGTTTCGATTCTTCAATCGATTAATCTTAAAAGAATTCGGTAATAAAAAATACCTAAAAATATCTGTTTGCGCTATTTGATGAACTTATTTTGGGGGCGATTATGCATTTGTAGACAGTTAAAACTCACATTTCATGGCACGAAAAAATTTCATGACGTTTTATTTCTTAAAATAGAATGATATTTAGAAATTTATTTTCTGTCGTATTCAAAACATTATAGGGAAGAGTTTTCGTGGTGTCGTGGCTAACATGCAGGACCCTGACATCGTAGAAAGTGAGTTCGAACTTTATTCACGTTCACTTTCAGATTAATTAACTTGGGAAAGGAATGAGCCCCTTAATCTTCTGACAGCCTTGTTAGATAGTACCACTATCATAGATTTTATCATCTTCCGTTATATCACTTTGTAACACACCGAATCCCAAACATCATTTCACGTGCCAACTACATAATAATATTTTTAAGAATAAGAACGCTGAAGATGCTGCAATGAATCTTTCTTTATATACACACTTTATTTTCTCCCGCTATTTCATTAAGCATCCATCGTTATTTTAACAACACTTTTCATGAATTTAAAGAGCTGAAGTAGGTTATTACAACCGAAACGTTAAACGGCAACTTTCATAATAAAATCATCAAATTTGGATTATTTTGTTTTTTCTTACTTTTCTTCATAGTACCATTACAATCTATCCTGGCCTAGTCGACTAGGGCTGTAGAATACAACAATGGTGAGGTTCCAGCAATGCTGGAGCTTTGAGGAATGTGAAGAACTCCTTCATTGACATCGCTCTCATGTCTACTTTGGTCCGGAGTGGTAGCACTTGATAGAGTCTTATCTATGGGCCAGATAGAACTAAACTGTGTACTTATGTTAAACTGAATTGTTCTAAATAGAACTGTTTTAACATTCAACGAGGTGCCCGTGGTGTAATGGTTATCGTCGTAGGAAATGGACACGACGACACGAGTTCGAATCCTCGACGAGACTGATTGTATTTCACATAGCACTAATACCCTTGGGAAAGGTATGAATCCAATAATTCTCCCTCCAGCTATGGGTAAATAGTAGGGCAGACTAGGTTCTTCAGCCTTGGTAAGGCAACTAGTCTAGGAGAAGGAAAACTGTGAATTCAAACCTGTTAAACTTCGCTTAAAAATTGACCTTGTGTCATATCATGAAGCTCTCAGAAAGTCAACCCTAAGATTCCAGATATCTTCTTCAGCGCGCCGGTAAGTCCCTCCAACTCAACTTCATACACAGGGAGGACTGTATATTGCTATGAATTGTTTCACATGTTGGTTAATAAATTGTTAGAATTAAACGAAGTATTTATTCCTTTACTTGTTGCTGTTAGCCGTAGAATAAACGCTATACTAACACAATAACAATATAATAATAAATAAATTTTGAGACACATTTAAAGAGTTTCAAGTATTGCTATCTATGACAAACAATTCAATGAAACATTCATTTGTTTACACACATTTAAATGATCAAACAGTTCTATTTCTAACGATTCAGTTTAACGTAAGTCATTTGTTAACGCACAGTTTAAATGTCGGAACAGTTCTTTTTAACCCATAGATGGGCCCTATCAAGTGTTACCACTCTTGTTCAGATTGTGGCCTGGGAGTAATGGCAATGAAAGGGTACTCCATGTTCCCCAGGACTCAATTGACTGAAGCCTTGCCATTAGATGATTTAATGTCATATCTAGGACCCACGTTGGGGTGGGGGTCTGCCGAGATGCATTCGGTGTATTATATAGACCCAGCCAACTGAGTTATAGGGTTTAAGAAAATTAATCAAAAACTGATTTTCTACAGTGAATTTAGTCTCTAGATTTCAGAGGCAAGCTGCTTAATATAATACGTATCATACTGGGAAATGGAAGCAGTGATCCGAGTTCAAATTCTAAACGAGGCTGTTTGCATTTCACAAAGCACTATTAGGTATGAATCCATCAGCTCTCCCACAAAAAAAAGCAATAGGTAAATAGCAGGCAACTCGTCTAGGAGAAGGAAAACTCTTAATTCAAACTTGCTGCACGCCACTTAAAAATTGACCTTTTGTTGAATTGTACAACTACATCTCAAAAAGAACGTTTTAATGTTACTGCACCAGATACAACGTTGTACCATTATACACGGTTGTACCACCACCTGCTCGGACGTGTTAATGGCTGTGTCGCTACGTCTTAAGTAGTAGTCAGACCCCGTTGTAACCTCGCCGAGGGAAAAGTGGACGAACATACGAAACCGTCTTAGTTCAATAACACAAAATTTATTCTCTACTACAATTATTAAGAAGTCGCCGGGATAAAGTAAAAGAGTGTGAAAGTTGAGTCGACATCGTTAGCCAGACAAAGAGAAACATATCAAAAGGGGAAAGAGAGAACAACGAACGAGTTTGGATTTCTCTTCTGGTTCTAACGGGTTTGTTCGCTGGTTTCGTCTTCATAGATTCGCCTCTGATATGAGAACCCTTTTCGGAGACCACGCGAAATTGAAGTCTGTAATTTTCGACTATCCTTCCATTGTTTAGGCTAGTGTTCCATCACGTCTTTACTTCACGCCTGGCTGCTTAGTCTCTTTCAAACACGAGAAGTCTACTTACCTTCACCTGGCGTCGTAGGGAGGACCATACCTGTTCCTGGTTGTTCCACACCTATATTAATGATTTGGGACCTCCGATATTTTTGTAGTCAGTTTTAATTACCGTAGTCATTCATCTGTGACTGGGTGACCTACGACCACGGCTTTAGCCTGAGTCACTCAGAGGTCAGATGGACGTTCCCGTAGACTCTATGTCTACCTTTTCTACACATTATTTTTCTTCCTTTCCCCTTTCCCTGAAATTAGCCTCTCGTTGTTTTTATAACTTAGAACTATCATATCACGTTACAGCAGA
This sequence comes from Sepioteuthis lessoniana, assembly GCA_963585895.1. NCBI lineage: Eukaryota > Metazoa > Mollusca > Cephalopoda > Myopsida > Loliginidae > Sepioteuthis > Sepioteuthis lessoniana. The sequence continues at coordinate 87,108,750 of OY757917.1, read as the reverse complement.
CTCTACATTGGGAAGGATCTTTTCTGGTTTATACAATAAAACCCAAGTACAGAGTGTATAGAGTGTAGCCAGAAGACAATTCAACCGTGGTTAAATTGTCCTTATGAATTCATTTCGGCGAAGAATATTACCTTCGTCTCTAAAGATGATATACACGCTTAATTTTCGGGTGAAACCAGCAAATATAGATTAGAGTAAAAATATGTAATAAGAGTAACAACAACAACAACAATAATGATAATGATGTTCAGGTGAAATATACATATACATACACTAATGTATACTAATATAAGTAGTATGCTTGGAATCTTTTTTTTTTTTGTTTAATGGCATATAAATCTTCATGGGTCATTTAATGCCAAAGCCATCCTCGTAGAAGGAGGGTGGAATAAGGGAATTCACCCTTTCATAAAGAGTATTTGTCCAAAAGTTGTACTTGACCAGTAGATAGGACACACTTCGTCCGGCCGAGGCACAACGGCGCGGATCTGGTCGGGTATGTCATGTCCCTGGAAACAGTAGCCGGTCGAGGCTGCCTGACGCAGGTGTTTGGGGAGCTCAGCATTCGCGTCAAACGCCCGAAACTGACAAACTTCTCGAGCCTCAAGGGGTTGTCCTGCCAGGGTCTAACCTTCTTCGAAGGGGCTAGGTTTATTGCTTGGCGCCTGAAGGGGAATGCCGACGGGGCACGAGGCATTTTTGGGAATGTCGGGCGTGTCTGGGCTACAGCCCATGCATCTGGACCCACTAAAAAGGCTTTGTGCCGTACTTGCCCGTTTGGGAGACGTGCGACAAATACCAATGTTCAAAAGCAAACCTTTTACAACGCAACTAGTTTTTCTTGCCGCTAACTTCAAGTTTTCAGTCCAGCTCTTTAGCCATTACACTACGGTGACTTCCATCCTTTTGCTATGACTATATATATATATATATATATATCGACCAAACGAAGCTATCTATCTATATATATATATGTGTGTGTGTGTGTGTTTGTGTGGTTTGGTTTGGTTTAGTTCTATGGTACATTGTAGATTATTAATGCCAAATCAATTTTCATACATAAAAACAGTTCTATTTCAAAGTTTAGCATAATTTTAGATTTTTGTTTGCACACAGTTAAATGTCAAAAAAAGAAAAGTTCTATTTCAAACAATGTATGAGTACACAGTTTAATTCTATTTGACCCATAGGTAAGACTCTATATGGTGCTACCACTCCAGGCGAGAGTGAACATGGGAGTGATGGCAATGAAGAGGTACTCTGCATTCTCCAAAGTTCTCGCATTACTGGAACCACACCATCAGATTGTGTGATTTCACAATCAGGACACTCTTTGGGAGGCTCTTAGTCCTCTGCAGAGTCCTAATAGAAGCAGTTGTAATATTCTACAGCTCCAGTCCACCAAACAATACGCCGCGTTAAATGTAAAAACAGTTTTATTTCAAACAATTCAGTGTAACATAAGAATGAAGTTTAAAATGTCAAAACAGTTCTATTTCAAACAATTTAGTTTAGGATTAGTACGTTGTTTGAATATGAAAATAGTTCTATTCCAAGCAATTCAGCTTAGCATAAGCACACAGTTTAGTTCTATTTAACCCATAGATAGTACCCTATAAGATGCTTCCATTCTGGGCCAGAGTTGACTAGGGAGAGTCGGCAGTATTTTAAATTATTTAGTCTCATATCAGGACACTCTGTGAAGGAGTTTTACTCCTCTGTAGACTTGCAGTCAGTGTATAAAACAACCCCAACCGACTGGGCTATATATATATATATATATATATATATTTATATATATATATATATATATATATATATATAATTACATTTGACAAGAGATTATTTCTTCAACATTTTTCTTAACTTGATACATTCTGTTGGAGCTTCTTAACACTGTAAAGTATTTTATCTCGTGCGGATCATAATAAAGCCAGAGATCATACAATGTTGTTTGCACCATGTAACACATTGCAACATGTCAAATGTCCCTTAAAAAGATAAGTAATGATAATTAATCTCCATCGCCTTAAGCAAATTACTGAGTATGACATTGACCAAATAAAAAATAGCCAGGTAAAAAGTGGAATACCCTCAAAGGATTGAACTTAGAGCTTTAGTCTTTAAAAAGAAGCTGTTTATCAATAATCTGTAACATCAGTGTGTCAAGTCAATTCAAAACCCTCCTGGGCGAAAATAAGCTGCCCCATATCGACAGTGCGTCGCCAAAGGAGTCTGACTGAGGTGAAAGGTCGCCAATTTTTGTGGTTGACTTGAATAAAGACACTTAAAGCGGCGCTGTTTTTCGTGTGTTATCAAGTTATTTTCTCTAAGTATCTTTTTTATTTGCTTGGGAATCCTCCTGTCAAACTCGACCGCAAGGCTAAACATTAATCCCCACCCGTTTTTTTTTCTTTCTTTCTTTTCTCCTTCTTTCTTTCTTTCTTTCTTTCGCAGGTTAATTCTATTGATTTCCGGGAAATTTGCTGTCAGAACTCTTGGCGTCAGCGACACAATCACAAACGAACGAATCTCATTGAAACAGATTTTTCATAAGGTTAAAAAACTTATTTGTCCTTTTCCCGATCGTTTCATGTTAGTTTTTTTTTAATTGCTTTCAATCTGTCATTATTAATAAGGGATTTGCTTGTTTCTGTCGTGAGAGCAACTTTAAATTGGATAATTGTATTTATTAGTATACAATCCTTAAACTCATAGTCAGGTCCCTTGCCAAACATGGGAGTAGTTGGCGAACACCCAGTCTCAGGCGGTGTTCTCCCCAGTCTGTTACTAGTTTGTAGGGTTGAGTTTATTGCTCGACTTCTGGGGGACACCAAAAGGGAATGACAACGGGACCAAGCCTTTTGGGGTCTAGTCACGCATAAGTTTTGATATGTGCGTGACTCATTATAAAATGACCTTGTGTCATATATTGACTTGGTGGGAAGTCGATGAAAGACCTCACCGGATCAGTCATTTCATGTGGCATTATGAAAGTGAGCCTATAAATACGGTGTGGGTACAAAAGTACATATAGTAAGTATTACATTAGTGTTATAATTCATCAAAATAATAAACACACAGACATCAGCACGCGACTAGCAAAGACAGGGACAGCTAACGGTAGTCTATCGGTCATATGGTAGTCAAACCTGACCGATAAAATAAAACGCAGTTTTTTTCCGAGCAGCGGCCGTATCGATACTGCTGTATGGATACACTGCATTGACGCTAACAAAACGCATGGAGGAAAAGCTTAACAGCAATTACACAAGAATGCTGCGAGCAGTATTGAATAAGTCCTGGGGGCAGCACCCCACCAAGTAGCAGATGTACGGCCACTTACCACCCATCACGAAAACTATCCAAGTTAGACGAACCAGACATGCAGGACTGCTATAGAAGTAGGGACGAACTCATAAGCGACGTACTCCTGTGGACCTCTTCACATGGACGAGCAAAGGTAGGTTAACCAGCTAGAACCTATATGCAACAGTTCTGAGCCGATACAGGATGTAGCATTGAAGACCTACCGGGAGCGATGGATGATAGAGAAGGGTGGCGAGAGGGTCAGGGAGATCCACGCTAGTGGCATGACATGATGATGATGAATCATAATAATACATCTATCATAACAATGATAATAATTTTATCTTAATTTTTTAATTTTTTTTGTTGATGATTTTTTTTTATAACACATCTGCGTTGTGTGTTATTCAATGCCAAATCCTGTTCAAATATATATTTGAGTGTGTGCTGAAAATTTAATTAGCAGAAAGTTTTATAGATGACTACATAACAGATGTTCTTAACTTTTTTTGACCAATCAGTGTATTACCAATAGAAGAAGTGTGTGGACCGCAAGAGACATGATGTCGAAAGATAAGCCGCTTTTGATCACTTTCTTTGAGAGTATCTTGATCACCCAATGATCACATTGCACTAAGCGAGCCAATTACCAGTAAAGTCAAGCAGGGTTCGAGCCTTGGCCTGTGCCCAAACTTACTCTCCCCTAATCCCCACTTTAATCTGACCATCGGGTCATTGACCTTGTGTCAAGTCCTGTCAGGTGGGAGGCAGAGACAAATAAGGTCTTGATCACCCTATGAACTTTTCGCCCCCCTCACACACACACACACACACATATATATATATTGGGGTGGCTGCAAATATATATATGCAGTTGGTATCAAATCAATGTTATAATACCTAATTCATTAGAATTATTAAGTCAGTCTCATTTCTTATATTTCATCATCTTACCATCATCTTGTGTCATCAGCACGGATATCCCTGACCCTCTCTCGCCACCCCTCGCTACACTCCGTATTCTTACATAGCTGCTGTATGTAGGTTCGAGCTTCCCGCCGAGCTTTTGCACGGCCATGTGTAGGGGTCCATTGGAGTACATCTCTTATGAGCTCGTCCCTACTTCTCCAGCACCCCACAAAGCAGCAGCTGTTCGGCCACCTACCATCCATCACGAAAACTATCAAAGTTAGACGGACCAAACATGCAGGACGCATGTCTGGTCCGTCTAACTTTGCGATAGGTGGCCGAACAGCTGCTGCTTTGTGGGGTGCTGCCTCCTGGACTTGTTCAATATTGCTCGCAGAATTCTTGTGTAGTTGTCGTCAAGATTTTTCTCCCACCATTAGGTTAGCGTCCATGTAGTGCATCCATATAGAAGTATCGACACGATCACTAGCTACGATAACACTTTTATCGTAACTTTTAACATTTTTAATAAAATGTTTTGCCGGTAAAGTAGTAATATGAATATAGTTGGGGATTTGATGGACGAAGAGCACAGATGGATTTTAATTGGATTCTAGATTATTATGAATATCTGATGGATTGAGGAAGTGTTTATTATTACATGGATATAGAGTACTTTTTTTTGTACAATAAATAAAATAAACATAATACGTGTTTTCGTTTTTTTTATTAGTATATACCTGCTTTTACACCAACACTAATGCATAGTTTGGAACGGGCCGCCGCAGGCATTGTCCTCCATGTTAATGCACACAAAATTGAATATATGTGTTACAACCAAACAGGCGACATTTCCACACTAGACGGAGCTTCTCTGAAACTAGTAGACAAATTCACCTACCTAGGAAGCAACGTCTCATCAACCGAAAAAGACATCGACACACGACTAACGAAAGCATGGACAGCTATCGATAGGCTCTCGATCATATGGAAATCAGACCTGACCGATGAAATGAAACGCAGTTTCTTCCAGGCAGCGGTTGTATCGATACTGCTATATGGATGCACTACTTGGACGCTAACTAAACGGCTGAAGAAGAAACTAGACGGCAATTACACAAGAATGTTGAGAGCAATATTGAACAATTCCAGGCGGCAACACCCCACAAGGCAACACCCCACAAGGTACCAACTATACGACCACTTGCCTCCCATCACGAAAACTATCCAAGTTAGACGAACCAGGATACTGCTGGAGAAGCAAGGACGAACTCATCAATGATATACTCCTATGGATCCCCGCATATGGCCGAGCAAAAGCTGGACGACCGACTCGAACATACATACAGCAGCTATGTGAGGATACGGAATGTAGCCCTGAAGACCAGCCAAAAGTGATGAATGATATGGAGAAGTGGCGAGAGAAGGTAAGGGATATCCGTGCTAGCGGCACAACATGATGATGATGACACCATTCTGAATTTGCTCAGTAGGCTGGAACAGTAGAATACACCGACTGCATCTCTGCTGAGGAGTAAGACCACCCCAACGAGTGTCCTGGTATATATTGCTAAACTGCATCTGATAGTGAGGCTCCAGTACTGGAGTCCTGGGTAATGTGGAGTATACCTTCAAAGTCATTGCTCCGAGGTCCACTCAGACCTTGAGTGGTAGCACCTGACAGAGTCTTATCTATGGGTCACATAGAACGCTGAGAAATTCAAACTGTGCAAACAAATGATTTTTGTTGAATTGAATCGCTAGAAAAAGAACTGTTTGATCATTAACTGTGTGTAAACAAAGGACTGTCAAATTGAACTGCTAGTGATACATTGCAATAATTGGAACAATTAGAATATGTGCAAACAAATAATATGGAATAGAATTATTAGTGGGACATTGCATGTAATGGATGAAATGGATGTATATATCGTTTCTTATCATAAGTTTTAAATGGTTCTTGGAGAATAGAAGACACAATCATCAGCTCAAACATTCATCTTATTATTCTGTCTTCGATGTGAGGGAAGATACATAAAACTTATAATTTTGAAATAATAGACGGTTAGATCTTAATTACTTTAAGGATTTATACCGCTCTGCTGGCTCATATTTGAGCACATTTTGATCAATCAAAAACTTTTTAAATGCTTTTTTATATTCTATTTATTCATTCAAATATATATATATATATATATATATATATATATATATATATATATATATATATATATTGGGAAAGATGCTCATATATGTTTATCTTTTTGCTTGTTTTCATTTTCCCTCTATTGACTGCAGGAACGGTAAAATCCACGAGTTGACATGTTCCTCACTTCACAATTTACACTAGATCTGATCTTCTAGTCGGTATTTGGTTATCCATTTGTATCTCAATGTCCAAGAACATATATATATATATATATATATATATATATATATATATATATATATCCAGAAGTCATTTCTTGAATAAAGAACGAAATATTAATACTCACCCCGTTGTAAGTGTTAGGTTTATTCACTTTTCTACTTATTTTCAACATCTTGACAGGTTTTCCAAAATCTACCATTTTTCAACACTGGCAGAATAGATAACCTCACTTTCAACAAAAAAAAAAAAAAAAAAAGAAAAAAAAAAAAATGAAGATACATCATCTCAACTCACTCCCGTAAGAACAGGGGTGGTTTTTTTTTTTTACAGAAATGAACAGAGGAAAAGATAATACGAAAGTGTACAATAAAATCCTACCAACTCTCACACTACATTTTTCTACACCATGTGAAAGAATACCTGGAAGTATCCAAAACCATTTTACACCCCCAAGCCACAGCACTGTTTCACGAAGCCAGTCAGCCGTCCCTCGATTTACCTAAACACTGCAATTTCACGGACAGGATTTCCCATAATATCCACCAGGTGATAAAAAATTTCAACTGCATCCACTTCCACAAACTTTCACAGCTTCCAGATAAAAGCTAGTGGAAACACATCGGACGTCTTGAAATGGTGCAAATTTTAGTTTTCCACCATTAAAATGGAAGCCTTCAGCCTGAGACTAAAATTTCCGACAGGTATATACAAGAACATCACAACAAATACCATAGTAATCAACTACAGGAACTGCAACACCAACAATTACAAGAGTTTCATCCAAGGAATCATTCTTGCCTCTGTCTCTCAACTAAACGATTCAACCCTTCCTAAAAATTATATACTGGCACTATCCAACCAAACCCAAAACCCAAATATCATCGTTTCTTCCGCTGACAAAAGCGATGGCGTTCTAATCATGCACAAACTGAGGTACGGAGGCAAAATCAATTCACTTCCTGAAGACACAAACAACTATGAAATGTCTAATTTTATTACCATTAACAAAGATACAACTTCTTTTAACAAACGATCAATTAAATTAAATGATGACCGAAATGCTCTTCCCCCACCCATGTTATATCTCAAACGTACTTTCAATTTTCCCAAGCCTCTTTAATTAAACCCGTACATTGCAAAAAAATCCCGCAGATTGTTAGAATCTGCAGTCATTTCCAAAACTAAATCCATTAAGCAAAGGCCTGGATCCTTCCAGATTTCAGCCAACTTGGCAGACATTATTTTACATGAAAATAATAGCAAAATAGGGAATGGTTTAAAAAAAAAACATTTCCAAAAATCTAAGACATTCTTTCACTAAATTTTACCCTACATATGGGACGATTTTTCTTTCTTTTTCCATTTAGATTTTCAATGTTTTGCCCCTTCCCGCCCTTTTATTTCATTTTTTTCATAAAATTTCTCCTCTCCTCATATTCCCGCTTTCCAAATGACATGAATCCACCTCTTTCAGGTCAAATATCTGATGAAACCTAATACACTTGATGGTGTCTAGTCTTGACCATCTACCAAGATGGTCACAGTCAAAACCAATAACCCGTGCCACCATCACCCAAACCTATATATATTTCCCTCCCTTTTCTTTTCTTGTCTGTCTCTTGTCTTTAGACCGTTTCCTTCCTTTTATATCTCTTTACATTTTCACCATTATTTAATCTCTTTCTTCAATTGCTAAAATCTAGAAAACTCAAAAATCTTTTAGTCTGAAGAAGTTCTTCTTTGAATAAAGAACGAAATATAACTACTAAACCCGTTGTAAGTGTTTGGTTTATCCACTTTTCTACTTATTTTTATCATATATTCATGGGTATATATATATATATATATATATATATATATATATATATATATATATATATATATAATGTGGTTTGTTATATTCATAAATAATGCTAAATATTAGTGATTGGGCACATATACCTATCTATAAATCAAAATAAGGTCCTTTATCTCTCTATCTTTTGCTAATTCCGTCCCTTTCACTCTTTACCCCCTCCTCTCTCTCTCTCTCTCTCTCTCTCTCTCTCGGTATATATATATATATATCGTTATTCTTATCTTTATTATTATTAACGATGACTGACGAAGATTTAGAGTCAAAACTGTGATGTTGCAAGTGAGGATGAAACTGTTTAACAATTGTCCGAAATCTCCGACGTTACGGTTCCACTTCATGGACTTTTGACATTCGACATTCGACGGTCATTGTCGAGGGTGTGAATGCCACCACACTATTGATTTTGAGATGTTTTATGTGATCAGAGAATATTTTGAATGATAGCATTAATCACTTGTATTTACCATTCCGTCATACGTGTTCAAATACGATATCACTTTGCGCCGTAAGATATATTACACATCTCGTGGTGTAATGGTTAAAGCGCTGGACTGTAGAATTATAGTTAGCGAGTTCGAACTCCATCGTGCTATTACGTTCACTTTCGGACGAATACCCTTGGGAAACATATGAACCCCCTTATCCTCTCACCTATGGGTTAAAAATTTACTACGGTTTTTTGTGGTGTAATGGTTAATACGCTGAACTGCGGAATCGTAGTAAGCTAGTTCAAATTCCAGTCGCACTATTACGTTCACTTTTGGACAAATACCTTTGGGGAAAGGTATGAACCCCCTTATCCTCCCATCTATGGGTTAAATAGCATCACTATTGTTCTTCTATAGCTTTGGCATTAAATAACCTACAAAGTTTGATATGCCATTAAACAAAGAAACCGAAACCCGACTTAATGTTTTCATGCAAGTTATATGGTTTTAAGTATTTTTATTCAATATCAACAATTTTCAAACAGATCTACTTGGCATATAGATAGGACACAAATTGGAATTACTATTTTTTGTTATAGTTTTTTGCATTCAAATCTAATTGATGTGTACAGTGGATGGCAACATGTTTCAGCTAACATTTCTCTGTAACGTCATAAAAACATTAGTTTCGACAACAGATGTAACTTACTATCGGTCATATTATATCAAATATTGTGTGGCAAGTGGCCAGAAAAAAAATTATACTATAGTTCTCGTGTATAACACGCATCGGGGACTTTAGAAAAATTGTGCGTTGTATACGCATAGAATAACTGTACACGAGTATATAATTAAAATATAATCACACACAGACACACACACACAAACACTCACACACACACACACACACACACACACACACACACAAGCATACACTCTCACACATACACTCAAACACAGAAACAAAAAACAAAAAAAAAAGAAGAAAGAAACGTCTTTTATTCAAATCTGTTTTGCAAAGGACTTTTAAATGTGTTGTCGTTCCTACACAAATCCCCAAAATATTAAAATCTGATTTTGCGATTTTTGGCAAAATTTTAAAATTTTATAAAATATTTTTCCGGCTACCTAAAGACGTTTTATGATCATTGGAATTACTGTATTTAACGGCGTATAAGGCGCACCTTTTTATGAAAAAATATATTTTAAGATACCCATGTCTTATATGTCATATGTAGTTTTTTTTTAAATTCTAATTTTGTTTTCTTACCTTTGAATACAATAAAATTTTTAGTGGCTTGCGATCTCTCTTTTTTTTTTTTTCTATTATTTTTCGTTTAATTACAATCATGGTTTGTTTAACCATAAATCACATCTAAAAAAAATATAGCCGAGGCTGTACCATTTACTTTTAATAATCACTAATTACTAATTTTTTCTTGATTTGCCCAGCTGAAATCGGGGTGCGTCTTATACACCCGTGTGACTTATTCGCCATCAAATTCAGTAATTAGAATCACTCACCTTATTAGTAAGTAAGTAAAGTTTGCGGCCATAGTCGAGGGTGACCTGAAGGCTCCCTTTTCGATAGCTACTACACCAAGGTGTAGGGGAGGGCGCTAATCCTTTCCCTGGATTGACCCACTTTACCCTTGATCCGTACCTTATAATGCTGAGTGTTAAGCAAGGAGGCATCAAGTACCATTTTTAAAGTCTTTGGTATGACTCGACCTGGGATTGAACCCAGGTCTCCCGGGTCATTGGCGAATACTCTATCATCCCCTATATATAAATCTGTCTATCAATGCCCTTGATAAAAGATACTTTCATAGAATGAGACCAAATGAGGTTTATTTTTCATCAATGTGTCCCTTGTTAACTACACACTTCTTCCATCGGTGTTGCTGTGCTTGGATCTCATTAATCGAAAATTCACCAACAGAAGTTATGACGTCATCATATTAACTCGACTTCCTAAGAGCATTTCCGCTCACTCTCAGTGTCACCCTCAAAGTCCACACAGCTCTACCATCATTGTTGCACAGTTGGAGTCCCATTGGTCAAAAGAGTTCATCAGTTACAGATATGACGTCATCATATGAATTGTTCAGCCTATAAGCAAACCCGCCACCCTAATATTTCTTTAACTTTTTTGTGTATTTATATCTCTCTTTCTTTGACCTTGTATGTCTGTGTGTGTGTGTGTTTGTGTTTGTGCAAGAGAGAGAGAGAGAGAGAGAGAGAGAGAGAGAGAAGTTCGTCATTATTGTTGATTATCTTTCCGCATATATATTTGTATATGCATATGCATATATTTGTATATGGTTGTGAGTATACATCAGCATCGCATTCTGCTGAGCCAAGGGGTTCGATAAATACATCTCTCTCTATATATATAGATTCAATATATGTTTCCTAATTGCTAGAGGTGGGGTGTCCTCGTGGTGTTATGGTTAAAGCGATGGACTGCGGAATTGTAGTAAGCGAGTTCGTACTCTAGTCGTGCTATTACATTCACTTTCGGGCAAATATCCTTAGGAAAGGTATGAGCCCCCTTATCCTCCCAGCTATGGGTTAAATAGTACCACTACTGTTCTTCTAGGAGTAATAGCTTTGGCATTAAATTAACCGACAAAGGTTGATATGCCATTAAACAAAGAAACCAAACCAAACCAAACTAATTGCTAGACATAGATTGTTTTGAGGTAATGAAACACTTGTAGACTATTGTGCGCACTTAGTATCTGCCTAGAACGGAAAACCTAATCAACGGGTTCGATTTCCGGTCGAGTCTGATTATATGACTAACGCACTGGTGACCTTTTGAAATAACCTTTAAATCATCCTAATCCAGAATCAACCCTCTTACCATGGCAAATTAGGAAAATATTTTAACTGGCGGGTATACAACTTGTCATTCAATTTTTTTCATTTTCAATCTACTAAATTTTATATCTTTGCTCAGCCAATTGGCTTTAGGTTGCTAACACTTTTATCTAAATCAGTGAGTAGACCGCACTAAAGATACACTGACTGTAACTCCGGCAGAGGAGCAAGACCCTCACAAAAATAGGTGTCCCGGACTGCTGTATGTATGCACTACTTGGACGCTAACAAAACGGCTGGAGAAGAGGCTAGACGGCAATTACACAAGAATGTTGCGAGCAATATTGAATAAGTCCTGGCGGCAACACCCCACAAGGCACCAATTATACGGCCACCTGCCTCCTAACACGAAAACTATCCAAGTTAGAAGAACCATATATGCAGGACACTGCTGGAGAAGCAGGGACGAGCTCATAAGTGATGTCCTTCTATGGGCCCCCACATATGGCCGAACAAAAGCAGGGCGACCAGCTCGAACACACATACAGCAGCTATGTGAGGATACGGGATGCATCCCTGAAGACCTGCCAGAGGCGATGAACAATAGGAAGAAGTGACGAGAGAACGTCAAGGATATCCGTGCTAGCGGCACGACATGATGATGATAATAATGAAGGTACAATTTTAGAGCATTGAAAAGTGTGAAGTACCCCTTCAGTGCCATTTCTCCGTTCTCATCTCTGACCCAGGGTGGCATCTGCTGGAGATAGCATAAAACCTTTTAGGCGATCTACAAGGGTCTGCTCTGCATATACGTTGTTGCTCAATATGTGAGAGTAAGATAGTCTGATTACTGTCACCAAACCTTAAATGAACTCCTAGGTCATCTGGCAACCACAATCTCGTACCAGCAGAAGAGATCGTTAACTGTAATAACCAGACTTCATTCTCAAGGTTTCTGGTATTGAAACCAAGTTCAATTCAAATGTTTGCTCGTTCTATCAGCAGGGCATATAATACGCTGTGGCGCCCGTGGTGTAATAGTTATCGTCGTAGGAAATGGACACGGCAACACGAGTTCAAATCCTGGACGAGACTGATTGCATTTCACATAGCACTAATACCCTTGGGAAAGGTATGAATCCAATTATTCTCCCTCCAGCTATGGGTAAATAGCAGGGTAGACTAGGTTCTTCAGCCTTGGTGAGGCAACTAGTCTTGGAGAAGGACAACTGTGAATTCAAACCTGTTAAACTTCGTTTAAAAATTGACCTTGTGTCATGTCCTACCCGAGCGGAGTTGTTGGTAAATATAATAATACGCTGATTGTATCATTTTCAGAGGGGTAAGACCTCTGAAAAAAAAAGAGATATCCGGGGTAGTAATTTACGAAGGTCTTTACTTCGATTTAGCACAAGGCCAAATGAATGGGACACCCAATGAGACTCGAACTCACTCGTGTAGTTTTGCGAGTCTAACTTGCTAACCATTACACCACCAGAGGTGCCCAAGAGATATCCGGGGTAAGACACTAAACTTCACCTGGCACTGACATTAATTACACATTTCCCCGTATACGGATCTGTTAGGATCCCATCTGTGGGTGTCATAGATTCGTTTGGTTTGGTTTGGTCTGGTTTTAAGTCATATCAACAATTGTAGGTTATTTATTGACAAATCCATTTTTAGACATATAAACAGTTCTATTTCAAACAATTCATTTTAACATTAGTACACAGTTTAAATGTCAAAAACAGATCTATTTCAAACAATTCAGTTTAGCATAAGTAAGGTTTTTGCTTACACATAGTTAAATGTAAAACCGTTCTATTTCTAACAATTCCGTTTAGCACAAGTACTATGTTTAAATGTCAAAAAGGTCTATTTCAAATGATTCAGTTTAGCATAAGTACACTGTTTAGATCTATTTGACCCATAGATAGGACCCTATAAGGTCCTACCGCTCCGGGCCTGAGTGAACCTGGGAGCAATGACAATAAAATGGTACTCCACATTCCCCAAAGCTTAAGCATTACTGGAGCCTCACCATTAGACTGTTTAGTGTCATATGAAGGACATTCGTTGGGGGAGTCTTACTCCTCTGCAGCGATGCAGTCTGTGTATTGTGCAGCCCCAGCCGACTGGGCCAGATAGATTTGTTTGCATATTATTTGTATCAGGAATATTTGATATCATATTCTGCGTACAAAAGTCTTAAGAAACAATAAATATGTACATATAAAAGGCAAGGTTGACTCTCTAATTGTTTTATGACAACAGGTCTGGGAAAGGAAACATCTGAATCCAAAGCCGTTGGTTTGGAGGCGCTTGTGGTGTAGAGAAAATGGACACGGTGCCCCGAATTCAAATCCTGGATACGATGGTTTAGTTTGGTTTGGTTTGGTTTGGTTTTATGGCACATCAACCATTGTGGGTTATTAAAACCAAATCCATTTTTATACATATGAATAGTTTTAAAAAATTATAGTTTTTTGTTTGCACGCAGTTAATTGTCAAAACGGTTCTATTTCAAACAATTAAGCTTAGCATAAGTATAAAGTTTCAATGTCAAAATCAGTTATTTTTCAAACAGTTCAGTTTAGCATACAAAAACAGTCCCATTTCAAGGAATTCAGTTTAGCATAAGTTCACAATTTAGTTCTATTTGACCCATAGATAGGACCCTATTAGGTGCTATCTCTTTTGGCCAGAGTGAACCAGGAAGTGATGGCAACAGAGGAGTACTCCGGATTTCCCAAAATTCCACCATTACTGGAACCTTACCATTAGATTGTTTAGTGTCATATCAAGAACACTCATTGGGATGGTCTTACTCCTCTGAAGTCGATTTGGCAACCTGGACCTGAGGTTGTTTACATTTCAAATAGTGCCAATATCCTTGGGATGAAATGAATCCAATTATTCTCCTTCCAGCTATGGTTAAAATATTAGGCTAGACTGTGTTCTTTTGTCTTCCTATGACAACCGGTCTAGGAGAAGGAAAACTGAATTTATATCTGTAAATTCCGCTACAAAAATTAAGCTTGTATCGCTGTTATATATTGACCCTCGACAGAGCCGTCAATCAAGAGATGCACCTGTGTAAATTAGTGGAAGAACAGTAGGTGGACATTAAACAATAATATAACAGACGATTTGAGTCAGTTGGAGATAGGATGCCAGCGTGAGAATCAGCTTGCAGTGACCCACAGCTGAGCAACCCAGCCAAGAAGAGAAAGAAGTGCTGCTATGGTCGAAGAAAAACTTGGGGTCAATATAGCAGACTGTCCCCGTCTCCATCTCATCCCTCACACACAACAACTATCACCCTTTCGAGAATAAAGTGTGAGAGAGTTATATTTTTATAAAGAAGTGTTCGTTCTTTCATTGAAGTTCGTCATTATTGTTGACTATGTTTCCGCATATATATTTGTATATGTATATGGTTGTGCGTATACAACAGTATCGCATTCTGCTCAGCGAAGGGTTTCGATAAATATATCTATATATATATAGGTACAATATATGTTTCCTAATCGCTAGATATAAGATATCCCCAGACAGGTTGACATGTCGTCAAAATCAATCGATAAATCACTCAATCTTTTATCTAAACAAGAAAGTTGACAAGATGGAGTTTATATCTCTTGACATCGTTCGTTTCAAAATATGTACATGAGACAGTGTAAAATCCTAAGAGAGACATTCAAGTATCTACCACATATATGCGAAATTGCACGCTGTATGAGAGAGAAATTTGCCGGCCACTGTCATGAAGCCTCAAACGAACACTTGGACTTTTTGGTGACCACAGTCTCTCAATGGCAGAAGAAGAGTGTTTTGAGTCAATGAGAGACTTGTAGATTATTACGAGGTAAAATATCAAAATGACGAAAGAACTTTAAGTTTATAAGTCCCCAAAATTCACTCTGAACAATCCAGCCAGACACATGGTGTTGGTTCCCTTAGCTTCTAAGAGACAATCATCACGAAGTTGTAGGTTCAATCCTGACCGCAGACGAGTAACAATTGAGGAATACTTAACACTTGTATCTGTTTATGGTTAACGGAAGCAGAGTAAGCAACCCCCGGGGATTAAATAAATGACGTGGTCTGAGGTTCCGTGTAGGCTCCCGAGTTCGACAAGAAACACCTGAAGAAGGCAGAGGACACATCGGCCGAAACGTTGGAAATATTCCAAAAAAGATGAAGACAATACCCCGAAAACACCTGACTGTTAAAATAGAATTCTAATTTTACTATTTCAATAATGAACTAAAAATAATTATTTTTACTGAGTTTTCTTAAATCTACTCACAAAAACTATTATTTTTATATTATTTTCCTTTTTCAACATTGAATACAAAAATAAACGAACGCTGATCCGATTTTATATGCTTAAAAATGTAAATAAATTAATCTACAAAAAAAAAAAGATTTTATTTCGCATGTTTCCACAGAATTCTCTTCAATATTTAAAAACACATCGAGCGCGTATTTATAGTTCATCATTGTTTTTTAAATTTCATTTTTTACAGTTTAATTCAATAATTTTTCATTTTTATATAACTTACTCTCAAAATGGTTAGAATAACATCAACACGTGACTAGCAAAGGGATGGACTGTTATCGATTGGCTATTGATCATATGGCTGTCAGACCTGTCCTATAAAATAAAGCATTTTTTTCCAAGCAGCGGTCGTATCAGTACTGCTGTATGGATGTACCACATAGACGCTAGCAAAGCGTTTGGAGAAAAAAACTTGACGGCAATTACACAAGAATGCTGCGAACTGTATTGAACAAGTCCTGGAGGCAACACCCCACAAAACAGCCGCTGTACAGCCACCTACAATCCATTTCAGAAACCATCAAAATTACTTTCACAAGTGGGGCACTGCTGGAGAAGTAAAGACGAACTCATAAGCGATGTACTTCTGTGGACCCTTTCACATGGACGAACAAAGGATGGGCGACCAGGTTGAACCTATTTACGTCAGATCTGTGCTGATACAGTATGTAGCCTGGAAGACCTGCCGGGAGCGATCGACGATAGAGAGGGTCAGGGAAATCCTTGCTAGCCGCAGGAAATGAATTTTTTATATAATCTATTATTGTAATAAAAATACTTTTTAATTCTTTTTAATTCACTGTTTTACCACTGTTTATAAAAAGAGAGAAAATGATAATTTTGTGGGTAATTTTTACTGTGAAGTTTGTTTATATATCAAGCAGCAAAAAGAATGTGTACACACAAAAATAATCTTTTGAATGAAAAATTAAAAACGAAGATAATCTTACTGATGTCTAATACTAAATTTTGAGAATCGTATAAAGTTAACTTTCATTCAAGAATATTGAATCATTTGATTAAGTACAATGTGTTCCACACACGTGCATATATACACACACACACACACACACATATATATATATACATATATATATATATATATATATATAATATAATACGAGGGTAAGTTACAAAGTAATGCGTTTTTCTTTAGTATAGGAATAATTACCGATACCGGAACATGTATTATACTTCAAAATGAAGGCTGTGGATCCCCTCCCTATTTCTCAACATAGTCATCGTCTCTTCCGACAGCAACGTTCTACCTTCGAATGAGAGCACATATCCCTGCTTCATAAAATGGTGTTGACTGTTCTTAAAGCCACATCATCAATGCAACTTTCTCTTCCTAGTCACTGGCATAATGTTTGCCTTTTAAACCCTCTCTCAAGGGGCCAAAGTGATGATAATCTGAAGGTGTTAAATCTGGTGAGTATGGAAGATGCGGCAAAGTTATCCACCCGAATGAGGCGATTGTCTCTCTTGTACTGATGTTTTTCTGTGGTCGAACATTGTCATGCAGAAGGAGTCCATTATCGATTGGCAAGATCTAGCGCCTTAGAGGGTTTAAAAGGCGAGCATTATGCCAATGACTGGAGTTCGAACTCACATACTTCGCAATTGCAGTACAGTACATTAGCCATGACACCATAGTACTGGTTTGCTGAATGGAAGAACAACCGCCCTAAGTTAAAATTTAACGATGGAGAATCAAGAAATTCCATTTAGGACTCTCACAAACTATAATATATTTCCTCAGCTACAAATGTCCGAATTGTGTTCCTCATTCCCAAATAATTGTGGCGGTGAGCTTTGATTCTCAGATAAAACAAATATGCAAAGGCCAAACTTTAAGTTATCGACCCTTTCCCACTGTATGTTATGGTATCTTTTCTTAATGGCATGTCAACATCCGTGAATCAATGACAAAGCTACCCGCGTATAAAAACAGCAGTGATACTATTTAATCCATAGCTGAGAGGATAAGGGACTTCATTCTTTTCCCATTGTTATTTGTCTGAAAGTGAACAAACTAGTGCGACTGGAGTTAGAACACTTTCTTCGTAACTGTACTGCAGCACTTTAACTATGACGTCATGTTATTGATTTGCTGAAGCTATTTAACTAACTTACCATTAACTTGATATATGACAAAAGGTCGTTTTATAGTGGGGAACCACGCTCAAATCAAGACTCATTCGCAGCTGATCCAAATAATTCTTTGTCCCGTCGGCATTCTCCTATTGGAACGCCACAGTAATAAACTCAAACTTGCAGGCAGGTATAGTCTGGTGAGGAAGGCCCCTTGAAACCTGGTGATCAACCTTCAACTCTCCATCAGGTTTTCCTGCCAAGTGGGTAGTTGAATGCCAGGTGTGACCTGTAAGGTTCAAGTATTGGTTTGCTGAACTGTATTTAAAAGAGGATAACCATGCGCGGATAAAAACCCACGCGCGGCCAGACCAAAAAATACTTAATCCCGTTGGCATTCCTCTGTTGGGGCGCCTCAGGTGCCAAACCCTGAAATCAGCCCAGGAAAGCTGCTACTGCCATGGGTGGAGACGGCCCTCTGAGACCAAGTGGATGCGACGAAACGCTCTCTAACACTCACCCGGGGTGCGCCCGTGAGAATGCTATATTGCGTTTGTCTCAGTCCGTACACAGTATTGGTTTGCTGAATGGATGAACTACCGCCCAAGTTCAAATTTAATTGCGGAATTCCAATATGGATTCGTGCAAACCTTTTCTCATTACGATTAGTCTTCCTTATGTCAACGGAAGTGGATTGGCTTAGGCGTCAGAGCGTCGACTAAGCAGATTGGGTGCTTGAATTTACATTCAGAAGAATGGTGGTACGTATTGTAAGAATAATAAATAAACGAAAGAAAACCCTTCTTAAGAAACCTTGTTTTAGTGCGGTATTTGTAAAGGTCATTTGTTATTAACTTCAGACAAGATCACCAACTGGGAAAACAGTCTACGATAATCTTTCAATGGTTCCTACACCATTACTTGCTGTCACGTGTACATACCGTCTGGCTATTCCGCTTACCGCGTCCACCTCAAACCTCTACTCCCTGCATATCTCATTACTCTATCTACTAATCACGTCTCATCCAGTTTTGATATATCGCCTCCTCCTCATCTATGTCTGCACGCGAATACTATTTCCCAGGACCTTCTTTAAAAAAAAGAACAAATCTTATGGAGCACCTGCGAATAACAAGCGAAGAAGAAAAGAAAAAAAGAGGCAGAAGCTAAAAACAAACTTGAAAAAAAGTTAAATATATATAATTTTACCATTTCTTCACGTGACAATGGAACTGGCTCCGGAGAGTCTGTTGGAAGAGTCGTAAATTCAACAACGGGCCCCGCAAACAACCCTCTTTTCTCTCCATTATTTTCGTCGTACATTTTTTCCCTGACTCTCTTCTTCTTCTTCTTCTTCTTCTTCTTCTTCTTCTTCTTCTTCTTTAATCTTTTTACCTATTTGGTCCTCCACTTGTTGTTGCCGTTGTTGTTGTTGTTGTTGCTCTTATTGTTCTTGTTCTTCTTTTTCACTCTCTTCTCTTTCTTCTTAGGTCTGCATTTTTCCCTGCTCTCTTCTTCTTCTTCTTCTTCTTCTTCTTCTTCTTCTTCTTCTTCTTCTTCTTCTTCTTCGTTTGATCCTCCACTTGTTGGTTTTTTGTTGTTGTTGTTGTTGTTGTTGTTGTTCTTCTTCTTCTTCTTCTTCTTCTTCTTCTTCTTCTTCTTCTTCTTCTTCTCAGATCTTCATTTTTCCCTACTCCTTTCTTCTTGTTGTTACCTATTTGGTCCCCATCTTCTTGTTGTTCTTGTTCTTTCTAACTTTCTTCTTTTTCTTCTTCGGTCTTCTTTTTTCCCTATTCTCTTCATCTTCTTCTAATATCTTTACCTATTTGGTACCCTTCTTCTTTTCAACTCTCTTTTCCCTCTTAGGTCCCTTTCTTCTACTTTTCTTTTGGTTTATTTATCTTTCTTTACTTTACCTACCCTCTTCTTCTTCCTTTCTTTTTATCGTTTGATTTTTTCTAATCTCCCTTTTTGCATTCAGCTCTCGCAAAAAACCCTTCCAAGTTGTATTTTTCATAATCTCCATCCTCTTCCTCCTCCTCCTCATCATCACATGTTTTTCTTCTCTTTCTCTTTCTTCCCATTCATTTCCTCTACTGTCACCCTTGATTTTTCCCTTTTCAAACCACTACTTCTTTTTATCATCTCTTTAAGTCCCATTTCCCTCTTCATCCTCATATTTCTCTTTATTTTCAGCAATTCTTATCATCGTTGTCTTCATTGACAATTCGTTCCTATAAAGCCTTTTTGCATCTCTTTATATTCAACAATGCGAATTCAACAGATCTAACAATAATGATGAGGAGAATGATAATAAAAACTCTGATGCTATTGGAGAGGAAATCAAAATAATTCTCTTTTCTGTCGAAATCTTCATAGAGTTTATGAACATCTTTCTCGGATAACATTTTTTCTTATTCTAGAATTACGATTTCTATTGCTGCCGTCTTCACCTCTGTCTTAAGATTCTTCCTTCTTTTCTGATTTTATTATTATGCCAGCCTTTTTTTTAAATCAACTGTTCAGCTTTCTTTCTTTCTTTCATTCTTTCTTTCTATTTGACTTCTCCTTTTCTTCTTTTTCCATTCCTTTTACTTCTAGACAACGTCTTTCTTTCTTTCTTTCTCTCTTCATCTAGACAACATCTTTTTCTCTTTCTTTTCTATATTTCCTTTTCTATATATATTCTTTCTTTCTTTATTTCTTTCTTTTCTTTTTCCATTCCTTTTGCATCTAGACAACGTCTTTTTTCTTTCTTTTTTATATTTCCTTTTCTATATATATTTTTTCTTTCTTTTTTCTTTCTTTTTTTTTCTTTTTCCTTTCCTTTTTGCATCTAGACAATATCTTTTTTCGTTCTTTTTTATATTTCCTTTTCTATATATATTCTCTCTTTCTTATTTCTTTCTTTCTTTTCTTTTCTTTTTCCTTTCTTTTTCCATCTAGACAACGTCTTTTTTCTTTCTTTTTTATATTTCCTTTTCTATATATATTCTTTGTTTACAACTTGTTTTTTACGTTTTCTCTTTTCCTATTCTCAACTAGATATTTCATAAAATACTGTCCAAATTGTTTCTTCGTTTTATTCCTTCTTCACTTTTCCATTTCCGTTTCTCCCTTCTCTACCTTTAAAATATTTATTCCTCTTCATCAGTCATCATCATTCCTACTTAACCTTCCTCATCTTTTTCTTCTTTATTGCCCATCTTTATCTTCTCGCTATCTTCTTCACTCATCTTTTTTCTTTTTCATCCTTCTTTATCTTCACCTTATTCTCCAAACTTCTTCTTCTTCTTCTTCTTCTTCTTCTTCTTCTTCTTCTTCTTCTTCTTCCCTCGTTTTGCTCCTTGTTTCCCGTGGGTACGGCCCGAGCTTTGAATCTTACGGTGCTGGACATCTGTCACCTGGTTGCTGTTGCACTGACTAACCCAATTCAAAAAAGCACCAAATTCATTCGACTCTTTTCATTTTCTTGTGAGCGGAATCTCAAGTTTGCTTTTCCGGCCTTAATCTTCTTTTAGCAACAGCCTGGCCGTCTGCTACCATCCACTATCTCTTCTGGGATCTCACTCAAGCTATACGCTATCTATCTATCTATCTATCTATCTCAGTGTGTTTATATGTAAGTCTAACCATATGTATCTGATTCTGTCCTTATGTAAATCAATGAAGATCTATCTATCTATCTATCCCGGCTTCTTCATATATAAGTCTTCTTATTCTGTACTCATCTAAATCAATCCATATTCACCTACTCGTCTACCAAATGCATTTCTTAATCATCATATGTCCCAATATATATATATATATATATATATATATATATATATATATATATATATATATTCAAGCAATTTTTAAGACGGTGAAACATTGTTTATTATTTTTAATTTATTTTTTAAAGACTCTTTGTAAATTTTTCCTATGTCAGGATCAAGATAAAACTTATATACTTACATGATGGAAACCTTAGTTGAGGGTGACGCAAATGCCCCTTTTTCGATAGCTACTACACCAAGGTGTAGGGGAGGGTGCTACTCCTTTCCTTGGATTGCTCCACTTTACATTGATCCTTACCTTATAATGCTGAATGTTAAGCAAGGTAAAATCAGGTATCATTTTTTGAGTCTTTGGTATGACTCGACCTGAGAATGAACCCAGGTCTCCCGGGCCACGGGCGAACACTTTAACCATTAGACCAATACTACTCTAAATTTAAAGCATCAAACATCATTTCGAAGAATAACATCAACTCCCCTAAAATACACCAAAACTAAACCAATGTAGTTCATAAGTTTATATGTCCATTTCGTGAGTGCCTCTCGAAAAACAAAAATAATTTTTACATTTATAAGAATTTAGAGTAAAATTCATTTTGAAGAAATCTAAAGTAAATGTTATTATGAAGAGAATGACACTAAACTAAAATTTAGAATTTAACTAGGTATGTTTTTCGGAGGGAGTATCATTTTAAACAGAAAGTTCAAACGGTAAGTTTCCTGCAGCTTTCTGGTTTGAATACTGATTCAAAAAGATAAAGTAGACAATATAGTTTTTAAAAAGGAATTTGATACAAAAAAACAAAACAAAAAAAAAAAAAAACAAAAACAAACAAACAAACAAACAAACAAAAAAAGCAAGAAAGAAAGGGATAGAAAAGATAAAACTTTGCAAATTTTAGTGTAATTTGCGGGAATTTCTCTGAGAGATTCTGGGAAACAAAGTTCTTTTAATTTGAGTATTTTTATTTCTTTCTAGCTTTGTCGAAAAGTTTCAGTTTTCATTGAATTTTGATTCTTCTGAAAGGTTATTTTTTCAGCAGAATTCACAGGTTAAATTTCATCTTTAAGTTGATTTTAATTGAGTCTTTTTAATTTTCTTTTGATTTCAATTGAGTCTTCTCTAAAGTTGTCTTTTCAGGAGAATTCTCGGGTTGAATTTTCTTTCAGTTAATTTTAATTGAGTCATTTTAATTTTCATTTAATTTCAATTGAGTCTTCAGAAAATTTATCTTTGAAGCAGAATTCTCAGCTTGAATTTTATTTCAGTTGTTTAAATTCGTAGAATTTCGGTTGTCAACTTTCGTTTGATTTTAGTTTTAGTTCTTGAGAAGATTCTTGCCTGTTTGAATACTTATCGGGTACTCAAGAAGCGAGTGAGGAAACCTTTCTGCTGGCTACTTTTTCCTGCCTCAACCGTCTGGTCCCCAAGTTCGTACTGAGGGCCCAATAGAAGTTTTTGACAAATAATGAGAAGTAGGGTTTTGGTGCCTAATTGTCTAGGATTATTTCTTCCTTTTCCACTCTGGCCAAATCAAGTGTCAACGTGGTCGATTTGTTTCTTTGTAAGAAATTTTTTTTTTTTATTTTGCCTATACAACCACAACATTATTTCGTCATCACCTATCCGATAAGAGCTTCCCAAATCAACTTTTAATTATAAGACTTAACAATAGCACTAACCAACTTACATCTTCTGATGTAAGAAAGATTCTCACAGATAATACAATAATTATATATTTAAAAACAATAATAAAAAGGATTTCAAATCCTAGAAGCAATATGCATAAAAAACAAACATGAATAAAATTGCGTTTAACACAGACACCAACATATTAAATATTTAAATAACTAAAAATTACAAACTCTGTTATCAATCCTTTTTCCAACCGAACGTTTAAAAAAACGCTGAAAATGTTCCAACCGACAAGGTCAAAATAAAACGCTACAAATTATTAAAACAGAAAAACTTAAAACTACACTACCCCAGATGACGACCAAACGTATGGTCGAAAGCGCTGGGACAGAAAATATGGGACAATTCATTTACGATCTAGATCCCGACACTAGAAAAATATCAAGGAGTCTTGAAAAAATGAAATTAAAAATAATAAACAGCGTTACATCGTCTTTAACAAAACTTGCTTGAATAATTACTTGCTGCCTAAATATACTCTCTTCAGTATATATATATAAATAAATATATATATCCACTGTATCATATCTATATAATGAAATCCTTTTCCGCCAATGCATCTTTCGATGTAATGTTTGTTTATATCTATTTCTATTATAGTTACTCGACTACTCCCTGATTGAACTTTAGGCATTTCCTGCTCCAAGCAAACAATATCTCTGTTGATGACTAAACAAAAACCTTTACAGTATTTTGGGGTAATATCATTTTAAAAAATTTTCTCACACATTTTCTGTTCTGAATGGAAATAAAGATATTGGGGTTTTCCTATTATCAGGATTAAGGCAAAGATTGTTAAATCATTATTACATGCGCGCGCGCAAACACACACACACACACACACACACACACACACACACACACACATATATATATATATGAGGGTGAGTCAGAAAGTCATGCCTTTTTCTTTAGTACAGGAATAATTACCGACACTGGAACATGTATCATACATCAAAATGAAGCTTGTCGTCTGTGGATCACATCCCTACGTCTCAACATAGTCATCGTCTCTTCCAATAGCAACGTTCCAACTTCGAATGAGAGCATGTATCCCTGCTTCATAAAATTCTGTTGACTATTCTTAAAGCCACATCACACATGCAATTTTCTGTTCCTTGACACTGTCATAATGTTTGCCTTTTAAACCCTCTCTCATGTGGCTGAAGAGATGATAATCTAAAGGTGTTAAATCTGGTGAGTATGGAAGATGCCGTAAAGTTGTCCACCCAAATGAGGCGATTGTCTCTCTCGTCTCTATGCTTGTGTGTGGTCGAGCATTGACATGCAGAAGGATGACATTATCGATTGGCAAGTTGAAATAAAACGTGGCAGACTAACTGGAATGATAACCTTTATTTTGATGTACAATTCGTCTATAATAGCTTTTATGAGATAATGTTTCGGAAAAGGTTAGGAAAAATATTCAGGAATGTTACAACTGTCTAGGAGCTATCATACCAACGTGATACTGAACATCTATTGTTATGAAAATAAGCCATAATCGAAACAAGGTTCGAAATTGTGGTGATGGCTACGATCTTGGCGTTCATGTTGAAATGAATACCATCGTAGGAAAGGGACGCGGAGACACGCATTGGATAGGGCTGTGTGTATTTTTCATTGCTCAAATACCCTTGGGAAAGGCATGAACTCGACTATTATCAATACAAGTATTGGTAAATAGTAGGGTTGAGTGGGTTCTTTTGCCTTGTTAAGACAACTGGTCAAGAAGTAGGAAAACATAGAGTTCGAAGCTGATAAAGTCCATTTAAGATTAGACATTGTGTTGCCACTTGCTCGTGAGGAGGGGTGCATATATATATATATATATATATATATATATATATATATATTTGGTCAATTATGATTTTTATAAATATCTTCTTAAAATGAGCTATGTGTCTGCACACCCACTGCATTCAAATACAAACGGGTAGAGTTCAGGTGGCGTAAAAGCCAAATTGCTGGATTTGCGGCCATAAAGTGAGCGGGTTCGAACTCCATTCGCGCGATTAGGTTCACTTCCGAACTAATAACCTTGAAAAACACGCAAAGATTCTTATTACCACTGCACTATAGGTTAAACAGCAAAACAATGACTGTTCTTCAAGAAAGACGACTTTGTCATCATATAGTCCACGGAGGTTGACATGCCATTAAGAAACTAAACCGCGACCAGACATACACACAGGTGGGTGGTAATATTATATTGTCTACTTCAACGTAGAGACCGTCAATTCAGGACCTGAAGATGTAATGTTTCATTTTCTTGTTCAAATTCCTACCACTTTCGGGTAGTTCTATCTGCCTATCTACCTCAATACACACACACACACACACACACACACACACACACACACACACACACACATATATATATATATATATATATATATATTTGTCTGTCTCTCTCTCTCTCTCTCTCTCTCTATATATATATATATATATATATATGCGCAAACCTGAGTACTATTTCCTTTTGCGCAATGACATATGGAGGTAATCCGCCTATATCTTCAATCCAGATGCACTCCATCTAATTTTTAACGTTTAATTCTTGAAGTGTCATTTCACGTTCAACGCCTCTTTTTCGTTTTCACTTTTTCTTGATGTTTTTGGGTTTTGCACTGAAAGACCTTTTAAGTTATTACCATTATTCTGTCTCTGATTGATGTAGGTATTTTTGTTCCTTTATATTTCAGTGTTAAAATTTTTTTTTTTTTTTTTTTTCCTGGAGTATTTTCTTTTCGAATCTTACCCATATGTTTTAGCCATGTCAGTAGGTATTCACTATTGTATCTTTGTACTTAATGCTATCTGCTTGCTATTACTGTCTGTCAGGTGACAGCAAGTGTTCTCAACTCTTCGCTTCTCTCTTCCGTATTGAAGTCAACTGCGTGGCAGTCGGAATCGTCATAATTGTCTCAAGTTTTATATTTAATATTTATTAATATTCTTACTTCTTGCGCGGTTTTTTTTTTCTAACCAGTTTTTCAATAAAGTCTCAGTAACAGTAAACCTTCTCAATTTTTCTGGAAACTCCCCAGTTATCTAGCTGATTTCAACAGTGTTGTGGTCTGAATCGTTTCGTTTCTCCCTCTGATCTCTACTTCCTCTAGTTTCCTTTCCAAGCATTTCGGACTGTTCCAATCACATTAAATACGAATACTATTACCGTCACCATTATACAATAAATATAATATTTTAAGCATAATCTCTTTCCTTTCATATATGTTGCACTAGTAGGTAGAGTGTTCGCCAATGGCCTGGGAGACCGGGGTTCAATCCCAGGTCGAGTGTTAGCAGTGATTCAAAAGATTGTATTTTATATCTGCTTAAAACTCGGCATTATAAAGTATGTATCAAGGGTAAAGTGGAACAATCCCAGGAAAGGTGTAGCGCCTTTCCCTACACCTCGGTGTAGTAGCAATTGAAAAGAGAGCCTTCGAGTCACCTTCGACAACTGTCGGGTAACTTTTATATATATATATATATATATATATATATATATATATATAAATTTTTGTTGTAGGTCCAAAGAGAGAATAAAAATATTTTAACATAGGTAGGTTCACGAAGTGATTTGTACTTTTGAATTTATTTATTTTATTCTTACATACGTGTATGTTTCCAGCTTGTTGCTTTCGTCAGAAAAGATATATGGCACAAGGCCTTTTCAATGAGACTTAGACTCACTCGTGTTTGCTGTTTGAATTATTTTCACTTGGTTATCGATTTATATAGAGATCATCCTCTCTTTTACTTAGAGTGTGTTTACCTTAGTCTGCTTTACTTCTCTGTGATATTTGATACGCAAGAACAAAATAAATGAATAAATTCCAAAAATACAAATTTCTTCGTGGACTTACCTTTTTAAAAATATTGTTATTCTCTCTTTGGACCTACAACATATATATATATATATATGTGTGTGTGTGTGTGTGTGTGTGTGTGTGTGTGTGCAGTAGTTCTGCATATTTTTCTGCTCTCGTGTAAGATCCTGGTATTTGTCAAGCTTTCGCTTTCTTTTATTTTCGCTCCATCGTCCGCTAGATAACAATTTGAAATAAAAAACTAAGACCAAGTCTTCATATCCGGCCGTTACTTAACGGTTCGTTTGTTTTTTAAAGTCCCAGCTAATATTATGTCTCTTATTTTCTGGGACATATTCTGGTTTGTAAATATACCATTTGCCTGCATGGACAAGCCTTACTCTCAGGCAAAATTCGTAGTTCTTCACCTTTCCTATTCAGTCATATCTATCCTTGTACTTGTATTCCTTTTGGGTTAGATTGCTGCGTTCGCTTAATATGTGAATTACTATTTCATCTCCGTCACCAATCGGTATTCGTCATTATTTCACATCTTGCAAGTTATTCACAACAACGTTAGAGTATTTTTTTAGTGGAGTCTGAGTGAGAAATTTCTTCAGGACTCTTCTCAGTATTTTTGGGCACCTCCGGTGGTGTAATGGTTAGCAAGGTAGACTAGCAAACCTACACGAGTGAGTTCGATTCTCATTGGGTGCCCAATTCATGCGGCCTTGTGCTACATCTAAGCAAAAAAGCTTAGTAAATTACCTCTTCTCAGTATTTTTTCTTTTTTCTTTTTCCTTTCTTTCTTCGCAGTCTTTTCGTTCTCTTCTTGTTTGATTTTACTCTCTCCCCTTTTCGTTTGTACAGTCGGCTGGTGGTGGCTGTAGAATACACCGACTGCTTCTCTGCACAGGGGGGTAAGACCTCCACCAACGAATTTCCTAGATATGGCACCAAACAATTTGATGGTGAGGTTCCTGTAATGCCGGAGATTTAGGGAATGCCGAGCACCCATTAATTGTCATCGCTCCCAGGTCCATTCTGGCCAGGAGTGATTGTACCTGATAGGGTCCTATCTATGATTCAAATAGAAATAAACTGCGTACTTATGCTAAACTGAATTCTTTGAAATAGAACTGCTTTTTGACATTGAAACTCTATTTACGCTAAAATGAATTGTTCAAATTAGAACTGTTTTGACATTTAACTGTGTAAATAAAGGCTATGCTTATACTAAAGTGAATTGTTTGAAATAGAACTGTTTTGACATTTAACAGTGTGTAAACAAAAAACTATACTGATACTAAACTAAATTGTTTGAATTAGAACTGTTTGTCTAAACTGAATAGCTTAAAATAGAAACATTTTTGACAATTAAACTGTGTATCTAAGCTAATTATTTGTATAAAAATAGGATTTGGCTTTAAATAACTTACAAAGGTTGATATGCCATAAAACACACAAAAAAAAAAAAAAAAAAACCAATTTTCCTCTTCCATCTCGTCGTTTTTATCTATTATCAATTCCTTTTCCTATCCCCCCCTTTCATCGACCTTCCCTTTTCCGTTTCCGTCTCTCTGTTTTCCTACCTCCCCCTTACGCTTCGATCTCCTCCTTTTCATAATATCCCTTTTCCTCTTCATTTTTTCCTTTCCCACCTTCCCTATACTTTTCCATCACCTCCCTCTCTCACCTCCCCGTTAACGCTTTCATCACCTCCTTCTCCTACCTCCCCTTTTCCTCTTCCATAAACTCCTTTCCCCACCTTTTTTTTTCGCTTCCATCTCCTTTTTCTATACCTCCCTTTTTTCTCTAAGGTCTTCTTCTTTCTCTTTCTATCCCATTTTGTTTCCTTCTCTTCCTTTTTCCTTCTTCCTCTTTTTGTTTTCCCCCGCCATTTACCTACCTCCCCTCTTTCGCTTCCATCACCCCCTCTTTTTTACCTTCCCTTTTTTCCTTTTCCTTATCTCCCGTTTTCCTACTCCTTTTTTCCTCTTCCCTTTCCTCCTCATGCTCTCCTTGTTCTCTCTCTCTCTCTCTCTCTCTCTCTCTCTCTTTCCTCTTCCTCCTCCTATTCTTTCTCCTACTCTCTTCTGCTGCTTCAGATTTCGAACGGCGGGGACTATTATGAAAATAAAACGTTTACGTCTGTGTAACGGTGTTCTCGGTGCAAATGATAACATGACGGCGAACACGAATCGAGATGTAAAAAGAAAACTATGATAGTGACGACGACGACGACAACAGTGATTATGATGATAACTGTGTTAATGAGTATTACCGATCCACCTGCCATGTTCAGTTCTAGAAATGAGGCTGGGTGAAAAAGAAGATAAAAAAGAGGGTTAATGTCTAATCTCAAGGAGTCTGTGAGGATAAAAACAGACATAACGCAGAGGGTGTGAGGTGAGAGAAAGGAGATATTAGAAAAGAGAGTAAGAGTTCGCTGGTTTTCAGAATTTGTCTTTGAGGCTAACGAGTCCATAACATGTTGTAATGGGTCTAACAGAACTTCTAAGTTCAAAGGTCACAGCTGCTAGCTCGTAAGCTATTTACGAAGCTCTTTGCTTCGGCGTAAGGCCGAATGAATGGGGCACCCAGTGAGACTCGAATTCCCTCGTGTAAGTGATCGTTTAGCGGCTCGATCACTGGAGACTCTGGCGGAATTTAAAAGAATGCTTGTTTTCTTTTTTTAATGGCATATCAAGCTTCGTGGTTTATTTAATGCCATAGCCCTACTTGTAGAAGAACAGTAGTGATACTGTAGTGATTATATAGCTAAAAATAAAAATAAAATAAATAAAATGAAATAAGTTAAAGGAGTGTAGAAGTTCCCAGAGGCCCATGACTGGATGTAGAGGTGATGCATGCTCTGAAAAAGGACTGTCCCCGCGCAAAATAGAAATTCGACCTCATTTCAACCTCCACCGTAGCACTAAATAGATGCTCTTTTACGCGGCAGCTAACTGCGAACACATGGCTGATTAGGTTTTGTCGTCTGACACCTAGCCATGTCTGCTACTAGTGAGCCGACACCATCCAATTTGAATTCATCAACCACCGGAAACGACTTGTTTATTTTATTTAAGGCCTTGTCTAGGAGACACGACCATTTCTATGGGTTTCAGGAAGAACTTTCGCAGCCACGAAATGGTTGTTAATCCCAGAAATAAAGTTGATATTTTAAAGATTTTCTTAGTCTCTTTTCTTCCTTCCTTCAGTAATTCCTTTGCAGCCTTCTCCAGACACAGAAGAAGCCAACGAAGTAAATGGAGTAGAGAAAAAACAATCAAATATCTAAATCCAAAAACCGACTAATGCCGATTAAATGAAACCAAAAACATCCAACCAGTTCTCATTCCCCACAGTAATATTTAACCTATAGCTGAGGGGATATGGAGAGTCAGACCTTTCCTAATGGTACTAGTTCAAAAGTGAACGTTATAGAGCGACTGGAGTTCGAATTCGCTTACTTCAAATCCGCAGTCCAGCAGGTCAGCCATTACTCCACAGGTGACTTCCTCTGATGATGTCAGCTGCCAATATTCTAAAATGTTTGTAGTTTTTTTTTTTTCTCTCCAAGTGCGCTAATTCCTTCCTGATTTAACAATTCTATCAATTTTCTTTTCTTCCTTTTCATTATAAGCATTGCACATTTTTTATCAAAAAATCCCATTCATTATCCCATTCATTATTATTATCGTTTGCGAGTTGTTTTTTTTTTTTTTCTACAAGCATTGGTCTGGTGGCATTTTTAAGTAGTCTGAGTGACAACAAGCCTACTTAGATCTCTAGGACTCTTTATTATTATTATTATTATTATTATTATTATTGTTATTATTATTATTATTCACAGTGCGAGGGTTCTTTTTATTGCAGCGTTAGCTAATGGTCTTCCATTGGAGTCTGTGTGACAGCAAGTCTCCTCTAGTCTTAACGACTCTTCTTAGTATTCTGACCGACCTTAGTAATGCTGTAATTTGGATGGTCTCAGCTGTTGCAGTCCCCGTACCAAAACCTTTCAGGACCGTTGCTAGCGCACCAGTTATGATAATTTTAATTGTTAATATGATGTTCCTCAATTTTTTTAGTTCTCTAGCAAGGTCCAAGTACTTATCTCTCTTTTTGTTTCCCTTGACTTTTACTATGGTCCACCGGGATGGCAAAGTGCACGATTCATCAGGGGGTGTCCCCATGGTGTAATGGTTAAAGCGATGGACTGCGGAATCGTAGTACGCGAGTTCGTACTCCAGTCGCGCTATTACGTTCACTTTCGGGCAAATACCCTTGGGAAAGGTATTAACCCCTTTATCCTCCCAGCTATGGATTAAATAGTACCTAACCGATAAAATGAAACGCAGTTTCTTCCAGGCAGCGGTCACATCGATACTGCTATATGGCTGCACTACATGGACGCTAACAAAACGGCTGGAGAAGAAGCTAGATGGCAATTACACAAGAATGCTGCGTGCAATCCTGAACAAGTCCTGGCAGCAACACCCCATAAGACACCAACTGTACGGCCACCTGCCCCCTATCACGAAAAATATTCAAGTTAGAAGAACCAGACATGCAGGACACTGCTGGAGAAGTAGGGACGAACTCATAAGAGATGTACTCTTATGGATCCCCACACATGGCCGCGCAAAAGCAGGACGACCATCACGAACATACATTCAGCAGCTATGTGAGGATACAGGATGTTGTCCTGAAGACCTACTTAGGGCGATGAACGATAGGGAGGAGTGGCGAGAGAGGGTCAAGGATATCCGTGCTACCAGCGCGATATGATGATGATGATGACTGTTCTTCTAGGAGAATGGCTTTGGCATTAAATAACCTGCAAAAGTTGATATGTCATTAAACAAAGAAACCAAACTATTCATCAGATTCTCATTTTTAGTTATCTGTCACTATGTCTGGGGTCTTCTGGTCGAGGTTAGGTGATCCATTTGTATATCAAATTCAAAGAGAATTTTGTGTCTCTGGTTTCTGCACGTTTTACATAGCCAGATATACCGATGTGTGAAATAGACATAATGTTAAACATATACAGGAATCCAAAAACACGAAATTGGTACAGGTACGAAACTTTAATTCACCTTTTTGAGTTTAAATGTTTTTCGACATGAGGAGAGAGAGACACAATCTTTCTATGCTGACTGCTTTTACATCGTCAGCTCTCAACCCCACCAACGCGTGGCGCTCGTAGCGCACTAATTCGTCTGGCCTCGCCCAGGTCTAAATCTCAACTCTCTCTTTCAGTTTCAGGAACTCAACTCAGTGCTTTTTCTCAAATCCCCCAAATCCTCCGCCCACGCTTCCGGTATGACGTCATTCACACCCCCTGGTTTCATTTCCTATCTGGGGTTTTATTTTGACATCTGTGAATGACGCATCCTCCCTGCGCGAGCATGAACACCTGCGCTCATGTTTGCACCTAACTAACCCATGCCCTGAGCCGAAAGGTTCTCATCCTAACTAAACCAAAAGGCAAGATATACAAAACGAAATCCCTCCGCAATTATATTACTTTACTCACGTAACATTTGGTAGTATGGTTTAATTTGAATTTCTTTAATTATGTGTTAATCGTTTCGCGTCTTTCACTAGCTATTTTCTTACGTTTTATCTTTTTCTGTCTTAACATAGTTGGTTCTTATGTCATTGTTTTGTACTACTGTTAGAAATGTTTCTCTTGGAACGTTTGCCTTCTATAGCCATGTCTATCTTCTCTCGTTTGAGATTTGATCAATTTATCGTTTGGAGTATCCATATAGTTGTTTTCTTCCTATTTCATTTTCGTTGTTATTGTTGTCTTGTTGATGTTTGTGTTATCTGTGCTGCTTCTGGTCACTTCTGGTATTATTCATTTACTCATTAGAGTTTTTCACATCGGCGTAAGCTGATGGTCTTTCACTGGAGATTGAGTGACAGCAAGTCTCCAGGACTCTTCTCAGTATTCTGGCTATTTTCAATAATGCTGTTGTTTCGATGGTCTCCACTCGGCCGCCAACTTCCAAATCCTCCAGGCCCTTTAATAATTCTTTAGTTACCGTGCCAAACGCACGTATCACAATTGGTATAATTGTCACCTTCATGTTCCATAGTTTTTTTTAATTTTACTATTATTATTATTATTATTACTCTTGAGAGTTTTTCATACTTACTCTATCGGATGGCTTTTCACTGGAGTCTGAGTGACAGCAAGTTTTTCCAGGCCTCCATGACGCTTTTTAATATCATAACCGATTTAAGAAATGCTGTGGTTTGTTTGATTTCAATTCTTCCTCTGATTTCCAATCAATTCAGTCTTTTCTCTTAATCCTTGGATACTGTTTCATATGGTTATCACTTTCACTTTCACATTCTATAGCTTCTTCATCTCTCGGGCAATTTTCAGGTATTTGTACAGTTTTTCATTTCATTTTCACTTTCACTTTATGGTTGGCCAGTACACTATCTCACTGGTTCCTTTTTTCTTGTTAATTAAAACTAAGTCTACCCCGATGGACTGGGTGATCCATTTGTTTCTCAAAGTTCCAGAGAGTTTTTGCGTTTCATTTTCAAGGACGGCTTCTGCTTTGTGAATATATTTAGCTATTTAGCAATTATCATTTTATTCCTTGCCTGTTTTTTTTTCACACCAGTGTTAGCAGATGGTCTTTCTCTGGAGTCTGAGTGACAGCAAATCTCCTCAAGTCTCCAGGAATCTTCTCAGTATTCTGGCCGATCTCAATAAAGCAGTAGTTTCGATGGTCACCACTCATTCAGTTATTTCCAAGTTTTTCAGTCCCTTATAATAATAATAATTATTATTATTAATATTATTATTATTAGTAGTAGTAGTTATTGTAGTTGTTGTATTAGTAGTATTCATTTAGTTTTCAGCAGACGAAATATAAATTCTTTTTTATACCTCCATTTGAATACGAATTTTGATCATTCTTTTTTAGAAAGTTGTCTTATTCTGGCAAGATGATTATGGTCATTTTTACTACGAGCAAAAAAATTCCAATGATATGAGGGCTTGTTATATATATATATATATATATATATATATAAACTTCATATCATATCAATTTATATATATATATATTATCATCCCCAGACAGACTGTTTCGTTGTATTACAACTCTTCAGTGTGGCTAGACACGGAGGACGCTCCAAGCTGGGATGGAAACCCGCCCAACTTTACGTTAGACTTAGTATCATACCTCTCAAGCCATATATATATATATATATATATGATGGCCTGAGAGGTGTGTATATATATATATATATACTTTAAGAAAACAACAAAACCGGTCACATAGGATTTTTATTTGTTTGTTCAGCCTTTATTTTATTTCGATTTTCGATGCCTCAATTGAATTTTCTTGATTTGTTTCTTGCTCTTTTATTCTTCTGTCTTAGTCACTTCCTTTACTAGCACTATTTTCCGAAGTCTTATTTATTTATTTATTCAATTAAAGATGGCGCCAAGGGTTAGTCGCATTTTCTCCTTTTGTTTACAATTATCTATTCCACGCATCTTTTGCTGTCAATTCAAAAATACTAAAAACGCTTAATACTCTCACCATCACATGGAAAAGCATCGAACATCCGATAACCTGTTCGCCTGACCGAAAAGAAAAACAACTAAACCAGAGAAAGAGAGGTAGATAGGGAAAGATAGGGGGCATATATAGATTAATAGGAAAAGAAATAGATAGATAGATAGATAGATAGGTATGCTTCAGCTGGGATAACATATCAGTTACCCCAAGAGAAATCCTTATAGAAAAAAAGAAACATTTTGTTTATATATATTTTTTATTTGACACTGGCTATTTTTGTTCCATTATCAGTCAGATAGAGTTCTCCCAATACCTCCTCCCCTTCCACCTTGCAAAAAAAAAATCGCATCTGGTGTAAGGGATCGAACCAGTGAATAATTTTCTGGCAAATTCCGAAACGTCCACCTCAAACATAGTGTAACTAACCGTTAAAACGTAAACATTACCAACGGCCAGATGAGGGGAAAGTAAAATATTCCCAAAGAAATGATAAGTTTAATCTCCCGACTCTTTCTTCAGAACCAAACCTGCTGCTTTAAAACTTTATTAGCTTTGTCTGTGGAGCTTGGAATACGCTGATATTATTCCCTGCTGTGAAGTAAGAACCACCCCCTAAGGAATGACCTAGGTAAGACAGTATAAACCAACACGAGAGATCTGAGTAGTGTGGAATATCCTTTCATTACCATTACTCCCAGGTCCACTCTGACTCAGAGAGGGAGAATATGTCAGGGTCCTATCTCGAGGTCAAATAAATCTGTTAAAAAATTGTGTGTATTTGATAAGAAAATTGTATATATATATATATATACTTACCCGGCCCTCTGCCCTTAGCATACGACACAAGGTACACTTTTAAGTGGACTTTGGCAGGTTTGTATACAGAGTGTTCCTTCTTATAGAGCAGTTGCTATACCAAGTTTAAAAAGCCTAGTGTCTCCAAATATTTACCCACAGCTCGAAGGTTCTATGCGAAATGTAAACAGCCTCGTCTAGATTTTGAACTTGAGTCACCGTCGTCCGCTTCCTAAGATGCCATTGTAGTGTTACTGGTTTGGTTTAGTTTGGTATAATGGAATATCAACTACTGCTGATTATTTTATGCCAAATTCTGTTTTTACACATATATTGAATATATGATCTGTAAACATATTTTGTAGATACGCAGTTAAATGATCCAACAGTTGTAATATAATTGCGGAGGAATTTCGTTTTATATATCTTGCCTTTTAGTTTAGTTAGGCGGAGAACCTTTCTCTTAGTGCATGGGTTAGTTTGGTGCACACATTGAGTGCAGGTGTTCACGCGCGCGCGGGGCGGATGTGACAATCAGAGATGTCACAATAAAAACCCCAGATAGAAAAAGTACTGGGGACGTGAATGATGCCATGCC
Source organism: Sepioteuthis lessoniana (assembly GCA_963585895.1). Taxonomy (NCBI): domain Eukaryota; kingdom Metazoa; phylum Mollusca; class Cephalopoda; order Myopsida; family Loliginidae; genus Sepioteuthis; species Sepioteuthis lessoniana. The sequence continues at coordinate 87,072,359 of OY757917.1, read as the reverse complement.
CGGAAGCGCTGAGGATTTTGGAATTTGGAAAAAAAAAACAGAGTTGAGATTTAAACTCTGAACGAGTTAGATGAGATTCGAAGCTTGAGGAAGGTAGTCGATTTTTGGTTTCGCCTCGGCGAGACCAGTTTGGGTCTACGAAATATGCCGCACATGGTGGGGTCAGATGGAAAAGTCAGCATAGAAAGAAACTGTGTCTCTCTCTCCTCATATCGAAAACCTTTAAACTCAAAAAGGTAATAAAAAGTTTCGTACCTGAACCAATTTTGTATATTTCAGGATTCCTTATGTACATTTCACGTGTTCATAACTTGGTCGATCTCGTGGACCCATTTTATATTACACAGTTTTATTTTCATCAATTCATTTTGGCATGAGTCAACAATTTTAAATAGTTGCAAGTATTGCTATGTATCACTAAAAATTCAATTACTCATCAATCATTTGTTTAAAAAAACTGTTGAATGATCATAAAGTTCTATTTCCAAAAAATCAATTTGGCATAAGTCATTTGTTTGCTCTTAGTTTAAATGTCAAACATTTCTTTTTTTAGACACAGGACACTGTCACATGCTACCCCACAGGGTTAGCATGGACCTGGAATCAATAGCTATGAAGCAGTATACTGCATTCCCCCAAACTCCTCCATTACTGGAGTCTCGCCATCAGATTGTTTATTGTCATATCCAGTACACTCGTTGTGGAGGGGGATCTTACCCCTTTGCAGGGATGCAGTCGGTGTATTCTACAGCCCCAGCCGACTGGGCAATGAAGGGGAACTTCGCAATCTCCAATGCTATAACAATACTGAAGTCTCGCCATCAGATTGTTTCATGTCATATCCAGGACACTTGGTGGGGGATTTCTTACTTCTCTGCAGAGATGCAGTCGGTGTATTTTACAGCCTGAGTTGAATGTGCTGACCAATGTAGGGGTACTCTGCATTCCTCTAAGTTCCAATGATACTGAAGCCTCGCCATCAGATTGTTTAATGTCATATCTAAGACACTCGTTGATAGTGAGATGTTAATTCTCGGCATAGATGCTGTCAGTGTATTCTACTGCCAACGAAAACAGAGCTGTCTAAAGTTCATGGGGAGGATTATTGGAATGATAACTTCAATCGTAACTTGCAATGAAAAAGGGTTCATTTTACAAGACGTACAAAGATGTGTTAACAGAGGTATATTGCCAGCGAGTCTCGCAAGGAAAGAGAACCGCCCGGCTAACACCATCAATGCTCATATTCAAAAAGAATAGTCCATTCTATACAGAGGGTATCATCTCTTCTCTTCAACAGCTGGTAACTATTACACCACGAACGGTTCCATAGCTCATAACTATGTGCAAAAAAACCCCAACAAAAACCAAAAAAAATACTCAAAAAATGTAAATATAAATATATAAAGAAATTCATGGCATAAAATAACACTCGAAGGGTCAACATACCGTTAAAATTAATCCATGACTCAACCATTTAACACTTTGAAGGCAAGAAGCTTTGAAAACAGAAATTTTTAGAATACCTAAATCTCCGTATATACCATATTTATGAAAGACAATCCTCAAAACAATCCTGTCTGCTGGGGCTATAGAATACATAGACTGCACTTGATAATTTGGTAACCACAGTTTTGGCAGGTACTCCATTAACGATGAAGATTTAAAAAATTTACTAAGACAAGTCAGGTAAGCCACGTAATTCCTTGTAGAGAACGCCAAAGTGGGTATAATTAATGGCTGTAATGCTTAAAGCATGCTTTGCTAAATATAACACGCTTGCTCACACTCTTGAGAAAGTACAATTGAATACAAAGGTCAATATGTTGTGACATTTCCAAGAGGATGCATCTCGTTGTTAGTCAGATAATAAATTTATCAATCATAATCTATTTATATCTATGTACCTTTGTTTATATCTATCCGTATATCTATCAATATAGCTGGCTAGCGGGCTAGCATGATTGCTGCTATCTATCTATTTATATATCTATCTATTTATCTCTCACTCTTCAAATCTTATAATTTAACTGGCTCAGTCTGTTCATGTATGTACTTGACCGTCTTTTATGTGGATGTCCTCGTGGTGTAATGGTTAACCTGCTGGACTGCAGAATCGAGGTAAACGAGTTCGAACTCCGGTTGCACTATTACGTTCACTTTCAGACAAATACCCTTGAAAAGACATGAACCCCCTTATCCTCCCAGCTATAGATTAAATCATACCACTACTGTTTTCCTAGAAGGAGGGAATTGACATAAAATAACCCATGATGGTTGATGTGCTATCAAACAAAGATATGAGATACATATATTCATCTTTATACACTTTTATGTGAAGCAGCTATCATACAGAAATCTAATTTTGATCACTATATTATCATTACTCCTTGCGGCGTAATGGTTAAAGCGCTGGACTGCGGAATCGTAGTAAGCGAGTTCGTATTCCAGTCGCGCTATTACTTTCAGGCAAATACCTTTGGGAAAGGTATGAGCCCTCTTATCCTCCCAGGTCTGGGTTAAATAGTAACTTCTTTTAAGTTTTTCAAACAAAATTTAACTGATAGTCTTTCACTGCTAGGAGTGACAGCAAGTCTCTCCAGGCCCTCAGTACTCCTCTGAGTATTCTCACCCTATTATTATTGTTACTCCTTGAGAGTTTTTTTTTCTTTTTGCTCCAGCTTTAGCTGGTGGCCTTTCACTGAAGTTTCAGTGTCAGTAAGTCTCTTCAAGTCTACAGGAATCTTCATAGTATTCCGGTCGATCTTAATTACGCCGTGGTTTGTAGTTTCCACCTGTCCTCTGATTTTTAAGTCTAGCAGTCCTCTTACTAATCCTCTGGGGATTGTTTCGACCGTACCTTTTACAATTGTAATCATTGTCTCCTTTATGTTCCATAGTTTATTTGTTCTCTGGCAAGGTCAAGGTGCTTATCTCTGTTTTGCTTTCTTTTAATTTTACTCTATTGACTGTCGGGATGGTAAAGCCCACTATTCGGCAGGTTCCCCCTCTTTTTTGGTGACTCCCACTAAGTCTGATCGTCTGGCCGAGATAAGGTGATCTGTTTGTATCTCAAAATCTCAAAGAAGCTTGTGCGTCTCATTCTACAGGAGAGACGCTGGTTTTGTGCTTACACTACTTGTTCGTATCACCAAATCTAAATTTCTTGCAAAATTCTGGGTGGATAATCTTCCTCAACTAGTCGTGTCTAGTCTTATACCATTTTTGCGCTAATTTGCTGTATTCGCTGATTATTTGATTGATCGTTTCATTTCTATAACAGCATAACCTACATTTGATATTTTGTGGCGTCTTATCAATTTATACTTTAACATAGTTGGTCCTTACGGCTTTATTTCGAGCAGATATTAAAAGAGATTCTGTTTCTATTGAGGTTTCTTTTTCTTAGCTATGTCCAAGTCTTCTGACGTGAGATTTCGTCAATTTGTCGCTTAAAATATCAACACAGTTGTTTTTCTTCACGTTTCTGTTTCGTAATTATTGTTGTTCTGTTGATAATCGTGTCGTTTGTGTTGCTTCTGGTCATTTTAATTTAGACTTTCTTCGCTCTTTTTTATGCAGTATTTGGGTTCTCCTATTGATGTATCTACGCTATCTTCAATGCTGGTGAGTCCTCTTCCTCTTTCTTTTGTTGACACATATAGTCTATGTCATTTCTCAGATTTAAGGCCTTTATTATTATTATTATTATTATTATTAGCTGTACATTTGTCATATTTGTTATAATCATAGATACAAGTTTTGATCTTCTTCCACTAGTGAGGTATTATTTTAAAACGGACTTCAAAGCCGCTGTAGCAGAAATCAAGAAATGGGAGGAAATGGCACAATGTTTATCTTTATCGCCAAAAACTGATTTAAACATTTGTTTGGTTTGGTTTGGTTTGGTGGGTTTTATGGCATATCAACCTTTGTAGGTTATTTAATGCCAAATCCATTTTCATGTAAATAATCTGTTGTATTTAAGACAATTCAGCTTAGCATAATTACACAGTTTAATTGTCAAAAATTCAAGCAGTTATATGTCACAATTCAGTTAAGTGTAAGTATAGATTTAATGTCGAAAAACAGTTCTATTTCAAATAATTCAGTTAAGCATAAGCACGTAGTTTAAATGTAAGTACGGTTTAATTGTCAAAAACATTTCTATTTCAAGCTAATCATTTTAGCGTAAGTATGCTGTTAGTTCTATTCTACCCATAGATAGGACCCTATCAGGTGCTACCACTCCGGGCCAGAGTGGACCAGGGAGCAATGGCAATAAAGGGGTACTCCGCATTCCCCAAAGCTCTAGCACTGCTGGAACCTCACCATCAGATTATTTAGTGTCATATACAGGACACTCGTTAGGGGGGGGGTCTTACCCCTCTGCAGAGGTGCAGTCGGTGTATTCTACAGCCCCAGCAGACTGGGCAATTAAACATTTGAAGCGCGATGAGTTGCCCCGGTAAAAACTTTCCATAAGTGATGATCATCAGTTGTTGATAATTATACTTTAAAATTCAAGCTGAGGGAGCATTTGATTACTTGCACTGGTGTACATTCAGAAGACGTAAGGATATCGATAGATACTCTATGTAGAGATTTAAATGGATTTTAAAAAATATACACTTGATCTTAACTAAGAACGAAGATAATTCTAGTATGCATTAATTTCTATTTTAATCTATTTGATTATTAGTTTTTCAAATGCTATTCATACCTATCTCTGTCCACATGTACAATTGAAAGCTCGATTACATCAATCGATCTATCTATCTATCTATTACTTTCTTTCTTTCTTTCTGTTATGGTTAAGGGGAGGTTCAAATGATAACACGACTCGGAAATGAGTGATAAGAAATAGATTGAAAGAAAATAATACATACATAAACGATAGCTGGGAGAAACCCCTCCTCAGCTGAAGACAATCATGAATATTACCGTTCTTGGTGACGGCTCACCGAGTCTGCTCCGAGACTGCGCAGAAAGGAGCTTAGCCGGTATATGTCACATGAGGACGAGTTCATCTGTAGGGGATACACCCCAACACTTTCTTTATCTATCTATCTATCTATCTATCTATCTATCTATCTATCTTAGTCATTTCATTCATAACAATTAATGAATATGTGTGATGTAATGCCTGTTTTTTTCTCTTTTTCTCTTTCTCTTTTTTCCTCTGTAAAATTCTTTCTTTTTTTTATCTCTATTTTTTTCCGTCTTTATTTTTCTGTCTGTTATTCTTTCTTCTTTTCTCACTCGCTTTACCTTTCTACATCCCAGTACTTCTTTATTTTTTCTTTTTTTTTCAGTCACATTTTCTTTCCGTCCTTATCTTTCAACCTGTGTTCCTTTCTTTCTTTTTTTTTCTAAATTTCCATCATTAACTTTTTATCGGTCTGTACTTCTTTCTTTCTTTCTTTCTTTCTTTCTTTCTTTCTTTCTTTCTTTCTTTCTTTCTACATTCCCCACCTACTTACTGTGCTATTCTATCGCTAGAGTCACCAGTGCATGATGTAATGTTGTCGATTCTGATGAACTTTCCTATAAAGTGTTCTGACAATGGAAGTCATTACATCATTTTTGGGTCAAGCGGGCACCTGACTATTAATAACACATTCTTGTTTTTTTTTTTTCTCATGTCGACGAAACATTTAATGAAGCTGCTTGTGTAAATGCGCGAAGCTTAACGGACATTTTCATTACATCATCTTTTTTTGCGGGGAAATACGTCGAACTCAAGTCAGATGGTAAAAGTCACCTTTCAGAGAATAAAATAGACGAAATGGCACGTACTATTTTCAGTCATGTTATACTGATACCCTTGAAAAAAAAAAAAAAAAAAACTTCTGTCAATCCCTTGCTTTGGGAAAAATAATTGGTCATTTTGAGCCCTTTATAAAAATAAGGACTTCTCAGAATTTTTATTTGATGCTGCAACCCCTGTAACCACATTTAATTTCCATTCGCTCCTCATCTCAAAATTAACTGAATATTGCCGACATTTTTTGGTTGGTTGTTTGTTTGGGTTTTATGACATATCAATCTTTGTGGGTTATTTAATGACAAATCCATTTCATACAAATATTCATTTCTATTTCAAACAATTCAGTTTAGCGTAGGTACTGTTTCAATGTCAAAAACAGCTCCATTTCAAACAATTCAGTTTAGCAGTTTAAATGTAGTTATCAAAAATATTTGTATTTCAAACTATTCAATTTAGTCAAACAGTTCTAATTGAAACAATTCAGTTTAGTATAAGTATAGTTTTTTCTACACACAGTCAAATGTCAAAACAGTTCTATTTCAAGTAATTCAGTTTTGCATAAGTACACAATTTAGGTTTATTTAAACCATGGACAGGACCCTATCAGGTGATACTACTCCGGGACAGAGAGGACCTAGGAACGATGGCAATGAAGGGGTTCTTCGCATTCCCCAAAGCTCCAGCATTACTGGAACCTCACCATTAGATTGTTTAGTGTCATATACAGGACACTCATTGGGGGAGTCTTACCCCTCTGCAGACTGGGCAACGACGGACATTCTTTTTTACCATGATGATAGGGTTGGATTTCTTTTTCGATGCTTTCTATTTCGAAATTGATTTTTTAAAAATTGAATAGAAAAATTATTATGAATCCTATGATAATTTTTCTATTCTTTTTTTAAAAAATTATTTAGGCGGTGCCTGTTGTGTAATGGTTATGGACACAGCGACACGAGTTCAAATCCTGGACGAGACTGATTGCATTTCACATAGCACTAATACCCTTGGGAACGGTATGAATCCAATTATTCTCCCTCCAGCTATGGGTAAATAGTAGGGCAGACTTGGTTCTTCAGCCTTGATGAGGCAACTAGTCCAGGAGAAGGAAAACTGTGAATTCAAACCTGTTAAACTCCTCTTAAAAATTGACCTTGTGTCATATCCTGCCCGAGCGGAGGGGTTGGGTAAATAGGATGAATCCTATAATAATACTCATGCCTGCAAGTTACTGGCAATAGTGAAACTGACTAAATAAATGAAGATCCGTATCTCTTCGTTAATAATTATTCTAATTTTGATTTCATTCATTGAAAATTTGTTAACCATAGTTGAGAATCAGAAAATTCAGGCCTTATATTTTGATTTCACTTATTCATTACTTTTCTTCCTATTTTGCATCCATATTTTAATTCTTCTTGTGAAATAATATTCTGTTTTTAAAGACATCATCATCATCATCACCATCAGGTCGTGCTGACAGCACGAATTACCTTGATCCTCTTTTTCTCTTTCTCTCTCTTCCTCTTTCTCTTTCGCCGTCTGATCCAATGGGTCATCTCTCTCTTGTTGAGTCTTCCAGACGGCATCCAGTGTCAGCATAGAGTTGATGAATATAAGTCGTTACAGGCAAGCCAATGTTGTATAGCCATGACCATGATTAACTATACAAACACATAATACATATACATCTACATATGCATGCAGAAACATATTGAACACCACAATAATAACGAGCGACATAGTTCTTTAGAAAAATATACCTCTCACTTTGTATGAAAGGGTTGTATGTGAGAGGGAGTTGGAGACCGAACAGAACTGCAACATATTAACCTCCACTCTTATGGCCATCAGCGTTTCTTTCCCATTCTCCTGGGCTGCTTAACCGGAGGCCCGGGGGCCCAGCTCTCTGAACGTCACTTACGGAAAAACCTGTGTCCCATCACATAAACTATCCAAGTAAAATGAACAAGATACGTTGGGCAATGCTGGAATAATAAGGAGAAACTCATGAGCGATGAAAATGCAGCAATCCAAAAATCGCAGTGTAAAAATAATTACACACAAATATATCTTTTGGTCAGAGTATCTTTTTTCCTTTTTATAATTCTATTTATTTATTCATCACTTTTTATTTATCTATTTATTAATCTTTTTGAGAATAACAAGTTTCATTTCGGCCAGTTAATAATTGAGAAAGTTCAGTTGAGAATGCGCTAAAAAAGCAACAACTCAAATCTTAATAATTTATGCCCAGTCGGCTTGGGCTGTAAAATACACAGACTGCATCTCTGCAGAAGGGTAAAATCTCCCCCAACGAGTGTCCTGGACATGACACAAAACAATCTGAAGGTAAGGTTCCAGTAATGCTGAAGCTATGGGGAATGTGGTGTATCCCTTCACTGCCATTGCTCCCAGATCTAATCTGGCCCGAAGTGGTAGCACCTGATAGGGCTCTATCTATGGGTCACATAGATCTAAACTGCATACTTATGCTAAACTGAATTGTCTGTTAATGGAACTGTTTTTGTATGCTAAACTGAATTGTTTAAAACAGAACTGTTTTGTGCATAAAAATGGATTTGATATTATTAACCTTTAATGGTTGGTGTGCCGTAAACAAACCAAACAAAACCAATTTAATTACTTTTTAAACATCTTCTATAGGCAAATAAAAAGCAGAAATATAATAATTTAAAAAAATATATATTTATCAACCAGAAATATAAAGTCGGGTTGTAAAAGATCACTGAAACCAGTAAGATTTTCATAAAGTTCCAATGTTACCCGTTAAAGAAAACTGCAGCTCACTTCTTTTCCAGAGAATTAAACTTTAAACAGCAAATAAGGACACATGTTAGTAGTGACCACAGTCACGTAGACCAGGAGAAGGGGGAATTGATAACCGTATAGAGCAAGTCCTTATTACTCCTCAACAGATGATCAGCGATGACCTTAGGGCCGTTTAGACGAGTGTCAGACCTCACAGAATGTTTCTTTCTTTTGGACATACACAAATGATATATCCCCGGCAGAGGTCACCATCTCGTTCCTGAATGTAAAAACAAAAAACCAAGCCACTTTCATCAAACTATCAGCGGAGTTATTATTATTGGTGACTAATGCGATTGACATCCAAGGTTTCTTCCAGCCATGTTAATATCTGTGATACGTCCAAAAAGAAAATAAAAATATTTAAAGTTGATGCATAGCGCTTATCACATTTGCTTGAATATTGGTACAATCTCATATTGCTGGTTTCCTCTTTCTTCTCCATCTGGGTTTCTGTGTCTCTCTATCTGTGTTTCTCTCTCTCTCTCTCTCTCTCTCTATATATATATATATATATATATATATATGCGAAAAAGACTAAATAAATCCATAGGAAGGAAAATGCGAAAAAAGACAACGTCTTCAGTGGATGATTTTATTTACAGAAATATTTCCAAGCGTTAAACGTTTCGGCTTTTTTAACTTCGTCAGGGTTTTTTTTATCATTAAGGGCTTTCGGACAATTATCTTCATCTTTATTGTTATTTCCACAATGTTTTGGTCAATATGTCTTCCGGTGTTTGCTGAACTCGGGAACCTTCATGGAACTTCGAACTTCGTCCTTTATTGAATCCACGGGGTTCGCCTGTCCTGATTCCGTTAGCAATAACCTGGTACAAGTGTTGAGTATTCCTGTATTGTTACTCGCCTGCAGTTATGATTGAACCTGCAACGTCCAGATGACTGTCTCCTTAGAAGCTTAGGGAACCAACGCCAATAACCGTTAAGCTATGTGTCCTGCTGGATAAAAATCATCAAGTTTGGTCACAGATATTTAGACAACTAATATCCAGTTCGTCAGAGCATATAAGTAACTGAATGGATTATATTTGTTGTCAAATTTGTTTGAGTGTTCACCAATGGCCCGGGAGATCTAAGGTTCTATACCAAGTCGAGTCATGTCAAAGACTCAAAAAATGGTACTTGATGCCTCCTTGTTTCAACTCAACATTATAAGGTACAGATTATAAGGCAAGTTGAGCAAAGGAGTAGCACCCCTGTTTGTGCCTCGGTGTATTAGCTACTGAAAAGGGATTCTTAGGGTTGCCCTCGATTATAGTTAGTCAAATTACTATATATATATATATATATATATATATATATATATATATATATATAAATGAAAATGTAGATAGGTGAAAAATACAAGACCTTCAGAGGATGATTTTATTTGCAGAAATGTTTGCCAATGTTAAAGGTTTCAGTTTTTAGGCCTTCATCATGACATTTAAGTTACTAAATGAAACGAAAGAGAAGGAAAAGTTTTAAAACGATTCCTCTTTCGCTGGAAGCGCTGTTTTCAATTTGTGGGCTGCAACTTACGTTCTAAAATTTTCATAAAAAAAAAAATCCCTATCTATCTATCTATCTATCTATCTATCTATCTATCTATTTCAGTCTATGTATATTTGTCTATCTAATTCTGTTCATATCTATCTATCTCGTTTTCTTCACATAAACTAATCTTTCGTTTTTTTCTTCTATCTATCTATCTATCTATCTATGTTAATGTTTATATTATTTAATCCACATTTATCTATTTACGTGATGTTGCTGTTTTTATTACTACTGATCTTCTTTCTCTCCCTGTCTATTCAATTTGACTCCCTCTTTATCTCTTTATCGTTCTAAATATATATAAAAAAATGTGAAGTCGATTTATTTTAGATTAGGGATTTTTTAAACATTTCTTTGAAAAAAGTAATTTCTTTAGATTATACTACATTATATATATATATATATATATATATATATATATATATATATATATATATATATATATATAGGGTATTCTTGGTCCAGTTAAACCGGAGTTGGGAGTAATTCTATCAGGACAAGAAGTTATTCATGAATGAATATTTAAAGTTTTCCTGGCAAAGAGCTCAATGTACCAATAATACAGAGCAATAAATTCTTTAAGAAAAAACAGCGAAAGCGGTCACATAGGATTATAAATTTATTTCGATCCTGTTACGCATTTTTGAAATTTCCAAAAACACGAAAAAAAGTAACAGGACTTCTTTAGATCTTTTTGGTAAAAAAAACCTCTCTCTCTCTCTCTCTCTCTCTCAATATATATATATATATATATATATATATATATATATATAATTTTATCCACCAATCTAACCAAAAATATTCTCAAAAAAATCCATATCTATCTATCCTCAAAAAATCCATATCTATCTATCCTAA